>CAUJRU010000068.1:0-1200000 GCA_963277665.1 Viscum album
TGTTGATGAATTTACAAGATTCACATGGTCTTATTTATTAAGTCATAAAAGTAAAGCTTGTAAATCCTTTATCATGTTTTCTAGAAAGGTTGAACATAAAAAATGCTTTAAAATAATTTCAATTAGAAGTGATCATGGTGGAGAATTCAATAATATTAAATTTAATTATTTATATTATTTCAAAGTCTATAATCATTATTTTCATGCTCCTTGAACTCCTCAATAAAAGGGGTAGTATATAGGTGAAATCAAACAATAAAAATAAACACAAAATTTTTTAAATGAATTTAATTATCTAAAATGTTTTTGGACTTAGGCCAAGAGTATTACATGATATACCCTTAATTTTATTCTTATAAGTCATTTGTTTTTTCAAAAAACCCCTTATGAAAATAGGAATATTAAAAACAAATTCATTTTTTCTAAATAGTTTGGTTGAAAATGTTTGTCACGACCCGTCCTCGGGGCCCATGCCATGACTACCCCAAGCCCGCCTTCCATAGGCCAGGGGCTGGCGACTAGCACCAAAGGTGTAAATCCCGATAACTGGGAAGGCATTGCCTTTATAAAAGTAAACAAAACACCACAGAGTACAAGAGGAAGTAAAAAACTAAGTACAAAAGAAAGTTCTGAAAAGTAAATGGGCCAGAATACAAACCCAACTGAAAGTACAGCTACTACTGAACAAAAGTACAACAGGAAAAGACAAACAACTGAAAGAACAGAAGCGGCTCCTGGGACGTCGCGCATTCTTGCTGAGGGTTTAAATTTTTTGAATGCGCGGTGTGATGACGTCGCGCATTCTTGCCGCTCGATCCCGCGCGGTGTGATGATGTCGCACATCCTTGCTGTTCTTTCCCACGCGGTGCGACGACACCGCGTCACTCTCTTTCGATCCGCAACGACATGAAAGAATAAAAAGGGAGGAGGTTCGGCCGTGTTCGTGCGGTCCGGCCTCCTCCCGTTAAACGATAACAAGGGGTTCTCATTACTCGTAGAACGTCAAAGATATAATCAAGAACAAAACGAAAAAAACCCCTACTTTTGATTCGTCGATCGACGTTCGTCGTTCGTTGATGGTGTTGTGAAAGAAGACGATGAAGTTCGTCTTTCGCTGCGTTCGTCACACACTCCCAATCCCGAGCTACGTCGGCCTTGGAAGACACTACACGTCGGTAGGATCTGAGGGAGGAAGTCGAAGAAGGTTTTTGATGTTCGTTGCTTCCGTCGTTGTAGAAGTTCACCCAAATAAGAATCAGTGTCTCCTCTCTTGTCGCATGAAGAAGAGGATAATGGGTGCATCGTCATTCTTCGTTGAAGAGGCGTCGTTCTTCGTTGAAGATGAAGTTCTTCAAAAGAGGGAAGAGCTCTCTTCAAAATTCTCTCACACAACCAAACTCCCAAAATAAAATAAGGCCTCTCCTTATTTTATTATTTTTCCATGCATTCAAACATACAAAAATTCAAAACCTAATTCACTAAATCAATTAAACAATGAGTTGTCTAATTAATTAAGTTATAGGTTGGCAAGAATTTAAGAGGGAGATAGGGGAGAGGAAGAGTTACACAACTTAAGTGGGGGGTTTAGAGGAGTTAGGGAGTTATGGGGAATTTGAAAAGGTGGGGGATCGTGTGGGCCCCACCACACATTATCCTCTCATTTATCCTCACATGGGTAGTTAGGTGCCACCCCAACTTCCCCATGTAGGATAAAACTACCTTAGACTTAAGAAATAAAATTGTCTCACAATTTTATTCATTCCTCAATTAAGCCACAAATTTTAACAACTCCTCCCGTGAAAACGCAACTCTGGAATAGGCGTTCCTAAGAAAATACCAGCGCTGCGGTTCCATCGATGCCCTCAGAATTTGATTCCGAGCACTAGTTTCAAAGTTAGAAAAACCCGCTCGTTCGTTCACTGAACGTACCTGAGCTAATCTTCGGAAATTAATTCCAGGCACACCGGGCCTCGGAATCAGGCGCCGTCAGAAACTGCGTTCTTGTAAAATTCCAAAGAAAATTAAGAAAAAATTTTCCTTGAAATTTCCGGTTCTTTACATTACTCCCACCTCAGGGCTTTACATCCCCGTAAAGCTTCAACACAAACTAGGGTCACAAAAGCGGTACAGAGCATGCATCTGTTCCTTCCGCTCCCATGTGCTCACCCGGAGGTTCCCGTACTGCCAAAGAAAGTGCACCTGAGGAATCGATCATCCTCATAGGATCTGCTCCTGTCGATCCTCGATCCCCACTGGAACCTCCGTGAAAGACACCCCATCGCCATCGTCCAGCTCCCCATGGTCGATGATATGCGAAGGGTCGAGCACATATCTCCACAGTTGAGATACGTGGAAGTCGTCGTGGACCTGGTGCAACTGAGGTGGATGGGTCAAGCGGTAAACCAACCCGCCTACCCAGCTAAGGACCTAAGAAGGTCCGCTGAACCTCGGAGATAACCTGCCGACTTGGTCACATCCCGTAAACCTCGTCGAGGTGAGACCCGTATAAGGACGTGATCATCATCCTCGAACTCCAGAGGTCTCCAAGTCCGGTCAGCATAAGGCTTCTGTTGGCCCTGTGCTGTCCTCATCCTCTCTTGGATGACCTGGACCTTCTCTAGTGTCACAAGTGCTGCTATGATTTCTTCTTTGCCGATAAGAGAAATCCGGTCTCATCCCCTGGATGAACTACATTCATTGCCTAATACAGTCAATCCTGACATGAATGATGCATTCATGCCATGGATGACATCGTAAGGCCTCGATGTAACTACCAAGAGATCCAACTGTCACTCTCGCCTCCAAGGGTCGAGTCACACTGTCGGCATCAGTGTGAGGTCACTAGGTCTCCTCCAGTAGAAATCTCGAAAGTGAGGGTCAAGTCAACAGTTTTAACCGGAACCACTCAGTATCAACCAAACAAAAGGACATGAAAGAAAACATCACAAAGATAAGTGTCTTTTTATTATTGCAGATCATAGTACAAAGACACGAAGAAACTACAGACAAACATCAACAAAAATAGAAGCAACAGGATCAATAGCCTCCAGGTTGGAAGCTAGTCCCACTCCTGTCCATCTGCTTCCGGAGCTCCATGACCATAGGCCTCAGCTGCCTGAAGCTGAGCTCTCCCATGTCCTCCTGTCCCCTGCGGTTGGGGTGGGCCTCCTGGTGGTGGGGGTGCCAACACCCCGAAGCATCTTCCACCTCCAGCTGCACGACCAGCTCCTCTTCCATGGCTGCCTGCTCCTTGCGGTCTGCCCTGATCGAACCTCTGCCTCTGGCTGCGGGGTTCTTCATTTAACAGCTGGTCATCTGCATGGAGGGTCGGAAAATCACGTGCCATGTGACCAATTCCGCCGCAGGAGTAACACTGTCCACTCTCGGCACGTCTGGATCTAACTCCACCCCGGTTTCCCCGCACAACTGAACCTGAGTCGTGCAGTCAGACACCGGTAGGTCTGGTCCTGTTGGACCTCTGCGTCATCCGTCTACTGCCTGCTGCAGAAGACTCTGCCGCAAGCCGGCTATTGGTGGGTCCTGCTGCTGGAGACTGCTCAGCAAGGAAACTCTCCACTAAGAGGGCTCTTTCCAACACCCCTGTCTACGTCGGAATGCTGTGAGAAACAACAGAAGCTATAATCTCTCACCTGAGCCCCTGCTCGAAGGTTTGGTCCCTGAAGAACGGGTCCCGTACCATATCTATGGAGTAGCACGAGAGGTCTGTGAACCTCGCTGAATACTGTGCCACTGTCATGCTGCCCTGCCGCAGCTGAAGTAGCTCCTGTATACGCACCGCTCGAAGGGTGGCTGGTACAAACTCTGCCCGGAACAGGCTCTCGAAGTCTTCCAAAAGAAGTGTCGCCTCGTCATGCATCTGGAGCATCAGGCTCCATCATCTGCCTGCTGCTGCCTGAAGAAGGCTGGCAGCAAGGATCACCATGAAGTCTGCCGGCGTCCCCACTAGCCTGAAAACTCTCACCACAGCCTCCAGCCAATCCTCAGCCGCCTGCGTGTCCGTCCCTCCCTGGAACCTGGGTGACCTCTGGCACTGGAACTCGTGCAGTGCACTCAAGCAACATGTACCCTCTGCTGCTGGGGCTGGTGGCATCGGTGGCCCAATGGGTAGTAGTACCGCTGGTGCCTCCACTGGTGCCTCAACTAGGATATGGCCCTGTACTAAGGCCTCGTCGCTCGGCGGGCTGTCAGTACGTACAACTCTCAGGGCTTTAGCTGGTCATCTGCGGGGAGGCATCCTAAAAGAAACAACGTGACACGGTCAAACGATTATACCTGGTGAGCTGACCTGGTTTGAGCTGACATTTAAAAACTTCTGTAAACACACACGCAATCAGTGTTTTCGTGCACAAAGTTGGAAATTAGTTGTCAGGGTCCTGGTGTATGGATACGTCGGCCGCCCGCACCAACACTGGACTCCCTGAATTGAAAACCACACTCGGTACTCTTAACACTATTGCTTCACAGAAAGAAAATATCAGAGTTATAAGTTCTGCGGTAGAACCGACTCCTCTGATACCAATTTGTCACGACCCGTCCTCGGGGCCCGTGCTGTGACTACCCCAAGTCCGCCTTCCATAGGCCAGGGGTTGGCGACTAGCACCAAGGGCGTAAATCCTGATAACTGGGAAGGCATTGCCTTTATAAAAGTAAACAAAACACCATAGAGTACAAGTGGAAGTAGAACACTAAGTACAAAAGAAAGTGCTGAAAAGTAAATGGTCCAGAATACAAACCCAACTGAAAGTACAACTACTACGGAACGAAAGTACAATAGGAAAATACAAATAGCTAAAAGAACGGAAGCGGCTCCTGGGACGTCCTCTTTGGATCCTACCTAAAGGGTAGGTGTAGATGGCGTAGCTCCTGGATCGTACACCACGGATCCTACCTGAAGGGTAGGTATAGATAGCCTCCACAATGCTCTCGCCCGTCAACCTCCTCCAAAAGTCATCTCGCCATGAAGTCCACCTCCAGATACTGACTTGTCGTGTAGTCCACCTCCGGGTACCATCCAGTCCTCGAACACTCGGCCTCCGTCAGCACTGCCCGTCGTCTTCAACTAACACAACGAGGTGCGGGCATAGCCCGTGCAGGGGTGAGTATAACGATACTCAGTAGGGACCCCGAGACCCTCAAGGTATCACTAAAACCAACAAGGATATCCACAAAGAAGATCTTAACAGATAACCTCTATTTAGGTATATGCTTATGCATATACCTAAGTTATCAAGTAACCCATCTCAATCATGAGGAAAACACCAAGATCATGAAATCAACAGATAACCACTACCCAGGTATATGCCCATACATATACCTAAGTTATCAAGTGACCCATCTCAATCATGAGGTAAGCAAAAAGGTTATAGACTCAGCTCAAACCAGGATTTTCATTATCGAAACCATAACTACTGTAGAGCTCTGTCTCTGAAGTGTATAGTGGTCCTGTCACGACTCTGAGGTACTGCTCACTAAACTAAGACTGCTGAGGTACTCCTCCTGTCGAGTACCGCGGGTCTGCGGCCAACTACCGGGCGCTCTGTCTGCTGAGGGTCTGTCACCAAATACCGGGCGCTCCCCCTAATAGCCTACAGAGGTACTACTCTTGTCGAGTACCGCGGGTCTGCGGCCAACTACCGGGCGCTCCGTCCGCCGTGGGTCTGTCACCAAATACCAGGCGCTCCGTCCACTAGGCTAGTCGACTCACTCCAAGTCGAGTCGGTCAAGCAGTCGTCAGGTCTTAGCCGGCTACACGGTCTCCGTACTCCGTATGCTCGTCTCCGGGAGGGTTCGCTCAATGAGCTACAGGTCGATACTACAAGTATCACAAAGTCCCACGAAGAATTATCTCAAAGGAGCACCTCGTCATAGAGGTCTCAACGCAATAGACGGCGCGTCAATCGGACGCCCGGTCTGTGAGTTATTAGCCTTTTCGTCCCAGGGGCCCAGTTGGTTTCGTGAGCGAACCAACCCGGCCGTATCTCAACTGTACCCCGAACTCTCATAGGGTATACTCATAGGGACCGTTTCTCAACGTGATCACCAACGCCGCTGACGGTTCGTCAAACGGACGTCCTGTCTGAAAGATATCAGCTTTTTCGTTCCAGGGGCCCGGTTGGATTTTGGGTACGATCCAACCCGGCCACTATCCAACAACAACCAAAACTCAGGAGAAGTATGCCAAAAGTTCCATCTCATCATGAGGAATTCAACGAGATAGACGGCACGTCAATCGGACGCCCGGTCTGTGAGTTATTGGCTTTTTTGTTCCAGGGGCCCGGTTGGTTTCGTGAGCAAACCAAGCCGACCGCTCTCCGACAGCATCCAAACCTCGAGAGGAGTAAGCCAAATGATACTTCTCACTTAGAGGAATCCAACAAAGTCGACGACACGTCATTCGGATGTCCGGAGCTCAAGATATAAGCGTTTCCGCTCCGAGGGCCCGGTTGGTTTCGTATCCGAACCAACCCGTCCGAACCCAAAGTATTCCTAAACTTTGAGTGCGATATACCGAATCGACCGTCTCGATCCAAGGATCGCATCACCGCTGACGGTGCATCGATCGGAGGTCTACAACTCAATATATGGGAAAAAGACCAAAGAGGGTCCGAAATGGGGGGTCTGGGCCCGGACCAACCCGGCCCGACCCCCCTGGTTCGGCCCGGGTCCGACCCGACTGGGCCCGACCTGGCCCGGCCGGCGCGGTTCGGCCTGGCCGGCTCGGTCCGGCTCGACCGGCCAGCCGCGGCTCGGCCAGCGCGGCCGGGCGGAAGCTGTGGGAGGGGGTGTGCGCGGCCCGCCCTCGCCGCTAATTGAAGCCAGCGGCGGCTGCCGTCGCCGGTCTTCCGGCGGAGCGCCACCGCTGCCGGTCACCGGCGCCGCCGCGCCGGCGTGGCACACGGCCGCCGCCTTCCGCAGACCACCGGACGCGCTCCGGTGGTCCGTTTCTCCTACCGTCTTCGCCTACGGTCCTCCGGGGACCTGACCTTCACTGCGAAGGGATTCAAATGCCATAGTGGCCTGCTTCGTCATCGTCCGTCGATCCGCACAACGATAAACAAGCTGTGGAGGGTTGTCGAGCCGTGTTTGTTCGGCCCGCACCCTCCGCGTTAGGTGTTATCAATTGGAAAATAATAACACATGATTTTAATCATTGACGAGGGTATAATTTATCCAATATATATTATACGATCACCTTGCAATCAAATACCCACGCACGAGGGTTTAAAATTTTTGAATGCGCTGTGTGACGACATCGCACATTCTTTCCGCTCGATCCCACACGGCGTGACGATGTCGCACATCCTTGCCGTTCTTTCCCACATGGTGCGACGGCACCGTGTCACTCTCTTTCGATCCGCAACGACAAGAAAGAATAAAAAGGGAGGAGGTTTGGCCGTGTTCGTGCGGTCCGGCCTCCTCCCGTTAAATGATAACAAGGGGTTCTCATTACTCGTAGAACGTCAAAGATAGAATCAAGAACAAAACGAAACAAACCCCTACTTTTGATTCATCGATCGGTGTTCGTTATTCGTTGACGGTGTTGCGGAAAGAAGATGATGAAGTTTGTCTTTTGCCGCTTTCGTCACACACTCCCAATGCCGAGCTACGTCGGCCGTGGAAGACACTACACGTCGGTAGGATCCGAGGGAGGAATTCGAAGAAGGTTCTTGATGTTCATCGCTTCCGTCATTGTAGAAGTGCACCCAAAGAAGAATCGGCATCTCCTCTCTTGTCGCATGAAGAAGAGGATAATGGGTGCGTCGTCGTTCTTCATTGAAGAGGCGTCGTTCTTCGTTGAAGATGAAGTTCTTCAAAAGAGGGAAGAGCTCTCTTCAAAATTCTCTCACACAACCAAACTCCCAAAATAAAATAAGGCCTCTCCTTATTTTATTATTTTTCCATGCATTCAAACTTACAAAAATTCAAAACCTAATTCACTAAATCAATTAAACAATGAGTTGTCTAATTAATTAAGTGATAGGTTGGAAAGAATTTAAGAGGGAGATAGGGGAGAGGAAGAGTTACACAACTTAAGTGGGGGGTTTTGAGGAGTTAGGGAGTTATGGGAAATTTGAAAAGGTGGGGGCTCGTGTGGGCCCCACCACACATTATCCTCTCATTTATCCTCACATGGGTAGTTAGGTGCCACCCCAACTTCCCCATGTAGGATAAAACTACCTTAGACTTAAGAAATAAAATTGTCTCACAATTTTATTCATTCCTCAATTAAGCCACAAATTTTAACAACTCCTCCCATGAAAACGCAACTCCGGAATAGGCGTTCCTAAGCAAATTCCAGCGCTGTGGTTCCATCGGTGCCCTCAGAATTTTATTCTGAGCACCGGTTTCAAAGTTAGAAAAACCCGCTCGTTCGTTCACTGAACATACCCAAGATAAACTTTGGAAATTAATTCCGGGCACACCGGGCCTCGGAATCAGGCGCCGTCAGAAACTGCGTTTTTGTAAAATTCCAAAGAAAATTAAGAAAAAAATTTCCTTGAAATTTTCGGGTCTTTACAATGTTTTATTATAAACACCAAAGACAATCTTGGAAAATTTTATTCTAAATACAATGAAAGAATATTTCTTAGGTACTCTAAATCAAGTTATGCATATCATGTATTTTAAAAAAAGAACTAAAATAGTGGAATAATCAATCCATGTTGTTTTTTAATTTTTTTCCAAAATATATTTATCAAAACGTTTTTGAAGATGATGTTTTAGATGTACATTTTAAAACTACATATGTAGAATAATAATAATATTATCCTTCAAATTATTTACCCAAGTCTTTCAAAAAATGTAAAGACCATCCCCTTGAAAATGTTAATGAAAATTTATAAGTGGGGTGTCTTACTTGTATATCTATCTTAAATAATGCATAACAACTTGGATTTTTCTCTGACCTTGAACCCCAAAACCTCAACAATCTGATTAAAGATGAAAATTGGGTAATTTACATGCAATAGGAAATGATAAATTCACTTGAAATGATGTATGGAATCTCATGAAAAGTCCTAATAATCATATAATTATAGTCACTAAATGGGTTTATAGGAATAATCTTGATAAGTCTAGAAATATTACTTGAAATAAATTATATTTAGTTTTCAAATTATATAACCAAGAAGAAAGAATTTACTATGGTGAATCCTTTTGTCCCTATTCATCATTAGAATATATTATAATCTTGTTATAATTCTCCTCTCAGATCAATTTCAAACTCTTTCAAATTCATATTAATGGTTATATTTAATTAGTTTTATTTCATAATTTTTTTATGAAAAACAATGTGGTTTAAAAAATCATCTTATCCCAAATTATTTTTTCAAATTATCATAAGCTCTTTATGGTTTAAAAAACCCACTCATACTTGGTATAAATTTCCTTTTAATTATATTTTATAAAATTGTTTTAAAATGAGAAAGTTTGATTCATCCCCTTTTTTAAAACACATTTCAAATGATATTTTACTCATCTAAATTTACATTGAGGATGAGATTTTCATCTCTACTAATGAATCAATTTTTTTTGAATTTTTATATTTAATGAAAAATTAATTTGAAATCGTAATTTTGGGTGAAATAAAATTCTTCACTAATTTTAAAGTTTCTCAAAGAAATTATGGAATTTATCTAAACCAAGAAAAATAAACCATTGAAATATTAAAAAAATTCAGAATGGATCAACCTAAGAAAATTAGATCACCCATGATTACAACTTTCAAATTAATATTGGAACAATCTAGTAAGATGGTTGACAATAAACTTTATAGAATTATGATTTGTAGTATAATTTACCTTACTATGACATTACTTGATATCACATTCAATTTTAATCTCTATGCTCATTTTCAATCAAATCCAAAAGAGTCTCATTTTAAATTAGTTAAAAGGATTTTTGGATTTTTAAAAATATATAAGACTTAGTTTGATTTATCCAAAAGGAAATTAATTGGAATTAACTTCTTTTTATACCATATATTTTGGAGGATTATAACTAGATAGGAAAAGTAAATTTGGGACTTTCCACCTACTTAGAAAATCTATCTTCTCATGGAGTAGTAAAAAGAAGAAGTCAGTTTCCCTTTCTACAGCTGAAGCAAAATATATAGTTATTGGGAGTTATTTCATCCAAATACTATGGATGAAACACACTCTCTTAAACTTTAATATTATATTTTTTCATATCCCTATAAAGTGTGACAATACCAGTGCTCTCAATATATCTATAAATCCAATCCAATAGACTCTCACTATGTAGAATGACCTTTAGCATAATTTATTAAGAGATCTCTTCCAAAAGGTGATATATTATTAGAATTTATCTTAATTGAAAAAAAACTTTCTGATATTTTCCCCAAACCTCTATCCCCTGATCATTTATAATTTATTAAATGTGAATTAAGAATGTTTGAATTTTTAAATTCCTAATTTTATCTATTATTATCTTGAGTTATATTTAAAAAAACTTAAAAAACATGATTTCATTATATAAATTGCTTGATTTATATTTTTATTATTGTTGGTTATGATCCCTTTATCTCACCTATCTATCTTTTTAGGTGGACCCCAAGGTGTAAGTCGAGTGGTTCACCGGTTGGTCCATTTTGCTACTCTGGGGGAACTGGCAAAGGCTCGAGTCCTGCCAAGCTCAGTCACTATTCATATTATGAATAGGGATATTCAACGCCATTGCTTAGCTAGGGAACGTGTATCTACCTGGGATGGCGGACCCACCATACGAGTAAAGAGGGGGACTTAATTAACAACCACATTTTTCCAACGAGCCCGTACTCAAGTGGTAAGGGCTCCTGCTTGGCATCCAAGAGACCCAGGTTCAAAACCAGGTGGAGAAGAATTTCCGGGGGGTACTGTAGCATTACTCTAGCAGAACTGTAGAAACACTGTAGCAGTCACTATTCGGTGCTGTAGCAGCCGAAACTATTCACCCAATTTGGGCCTTCGGGCCACTGGTTTTGGCCTACAGGTCTCAAGGGCCTTTGGGTCATCAAAGGACTTCGGGCCATAGGGCCTTCGGGCCACAAAGACCATGATGTAGCCCAGTTCACACAGAACAAATCCTAGAAGAGGATCAGATCAAAAAAGAGTAGCAGCCACCAGATGCAGAGCTAACCGGATTGGAAGAATGAGAGGGTATGATAGCCGCCATCAGGACCAGGCACCGGGCAACTTTGTATGGGGAAATGCTAGCCGATCAGAAATGCAAGGTGGGGAACTAGGTGATCAATGACACAAAATCTGGGGAGGGGCAGTTCAAGTGGGCTGGGCCTACGGGTCATGTATTGGGTATGGAATGCCTTTAGGCCTTCGGGTCATGTATTGTGAGTCAGTCAGGCATTGTGCCTTGGGACTACGGGTCATGTACGAGTTCCCCTTCAACCCTTAAAAGGGGGGATTATCCATAATAAAATAAAAAAGAAGGCCTTCGGGCCATTCGGGCTATCTTTTGAGGTGGAGCCTTATCTCTTTTTTAAAAAAAAATTCCTTTAAGGGATATCTTTTGTTTTTGAAATTAATTATTTCCTTTTAATTTGTTTCTTATTTTCATAATTTCAAAACAATATCTTCTAAAATAAGTTTTTTTACAATATACATATTAGTTTTTGAACTAAATTTATTTGAAAAACTCATTAATGTATTTATTTTCTTTTTTCTAAAAATTATTTTTTTATCACTATTAAATGAAGATTAACAGTGAGTAATTTTAACGAACCATACTTTACATACATGGTTATTACTTCATAATTGAAGCATAATTATTACAACATTTAACAAAACCATGGTAGGACCGTATAGGTATAGTGTCTTTAGAAACTGGGAAACATAAACAACTGGTTCATAAATAATCTACATTGTCTCCTGCTTATTACATCATATTTAGAGTACCTTTTTGGCATATCCAACTTAATACCTTTCTTCCTAGCCTGGGGAAAAGAAAACATAAAAAAGGGTGAGCTCAAATACTCATTAAGGGTAAACAAAATAAATACCAATCATATCATATTCATAAGAACATAACATTTTGAATATCTTAACCTGCAAAAGAGATCATAATATCATAACATGGGATAAATCATAGTAATGAAATGTAATCCCAATAATCATAACTTAAAACATGAAACTTTTTGTCATACACACATAATAATAGAAAATCAATTCATATTAGTCAAGACTCATTTCCAAGACTATCATAGCGGACAAAGTCCATTACTGAATCGATTTCACTCCTCGTTCCAGTCCTGTGTCACTAAATCGGATTAACTTACCTTTCCAGCCATGTCTATCTCATGAGATATAAATCTTTACCCAATGTGTTGGAGGGAGATATAGGTCCCACCCATATCATAATGAAACCATTCTTATGTGTGCCACAAAATCATAAATCATACAACATAGCATAACCCATGTAATAAAAATGGGATTCTTAAACATTATGACATCATAAAACAATTCATATAAGATAAAGGACTTCATAAAAATAATTCCATCACAAAATAATCAAATCAATGTAATAATAAGGATAGAAACAGAACCCTATATTATCTTAGATGGAAAATAATTTTGATAAAACACTTAAACTCCATTCTTGAGGAAAATATCCTTTCTTCTTCAAAAACATTTTTCCTTTCTTAACATGTCATACAATTTTTAACTAAAATAAGTTGATTAAAAATAAACATGAAAACTTGTAAAGGAAGATTCATGGAAATAATGTTATATTAAATCATAAAAATCCATTCATGTCATATAAGTTAAAAAAACATTCTTCTCGTACTTTGGCCAGAAAAGTCAAAAAGTACCTCGACAAAAGATTCCTTTCATATCTTTTACTAAAAACTCAACAATGGGTAAAATTGGATTTAAAAAATTGTATGAGGATATAAATAATATTACATATTGAGAAAACATGTATGTGGATGTTAAAGTTTCCCTAGTAAATTCCGAAGTATAAGCAATCTCGGATAAAAAAATGAGATTGTGATATTTTCCCTTACCTTTGGTCCGATTTGATTTGTACGTATCCAAAACTCCTGTATAATGATTTAAATAATGTCATTGACTTATTAAAGAATCATATTAATTTTTATGATATCATATATGGTCATATTCTTATCTTCTTATTAGTAATATTTCATTGCTACTTGTTATTCAGGTGTTCATTGCTTTATGTTCTTAGGCATGTTTTGTTGAATAAATTCTTATTATTCTTTTTAGGTTATAGATACCTCATTTACAGAATGGTATTAGTGTAATATATATCATATTTATTCATTAAATTCATTTATATAATCATTATTCAATGAAGATCATGTAGAATGAGTCGCATCGCATCGTGGAGAGGGTAGGCCGTACGTACGCACGAGCGATGATATCGTTCCCATGATCTTAGAATTGTATTGAAGTGTATGTATATTATTTCAGAATAAATATCACTTTAAAATAATAATAAATAGTTATTATTTACACCATCATACCCATCCAAATAAGGTGGTGGTGGAAAACAGATTACACCACGACGTGAAGATGGTATTCCGTACGTACGCACGCGCGGTGATTTCGTTTTTCGTAGGATGGATAGAAGGTGAAATAGGGTTGTTTCATATTTATAATAACATATCAGTATTTGAGTGATACTGATGTTATTACTTCATAATGAAACAACTAAATAATAGGAAGTAGAAGAAGAAATAAATTTGAAAGAATCGGAAACAGATATTACCTCTTCTTCAACACGTCTCTTTGAAACCACCTCTTAGGGCACTAAAATTGAACTTTGAAGAAGACAAGTACCTATAGTATGTTTCTAGTGAAGTTTATAAGGGAAATGGGAAGGTTTTGGACGAGATTTAAGGCTCAAAATTGTGTGAGGAGGAGAGGGAGGAGGTGACCTTTTATAAGATAGGAGAGGGGCACCTTTGAAAAAACTTAAAATATTATTTTATAATAAAGTAATATTTGGTTTTTAATAGATCCAAATTGATTTATTTAGAATATAAGGTAAGTATGGGTCAAAATACTCTCAATAAATAGGTTTTAGAAAAGTTTAGGTTACTATTTTAACCTTATCATTTAGATTTAACTCTAAGTTAAATATTTTAACTTTTACCATGTCTTCTTGTTTTCTTACACAATATGGTTAATAAACTTACTATAACAATCCAAACGAACCACAAGTGGTTCATTATTAATATATATATAACCTTATATAAGTCATTTGGCCGAAACTTATATTTTTAGGAATAAAATAACAATTAATAATATAATATTTGTTTTAAAAACTATTTTATGTCAATTATGACACTATTTGGTAATTGATTTTTGTGAAAATCATAAAAGCATGATTAGTTCGAAAAAAGTTAATTAAATCAATAATTACATGTCATATTAACCTATGAAATTAGTTTAATTTATAAAAAGTCTCAAATTACATTTATTTGGGTATTTATAACATCAATTATGTTAATATTTCATTAATAAGGTAATGACTGCATCATCCTTGTGTCATAAATAAATTAAATTATTTAATGTCTAAAAATTATAAATAAAATACCATTATGTAGGAAATATTTTTACATTTCTAATTAATATTTATAGTTGAATTTAGCTAATGTATAATCCTATATTAAAAATATTTTAGTTATTAAACTTCGATTTTAACTCTTTTAATTCTTCTTTAAATAAAATAATAATAAGTGTCCTAATCTAATCCAAGTGGACCCAAATGGTCATATAGTATTCCTAAGGTTATTTTTGGTCAAATTACACTTATCCAATAGAATTAGGATGTGTTTTAGGGTAATAATAATATCATTTTTACCCTTAATTTCCCTATTTACTTTTAACCGTGGTAAAAAAAAGTTAAAAATTACTATTCACAAAAGAATATTTTTATCTTATTGAACCACATTTTACTCCTTGAAATTAACCGTGTCTCTCAGATTTTTGAAATTCCACTCACATAAGTGGTAAAATTAAGTTTTATGTAAATTTTCAAATTCTCCTAGGAGGTGGGTAAAAGACGGTGAAAAGTTCAATAATATTTTTATATATCTAAAATTATTATAAAATGACACCAAGGAATTACATTGAACTTATATGGGTATTATGTATCAATTTTGAACTAAAATAAATTTAAATAAAATAAATAATTATTTAAATAAAAAGTTGGTTTTTAAATAGTAACCCAGTGTTTTCACTATTTATAAAAAATTGAAAGTTTTCAGAAAAATACCAAAAATTCAGCCTAGGATAATTTCGATATTCCGAATCCAAAAATGAAATCCATTTTGAAAGATAAAATTTCAAAAAGTGGGTATTACTATTCATAACGACTAGTTTATATAATATTTTAATAACATATCGTTGTTTAGTGAAACTCGGTATTGCGTACAATGCAAGATATCGAGGAAGGTTGCTCTTGCGTGTAACACAAGCCAAGACAGTGTTATGTGTAGTGAAAGATTCCTTTGGTGATGTATATAACATAAAAACAAAATATTTCTTATAAAATCTCGGGTGTTACATTCTACCCCCCTTAAAATGAATTTTGCCCTCGAAATTAGTCACTTAGTAACAAACAGATGAAGATACCTCTCCCTCATCATATCCTCAAGCTCCCATGTAGCTTCTTCTAATTGGTGGTTCCTCCATAAAACTTTCACCAAGAAAGTGGTCTGTTTCGTAGGACTTTTTCGCTACGATCCAAAATCTCTATCGGCTGTTCTTAATAAGAAAGATCTTTCTCCAGTGGTATAACTTCTGAGCTGAGTACATGTGAAGGATCAGGTATGTACTTTCTCAGGAGAGATACATGGAACACATCGTGAACTTGAGAGAGATTCTGTGGAAGCGTCAATCGGTAAGCTACCTTCCCAACATGATCTAGTATTTCGAAAGGACCGATATACCTAGGGCTCAACTTTCCCTTCTTTCCAAATCTCATTACTCTCTTCCAAGGAGATATTCATAAGAACACTTTATCACACACTTCAAACTCTAGGTATTTTCTTCGGTTGTCGACATAACTTTTTTGTCGACTCTGAGGTTCTCTTATGTGTTGTTGAATAGATCAGACCTTTTCTGCCATCTCATCAACAAGATCAGGTCCTAATAGATTTCTTTCCCCAACTTCATCCCAGCAAGTTGGAGTCCTACATTTTTTCTATAGAGAGCTTCATAAGGATCCATCTGAATACTCGAGTGAAAGCTATTATTATAAGAAAATTCCACCAAAGGAATGTGTTGATCCCAACCACCTTTGAAATCCATAGAGCAAGCTCTCAACATGTCTTCTAGAGTTTGAATTATCCTCTCAGACTAACCTTCTGTCTGAGGATGATAAGCAGTGCTGAAACTCAACTCTGTATCTAGAGTATGCTGAAGACTTCGCTAAAACTTTGAGGTAAACCTCGGATCCCGATCAGATATAATGGAAAGTGGTACTCCATGAAATCTTACCACTTCCTTTACATATATCATGGCAAGCTGATCAAGAGAAAAATCTTATCTAAGAGCAATGAAGTGTGCCGACTTCATAAGACGATCAACTATAACCCAGATATCATTATTGCCTTAGGATGTTTTAGGAAGTCCAGTGACAAAGTCCATAGTGATGTTTTCCCATTTCCATTCGGGTATGGGTAATGTTTGTAACATCCCCTTAGACTTCTGTCTCTCATCTTTAACTTGCTGACAAACCAATCATCGAGAGACATATTCAACAAAATCTCTTTTCATGCCATCCCACTAGAAGTACTCTTTTAGGTCCCTATACATCTTCGTGCTTCCAGGATGAATAGAGAATAAAGAACTATGAGCCTCATCCAACAGCTCCTTCTTTAGTTCTGGGATGGGAGGAACACAAACACGATTCCTGGACTGTATTATCCCATCACAATCAAGGTTAAATTCAGGAACATTTCTCACATTCTTTTGTAACTCTACATCTTCTTTTTGTGCCTCTTTAATCTTCACATGTATAGATGGTTGAACATTCATTTGAGAAAGATAAGATTTTCCCCCTTCCATTATAATTCCAAGATCCATCCTTTGTAAATCCATAAATATTGGATCTTTTGTGATCCTCATCATGGATAAGCTAGCATGGTCTTGTCGACTTAATGCATCTTCCACCTTGTTTGCTTTCCCAGGGTGATAATGAATTGAGCAGCCATAGTCCTTAATCAAATCCAACCATCTTCTTTGGCACATATTCAGCTCCTTTTGTGTGAAAATATACTTTAAACTTTTATGATCAATATAAATATCACACCTTTCACCATAAAGGTAATGTCTCCAAATCTTCAATGAAAAGATTACCACGGCTAACTCCAAATCATGATTTGGGTAATTTTGCTCATGGATTTTCAACTGTCATGAGGCATAATCTATCACCATATCATTTTGCATGAGAAAACACCCCAATACCTTCTTGGATGCATCACTATAGATCACAAACCTTTCTCCACTACAAGTCAGTTTGAGCACAGGTGCACTGGATAACCTTCTTTTTAACTCCTTGAAATTCTCTTCACAATCCTCCATCAAAACGAACTTAACTCCTTTTTGAGTCAACCTGGTGAGTGGATTCAATAATCGTGAAAAATATTTCAAAAAATGTCAATAATATCCAGCCAAACCAAGAAAACTTCGGATCTCAGTTACTGTTGTTGGTATCTACCATCTTTCGATAACCTCTGTTTTTTCTGGATCCACAGATATCCTCTATTTTGAGATTATGTGACCCAAAAAACAAAACTTTTTGAATCCAAAATTCACACTTGGTAAATTTGGCATAAAGCTTCTTGTTTCTTAGGGTCTTTAATATAATTCTCAAGTGATCTTCATGTTCTTCCTTTCTCTTTGAATAAATAAGAATATCGTCTATAAAGACTACCACAAACTGATCAAGATAGTCTCTAATGACTCTATTAATTAGATCCATGAAGATATCTGGGGCATTAGTAAGAACAAATGGAATCACTATAAATTCATAGTGTCCATACCTTGTACGGAAAGCCGTCTTTGGTATATCCTCCTTTTTGACCCTTAATTGATGATACCCTGAACGAAGATCAATCTTGGAAAAGTATTGAGCTCCGCGTAGTTGGTCAAATAAGTCATCAATGTGTGGGAGAGGATATTTTTTCTTGATAGTGATATTGTTAAGTTTTCGATAATCAATGCAGAGTCTCATTGATCCATCGTTCTTCTTAACGAACAAAACAGGTGCTCCCCAAGGTGATGCACTAGGGCGTATGAATCCCTTATCAAGATTCTCTTGGAGTTCCTTATTCAATTCCTGCAACTCAATTGGGTACATTCTATAAGGTGTCTTTGAAATGGGCATTTCCCCCGGTATGAGTTTTATTAAAAACTCAACTTCACGATTTGGTGGAAGACTTGGCAATTCCTCCAGAAAGACATCATCAAACTCCCATACAATGGGTGCACTACTAAAAATTTGGGCTATAGAGACCACCATTGGCGGTCTCTATAGGCCTCTAGAGACTGCCCACTGACCGCCATTGGCGGCATCTTTAGCCTCATCGCAATAGGCCAATAGGGACCGCCAATGGTGGTCACTATAGGTGGTCGAAATTCTGGCCTACAGCGACCGCGTGGCGGTCGCTCTCGGCTGCCTGCCGGGTCAACATTAGCGACCGCCAATGGCGGTCGCTGTTGGTGGCCGAAATTATGGCCTACAGTGACCGCCATTGGCGGTCGCTAATGTTGACCCGGTAGGCAGCATATAGCGACCGCCACAGGCGGTCGCTAGTCTGGGAATTTTTTTTAAAAAAAAATTCACAGTGCATATAAATGAAATATTTTTAAGATTAAAAATGTGTTTTATTATAATAGAAAATTAAGGTTATTAGTGAAATATATATATATATATATATATATATATAATATTAAATAAAATATTTTTCTTATTCATCCAATAGGTTTGTTAAGCATATGGTAATAATAAATCAAATTTTATGCTTAAAATTTGAATTTCTCTAAAAAGGTAATTTTACTACCTCTTAATGGAGAGCCTATTTTAAATATAAATTCTAGCACATTTATAAATTTTTTATTTCAATATAAACTAATATTTTTAAAAACTTAAAATAAGAATGTGTTAGGGTTAATTTGTGGTATTTTTTGTGGATTTTCATTTTTTAATGAAATGTACAAATTGTGTTTGTTTTAATTCACGGTGCAAAATAAGAGATAAAACAAGGTAAAAATCATAAAAAATAGAAAACAATTTCAAACAGCATAAACATCAAGATCGTCATAAACAATAAATGATAAACATGCTTCAACGATCCGAGCAGGTCCATCCATTCCAATCTTCTGCTTCAATAAACCTACAATAAGACAAAAAAAAACAACTAAACAAAACAAACGTAAATTATAAATATTTATTCAGTTATTATATACATGTAATAAAATTAAATCTGACATCAAATCATGGTGCTATAATAATTTAAAACCCCCAATTTAAGAAATGCTATCATTTCAGGATTTTTTTTCTTATTTGGTTTAGTTTATGAAATTGTTTTGTTGTCTAAAAAAGAATGTTATCCGTGTGCACCGCACATTCAATGGGTGTGCAGTCTCCTCCTACACATCACGAATAATATTTCTATTATTTTCGTGTGGTTTCAGGTCATTCGGAGCACGTTTTCTCCAAATTCGACCGTCTCACGCCGTTTTGGTGTTTTATGACTCCAGAAACGTGTTTCCGGTCACCGCGGTCAAAAGACACCTTCGATTTATGTTTCGTCTGCCCGAACATTTCAAAATTCACACAACGGATGTTTTTGTATGATTTCATGGCATTCCGAGGTCGTTTGGGTGGTTTTGACCCCCCAATGTGCCCTTTCAGCGCACGCCGAGCTGCTGAAAACGACACAATCGGTCGTACCGCGCGCACCGCACGTCCGATGAGAGTTCCGTCTCCTCCTACATATCACGAATAATATTCCTATTGTTTTCGCATGGTTTCAGGTCATTCGAAGCATGTTTTCTTTGAATTGGACTGTCACACGCTGTTTTGGTGTTTTATGACTCCGGAAACGCGTTTCTGGTCACCGCGGTCAAACGACACCTCCGATTGACGTGCTGTCTACTTGAACATTTCAATTTTCACACAAAGGATGTTTTCATATGATTTCATGGCATTATAAGGTCGTTCGAGTGGTTTTGACCCCCCAACGCACCCTTTTAGCGCGCGGCGAGCTGCTAAAAACGACACAATCGGTCGTACCGCGTGCACCGCACGTACGATGGGCATTCCATCTCCTCCTACATGTCATGAATAATTTTAATATTGTTTTCATGTGGTTTTAGGTCATTCGGAGCATGTTTGCTCCGAATTCGACTGTCTCACACCGTTTTGGTGTTTCATGACTCAAAAAACGCGTTTCCGGTCACCGCGGACAAACGAAACCTCTGATTGACGTGCCGTCTGCCCGACCATTTTACAATTCACACAATGGATGTTTTTCGTATGATTTCATGGAATTCTGAGGTCATTCAGGTGGTTTTGGCCCGCCAACGCGCCCTTTTAGTGCTTGCCGAGCTGCTGAAAATGACACAATCGGTCGTACCGCACGCACCGCACGCCTGATTGGCATGCCTTCTCCTCTTACACGTCAAGAATAATATTCATATTGTTTTCGTGTGGTTTTAGGTCATTCGGAGCATGTTTACTCCGAATTCGACCGTCTCATGCCGTTTTGGTGTTTTATGACTCCGGAAACGTGTTTCCAGTCACAGCGGTCAAACGACACCTCTGATTGACGTAACATCTACCTGAACATTTCACAATTCACACAATGGCTGTTTTCGTATGATTTCATGGCATTTTGAGGTTTTTTGGGTGGGTTTGACCCCCCAACGCGCCATTTTAGTGCGCGCCGAGCTGCAGAAAACGACACAATCGGTCGTACCGCACGCACCACACATCCTATGGGTGTGCCGCCTCCTCCTACACATCACGAATAATATTCCTATTGTTTTTGTGTGGTTTTAGGTCATTCAGAGCACGTTTTCTCCGAATTCGACCGTCTCACACAGTTTTGGTGTTTTATGACTCCAGAAACGCATTTCTGGTCACCACGGTCAAACGACACCTCCGATTGATGTGCCGTATGCCCGACCATTCCAAAATTCACACAATGGATTTTTTCGTATGATTTCATGGCATTCTGAGGTTTTTCGGGTTGTTTTAACCCCCCAACGCGCCCTTTCAGCGTGCGCCGAGCTGCTGAAAACGACACAATCGGTCGCACCGCGCGCACCGCATGTCCGATGGGCATGACGTCTCCTCATACATGTAAAAAATAATATTACTAATGTTTTTGTGTGGTTTTATGTCATTCAGAGCACATTTTCTCTGAATTCGAGCATCTCATGCAGTTTTGGTTTTTTATGACTCCGAAAACGCGTTTCCAGTCACCGTGGTCAAACGACACCTCCGATTGATGTGCTGTCTACCAGACCATTTCAAAATTCATATAACAGATATTTTTGTATGATTTCATGGCATTCCGAGGTCATTCGGGTGGTTTTGACCCCCCAACGCGCCCTTTTACCGCACGTTGAGCTGTTGAAAACGACACAATCGTTCGTACCGCGTGCACCGCGCATCTGATGGGAATGTCATCTCCTCTTACATGTCAAGAATAATATTCCTATTGTTTTTGTATGGTTTTAGGTTATTTGGAGCACGTTTTCTCCGAATTCAACCGTCTCACACCGTTTTGGTGTTTTATGACTCCGGAAACGCGTTTCCGGTCACCGCAGTCAAACGATACCTACGATTGACACACCGTCTACCCGAACATTTCAAAATTCACACAAAGGCTATTTTCATAAGATTTCATGGCATTCCGAGGTCGTTCGGGTGGTTTTTACCCCCCAACGCGCCCTTTGAGCGCGCACCGAGCTGCTAAAAACGACACAATTGGTCGTACGGCACGCATCGCATGTCCAATGGGCCTTCCATCTCCTCCTACACGTCATGAATAATATTCCTATTGTTTTCATGTGGTTTAAGGTCATTCGGAGGACATTTTCTCTGAATTAGATCGCCACATTCCGTTTTGGTGTTTTATGACTCCAGAAACGCGTTTCCGGTTACCACAGTCAAACGATACATCTAATTGACATGACGTCTACCCGAAAATTTTACAATTCACACAACGGGTGTTTTCGTATGATTTCATGGAATTCTGAGGTCATTCAGGTGGTTTTGACCCCCTAACGTGCCCTTTTAGCGCGCGCCGAGCTGCTGAAAATGACACAATCAGTCGTACCACGCGCACCACATGTCCGATGGGTGCGCGTATAAGGCCCCAGCCTAAAACCTTACTTAATCTTGAGTTATTACAAGATTACACATTGAGGATCTTTTCAAGTTTAGAGTTTTAGAGAATTAGATCATAAAACTTTCATTACATTCCACATTTAAACAAAGTGGTTACATAAAAGATAGTATTCATTTTTCCCCTCAACGAAATCATATTTAAAATAAAACATGGATTCTTTCTTGACACTTTCTTTACAATATCATAATTTCATGTACCTTTCCCTTGACCTGTGAAAAGAATTTCAAAAAAACTTGAGATGAGCATAAAAATCTCAGTAAGGGTTATAAAAACAATATGGAACAGAAACATGAGTTCATATATACATAAGAATGAAATCATGCTTTACCCATAAAACATAGGCACTTTGACATACCTCACCAAATCATGAATAAATCATAGAAATCATAAGACATAAAAGGTAACTTGAGGAATTCATAACATTCTTACGTAGGGAGTAACCCTCTTGGTTACGTTTGGAATACCCACCACATTATATTCCCTAAATCTCTTCGGAGAAACCTTAATGTTTCACTCCTTCACGTTACCCAATGCATTGGAGAGCTATATCGGGCTCACCCGCCCTTAGTTTATCACGGAACCACCCATTTTAATAACAATGCCCAAGAACCATAATATAAACGTATCACGTAAAACATGCATAAAGGAAACATAACATTTCCACATTTCAATCACAATATAACATTTTAGTATATTGAAATAATGAATCCATTCAAAAAGAAACCATTTCCAAAACCATTTAAAACATTTAATAAAGAGATTTTTGAATAAAAGTGTCCCATACCACCTTGAAGCTTTTAAAATTTTAAACCATTAATATCCATAAAAATAAATCCTTAAAACCATTTTGAAAACATGGATATTAATAAGAACAAATAATTAAAACATTTAAAGTGATATTTTGGTTAAAGGGGTTCTACCAAAATTAGAGACACTTGAATACAATAATTGAGGAATAACATTTAGTCAGAACTTTATAATATCATGAGAGTAAATGTATTCATGATATAATATTCCAAAGGACAGTATATACGCCACATAAGAGTGAATTGGTGCATAACAACAAAGAAGTCTCAATAGAAATTTCAAATGTGATGAATTCCCTTATAAAGAAGGTATCCTTAAATTAAGGATAATTCAATCTCAAAATTATGTGTGACAAATATAAATACACCCAATATAAGTGGATATTAAGTGTAAAACAATAAAAGGTCATTCACACATATTCAAAGGATGACATATTCAATAACTACATGTTGAACCCAAAGAAATCGAAATTGGGTTAAAAAGTTCCCTTGGTAAAATTCGACAGCCTAATGACATTACTTCAAAATTTAGAAAATGAGTTGATGAGAGATAAAAAGGGTATCTCATCACTTGGACATAAAATTTACATCAATAAGGATATAAAAGAACATATCCCAACATAATAGTATGTGAATTAAATGACATAACAAAAGAAGTCTTTTAAAAAGAGGAGGGTGTAAGGTCCTCTTACCGACATGGGTATCTTTCGAAACATACGCCCCGTGAAAGAAGGACAATACAACATTTATGTAAATACTCATAAATGAAAGTATATTAAACAATGAGTAAAATAATGGGCATTACATACACCACTCAAAGGAAATTGTGGAAAATGTAGCATAAATCTCATGGGAATAAAAGTGAGATGAAAAATCTCTTACGAAAACTCGGCAGCCTAACGGCGCCAGTTAAAACTTCCAAAATGGATTGATGAGAGGAAATAGGGTCTCTCATCATATCAACATAATGTTTACAGAAATATGAATATAAAATAACATACCCCAACATAACAAAGACGATCTTAAAAGAAGTGACATAAAGGAGAGTACTTAAAAAGAAAGAGAGAGGTTGGATCTCTTACGAAAATTCGGCAGCCTAACGGCGCCACTCAAAACTTCCAAAATGGATTGATGAGAGAGAATAGGGTCTCTCATCATATGAACATAAAAATTACAGAAATAGTAATATAAAAGAATATCCCAATAACAAGAAAGATGAGCTTTAAAAGTAATGACATAAAAGAGTGTACTTTAAAAGAAAGAGAGGAGTCGGATCCCTTACCTGAAGTCCGACTTGTCTTGTTCATTTCTTTATATTCCTGAATGATAAAATTTGGTCAATTTATAATTTCTTAAGGATCTCCTATAATTATTATTATTCAGTTCATATCACATATTTTAATGTTATAATAATTGGTTAATAATATGAGTTCATATCAGACATTTTTTTTGATGTCTGGTACATGAGTCAAAAATTGAACTTGTTGGAAAATAATTTTCCATGTAGTTATAGGTACATCATATCCAGAATAGTATTGATGTTTTAAATATCATATATATCCAGTATATATTCATTTTATACTATTCTATTTCATTTGGAGATAAAAATTAAAAGCACCGTTCATGGAGACGGTAGGCCGTACGTACGCATGAACACTACTTTAATTTTTTTGTCATATTAATGGAATTAAAACAAAATGAGAGAGATATATATATTTTATAATTCCAGAATGATATAAATCATTTATATGTAATATATAACATATATATCCATTATATATATGTACTTATAATAGTACATAACATTTTGAGACAAGAAATGAAATGTACCGTTCATGGAGATGGTAAACCGTACGTACGCATGAACGCTACTTCCATTTCTATTTCATATTTAATGGAATTAAAACATAATTATACATAATAATATTCCAGTATGGTATCATATATAATATAATTAAATATATCCTTTATACGTACCACATATGGTATTAACGAATCAAATCACTTTGAGGGGGCGGTAGTCCGATCTTCCTTAAATGAAGATATCGCGTTTACCCATAATGGAAATCATAAAGGTATGACATAAATGAAAAATACAGAATATTAAGTAAAACATAAAAATATTATATATCATATATAAATATATTTTCATCTTAATGTCCACCTTTGAAGGTGTTAGAAGAATGTTGAACAATCATCATTTCGTGAGGCAGAAAATCGCCAACCACAGAAACAGTATGTTCTTTAACCATTAGACGAAGGTGTGTGTAGGTGTAGCTCGAATACTTATTATAACAACATCCTAGTATATTGAAGATACTGTATTTGTTACAAAAGAAAATAATAAAAAGAGTTTAGGGGGTTGGAGAAGCAAAATAAAACAAAAGGACACAAGTGAAGAAATTACCTTAAAATCGGGTAACTCCCTTTGGTTTGAGCTCAAATGCTTCCTTGGGAAGACTTCTGAACAAAGTGAAGCTTCAAGGAGTTATAGAGGGATGTGGAGAGACAAAATGGGCTGGGGTTGGCCGATACAAAGGCTTTGTAAGTGTGGGTAAGGAGGTAGAGGTGGGGGCCTTTTATAAGAGGAGAGGAGGGGCACTCTTGGAAAGTAAAGAAATGTTACATTATTTTAGAATGTGTTTATGATATTAATGGTCCCACATTGATGTGTTTCGAGGATAAGGTGATAAGGGTTCGAAATACACCCATCCAATAGGTTTTTGACATGTTTAGGTCTTAGATATTACATTATCTTTCCATTTTATTTAAATCGTTAAATAAGGAGGTCATCGCTGCATCTTCATGATGTCATAAATAATTTAATTTATTTAATGTATAAAAATTATAAAAAAAAATAATATGATGTAGGAAATATTTTTATCTTTAAAATTAATATTTATAGTACAAAATATCATTTATTTAGGAAAAATTAAAAATATTTTACTTAGGTGATACATTCTTTGTTACATTTAACATTCTTTAAAAAATAAAAAGATAAAAAGTCACTTTCTCACAAAAGTGATTCCATGGGGCCCCCATGTTTAGAAAAAGGCATCCCATGGTCGGCCATGAGACAACCAGTAGCCTTAGGACACATGTTGTGGTCATTTTTTATTATTATGATATTATTTTATTATCTTTAACTACCCGATTACTCCTTAATCAAGATAATTAAAGATAATTACCGTCGTTACTATTCATAAAGTCCAAAAACAAAAGAGTCTTAATTACATAATTTGGACCTTATGATTAAAAATATGTAATCCATTTTACCAAATTCCAAACACATAAATTGAAATAATTAATTTAAAAATAATTCCCGTTGTCAAAACAAATAGCAGTTTTTTTAGAAACAATATTTATGAAAAGTTTGGCACTTTTTTATGCCTAATTCCAAAGTGAAATTAATCCCAATGAACATAATTAGATTACATGGTAAAAATATATTCTAATTAAACTTTAAAACTAATTAAAAAGATAATATAACCATATAATTAAATTATATGAAAAATCAGTTTTGATGTAAAATGCAGTATTTTTCACTATTCATTAAAAAATGAACATTGTCAGAAAAATACCAAAAATTAACACAAGGTAAATTTCAATGTCCCAATCATAAATAATATGTTTATTTTGAAAAATAGAGCTTATAAAATTTTCAAAAAGTGTATTTAAAAGAGGTTCTCCATTAAAAGGCGGTTAATCAACCTTTTAAAGAATATTGGAATGTTTACGCTTAAAATTGGATTCATTCGCATTTTTAATCCTCTAACATTTATTATAAAGAGTAAAAATATTTTAAAAACATATATAATAATTTTTTAGTTAGTTCTGTTCATTCCCGCCATTACAACGGCTAGGTGTTAACTACCATTTAAAATAATATTATTTTTTTATTAGAGTGCAACGTAAGATTCCCAAGAAACTCATTGTCGCGTATTGGGTACACCATCGAGCATAGACTCCCCTTTAAAGTAATATTAATATTTTATTCACAAATATGGATAAATATAAAAAAGTAATATTCTTTATTTACCTGGGGTGTTACATCCTTCCCCCCTTTTGGGAATTGCGTCCTCGCAATTTTAAAATTGAGCTTGGAAACATCATTGAAAGTCCCACATCGGAACAAGAGTCGGTAAAACAATCACTTTAAAATAAAGAAAGATAAGTACAAAGGTCACCCGAGTTAACCCATACTAGGATTCCAAGTATGAAAATATGGACATGGAGGAGAAAACATAGGGTCATGTTCTGATGGAGAGTGATAGAAAACATGTTTAGGAGAAAGTTAACCACAAGAAAATCACAAACTTGTGATGGGTTAAACAGTATTCGATTCCCCAGTAAGAAAAGTTAATAGAAAACATTTTTGTTTTTTTTATTGAGGAATTTATTCATAAGGAAACATAATTACTTATCATGTTGACTTTCAACTTTTATTAGATTTCTTACACAAAATCATATTTTCTCCTAAAGACGAGTATTTAGGAAAACTTGTTCACTATAATCAACTTCTAGAGAATCACATAATCCATAAAAGAGAACTATATACTTCCCATGTCTTTAGACTTTAACCAAAACCAAAACCAAAAAGGTTAGTACAAGATCAGATAATCCAGAAAAGGATAACCCTTTATAAAAATAAAATCTATTCTTAATCTCCAAATTTTGTCCAACAAAATCCAAAGTTCAACGAGGACCATTATATAAACAAATTGTCCATAAAATTATTCAAAGTAAACCAAACTAAGATTGAAACCAAAATATTTGAAGGATTTAGTCACATAGTCTTCCAAGTTAAATCGTAACATTTATCTCCAAACAACATCAGTTGCTCCTAAATTCTTGTATTGAAAAGTAATTAACCTAATCACATATCCTCCATGATAGGTTAATATATTTCCATAGATAACCCAAAATCAAATTAATCTTAATTCATAAAATCATCTAACTAAAAGGAATCAGTCAAAATAACCAGGGACTTCACGTAGTCCAGTGGTAGGCGATAAATACCAGTTGCACTTTGGTTGTGGGTTCGATTCCCACAGCTTTGTCCGACGTGACAGGTTGTCACACGGTCTGCGTGTTGTCCTTTTTCCAAAACTATATAATTCTCCAATCATTCCCCAAAAAGAGATAAAATCATAAAAAATGATCATAACATATTTTAACCTCAATTTATCTCATTCCATTCATTTTCCATCATAACATATAATAACCCATAATTACCTCAAAAGTAAGGATCATATAAACTCTAATGGTTACCTTTATAATTATTACCTGAACTTACACATCGATTGGTCATCTCGTACATGATGCATTACAGATCATACCAAGGTTCAAGTGGTTGATCATGACTCCTTGATAGTTGGTTTAGAACAACCACAAGTTTCCTCATTGAATCCCCCATTTTATCTAGTATCTTAATCAGGGAACCACCACAGTTTCCTTCAAACCTGTTGTCTCTTTAGTGCCTGCTAGATCCATCCATTCACTAAAAAAAGAAATGTCAGTGTGAGTATATCAACAAAACCATCATGTACTAATAAGGAATGTAAACACTAAGATATACTTACTCATTCAATTTATCTAAAACTAGGACTCTTTCTAAAATCCTTACCATTGTGATAATGTCACTTGTGCTTAGAGAATACCCTAACCTCTAAAGTTATCTAAACCGAACTTTGATACCAACTATAAGGCCCTAGCCTAAAACCTTACTTAATATTGAGTTATTACAAGATTACACATTGAGGATATTTTCAAGTTTAGAGTTTTAGATAATTAGATCATACAACTTGCATTACATTCCACATTTAAACAAAGTGGTTACATAAAAGATAGTATTCATTTTCCCCCTCAACAGAAACATATTTAAAATAAAACATGGATTCTTTCTTGAAACTTCCTTGAAACTATCATCATTTCATGTACCTTTCCCTTGACCTGTGAAAAACATTTCAAAAAAGACTTGGGATAAGAATAAAAAGCTCAGTAAGGGTTATAAAAACAATATGGAATGGAAACATGAGTTCATATATACATAATAATGAAATCATTCTTTACCCATAAAACATAGGCACTTTGACATACCTCACCAAATCATGAATAAATCATAGAAATCATAAGACATAAAAGGTAACTTGAGGCATTCATAACATTCTTACGTAGGGAGTAACCCTCTTGGTTACGTTTGGAATACCCACCAAAGTATATTCCCTAAATCTCTTCAGAGAAACCTTAATTTTTCACTCCTTCTTGTTACCCAATGCATTGGAGAGCTATATTGGGCTCACCCGCCCTTAGTTTATCACGGAACCACCCGTTTTCATAACAATGCCCAAGAACCATAATATAAACGTATCACATAAAACAAGCATAAAGGAAACATAACATTTCCAGATTTCAATCACAATATAACATTTTAGTATATTGAAATAATGAATCCATTCAAAAAGAAACCATTTCCAAAACCATTTAAAACATTTAATAAAGAGATTTTTGAATCAAAGTGTCCCATACCACCTTGAAGCTTTTAAAATTTTAAACCATTAATATCCATATAAATAAATCCTTAAAACCACTTTGAAAACATGGATATTAATAATAACAAATAATTAAAACATTTAAAGCGATATTTTGGTTAAAGGGGTTCTACCAAAATTAGAGATACTCGAATACAATAATTGAGGAATAAAATTTAGTCAGAACTTTATAATATCATGAGAGTAAATGGATTCATGATATAATATTCCAAAGGACAGTATATACACCACATAATAGTGAATTGGTGCATAACAACAAAGAAGTCTCAATAGAAATGTCAAATGTGATGAATTCCCTTATAAAGAAGGTATTCTTAAATTAAGGATAATTCAATCTCAAAATTATGTGTGACAAATATAAATACACCCAATATAAGTGGATATTAAGTGTAAAACAATAACAGGTCATTCACATATATTAAAAGGATGACATATTCAATAACTACATGTTGAACCCAAAGAAATCGAAATTGGGTTAAAAAGTTCCCTTGGTAAAATTCGACAGCCTAACGACATCACTTCAAAATTCAAGAAAATGAGTTGATGAGAGATAAAAAGGGTATCTCATTACTTGGACATAAAATTTACATCAATAAGGATATAAAAGAACATATCCCAACATAATAGTATGTGAATTAAAAGATATAACAAAAGAAGTCTTTTAAAAAGAGGAGGGTGAAAGGTCCCCTTACCGACATGGGTATCTTTCGAAACATACGCCCCGTGAAAGAAGGACAATACAACATTGATGTAAATACTCATAAATGAAAGTATATTACACAATGAGTAAAATAATGGGCATTACATACACCACTCAAAGTAAATTGTGGCAAATGTAGCATAAATCTCACGGGAATAAAAGTGAGATGAAAAATCTTTTACGAAAACTCGGCAGCCTAACGGCGCCACTTAAAACTTCCAAAATGAATTGATGAGAGGAAATAGAGTCTCTCATCATATCAACATAAAGTTTATAGAAATAGGAATATAAAATAACATCCCCCAACATAATAAATATGAGCTTAAAAGAAGTGACATAAAGGAGAGTATTTAAAAAGAAAGAGAGAGGTTGGATCTCTTACGAAAATTCGACAGCCTAATGGCGCCACTCAAAACTTCCAAAATGGATTGATGAGAGAGAATAGGGTCTCTCATCATATGAACATAAAAATTACAGAAATATTAATATAAAATAATATCCCAATAACAAGAAATATGAGATTTAAAAGGAATGACATAAAAGAGTGTACTTCAAAAGAAAGAGAGGAGTCGGATCCCTTACCTCAAGTCCGACTTGTCTTGTTCGTTTCTTTATATTCCTGAATAATAAACTTTGGTCAATTTATAATTGCTTAAGGAACTCCTATAATGATTATTATTAAGTTCATATCACATATTTTAATGTTATAATAATTGGTTAATAATATGAGTTCATATCAGACGTTTTTTTTTCGATGTTTGGTACATGAGTCAAAAATTGAACTTGTTGGAAAATAATTTTCCATGTAGTTATAGGTACATCATATCCAGAATAGTATTGATGTTTTAAATATCATATATATCCAGTATATATTCATTTTATACTATTCCATAGCATTTGGAGAAAAAAATTAAAATCACCGTTCATGGAGATGGTAGGCCGTACGTACGCATGAACGCTACTTTAATTTTTTGTCATATTAATGGAATTAAAACAAAATGAGAGAGATATATATATTTTATAATTCCAGAATGATATAAATCATTTAGATGTAATATATAACATATATATCCATTATATATATGTACTTATAGTAGTACATAACATTTTGAGACAAGAAATGAAATGTACCGTTCATGGAGATGGTAAACTGTACGTACGCATGAACGCTACTTCCATTTCTATTTCATATTTAATGGAATTAAAACATAATGATACATAATAGTATTCCAGTATGGTATCATATATAATATAATTAAATATATCCTTTATACGTACCACATATGGTATTAACGAATCAAATCACTTTGAGGGGGCGGTAGTCCGATCTTCCTTAAATGAAGATATCGCATTTACCCATAATTGAAACCATAAAGGTATGCCATAAATGAAAAATACAGAATCTTAAGTAAAAAATAAACATATTATATATCATATATAAATATATTGTCATCTTAATGGCCACCTTTGAAGGTGTTAGAAGAATGTTGAACAATCATCGTTTCGTGAGGCAGAAAATCACCAACCACAGAAACAGTATGTTCTTTAACCATTAGATGAAGGTGTGTGTAAGTGTAGCTCGAATACTTCTTATAAAAACATCCTAGTATATTGAAGATACTGTATTTGTTACAAAATAAAATAATAAAAAGATTTTAGGGGGTTGGAGAAGCAAAATAAAACAAAAGGACACAAGTGAAGACATTACCTTAAAATCGGGTAACTCCCTTTGGTTTGAGCTCAAATGCTTCCTTGGGAAGACTTCTGCCCAAAGTGAGGCTTCAAGGAGCTATAGAGGGATGTGCAGAGACAAAATGGGCAGGGGTTGGATGAGCCAAAGGCTTTGGAAGTGTGGGTAAAGAGGTATAGGTGGGGGCCTTTTATAAGAGGAGAGGAGGGGCACTATTGGAAAGTAAAGAAATGTTACATTATTTTAGAATGTGTTTCGGATATTAATGGTCCCAAATTAATGTGTTTCGAGGATAAGGTGATAAGGGTTCGAAATCCACCCATCCAAAAGGTTTTGGACATGTTTAGATCTTAGATATTACATTATATTTCCATTTTATTTAAATCGTTAAATAATGAGGTCATCGCTGCATCATCATGATGTCATAAATAATTTAATTTATTTAATGTCTAAAAATTATAAGAAAATACTATGATATAGGAAATATTTTTATCTTTCCAATGAATATTTATAGTCTAAAATATCATTTATTTAGGCAAAATTAAATATATTTTACTTAGGTGATACATTCTTTGTTACATTTAACATTCTTTAAAAAATAAAAAGATAAAAAGTCACTTTCTCACAAAAGTGATTCCATGGGCCCCCCATGTTTGGAAAAAGGCATCCCATGGTCGGCCATGAGACAACCAGTAGCCTTAGGACACATTTTGTGGTCATTTTTTATTATTATGATATTATTTTATTATCTGTAACTACCTGATTACTCCTTAATCAAGATAATTAAAGATAATTACCGTCGTTACTATTCATAAAGTCCAAAAACAAAAGAGTCTTAATTACATAATTTGGACCTTCTGATTAGAAATATGTAATCCATTTTACCAAATTCCAAACACATAAACTGAAATAATTAATTTAAAAATAATCCCCGTTGTCAAAACAAATAGCGGGTTTTTTAGAAACAATATTTATGAAAAGTTTGGCACTTGTTTATGCCTAATTCCAAAGTTAAATTAATCCCAATGACCATAATTGGATTAAATGGTAAAAATATATTCTAATTACACTTTAAAACAAATTAGAAAGATAATATTACCATATAATTAAATTATATGAAAAAGCAGTTTTGATGTAAAATGCATTATTTTTCACTATTCATTGAAAAATGAACATTGTCAGAAAAATACCAAAAATTAACTCAAGGTAAATTTAAATGTCCCAATCATAAATAATATGTTTATTTTGAAAAATAGAGCTTATAAAATTGTCAAAAAGTGGATTTAAAAGAGTTTCACCATTAAAAGGCGGTTAATCGACCTTTTAAAGAATATTGGAATGTTTACGCTTAAAATTGGATTCATTCGCATTTTTAATCCTCTAACATTTATTGTAAAGAGTAAAAATATTTGACAAACATATATAATCATTTTTAGTTAGTTCTGTTCATTCCCTCCATTACAACGTCTAGGCGTTAACTACCATTTAAAATAATATTATTTTATTATTAGAGTGCAACGTAAGATTCCCAAGAAACTCATTGTTGCATATTGGGTACGCCATCGAGCATAGCATCCCCTTTAAAGTAATATTAATATTTTATCCACAAATATGGATAAAAATAAAAAAGTAATATTCTTTATTTACCTGGGGTGTTACAGTGCGTCTCCTCCTACACATCACGAATAATATTCCTATTGTTTTCGTGTGGTTTCAGGTCATTTGGAGCATGTTTGGTCTAAATTCGACTGTCTCACGCCGTTTTGGTGTTTTATGACCCCAGAAACACGTTTCCGGTCACCGCGGTCAAACGACACCTCCGATCGATGTGCCATCTACCCTACCATTTCAGAATTCACACAACAGCTGTTGTTGTATGATTTCATGGCATTCCGAGGTCGTTCGGGTGGTTTTGACCCCCCAACGCGCCCTTTTAGCGCGCATCGAGCTGCTGAAAATGACAAAATCGGTCATACCGCACGCACCACACATCCAATGGGCATTCCATATCCTCCTACACATCACGAATAATATTCCTATTGTTTTGGTGTGGTTTCAGGTCATTCGGAGCATGTTTGCTCCGAATTCGACCATATCACCCCGTTTTGGTATTTTATGACTCCGGAAACGCGTTTCTAGTCACTGTGGTCAAACGACACCTCCGATTGATGTTACTTATACCCAACCATTTTAAAATTCACACAACGGTAGTTTTAGTATGATTTCATGGCATTCTGAGGTCGTTCGGGTGGTTTTGACCCCCCAATGCACCCTTTGAGCGTGCACCGAGCTGCTGAAAACGACTCAATCGGTCGTACCGTGCGCACCTCACGTCTGATGGGAATTCTGTATCCTCTTACATGTCAAGAATAATATTACTATTGTTTTCGTGTGGTTTCAGGTCATTTGGAGCACGTTTTCTCCAAATTTGACCGTCTCATGCCGTTTTGGTGTTTTATGACTCCGGAAACGTGTTTCCAGACACCGCGGTCAAACGACACCTCCGATTGATGCGACATCTGCTCGAACATTTCAAAATTCACACAACAGCTATTGTCGTACAATTTCATGGCATTCTGAGGTCGTTTGGGTGGTTTTGACCCCCCAACGCGCCCTTTTAGCGCGCGCCGAGCTGCTGAAAACGACACAATCGGTCATACCGCGCGCACCGCATGTCCGATGGGAATTCTGTCTCCTCCTACAAATCCCAAATAATAATTATATTTTTTTGGGTGGTTTCAAGTCATTCGGAGAACGTTTGCTCTGAATTCGACCGTCTCACGCCGTTTTGGTGTTTTATGACTTCAGAAACGCGTTTCCGGTCACCGCGGTCAAACGACACCTCCGATTGACATAATGTCTGCGCAACCATTTCTCAATTCACAAAACGGCTGTTGTTGTACGATTTCATGGTATTAAAAGGTCGTTCGGGTGGTTTTAACCCCCCAACAGGCCCTTTTAGCGTGCACCGAGCTGCTGAAAATGACACAATCGGTCGTACCGCGCGCACTGCACGTCCGATGGGCATGTCGTCTCCTCTTACACATCATGAATAATATTACTATTATTTTCGTATGGTTTCAGGTCATTCGGAGCATGTTTGCTCCGAATTAGACCGTCTCATACCGTTTTGGTGCTTTATGACTCCAGAAATGCGTTTCTGGTCACCGCAGTCAAACGAAACCTCCGATTGATGTGTCGTCTTCCCGACCATTTCACAATTTGCAGAACCGCTATTGTCGTACGATTTCATGGTTTTCCGAGGTCGTTCGGGTGGTTTTGATCCCCCAACGCGCCCTTTTAGTGCGCGCTGAGCTGCTGAAAACGACACAATCGGTCGTACCGCACGCACCGCACATTTGTTGGGCATTTCGTCTCCTCTTAAACGTCACGAATAATATTCCTATTGTTTTCGTGTGGTTTTAGGTCATTCGGAGCATGTTTTCTCAGAATTCGATCGTCTCACGCCGTTTTGGTGTTTTATGACTCCGGAAACGCATTTCTAGTCACCGCGGTCAAACAACACCTCCGATTGACATTCTGTCTACCCGAACATTTCAAAATTCAATCAACGGCTACTGTCTTATGATTTCATGGCATTCCGAGGTCGTTCGGGTGGTTTTGACCCCCCAACGCGCCCTTTTAGCGCGCGCTGAGTTGCTGAAAGCAACACAATTGGTTATACTGCGTGCACCACACGTCCGATGGGAATGCTGTCTCCTCCTACATGTCACAAATAATATTCCTATTGTTTTCATGTGGTTTTTAGTCATTCGGATCACATTTACTCTGAATTTGACCGTCTCACGCCGTTTTGGTGTTTTATGACTCTGGAAAAGCATTTCCGGTCACCGTGGTCAAACGACACCTCCGATTGATGTGCCGTGTACCCGACCATTTCACAATTCACACAAAGGCTATTTTCATATGATCTCATAGAATTATGAGGTCGTTCGGGTGGTTTTGAATCCCCAATGCGCCCTTTTAGCGCGCGTCGAGCTGCTGAAAACGACACAATCAGTCGTACCACGAGCATCGCACGTCCGATGGACATGCCGTCTCCTCCTACATGTCAAGAATAATATTAATATTTTTTTCATGTGGTTTTAGGTCATTCAAAGGACGTTTTCTCTAAATTCGACCGTCTCATGCCGTTTTGGTGTTTTATGACTCCGGAAACGCGTTTCCGGTCACCGCGGTCAAACGACTCCTCCGATTGACATGATGTCTGCCTGAACTTATCAAAATTCACACAAAAGCTTTTTTTGTATGGTTTCATGGCATTTAGAGGTCGTTTGGGTGGTTTTGACCCCCCTAACGTGCCCTTTTAGCGCCCACCGAGCTGCTGAAAACGATACTATCGGTCGTACTGCGCGTACCGCACGTCTGATGGGCGTGTCGTCTTCTCCTACACGTCACGAATAATATTCCTATTGTTTTTGTGTGGTTTCAGGTCATTCGGAGTACGTTTTCTCCAAATTCGACCGTCTCACTCCATTTTGGTGTTTTATGACTCCGAAAACGCGTTTCCAGTCACTACGGTCAAACGACACCTCCGATTGACGTGCCATCTGCTCGAACATTTCAAAATTCACACAACGAATGTTTTCGTATGGGGGGAGGGCTGTCCGGGGTGCGGGGGGGGGGGGGGGTGTCCGGAGTGCGGGGGGGGGGGGGGGGGTTGTCCGGGGTGCGGGGAGGGCTGTCCGGGGTGCGGGTAGAGGTGTCTGGGGTGGGCCGGGGACTACAAATAGTGAACCTCAACCAATTCATCAAAAACAAGTTTAATGGTTTATATTAGGAATCACATGGTTTTTTCAAAAATATTACAGAACATGCAATTGAAAACATTGAATAATTAAATGAAGAAAAAATATCCAAATCATTAATCAGTTTCATGGTTACTTCTCAATTCGTGCACACAAACATTGCATCAGGCCAAAACACACATGATACCCCCAAATCACAAAAAATATCACTAGAAACCCAACCTAAATATCAATAACAACCCCACCATTAAAAATAGAAACACACCTCGTTAATATGATGCATCATGCATGGTCATGAATACTACCTCCATCAGGTTGGTCAGGGGCCTACAACAAAAAAACATTATGAATATTTTCATAAAAAATAATATAAATTAAATAAATAAATACAGTATAAACCTGCGTAATCTGATCCCCTGCACCATCACCTGGACGCACATATTAGCGCAGTGCTCTAAGCTCAGCGATCAATTGCGCATTTACCTCCTCGGAAGCGCGCAACCATGCCTCGAAATATGACAACCACTGTGTCATCTGAGCAACAGTAGGAACGACAACCATAGCGCGTTACACTATAGAACGAGGAATCCCTGTTCCATAGGTCTAACTATATCCATGCCCCTCCCGACCAATAATGCGATGAAATATCTCATCCCTTCGCATGGGGAGCTGTCGCTGGTCCTCTGGAAGATGTTCTAACTCAACTTCAAATTGAGCCTGTGAAATATTTAAATATATATACATATATTAATATAAATATTTTATGTTAGTATTGGTAATGAGTACAAGAACTTACTATCAATGATGCAGCCTCTGGATCATTGCGATCATGAGTCCTCATCCACACCGACATTTTATCATTCGGTGCACCTTGCTCCCGCAACTGTATATAAATAGAATATAAACACAAAACAATATTAATTAATAAATTAAAAAATGAATAATAAATAACTCATGTCAGATCTGATACATGTGACGAGTCCCGAGCCTTTGAGGTGGTCCCTGCAACGCTCGATTCTCAGAATGGGGTGTTGACACCTCCTACATTCAATTCATTCAAATTTCAAACAAATCACACATTCTTGAAAATATATATACCAAAATAAATATACAAACCGCAACACCCTCAGTAGACCAATATGCAACTAAATCATGCCACTGAGCCGGGAGGACACCTCTCTGGACTTTTTCGAGAATTTTTGGGGCACCCACATTTGGTACCCAGTGGTCCCTCTTGACTTTGACTTTATAGTCTTTCCACATATTATGGCATTTTCTCATACACACTGGCCGAAACTCATCGGGGCATACTTTCAAATTGTTCTATTAAAGAAAAAAATCACATATGTTATTATTGTTTATACATAGGGAATAAAGTAAAATGGTCTTCTTACCTGAAACTCCCTCCAAAGACGATCTAACGTGTCTTGAGGGATATAAGCCCAGTCACGCGTGGTCAATGGAAATCGATGTGGGTCACGTATGATATGACCTAGCTGGTGAATAAATTCAAGGGAATTCCATCCCACAGGATGAAATACCTCATCAAATGAAACATCAAAATTCGTGTCAGAATTCCATGAGAATATGCCACGACCAGGGCCTCTCTTTCCATAGGAAGAAGCAGTTGAGTCTGATCCTGTTGAAAACAATTTTATATATTAATTGAAAGATGTTATAAATATATATATATGTTTATAAATTACATAAAAAATAGAGACAATGACATTCAAATATACCTCGACCCTGAGACGTAAATGCCTCAAATGGATGATGTGGATCTGCTGCCTCATCCCCTAACATGCATGCAGTCATGGAAAACATTAGTAAGAGGACTATCCAAAGTGTCCAAATGATAAATTGGATTGTTTTTTTAAAAAATAAAACTTGTACAGTTATTAATCAAACAAAAAGGTATTGAATAATTATTTTTTAATGAATTTTAAAAAATCATAAGGTTAAAAAAATAGATATACAAATTATGTACAAAACCAATCAATGCATAGCCAAATTTCAAATTGAATTGATAAAAATTCAAGCAGCACATGAACCAAATGAAGAATACCTCAATGGTAAGATACACCGAAAATAACATCAATATAACATGAGTTAAATCACCCTAAATATTTATAACTGAATAAACTTCCAAAATTGAGGATTAAAACTTACAAGGATTTATAAAATGGTTAGATAATTTATGATATCCTAGGATGAATAGTAGGAAAACAATTATACCTTTCATTAAGCATGAAAATCGACCGTTTCTCCTTCAACAGCCGCTCTGAGCCAATAAATATCTTCTTCACGTTGAAATACGGTATTTTGATCAAGCTGTTAGGAAACAAAAGGAACAGTCTCGGGTTCATCTTGTTCAAATACAAACACTCCTTGCCAAGACATTTTGACAACAACTTGCCAACTTGGATTCGAAGGCAAAGTAACGAAGAATACTTGTTCCGATTGTGATGTCAAAATGAAAGGTTCATTATCAACTCATTCATTTCTATATAACATATAGTTAAAATTCACCAATAAAAACTGATATTGATCGACTTTACATCCACACACTAGATCAACCCAATTACACTTTAAAAATATGTACTTCAACCTGTGTGTGTATACAACTTCAATGATGTATATCAATTGACCATAGTAATAACCAGAATCGACAAATGGACAATCGATGCCACTATTTCGTGTTGCTCTTTTGTCGTCAACATCTTTAATGTGAAATCAAAAACCATTAGCATCTATAGATTTATAATGATGAACCATTATAGATGGACCCTCAGCCAGTTGGATAAATTCTTTAGTTAGCGTGGGGTCCCCTAACTCCCTCAGCTTATGAACCTACATAATTCATAGAATTCAATAATGATATATGCAGAAAGAAATTAGTATAATACTTCACTCATAATGAAAATCAATTTATACTTACATAATCCTTGAACCAATCATGAAATGAATCATAATGAGATTGTTGAATTTGCAACTCAGTCGCACGATACATCTCTTCTTTTATCTCATTAATGTGTTTCCTGCAAATGATAACGCGATGTTTAAATGATCAACTTATGCAAACAAAACATGTAAAAATTAAACAATAAAAGTGATAAGATACTTACTGCATTAATGGTGCAATTGATGGAGTATTGAACAAGATATATCGATGTGCTTGTATCCACTCGATGTTGTCCATATCATATGTGGTTACTTCTCCAATAGGACCATCATGAATCCGAGAGGGCTTATCTAATTTTGTTTCAACATCCGTAAGATATTCTGCACAAAAATTAGTATACTCATCCATCAAATAACCATTGTCTATTGATACCTCCAGATAAGCTCTATTGCGTACAAATCGTTTCAATGTACTCAAATACCGCTCAGTAGGATACATCCAACTGAATTGCACTGGACCAGCAGTCATTACTTCATCAGTTAGGTGCACTGTCAAGTGGACCATAACATCAAAAAATGAGGGGGGAAATAGTTTCTCAAAGTGACAAAGCGTAATTACAATTCGGTCCTGTAAACTTTTTAAATCACTCATTCGTTGATTTCCTAAACAAAGCTGTCTAAAAAAATTACACTACTAGAAATATGGGATTTTGAGCCCCTTTACCTATAGCGACCGCCAGTGGCGGTCGCTATAGGTAACTAATAGCGACCGCCATTGGAGGTCTCTACATTTCCCTAAAAAAAAGGCTTTCGTGCCCCCCGAACCCTCCCTTCTCTCGCAAAGTGCCCCCCCGAACCCTTCCCCCCTCCCCGTTGCCCGTGCCCTCCCCATCGCCTGCGCCCTCCCCGTCGCCGCGTGCCCTCTCTGTCGTCCCGCCCTCCCCGTCGCCCCGCCCTCCGCCGCCCCGCCCTCCACCGCCCTGCCCTCCGCTGGCCCGCCCTCCGCCGGCCCGCCCTCCGCCGCCCAGCCCTCTGCCACCCCCGCCCTCTGTCCGGCCGCCCTCTGCCAACCCCGCCCTCCGCCGGCCGCCCTCCGGCCGCCCTCCTCCCTCCGGCTGCCCTCCGGCCACCCTCCGTCGGTCCCACCCTCCTCTGGCCGCCCTCCACCCTCTGGCCGCCCTCCGCCCTCCGGCCCCTATCAGACTGCCCTCCGGCCACCCTCCGCCGGCCCCGCCCTCCTCCGGCTGCCCTCCGCCCTTCGGCTCCGGCCGCCCTCCGCCCTGCGGCTACCCTGCGGCCTCCCTCTGCCCTCGGGCCTCCCGCCACCCGCCTCCGGCAGCCCGGTGGCCCTCGGGCAGCCCTCCGGCCGCCCGGTAGCCCTCCGGCAGCCCAGTAGCCCTCTAGCCCCTCCAGCCTCCGACCTCCATCCTCGAACCTCCCCCCCAGCACCCCGAACACCCCCCCGCACCCCGCCAACACCCGTACCCTTCGTCTTCATCCCCTCCCTCGCCACACCACCGCCACCCGTCCCTTACTTCACCGTCCCCTCCCTCGCCGCACTAACTTCAACTCCGACTCCCCACCGCTGCCTCTCCTCTCCATCGCAGCACCGCTTTCGGCTCCCCTCCCTTCTAGGTTTGTAGTGAAATCAGGTATGACATGGGATTTCACTTACATTATTATTTTATAAATGGTTCAAAAACAATTAATTAGTATTTATTTTAAATATATTTAAATCATGTTATATTGATGTTATTGTCGGTGTATCTTCCCATTGAGGTATTCATAATTTGGTTCATGTGCTGCTTTAGTTTTTATTAATTCAATTTGAAATTTGGCTATGCATTGATTGGTTTTGTACATAATTTGTATATCTGTTTTGTGAACTTTCTAATTTTTTAAAATTCATTCACAACTAATTATTCAATCCCTTTTTGTTTGATTAACAACTATACAAGTTTGATTTTTTTAAAAACAATCCAATTTATCTTTTGGACACTTTGGATAGTCCCCTTACTAATGTTTTCCATGACTACAGGCATGTTAGGGGAAGAGGCGGAAGATTCACATCATCCATCTGAGGCATCTACGTCTCAGGGTCGAGGTATGTTGGAATGTCATTGTCTCTATTTTTTAAGTAATTAATAAACACACACACACACACATATATATATATATATATATTTATAACATCTGTCAATTTGTATATAAAATTGTTTTCAACAGGATCAGACTCGACTGCTTCTTCCTCTCGCAGGAGAGGCCCTAGTCGTGGCATATTATCATGGAATTCCGACACGACTTTTGATGTTTCATTTGATGAGGTATTTCATCCTGTGGGATGGAATGCCCCTGCATTTATTCTTCAGTTGGGTCATATCATACGTGATCCACATCGATTTCCATTGACCACGCGTGACTGGGCTTATATCCCCCAGGACACACTAGATCATCTTTGGAGGGAGGTTCAGATAAGAAGACCATTTTACTTTATTCCATATGTATAAACAACAATAACATATGTGATTTTTTTCTTTAATAGAAAAATTTGAAAGTATGTCCCGATGAGTTTCGGCCAGTGTGTATGAGCAAATTCCGTAAGATGTGGAAAGACTATAAAGGCAAAGTCAAGAGGTACCACTGGGTACCAAATGTGGGTGCCCCAGAAATTCTGGAAAAAGTCCCAAGAGGTGTCCTCCCGGCTCAGTGGCGTGATTTAGTTGCATATTGGTCTAATGAGGGTGTTGCGGTTTGTATATTTATTTTGGTATATATATTTTCAAGAATGTGTGATTTGTTTGATATTTGAATGAATCGAATGTAGGAGGTGTCTACACGCCATTCTCAGAATCGAGCGTTGCAGGGACCACCTCACAGGCTCGGGACTCGTCACGTGTCTCAGATCCGACATGAGGTATTTATTATTCATTTTTTAATTTTTTTAATTAATACGGGTTTGTGTTTATATTCTATTCATATATAGTTGTGGGAGCAAGGTGCACCAACTGATAAAATGTCGGTGTGGATGAGGACTCGTGATCGCAATGATCCATAGGCTGTAGTATTGATAGTAAGTGCTTGTTCTAATTACCAATACTTATATAAAATATGTATATTAATATATGTATATATATTTAAATATTTTACAGGCTCAATTTGAATCTGAATTAGAACATCTGCCAGAGGACCAGCGACAGCTTCCCATGTGAAGGGATGAGATCTTTCATCGCATCATTGGTCGGGACGGGCATGGATATAGTTTGACCTATGGAACAGGGATTCCTCATTCTATAGTGTCACGCGCTGCGGTTGTCGGTCCTGCTGTTGCTCAGATGACACAACAGTTGTCAGATTTTGAGGCACAACTGCGGGCTTTCGAGGAGGCAAATGCGCAATTGGCTGCTGAGGTTAGAGTACTACGGGAATATGTGCATCCAGGTGATGGTGCAGGGGATCACATGATGCAGGTTTATACTATATTTATTTAGTTAATTTAAATTTTTTTTTATGAAAATATTCATAATGTTTATTTGTTGTAGGCCCCTGGCCCACCGGATGGAGGTCAGTGATGAACACGCATGAAACATCATATTCACGAGGTGTGTTTCTGATTTTAATGGTGGTGTTGTTATTGATATTTATGTTGGGTTTCTAGTGAGTTATTTTGTGATTTGGGGGTATCATGTGTGTTTTGGCCTCATGCAATGTTTGTGTGCATGAATTGACCATGAAACTAATTATTGATTTAGATATTTTTTTGTTCATTTAATTTTCAATGTTCAGAATTGCATGTTCTGTAATATTTTTGAAAAAAACACATGATTCCTAATATAAATCATTAAACTTGTTTTTGATTAATGAGCTGAGTTCACTATTTGTAGTCCCCGAACTACCCCAGACAGCCCTCCCCGCACTCTGGATAGCCCTCCGCGCACCCCGGACAACCCTTCCCAGACAGCCCTCCGCACCCCAGAAAGCCTTCCCCGCACTCCAGACAGCCCTCCCCGCACCCCAAACAGCCCTCCTGCACCCCGGATAGCCTTCTCCGCACTCCGGACAGCCCTCCCCGCACCCCTGACAGCCCTCCCGCACCCCGGACAGCCCTCCCGCACCCCGGACAGCCCTCCCGCACCCCGAACAGCCCTCCCGCACCCCGAACAGCCTTCCCCCACCCCGAACAGCCCTCCCCGCACCCCGGACAGACCTCCCGCACCCCAGACAGCCTTCCCCGCACTCCGGACAGCCCTCCCCGCACCCTGCACAGCCCTCCCGCACTCCGGACAGCCCTCCCGGCACCCCGGACAGCCCTCCCTGCACCCCGGACAGCCCTCCCGCACCCCGGACAGCCCTCCCGCACCCCGGACAGCCTTCCCCGCACTCCGGACACCCCTCCCTGCACCCCGAACATCCCTCCCGCACCCCGGACATGCCCCTACACCTCAGACAACCCCCCGCCCCGGACAACCCTTCCGCACCCCGGACAGCCCTCCCCACACTCCGGACAACCCTCCCCGCACCCCGGACAACCCTCCCCGCACCCCGGATAGCCCTCCCGCACCCCGGACAACCTTCCCCGCATGCCGGACACCGCTCCCCACACGCGGGACAGCCCTCCTGCACCACATACATCCTTCCCCGCACTCCAGACAGGCCTCCCCGCGCCCCGGACAGCCCTCCCGCACCCCCAGACAGCCTTCCCCGCACCTCGAACAGCCCTCCCCACACCCTGGACATCCCTCCCGCACCCCGAACAGCCCTCCCGCACCCCGTACAGCCCTCCCGCACCCCGGACAGCCCTCCCGCACCCCGGACAGCCCCCCCCCACTCCAGACAGCCCTCCCGCACCCCGGACAGCCCTCCCTCATGCCGGACAGCCCTCTCCGCACCTCGGACAGCCCTCCCCCACCCCGGACATCCTTCCCCGCACTCCGGACAGCCCTCCCCGCACCCCGGACAGCCCTCCCGCACCCAGGACAGCTGTCCCCACACTCCGGACAGCCCTCCCCGCACCCCGGACAGCCCTCCCGCACCCCGAACAGCCGTCCCCGCACTCCGGACAGCCCTCCTCGCACCCCGGATAGCCCTCCCACACCCCGGACATCCCTCCCTCACCTCGGACAACCCTCCCGCACCCCGGACAGCCTTCCCTGCACTCCGGACAGCCCTCCCGCACCGCGGACAGCCCTCCCGCACTCTGGACAGCCCTCCCCGCACCCCGGACAACCCTTCCGCACCTCAGACAGCCCTCCCGCACCCCCGACAGCCTTTCCCGCACTCTGGACAGCCCTCCCCGCACCCCAGACAGCCCTTCTGCACCCCAGACAGCCTTCCCCGCACTCCGGACAGCCCTCCCTGCACCCCGGACAACCCTCCCGCACCCTGGACAGGCCCCCCGCACTCCGTACAGTCCTCCCCGCACCCCGGACAGCCCCCCTGCACCCCGAACATCCCTCCCCGCACGCCGAACAGCCCTCCCCGCACCCCGGACATGCCCCCCCACTCCGGACAGCCCCCCCCGCAGCCCGGACAACCCTCCCTGCACGCCAGAGAGCCCTTCCTGCACCCTGGACAGCCCTACCCCACCCCAGACAGCCCTCCCCACACCCCAGACATCCCTACCACACCCTGGAGAGCCCTCCCGCACCCCGGACAGCCCTCCCGCACCCCGGACAGCCCTCCCGCACCCCGGACAGCCGTCCTCGCATGCCGGACAGCCCTCCCGCACCCCAGACAGCCCTCCCGAACTTTGGACAGCTCTCCTTACACCCCGGACAGCCCTCCCTGCACCCCGAACATGCCCCCACCCCGAACAGCCCCCCCGCACCACATACACCCCTCCCCGCACTCCGGACAGACCTCCCCGCACTCCAGACAGCCCTCCCACACCCCGGACAGCCATCCCCGCACCCCAGACTGCCCTCCCCACACCCCGGACCTGCCCCCCACCCCGGATAGCCCCCACGCACTCCGACAGCCCTTCCCGCACTCCAGACAGCCCTCCCCCCACCCCGGACAGCCCCACTCACCCCGGACAGCCCCCCCGCACCCCGGTGTCATAAAACACCAAAAACGGCGTGAGACGGTCGAATTTGGAGCAAACGTTCTCCGAATGACCTAAAACCACACGAGAACATTAGGAATATTATTTGTGACGTGTAGGAGGAGACGGCACGCCCGTCGGACGTGCGGTACGCACGGTACGACCGATTGTGTCATTTTCAGCAGGTCGACGTGCGCTAAAATGGCACGTTGGGGGGTCAAAACCACCCGAACGACCTTGAAATTCCATAAAACCATACGACATCAGCCATTTTGTGATTTTTGAAATGGTCGGACAGACGATATGTCAATCGGAGGTGTCGTTTGACCGCGGTGACCGGAAACGCGTTTCTGGTGTCATAAAACACCAAAAACGGCGTGAGACGGTCGAATTCAGAGAAAACGTGATCCAAATGACCTGAAACCACACGAAAAAATTAGGAATATTATTCGTGATGTGTATGAGGAGACGGAGCACCCGTCGGATGTACGGTGCACGCGGTACGGCCAATTGTGTCATTTTCAACAGGTCGACGCGCGCTAAAACAGTGCGTTGGGCGGTCAGAACAACCCAAACGACCTCGGAATTCCATGAAACCGTACGAAATTAGCTGTTGTGTGATTTATGAAATGGTCGGGCAGACGGCATGTCAATCGGAGGTGTCGTTTGACCGTGGTGACCGGAAACGCGTTTCCGGTGTCATAAAACACCAAAAAACGGCGTGAGACGGTCAAATTCAGAGAAAACGTGCTCTGAATGACCTGAAACCACACGAAAAAATTAGGAATATTATTTGTGACGTGTAGGAGGAGACGACGTTCCCATCGGACATGCGGTACGCGCGGTACGAACGATTGTGTCGTTTTCAGCAGGTCGGCGTGCGCTAAAACAGCGCGTTGGGGGGTCAAAACCACACTAACGACCTCAGAATGCTATGAAACTGTACATCATCATCCGTTGTGTGATTTTTGAAATGGTCGGGTAGAAGGCACGTCAATCGGAGGTTTCATTTGACCGCGGTGACCAAAAACACATTTCCGGTGTCATAAAACACCAAAAATGGCGTGAGACGGTCGAATTCTGAGCAAACGTGCTCCGAATAACCTGAAACCACAAAAAAATTATGAATATTATTCGTGACATGGAGGAAGAGACAATGTTTCCATCAGACGTGCGGTGCGTGCGGTACGACCGATTGTGTCGTTTTCAGCAGGTCGGCGCGCGCTAAAACGACGCGTTGGGCGGTCAAAACCACCCGAACGACCACAGAATGCCATGAAACTGTACGACATCATCCGTTGTGTGATTTGTGAAATGTTTGGGCAGAAGACATCTCAATCGGAGGTGTTTTTTGACCGCGGTGACCATAAACGCATTTCCGGTGTCATAAAACACGAAAATCGGTGTGAGACAGTTGAATTCAGAGAAAACGTGCTATGAATGACCTGAAACCACACAAAAAAATTAGAAATATTATTCGTGACGTGTAGGAGGAGACGGAGCACCCGTCAGACGTGCGGTGCGCGCGGTACGACCGATTATGTCATTTTCAATAGGTCGGCGCACGCTAAAACGGCGCGTTGGGGGGTCAAAACCACCCGAATGACCTCAGAATGCAATCAAACCGTATGACATAATCCTTTGGGTGATTTATAAAATGTTCGGGCAGATGACACGTCAATAGGAGGTGTCATTTGACCGCGGTGACCGGAAATGCTTTTCCGGTGTCATAAAACACCAAAAACAGCGTGAGACTGTCGAATTTGGAGAAAACGTGCTCCGAATGACCTGAAACCACACAAAAACATTAGGAATATTATTCGTGACGTGTAGTAGGAGATGGCGTGCCCGTCGGACGTGCAATGCGTGCGGTACGACCGATTATGTCGTTTTCAGCAGGTCGGTGCGCGCTAAAACAACGTGTTGGGGGGTCAAAACCACCCGAACGACCTCAGAATGCCCTGAAACCGTACGACATCAGCCATTGTATGATTTTTGAAATGGTCGGGTAGACGGAACGTCAATCGTAGGTGTCATTTGACTGCGCTGACCGAAAACGCGTTTCCGGTGTCATAAAACACCAAAAACTGCGTGAGACGGTCGAATTCCGAGAAAACGTGCTCCGAATGACCTGAAACCACACAAAAACATTAGGAATTTTATTCGTGATGTGTATGAGGAGACGGAGCGCCCGTAGGACATGTGGTGTGTGCGGTACGGATGATTGTGTCGTTTTCATCAGGTTGGCGCACGATAAAACGGTGCGTTGGGGGGGGGGGGGTCAAAACCACTCGAACACCTCAGAATGACATAAAATCATACGGAATCAGCCGTTGTGTGACTTGTGAAATGGTCAGGTAGACGGTACCTCAATCAGAGGTTTCGTTTGACCGCAGTGACCAGAAACACATTTCTGGTGTCACCAAACACCAAAAACGGCATGAGACGGTCGAATTCGGAGAAAACGTGCTCCGAATGACCTGAAACCACATGAAAACATTAGTAATATTATTCATGACGTGTAGGAGGAGACGGCGCGCCCGTCAGAAGTGCGGTGCACGTGGTACGACCGATTATGTCGTTTTCAGCAGGTCGGCGAGCGCTAAAACAGCGCGTTGGGGGGTCAAAACCACCTGAACGACCTCAGAATTCCATGAAACCATATAGAATCAGCCGTTGTGTGATTTGTGAAATGGTCGGGCAAATAACACGTCAATCGGAGGTGTCTTTTGACCACGGTGACCGGAAATGCGTTTCTGGTGTCACAAAACATCAAAAACGGCGTGAGAGAGTCGAATTCGGAGAAAACATGCTCCGAATGACCTAAAACCACACGAAAACATTTGGAATATTATTCTTGACGTGTAGGAGGAGACGGAGCACCCTTAGGACATGCAGTGCGCGTGGTACGACCGATTGTGTCATTTTCAGCAGGTCGGCGCACGCTAAAACGGCGCGTTGGGGGGTCAAAACCACCCGAACGACCTCGAAATTCCATGAAACCGTACGACATCAGCCGTTGTGTAATTTGTAAAATGGTCGGGCAGATAGCATGTCAACCGGAGGTGTCGTTTGACCGCGGTGACCGGAAACGCGTTTCCGGTGTCATAAAACACCAAAAACGACGTGAGACAGTCGAATTCGGAGCAAACGTGCTTCAGATGACCTGAAACCACACGAAAACATTAGAAATATTATTCGTGATGTGTAGAATGAGACAGCGTGCCCGTCGGACATGCGGTGTGCGCGGTACGGACGATTGTGTCGTTTTCAGCAGGTCAGCGCGCGTTAAAACGACGCGTTGGGAGGTCAAAACCAACCGAACGACCTCAGAATGCCATGAAATCGTACGACATCAGCCGTTGTGTGATTTTTGAAATGGTCGGGTAGACGGAATGTAAATCGAAGGTGTCGTTTGACCGCGGTGACTGGAAACACGTTTCCGGTGTTATAAAACACCAAAAACGGCGTGAGACGGTTGAATTCAGAGAAAACGTGCTCCGAATGACCTAAAACCACACGACAACATTAGGAATATTATTCTTAACGTGTAGGAGGAGACGGTGCACCCATCGGACGTGCGGTACGCGCGGTACGGCCAATTGTGTCGTTTTTAGCAGGTTGACGTGCGCTAAAATGGCGCGTTGGGGGGTCAAAACCACCCGAACGACCTCGGATTGCCATGAAACCGTACGGAATTAGCCGTTGTGTGATTTGTGAAATGGTCGGGCAGACGAAATGTCAATCATAGGTGTCTTTTGACCGCGGTGATCAGAAACACGTTTTCGGTGTCATAAAACACCAAAAACGGCGTGAGACGGTCAAATTTGGAGCAAACGTGCTCCGAATGACCTGAAACCACATGAAAACATTAGGAATATTAATCGTGAGGTGTAGGAGGAGACATTTCACTCGTCGAACATGCGGTGCGCGCGATACGGCCGATTGTATCATTTTCAGCAGGTCGGCGCGCGCTAAAACGGCGCGTTGGGGGGAAAAACCACCCGAATGACCTCGGAATGCAGTGAAACCGTACGGAATCAGTCATTGTTTGATTTGTGAATTGTTTGGGCAGACAGCACGTCAATTGGAGTTGTCGTTTGACTGCAGTGACCGGAAACGCGTTTCCGGTGTCATAAAACACCAAAAACGGCGTGAGACGGTCGAATTCAGAGAAAACGTGCTCCGAATGACCCAAAACCACAAAAAAAACATGAGGAATATTATTTTTGACGTTTAGGAGGAGAAGGCGTGCCCGTTGGACGTGCGGTGCACGCGGTACGGCCGATTGTGTCGTTTTTAGTAGGTCGGCGCGTGCTAAAACGGCGCGTGCTAAAACGGCGCGTTGGGGGGTCAAAACCACCCGAATGACCTCAGAATGCCATGAAACCGTACGAAATCAGCCGTTGTGTGATTTGTGAAATGGTCGGGTAGAAGGCACAACAATCGGAGGTGTCATTTGACCACAGTGACCGGAAACGCGTTTCCGGTGTCATAAAACACCATAAACGGCGTGAGACGGTTGAATTCGGAGCAAACTTGCTCTGAATGACCTGAAACCACACTAAAACATTAGGAATATTATTCGTGATGTTTAGGAGGAGACGGCACGCCCGTTGGATGTGCGGTGCATGCGGTACGACCGATTGTGTCGTTTTAAGTAGGTCAGCACGCGCTAAAAAGGCGCGTTGAGGGGTCAAAACCACCCGAACGACCTCGGAATGCCATGAAACCGTATGAAATCAGACGTTGTATGATTTTTGAAATGGTCGGGCAGATGACATGTCAATCGGAGGCGTCTTTTGACTGCGGTGACTGGAAACGCGTTTCAAGTGTCATAAAACACCAAAAACGGCGTGAGACGGTCGAATTCGGAGCAAACATGCTCCGAATGACCTGAAACCGCACAAAAACATTAGGAATATTATTCGTGACATGTAGGAGGAGACGGTGCACCCATCAGACATGTAGTACGCATGGTACAGCCGATTGTGTCGTTTTCAGCAGGTCGGCGCGCGCTAAAACGGCGCGTTGGGGGGTCAAAACCACCCGAACGACCTCAGAATGCCATGAAACCGTACGACATCAGCCGTTGTGTGATTTGTGAAATGTTCGGGTAGATGGCACATCAATTGGAGGTGTCTTTTGACCGCAGTGACCGGAAATGCGTATCCGGTGTCATAAAACACCAAAAACGGCGTGAGACGGTCGAATTCGGAAAAAACGTGCTCCTAATGACCTGAAATGATATCATATCTTAAATTGGGGGTTTTATATTATTATAGAACCATGATTTGATGTCAAATTTAATTTTATTATATGTATATAATAACTGAATAATTATGTTCAATTTACGTTTGTTTTGTTTTATTGTTTTTTTGTCTTATTGTAGGTTTATTGAAGCAGAAGATTGAAATAGATGGACCTGCTCGGATCATTGAAGCACGTTTATCGTTTATGATGATCTTGATGTTTATTCTGTTTGAAGTTGTTTTCCATTTTTTATGATTGTTACCTTGTTTTATCTCTGATTTTGCACCGTGATGAAAAAAAAATACAACTCGTACATTTCATTAAAAAAATGAAAAATATTTTATTTAATAATATATATATAAATTTCTTTAATATATATATATTAAAATATTTAAATCATATTATATATATATATATTTAAAATATTTTATTTAATATTATATATATAAATATTTTCTTTAATATATATATATATATATTATTTAATAAATAAATAAATAAATATATATTTATTTCAGTATGATTTTTTTTTTAAAAAAAATTCCCAGTGTAGCGATTGCCAAAGGCGGTCGCTTAAGGCCGGCATTTTGGCCACCTATAGCGACCGCCATTGGCAGTTGCTATTGGCCTACAGCGACGAAGCTGAAGCGACCGCCAATGGCGGTCGCCGGGCGGTCTCTATAGGCCTATAGAGACTGGCAATGGCGGTTGCTAATGCCCGATTTTTTAGTAGTGATCTCAATCAACAACTGAACAACATTGGGGGATAAACAATAAAAAATTGCGATTGGAATCAACTGCTGAAGTAGTATGCGATTTTCATGACTTTTCAACCCTTGCAATGTCTTGCTCGTCAGATTCACACACTTTGAAATATTAGAAGAGTAACCATCAGGCACCTTGAGAATCTTCAAAATGGAAAGAAATGTCTCTTTCTCCTTTATAGTCATCGTATACTGTGCAGTATGAATATATGCCTTGTTTCCCTCAGCTAACTGTAAATGCAACTATTTCCTTAAACCCATTTCTTCCAAATCACGACATGCATTAACACGGTCCTTTGATTTTACACTGACACCTAAAATGGTCCATAATATGTTATCACAAACATTTTTTTTCAATGTGCATGACATCCAAATTATGCCTCAGAATGTTAGTTTTCCAGTATGGAAGACTATAAAAAATACTTTTCTTTTTCCAATTTTGACTGCGCTGCCTACCCGCAGCACGAATATTATGTACCAGAGGAGCCACCAAATCCTGAATTTCATATACAGTGCAGATTTTTTTTCCTCAATCTGCGATCACATTTCAACTCCTGTCATGATCTTTGGTGCTGGGCTGAACTCTCTAGAACCATCAAATGCCACTCTGTACTTTCTGAACCTGTGCTGAGGGGGGAGAAAACGTCTGTGACCCATGTATTCCCATTTTTTGGAATGATTAATCCATACAAATTTTTTACTTTTGTTGCAACAAGGGAAAGAAAATTCCCCTTTCGTACTCCAGCCTGATAAATTTGCATAAGCTGGGAAGTCATTGATTTTCCACAATAAAGAAGTCTGTAGTTTGAACATTTCATTTGTTTCACAGTCATAAGTCATCACACCATCACCCCAAAATTCATTTAACCCATCAATCAATGGATGAAGATAAACATCAATCTTATCCCCTGAACTTTTAGGTCCATAAATAAGAGTGGAAAGTAATATAAATTGTTTCTTCATACAAATCCATAGAGGAAGATTATACGGAACCAACACCACGGGCCATGTGCTATGAGTTGCACCAACCATAGACTTGAATAGATTGAAACCATCTGCTACCAATCCCAATCGGACATTACGAACATCTTTAGCAAAGTCGGGATATCTTTTATCAAAATCCTTCCATGCATGAGAGTCTACCGGGTGGGTTAACATATCACTTTCATAAACTATTTCTGCATGCCATCTCATTAAATTAGAAACTTTAGATGACATAAAAAATCTTTTCAACCTCAGTTTAAGGGGAAAGTAACACATTTGTTTTACGGCAATTGGTTTCCCCTATATCGCAATCTAACTTTGATGAGTCTGATTTCCCCTGTTCTATTTCCACCTGGAAGCACCACAAACCGTACAAATATCCAAATGGGCGGTTTCCTTTCTAAACAATATACAGTTGTTTGCACATGCATCTATGGTCTCATATGTAAAACCTAAGTTCTCTGTCAACTTACGAGCATGGTAATACGACTCGGGAATCTTAGCGTCGACAGGAAGAACCTTTTTCAATAACACCAACAACAGGTCGAATGATGTGTCTGAACAATGATTCAAAGTCTTCAAATGCAACAACTCCACGATAAATGAAAATTTATTGTAAGAAGTACATCTAGGATATAATTATATTTTTTCATCATCAAGTGCTTCATAAAACCTCCTCGAATCACGATCTGCACAAGAGCAAAGATTTATCTCACCGGTCTCAAGATTCTGGATGTCAATGCCTTCAGGATCCAACCCACATACCATTTCAGTAAGCATTTCATGCATTGGATCATTCATCCTTGCATCAACATCCATCTGAACTGAATCTGTATTTTGAAAACGAACATATTATTCTCCATGACGATTCCAAATCTTATAATTTTTTAGAAATCCATTAAAGAATAGGTGCTCCCTCACAGTATCTCATGTGAATTGATATTTGTTAGCACATTTTCTACATGGAGAACTAATATAGTCACTTTCAAATCCTCTGGTGAAGCCAATAAACTGCATAATTCAATTGAAATATTCTCTAGACGTTCGATTTGGAAGATCAATCCAACTCTTATCCATAATAAGATCCCTATAAAAAACATTTACACAAGACTTATTACATTTTCATTTTTCATATCAAATATATTTAAAATAAATACTAATTAATTGTTTGTGAATCATTTATAAAATAATAATGTAAGTGAAATCCCATGTCATACCTGATTGCGCTACAAACCTGGATGGGAGGGGAGCCGAAGGCGGTGCTGTGTGGGAGAGGAGAGGGAACTGAGGGGAGCTGGAGCCGGAGGTGGTGTAGCGAGGGAGAGGATGAGTGACGACGATGATATGGAGCCGGAGGAGAGGAGGCGGTGAGGTGGCGACGGTGCAGCGAGGGTGGGACGACGAGGGAGGGGACCAAGGACAGGGGGAGCCGGAGTGGTTGGGCGGCAGCGGTGAGGGGACGAGTAGAAACCATGCGGGGAGGGAGGGGACCAGGCTACAATGGTGCGGCAAGGGAGAGGACGGTGAGGGAGGGGACGGGCGGCGGTGGTGTGGCGAGGGAGGGGACAAAGATGAAGGGGACGGGGGTTGGCGGGGTACGGGGGGGGGGGGTGTCCGGGGTGTGGGGGGGGGGGGGAGGGCCGAGGGGGCAGAAGGCTGAGGGTGGAGGCCGGAGGGCAGAGGGGTCAGAGACCAGAGGGGATGGAGGCCAGAGGCGGGTGGTAGGAGGCTAGAGGGCAGAGGGAGGCCGGAGGGATGCCGGAGGACTGCCGGAGGGCTGCCGGAGGCGGGTGGTGGGAGGCCTGAGGAAGAGGGAGGCCGGAGGGTGGCCAGAGGCGGAGGAAGGCTGCAGGAGTGGAGGGTATGGCGGAGGGCGTCCGAAGGACAGATGGCGAAGGGCGGAGGCCGACAAGGTGACAGGGGACGGTGGCGAGGGAGGGCGCGCGACGACAAGGCATGGCGCGCAGCGACGGGGGAGGGCGGTGAGGGACGGAGCGCGACGATGGGGGAGGGCGCACGGTGAGGCAAGGGAGGAGGAGGGTTCGGGGGGGGGGGGGGCAAAGCCGTGAGGCGAGATGAGGGAGAGGAGGGTTTGGGGGGGGGGGGTCGCCGAATCCCCCCCATTTTTTTGGGAAAACCTAGCGACCGCCAGTGGTGGTCCCTATAGGTAAGGGGGCTCCAAAGCCAAATTTTCTAGTAGTGGTGTATTCTTAATCATGAGTTTCTATCTAACCATTTGAGATAAATAACCTTCATTTTGTGTAATCAAGACCCATAAGATGGAAGAAATTTCCACTGGAAGGTTATGTTCATCCTTGCATCGATAGACAATCATAGATTGATCTGGAATATGAAATGTGGCTTCCATTCTTTGGAAATTGATATGAGCTCCATATAAAGAAATCCAATCCATGCCAAGAATCACATTAAATTCCACTATAGGAAGGATCACAAGATTTTCAGGAAGCACTTTCCCACAAACTTCAATCGGAGAAGAATTGTAAACTTTTTATGTGAATGTTGTGCCATTAGGGGTTGTCATAGCTAAATCAATATCTAACTGTTGAGGTAATATGGAGATACCCTTAGAAAATTCTTTAGAAATAAAAGAGTGGGTGGATCCAGAATGAAATAAAACATTTTCTACTTTAGAGTGAATGGTAAGTGTACCTTTCAGCACTTCGTTATCATACTCCTCATCGTCGATAGAAATTGCATGTGACTTTCCTTTGTCTTTGGCCTTAAGAGTTTGTTGACATCGATAATCATCAACAACCCTTGGATTAGGGCACTGATTGGCATAATGCCCCATTTCCTTGCACTTGAAACATTGAAGTTTAGGAGGTGAATTCTGTGTATCCCTTTATTTGTTCGCATCATTAGACATCTTCTTCCCATTATTTCGACATTCAACTACCCTATGACCTTCTTTTCCACACTTAAAACATTTAATTGTCCCTTTAAGACAATTCCCTCCATGTTTCTTTCCACACTTTGAGCATAAGGGAAAACTCATCTTCTTTTCAGTGTGGTCTTTAGATTTTCCTTTGAATTCCATTTTCCTATTCTTATCAAACCTATATGATTGATGGGTTACTCCAATCTCCATATCAACCTTGAGATCACATCGAAAAATTTCCTCATAGCTATTGAAGTCCCTTATGGCTAACGCCCTTCGAAGACTTGATTTTAAGCCACTAAAGAATCGATCGATTTTACTCTCAGTTTGGATAATAATTCTGGAAGCGTACCTTGCAATTCTTGTAAAATTTGCTTCGTATGTACCAACTGATTCATCATCCTTTTGCTTTAGTTCAAGAAACTCCTTCTCCATCTTTGTTCGAAGAATACAAGGGAAGTACTTATTGAAAAATAACTTCTCGAACTCATCCCATTCCATGGACTCAATTTTTTCTCTTTGCCTCGTATTCTTGATAAGATTACACCATTGATCAGCATCACCTTCCAAAAAACACACTACTAAGATTACTTTGTCATGTTCAGAACGTTGTAGAACTGAAAACATCTGTTTAGTGGTACTAATCCATTGTTCAGCCACTAATGGATCAGAAGACCCGCTAAATGAAGGTGGACGCTGCCTCATGAAGGATTCAACAGAATGTTGCTCTTTTATTTTCTCGTTTGGAATTCCTACATGATTCATATCTTGAGAAAGTTGTGTGAGCATGGCTACAAGATTTTTCATTCTAGCTCCCATAACATTTGGTTGCTCAGGGTGACAATCACTACATTGCCCGTCGCATTCAGCATTAACATGGTTCCTTCGGGTTCCATCCATTAACTAAAACCAAGAATCATAGTGTGAGAAACACTAATCATAACAGGAAAACCACACAATCAAGAATAAAATTTCACACTTTAGGTCTTATCATAGGTCGTTCATGGCCATTTCTAAAATACTAATATTATGTTCTATGCTTAGACATATCCTTAGGGTTATTATTAAGGCTTTCACATCCTACTTTCCAAAGGTTGACTATACCTTTCCTCTGATACCAACTTTAACGACCCATACTTTACACACATGGTTATTACTTCATAATTGAAGCATACTTATTACAACATATAAAAAACCATGGTAGGACCATATTGGTATAGTGTCTTTAGAAACTAAGAAACATAAACAACTGGTTCATAAATCATCTACATTGTCTCCTGCTTATTTCATCATATTTAGAGTCCCTTTTTGGCATATCCTACTTAATACCCTTCTTTCTGACCTGGGGAAAAGAAAACATACAAAAGGGTGAGATCAAATTCTCAATAAGGGTAAAAAAAATAAATATCAATCATATCATATTCATAAGAACATAACATTTTTAATATCTTAACCTACAAAAGAGATGATAATATCATAACATGGGATAAATCATAGTAATGAAATGTAATCCCAATAATCATAACTTAAAACATGAAACTTGGTGGCATACACACATAATCATATAAAATCACTTCATATTAGTCAAGACTCGTTTCCAAGACTATCATAGCAGACAAAGTCCATTACTGAACCGAGTTCACTCCTTTATCCAGTCCTGTGTCACTGAACCGAATTAACTTACTGTTACAGCCATGTCTATCTCATGAGATATAAATCATTACCCAATGCATTAGAGGGAGATATAGGTCCCACCCATATCATAATGAAACCATTCTTATGTGTGCCACAAAATCATAAACCATACAATATAGCATAATCCATGTAATAAAAATGGGATTCTTAAACATCGTGACATCATAAAACAATTCATATAAGATAAAGGACATCATAAAAATAATTCCATCACAACATAATCAAATCAATGTAATAATAGGGATAGAAACAGAACCCTATATTATCTTAGATGGAAAATAATTTTGATAAAACACTTGAACTCCATTCTTGAGGAAAATATCCTTTCTACTTCAAAAACATTTTTCCTTTCTTAACATGTCATACAATTTTTAACTAAAAGAAGTTGATTAAAAATAAACTTTAAAACTTTTAAAGGAAGCTTTATGGAAATAATGTTCTATGAAATCATAAAAATCCATTCATGCCGTATAAGTTAAAAAAAACATTCTTCTCATACTTTGGCCGGAAAAGTAAAAAAGTACCTCGAAAAAAGATTCCTTTCATATCTTTTACTAAAAAATCACCAATGGGTAAAATTGGATTTAAAAAATTATAGTAGGATAAAAATAATATTAAATATTGAGAAAACATGGATGTGGATGGTAAATATTCCCCAGTAAATACCAAAGTATAAGTAATCTTGGATAAAAATTGAGATTGTGAGATTTTCCCTTACCTTAGGTCCGATTTGCTTCGTACATATCCGAACCTACTGTATAATGATTTAAATAATGTCATTGACTTATTACAGAATCATATTAATTGTTATGATATCATATATGGTCATATTCTTATCTTCTTATTAGTAATATTTCATTGAAACTTGTTATTCGGGTGTTCATTGCTTTATGTTCTTATGCATGTTTTGTCGAATAAATTCTTATTCTTATTTTTAAGTTATAGATACCTAATTTCCATAATGGTATTAGTGTAATATATATCATATTTATTCATTCAATTCATTTTTATAATCATTATTCAATGAAGATCATGTAGAATGAGTCGTATCGCATCGTGGAGACGGTATGCCGTACGTACGCACGAGCGATGATATCGTTCCCATGATCATGGAATTATATTGAAGTGTATGTATATTATTTCAAAATCAATATAACTTTACAATAATCATAAATAGTTATTCTTTACACCATTATACCCATCCAAGTAAGGTGGTGGTGGATAACAGATTACACTACGGCGTGGAGACGGTATTCCGTACGTAGGCACGGGCAGTGATTTCGTTTTTCATAGGATGGATAGAAGGTGAAATAGGGTTGTTTCATATTTATAATAACATATAATTATGTGAGTGATATTTATGTTATTACTTCATAATGAAACAACTAAATAAGAGGAATTAGAAGAAGAAATAAATTTGAAAGAATCAGTAACGGATATTACCTCTTCTTCGACACGCCTCTTTGAAACCTCCTCTTAGGGAACTAAAATTTGACTTTGAAGATGACCAGTACCTCTAGTATGTTTCTAGAGAATTTGAGAAGGGAAATGGGCAGGGGTTGTCTGAGATTTTAGGCTCAAAATTGTGTGAGTAGGAGAGGGAGGAGGTGCCCTTTTATAAGGGAGGAGAGGGGCACCCTTGGAAAAACTTAAAATATTATTTTATAATAAAGTCATAGTCGGTTTTTAATAGATCCAAATTGATTTATTTAAAAGATAAGGTGGGTATGGGTCGAAATACTTTCAACCAATAGGTTTGAGACAAGTTTAGGTTACTATTTTAACCTTATCATTTAGATTTAACTCTAAGTTAAATATTTTAACTTTTACCGCATCTTGTTTTCTTACACTATATGGTTAATAAACTTACTATAACAAGCCAAACGAACCCCAAGTGGTTCATTATTAATATATATAACCTTATATAAGTCATTTGGACGAACCTTAGATTTTTAGGAATAAAATAACAATTAATAATATAATATTTGTTTTAAAAACTATTTTATGTCAATTATGACAATATTTGGTAATTGATTTTTTTGAAAATCATAACAACATTATTAGTTCGAAATAAGCTAATTAAATAAATAATTAAATGTCATATTAACCTAGGAAATTATTGGAATTTATAAAAAGTCTCAAATTACATTTATTTGGGTATTTATAACATCAATTATGTTAATATTTCATTAATAAGGTAATTACTACATCATCCTTGTGTCATAAATAAATTAAATTATTTAATGACTAAAAATTATAAATAAAATACCATTATGTAGGAAATATTTTTATATTTATAATGAATATTTATAGTTGAATTTATCTAATATATAACCCTATATTAATTTTTATTTATTTATTAAACTTTGATTTTAACTCTTTTAATTCTTCTTTAAATAAAATAATAATAAGTGTCCTAATCTAATCCAAGTAGACCCAAATGGTCATATTGTATTCATAAGGTTGTTTTTGGTCGAATTAAATTTATACAATAGGATTAGGACATGTGTTAGGGTAATAATAATATCATTTTTACCCTTAATTACCCTATTTACTTTTAACCGTGGTAAAAAAAGTAAAAAGTTACTATTCACTAAAAATTATTTTTATCTTATTGAACCACATTTTACTCCTTGAAATTAACCGTGTCTCTGGGATTTTCAAAATTCCACTCACAGAAGAGGTAAAATTAAGTTTTATGTAAATTTTCAAATTTTTCTAGGAGGTGGGTAAAAGACGGTGAAAAGTTCAATAAAATTTTTATATATCTAAAATTATTATAAAATAACTCCAATGAATTACATTGAACTTATATAGGTATTATGTATCAATTTTGACCTAAAATGAATTTAAATAAAATAAATAATTATTTAAATAAAAAGTCGATTTTTAAATAGTAACCCAGTGTTTTCACTATTCATTAAAAATTGAAAGTTTTCAGAAAAATACCAAAAATTCACCCTAGGCTAATTTTGATATTCTGAATCCAAAAATGAAATCTATTTTGGAAGATAAAATTTCAAAAAGTGGGTATTACTATTCATAACGGCTAGTTTATATAATATTTTAATAACATATCGTTGTTTAGAGAAACTCGATATTGCATACAATGAAAGCTATCGAGGAAGGTTTCTCTTGCATATAACACAAGCCAAGATGGTGTTGTGTGTAGTGAAATATTCCTTTGGTGTTTTATATAACATAAAAAAATATTTCTCATAAAATCTTGGGTGTTACAGTATTTTTTTTGTATATACTTGTCTCTATAACCCTTGAGATGTCATTAATGAAATTTCAATTGAAGGACGATTTAAAGGTAGGGTTTCAATTTCAAATGACTATCTTCATTTAATATAGTTATGTGGTAAAAATTTAATCTTTAATGTAATGAGATTCTTGCAAAAGTTATGTATCATTTTTACCTACTTTCAAAGGGCCTTTTTTCCTTTAAGCTCTTTCAAAGGTGAAAAATTATTCTTTAAGGGAATGAGAATCAATGTAAAGGTATGTATCATTTTTATTTACTTTAAAAATACCCTCTTCCTTCAATATCCTTTAATCGGGAAATATTAAACTTTAAGGGAATGATTTTCATGGCAAAGGTATTGATCACATTTATCTACTTTATTCTTTTTCACTTCATTTTATCTCTTCTTATTTTTTTTAAATAGGTTGAGGATTGTCTCTTCTTATTTTTATTTGTTCCTTTTCTCTTTATTTTCTTACTCTAACTTTTTTATTTTTCTCCTTTTCTATCTTCTTTTAAATTAACTCTTTATCTCTATCATTTTAAGGGGTAGTTTTTTAGTTAATTTTTTTTAAAAAATATCTTTTGTTTTCAAAATATCTCTTCATTTTAAAATATATTTTCTTTTTTTCCCTCTTGATATCTATATTCAAATCTATCTCAAGTTTACCCTTTCTCCCATTGTTTATCACTTTTTAATAATCACATATGGGGAGATGTGTGTGTATTTTTATGGGGGGGGGGGTTAAAAATATTTATTCAAATGGAATTTTTTTTATTTTATTATAATTCAAAGGGGGATAATTTCTCTAAAACGTTTCTTAATTTTTGGTGTTTTTAATTTGGGAATGTTTTTTTGGACTTTATAGTGCTTAATTTTTTTACTAAGGGGTTTTTTTCTTAAATATGGCATTCCGTGTTTGTATTATTTTTTATCTATTGGAAATATTTTTAAAATCTAGAATTTCATTTTTATCTCTTTATCTATTTATTTGTGCTTAATTTATATTTTTAAGTTATGTTTTTATGATAAAAAAGGGGGATATTGTTGTACCTATCTTTAATATGATGTTTTCATGATAAAAATCACTCAAATATGTCTAAAATTTTCATTTTAGTGAGTTTTATTGTTTTTATTAAATTCCAATGGATAGATTTCATTGAATCTTGAAAATCATTTGAAGTCTTTTTAGAGGCTTGGACATATCTATTATCATCCTTAAAGATTTTTGAAACATGCTTGAAGATCATAATAAGTGTTTAGATGGAAGTGTAGGAAGATTTACATAAATTTTTAAGTGTGCAGAAAATAATGGATACTCATTTCTGGGTACTGGCTAGTTGGTGCCATTCTGGTGGAATCAGTTATATAAAAAAGGCCCACTAGACAACCAATGGAGTCCCACTGACATACTAGTGGTGAATATAAAACCAAAATTATCAGACATTGGTCCACTAGATAGCTTGTGGAGGTGTACTGACTAGCCGGTTCTAGTTCAAGAATCGAGGAAGTCTCCAGGTGGCCCATCAGCTACCTAGTGGTGGCTACTTGGGAATCAATGGCATTGTGATAGCCAATCCGAAACTAGTATTTATTGTAGTCAAAATTCATTGAATCTGGTCTTCCATGTATTCATTACTCCCAAATATTTATAGAAGGTTATCACACCTCTTGTAGCCTATAAAAGGACTCCCATGGCCTATTGTAAGTATACATTGATTACCAACAATGCTATTAAGATCGAGTCGATGGAAAATTTATAGATCTCCCAAATCCTCTCAAGATTCTTAGGAAGTTCTAAATCTATGAAAGGATCCAAAAATTTATCTCAAATCACTTAATTTTTTTTGTAATATTCCTTCAAGAGTTCTTTTTGAGTGGAAATGTAATTGGTTTTCTTAAGTAGGCCTATATCTTATCATCCAAAATTCTCTAATGGGTTCTCACTCCATAAAAGTGAGGGGTGGGTTCCTTGGCTACCAGAAAAGATCAAGAGGGCGATCTCAGACCACAATTTTGAGGGTTGGGTTTCTTGATCTCTACTAAGATCAAGGGATTGGTAATAAAATAGACTTATTTATTTAAGGGGTGGATATGTAGGGAATCACATCGAGCTTTAGCCGAAATCCTTATCAATTGTGTTTTCCCTCTATTTAATTTATCATATTGCATAATTTATTATCAATTCACATACAAGCATAAAATTGATTTTATCATTTCCATGATTATTTAAATTTATATTATATTTTTAACTCAGATAAAATTAATCAATAATTGCATAATTTATTTCTTGAATTATCATTTAAATATCATTTAGATTTGAATTTATCTTTAGTACTTGATTTAATTTTTTAAAAGGGTAATTCACCCCTATCTCGAACTGTATATCTCTGACCAATATATAATAATTTATAAAACATAATTTTTAGAAACTTTAATGGTATTTAAATGGTGATATTTAAGAGAAAATGGATGATTGACACCACTTTTAAAAATGTAGTTCAAAACCGTCAAGATTATTAACACCCGATGTTGAAAAGAGATTATAACAATCTAATGCATGAAGATAATTGTTATTAATGAAGAGTATAAATGCATGTTTATATGAATAAGGTTATAAAATAGGTAATTAATATTTTATCTTTATAATATTGGATGTTACAACACTTCTGTGGAAATTAAGGGTAAAGGTAATGGACTTGGTAACTAGGATTTCTTCATTTGAGTTATAAATTTTTTCTTGATTTTCCCCCTATTTTAAATGTTTATCTCTCTTTATTTTTGGTTAAAAATATTTTTTGATCAAAATCTATTTACATTAAAGGTTTTATTTTCAATTATTTTAAAAAAACAAAGGATACTTTTGAACAGAGTCTTGTAACTATGACTTTTAAAATAATTAATAGAAAATGTTTTCAAGTTTTTGATATCAAACAATTTTATCCATGATGTTATTTTATACCATTAAATGTTTTATGTAACTCATTTTTTATAGGTTCTTTATAAAAAGTGAATGAGTTATATTTGGATGTTTATTAATCCCAATCATTTTCCATGGATTCTTTAAGATTTTACAATGATTGAATTTAAATAACACACATATATATTGATAATGAAGGGAGGGGTCCTTTATTTTCCTCCTATGCATTGGTTTAAGCTTATATCTCATATGATAGTCAAGCATGGATGTAATTAGTTTTTTACACATGCATGGGTATGATGGGTTTGCTTAAATTTTCAGGAGTATAGATAATGAATTTGTTTGCATAAGAAAGGGAATAATGGGTTTTCTCACATAGGTTTTCCTATGCTTATGGGTGTTCCACATTCCAAGGTTTTCTATTAAGTTATTCCAAAATTTCATGATGAATTTTATTTCCATGGAAAGATTAGTTTTCATTATTATGCCTTATTTTAAAGTATTCTACACTTTTATGTCATGAGAATATGTTTTATGATCATTGAGATTTATTTTGATCCATTTTATATCTTTTATAATTCCTTAATAACCTTTTATGATATTATGTTTTTTATAACATGTTTTATGATGATTTTATAAGGAAATTTAATCTTTTTTAATATATTTATGTTATGCTAATATTATCATTAATATTTATGATCTGACACTTTATGATATGTATTTACCTTACTAAGAATATAAGATCACCACTTTTGTTATGTTTTCCACCCCCATATTCTGAAGTTGACTATATCATGTCAGATGTCAAGAAAAGGGTCTTGAGGAGCACATTTATTGAGAAATGTTTTAAAGTGTTATAAAATAAGATGTTTAAATAGATAATCTGAAAGACACTAAACCATTCAATCTAGGTGTTGTGTGAATATTTGTGAGAAACATTATTTAGATCAAGAGATTAATGTATTTTTTATTCCATGTTTAACTTGGGTCACTTTAGTTGGCATCATAGGTGGTTTTAGTTATATTTGGAAATTAGTTTATAAAACATTAGCAGAAAACCTTTGGAAAAGCCTATGAGATGAATCTAAGTATAGAATAATATCATGATGTTTTGGTAAAGTAGAGTTTGTTTGGTTCTTTTAGAAATTACATCCCGGCCTATATAATATAATGGGATATAGGCTCAGTTATAGTTGTACCTAGGGGTAATAACCTAAAAGAGGGAGAGTTGGGTATTTATTAAATTATGACCTGGTGAAAAATAATGAGGACTAATTGAAAACCTAGATTGACACTCCCTAGGGGATATTAATGTGTTAATCACACTATCTTTACAAACCATAATGAATTATTTAAATTTTATTTCAACTAATTAGGTTAGATAACCTAAGAGGACAATGACCGTGGATAACCTATTTTAAAACTTAGAGATTCATCAGCTAACACATGCATATTTTTTATTAAATCCTAATTATAAGTTCATCGTTTCCTTTTATATACAATCATTGATTTAATTATACTCATTCAAATTTTTCCTTTATTCAATTTAAGGTGATAACTCAAAAGAATTAACTTAATAATGGATGTAATGGAAAATATAAATATTTTCCCAATGGGAAACCTAATGAGATTGATGATGGAATGAAAAACCTCATGGAAATACTTACCCAAATGTATCAAGATAATAGTAATATCCCAAATAAGTTTGAGCTTCAAAATTCACCAAGGAGGGAGAATATTACTATCAAGTCATTTATAAGACAACATCCCCCCTCTTTTAGCAAGTCTTCTAATCCACTGGTTATAGAGAAGTGGTTCAATGAAATAGAAAAGATATTTTCCATTCTCCAGTGATTAAACAATGATAAGGTTGTTTTGGTATTCTATCACTTATAAGGTGATGTTAACAAGTGGTAGAGTCTCATTACAAATACTATGTAAAAGTAGGACATATACTCTATGGAATGGGAAGAGTTCAAGAAGATATTTTTTGCTAAGTACTTTACATTAAATCTTCGCAAAAATATAAAGTGGGAATTCTTGAAATTAAATAAAAATTTGGATGAATCTATTGAATCATAGAGAAAATTTCACAAGACCTTTGAGTTATTCCTTTGGTTTCATCTCAGATTAAAACAGAAAATTTTTTCTCTTCTTTTCTGGAATAAAGTCTAGTATTCAAAGGGAGTTAGCCAAAAATGATGTGAATAGATATAAAGTGATTATTCAATTTGATCTTGAGGTATATATAGAAACTAGACCGTCAAAATATTTTTGGGAAAAGAAAAGGAAAGTAGAGTATCATGGAAGTGCTTAAGATAAGACACATGGAGGGAAGAAATCCAAATTTCCTACATTAAATAAATGTGGGATAAATCACTTGGGTAATTTTATCAAGGGATAAAGGAATCGTTTTAAGTGTGGAAAAGTATGAAAACAAGACTACATCTATTGAACCAAGGATAAGATGAAAATTAACCCAACATAATAGAAGAATGTCCTAAATAATGATCCACCCACACTATAATGATTCATGGGCAAGGTGTTTGGACATTATGTGAATCAATGCCCCGAACCTTAGTCCTATGATGAAAATAGGACCAAGAAACCTCCCAAATATATGGAATAAAGGATGGAATTTGTGATCACTACCGCTAAGGTAGAACACCATAAAAAAGTGATACAGGGTACACATGATCTCTTTTCAGATATATTAATAACATATTTGATATTGGTTCATCGTAATCTTTTATATCACACATATTTTTAAGAATGTGGAATCACCACCCCAAGAAATATATATTGAACTATCGATTAAAACCCCTAGTGGAACAATGATCACGTCTAATATTTATAAATCTTATTTGATTAATATTTTTTGGAGGATACTTCCTTTAGAACTAATTATTATTCCCTTGGTTTAATTTGACATAATATTTGGTATGGATTGGATTTCCCTACATAAAGAGTATATCAAATGTTAGGATAAAGATGACACATTTCATATTCCATATCATCTTATTATCAAGTATCAATGCAAGGATGGTTATGAAATACCTAGGGAAGTTAATTCTATAATATGGGTGATGATACCCAACAATGAGGTAATTTTGGATCCAATGATTAGTGAGGAAGTCAAAATTGATAAAATGCCTATTATATCAAAATATTATGATATATTTTCAAATAATATACATGGTATTCCCACAGATCATGAGGTTCAATTTTCAATTGAACTGATACCTAGATAAATTCTTATCTCAAAGAGTCCACATAGGATGAATCCTATTGAATTAGAGGTGTTAAAGAAGTAATTATAGGAAAAATTAATTAAATAAGTAATTATAGGAAAAATTAGACCAGGGTTTTGTAATCCCCAATGCTTAATCATGGGGTGCATAAGTCCTCCTTCCCAAAAATAAGGATGGATCAATGAATATTTGAATTAATTATGAGGATCTTAATTAAATCATGATCAAGAAAAATTATCCTTTACCCCGTATTGATGATCTATTCAAACAACTCATAGGAGCTCGAGACTTCTCAAAGATTGACCTTTGATCTTAGTATCATTAGTTAATGGTAAAAAGGGAGAATATTTCAAATAAATATTTCTAAATGAGGTACAAACACTATGAGTTTATAGTTATTCCATTTTTAATTATTAATGCTCTTTTATATTCATAGATTTAATGAATAAAGTCTTTATATACTACCTTGATCAATTTTTGGTTGTCTTTATTGATGATGTTATTATAAATTCCATGATCAAGGAAGAGTATAAAGATCATTTAAAATTTTTGTTAAGGACCTTGAAAAAAGAGAAACTATATGCCAAATTTAGGAAATATGAATTCTAGCTGGAGAATGTATCATTATTTGGTCATGTAATCACAAGAAAGGTCATATCAGTAGATCTGTCAAATATGGAAGTTATCAAGAAATGATCCAGACTGACCACTATAATTGAGATCCATAGTTTTCTTATTTTAGATGTATATTAATGATTTGTGGTGATAAATTTATCATGGATATAAAACACACTAACAAAGTTAACATGAAAGTTTGTAATGTTCGTTTGGATGGAGGTTTGTGAAGAAAGTTTCAAGGAATTAAAGAAGAGGTCGTTCAATACTTCTATAAACAAATTACCCTACTATGGGGAAGGGTTTTTAATTTGAATTGATTCTTAAAAAATGGTTTGTATTTATTAATAATGTAAAATGATATGTTAATATATTATTCTTCACACCAATTATAGATTCATGAGAAAAATTACTCGATATGTGATTTAGTGCTAGTAGGAGTGATATTTTCATTGAAGATTTGAAGACATTATATCTACAGAGAAAATTAATATATATATATATACTGATCATAATATCTTGAAATATATATTCACATAGAAGGAATTTAATATGTGATATAATAGATAGTTGTAATTTATAATAGTTTAAAACTGCTCAATACAATACCATTAGGGGAAGGAAAATAAGGTGTTTGATACTTTAAGCAGGAAAGACCATGATTCTTTATACATGATGAGGATTGAAAAAGACCCAATATTCAAGGATTTTCATAGGATTAATCTTTAAGACATTATGTGAGGAGATAAATATTATCTTTCCCAAGTGACTACAAAACCATATATTTATATTTATATCAAAGAAGCCTAGAAAGATGATATAGAGCTACAAAAAAAGGTAGAAAATTTTATTTGGTTCAACTTTGATAAATATTTATTAATAAGGTTTGGAACCCAAATACACGTCCCATAAAAGATGAAATTTAAGAATGTACTTTTGGATGATGCACATAACTTATACTTCTCTATACATATGGGATTTATGAATATGTATAGATATCTAAAACAAAACATCTCATATGATCACTTGAAGATAGTAATATATATATTGATACCTAGTATGAAAAAAATTTATGGTTTAAGGATAAAATTATAATTTTATCTTGCAAGCATTACCCATACCAATATGAACATGTGAAAACATCACTATGGACTTCATCATAAGACTCTCCAAAACTTCTAATGGCTATAATTCTATATGGGTTGTAGTGAACCACCTTAAAAAATCAATGCATTTTGTTTCCATAAAATAAGATTTATCCCTTTAAAAACCCACCAATATATACACAAGGTGGTGAGGATGTATATAGTTATATTATCCATTATATTTAATTGGGATATGAGGTTTACCTTTAGGTTCGGGGTAAGTATTCATAAATATTTGAAGATGGAGTTGAGTTTTAGCACTGCATATCATCCTCAAATAGATGTTTAGTATCAAAAAACAATTTAAACTTTAGAGGATATTCTAGTATCTAGTTTCATGGATTTTAAAAGATGTTGAGATCAACACCTACCCTGGTAGGGTTCTTATTTTTTTTTTAATTCTAGCATTCAGATAATACTATATGAGAATCCTTATAGGAATAGATATTAATCTAGCATGTTGGGATGAAGTTGGAGAGAAGAATCTGATTGGTCTTGACCTTGTCTAAGAAATGATTAGGAATGTTCAAACCATTCAGACGAATATGGAAGAAGAATAAAGTCAATTGAAGAGTTATATAGATAATAATCGATAAGATCTATATTTTGAAGTTGGTGACAAGGAATTCCTTCAAATATATCCATACACTAGAGTTATGATATTTTTGAATAAAGGGAAGTTGATCCCTAAATATATTAGTCCTTTATAGATCTTTAATCATTTTGGGGTTGTATCCTAACACAAAACACTCCCTCCACACCTCTCCCAAATACATGATGTGTTCAACATATCATTTTTGAGAAAGTTAATACCAGAACCTTCACATGTATTAATATTAGAAAATATGAAACTATAACCTAATATATTACATGAGAAACAACCAGTGTAAATTCTAGATCAAAGAGATATAGTGGTGTGGAACAATACCACTCATATGGTCAAAGTTATACAGAGAAATGATAGGTTTGAGGAGGCTAAGTGGGAACATGAGGTTGTGATGAGAGAAAAGTACCCTCACTGGTTTTCTTCCATGTAATAAAATTTCAAGGATAAAATTATTTTTAAGGGGGTAGAATGTAACAACTTAATTTTTTTCTCCTTAAATAAATATTGTGTTCGAAGGATTTATCCACATGAAACACCAAACTAAAATGAAAATGGGAAAATATTTACGTAAAATCTAAATATTAAATATGGCCATTAAAACCCAACGGTTGAATTAGAAAATATGAATATGAGTAACCAAAATGTGAAATATGTGTATAATGAAAATAAATACTACTTTTAATACTAATTAAATGGAACTAGTTTATTGAAAACAACTAAGAAAATATTTTTATGCTTAAAAATATATTTTTATAAAATGGGTGTTTTATTTTAAGAAACTAAGCATATTAGGATTAAATAATAATAAATATACTTATAATATAAATAATATATTACCAATAAAATAAATATTAAATGATACGAAATAAGAATAAAAAATAATTAAAATTTTAAAAATATATTTTCTAATATGAAAAATTCTCCGTAATATTTCGGGATTTTATTTAAATATTAATTTATCAAATTTTTTAAATTTTATTTGATAAAATTAACATCATTTTTGGATTAAAAATATTAATATAACATTATTATGATTTGTCTTTTAATTTTTTAAAACATTTTATTTTTAGGTGAATAGTGCAAAATACCATTTTTACAAATAACATGAATTTTCTGCCATTAATAGTATATAAGAATGAATTATAAATTTTGGAAACAATATTCCAATAACAAATATGTATTTTATAATTTAATTTATTAAATTAAAAATTTTGTTTTTAATTTATTAACCAATATTTTACAGTTTATAATTTAAGTTACATTTTTTCAAGATATTTTTTTAATATATTATACATTTTGAATTTTAAAATTAATTTTATCACTTAAAAAATTGAATCAAATAGAATGTATTTCAAATTTATAATTATTAGGTCCATATTATATAATAAGGATGAATTTATTTTTTGAGATAAATAATAAATTACCTATATAAAAACTAGTTATCGTGGTGAAAATAAGAGTGGTAAAAATGAATTACCAGTGTTAAAGGGCCTACCATGTTAATTTTTTTTCTAATCATGTTTTAAGGTGAAGATAGACCATATAAATTATTATATATATTATTTCTCAATTTTATATCCACTTTAATTGATATTTACTTCCCATTATTGAATGATTTTGGGTATTTACACAAATCACACTCCTTTTCAATTATAAAAGGGGCAGTCCTCTCCTCACTTACCCTAACAAAACAACCCATTAATATAATCCCAAAATCATCCTAAAAATCTCATAAAAACTATTAGAAACCTTAATTAGTTTTCATTATTCTCAAAATATGATCTCTAAAAGGTTTAATACCCTTCACAAAGGATATAATCCAAGAAGTGACATGTATGTTCCTAACCTCTCTCTCTCTCTCTCTATTTCTTTATGAATTTATATTCTTCCTAAAATTTCATTTCAACTTATTAAAATTATAAAATAAGTATAATTATTATACTTTTATGTTATTATAATGATTGTACAAGCATTAACCACCCTCACATTTTCCATTAAGAAAAACGAAAACCTGAATAATGCGTTGTGTAGACTACCTCCTCCAACAATAAACATGTTTTGTTTTAATTAACTCAAAAAATGGATGGTTTTAGTTTATAGTTGATGATTATATATGATATATGTTTAATATAAATCATTAATATGGTTCTTTTTTGGATAACACTAAAATTAATGATCGATATCGGTAAATAACCCCAAACTAGTTCATATCCATCTTCAACTTCATGAAACACAACTTAAACTCCTTTGTAATGGAATTAAAAGAATATAGGTATTTATAATACATAAATTAAAAAAACTTTAATGTTTTAGAAATTATTATATTTGGGATTTAAAGGAATATCAACATCACTTTTATAAACCTAGTTCAAAACAGTCAAGATTATTAACACCAAATGTTGAAAAGAGATTACAACAATCTAATACATGAAAAGGATCATTATTAATGAATGGTATAAATGGAAATGTATATTAATAATGATTTTAAATAGGTAATTATTATTTTTTATATTTAATATACATGAGGTTAAATCACTTCTGTGGAAATTAAGGGTAAAGTTAAGGGACTTGGTAGCTCAAATTTCTTTTATTGAGTTATTCACATTCTTCTTCATTTTATTTCTCATTTTTAAAATGGTTTTCTCTATTTATTTATAGGTAAAAATAGTTTTTTATCCAAATTGATTTCCAAACAAGGTTTTATTTTAATTATTTAAAAAATGGGGAATTTTTGAAAAGTAAATGACTACTATTACTTTTACAGTGATGAATACAAAATGTTTTTAAAAATTACTTTTCATGATTTTGTTTTCATTTTATTAAAATGATCTATCGCCAATGAAGTTATGTTTCATGTTTCTACCTATATTTTCTTTTATTATGTGATTTTTTTTGGAAAATAAAGCTTTTGGTATCAAAAAATTTAATTAATGATGTTATTTTATACCATTTGGATGTTTTATAAAACCCATTTTATTTCCATGGATTTTTTATAAAAGGTGAATGATTTCCATTTAGATGTTTAAGAAACCCATTATTTTTCCTGGGGTACTTTTAGATATAATGATGATTAAATTTACGTGGCATACATATGTATGGATGATGATTGGTGGGGTACTATATCTCTCTCTAATGAATTTGTTTAAGCTTATATCTTACAATACAGTAAGGCATGGGAATAATGAGTTTGTTCAGACAGTCATGGGAATGATGGGTTTTCTCAAATTTTTAGGTATGGACATAATTAGTTTTTTCACATAGGTGTGGGAATAATAGGTTTAATCAGACATGTTTTCTTATTGATGCATGTATTTCATGCACATATTTTTGAGTAGTTTAATTTTTTTATTTTGTACTTTATTGAATTATCTTGCCAACATTGGAATGTATTTAATTGTTTTATATTTTTTGGTAGGAAATTGTGAATTTTTGAAAAATGAATGAAAAGTGGAAGAAAAATGAGCCAAATGGTGCAACACTGAATTTTTGGAGATAAAGAGTAGCTGGAAACTGAAGAAAAATACATTACACGTCGTGTGCCCCAAGTATACGTCATGGAAATTTCAAGAGAAACAGAACTATGAGAGACAAGTTAGGACGATCATACTCAACATGAATTCCAATTACACGTCGTTTACCACCAATACACGATGCGGTGACAGTCAAACCAGCGTAAAAAATTTTCACAGATTCAACATGATGGAGGAAAAAGCAGATCTGAAGTACAAGTCGTATAACCCAAGTACACATTGTATAGGTGGTGACACATAGAAAAAAAAAATAACGTGATGTGGGCTGTAGGTTTTGACGAGAAAAGCCTATAAATATCAGTCCTCGACACTATTCCAAGACACTCTAGGGCAGAGGTAGCCAAGGAACATCAAGGGATGTTCACCAGACCACAGGTGACGATCTAGAGCCATTCTTCGATGACATTATATCTCGGGTACCAATGTCGCTCACTCCCATAATGAGAGAGTAGTCACTTAGTACCGGGTGATGTGATTTGTAAAGAAAGTGCTGCTTAGGGATTATTTTCTTTATTTTATTCATGTTTTGGATTGTTGTGAACACCATTAATCAATTATAATCTCATTATTTTTGAAAATTTCATGACCATTTCCTGTTAATTATGGAGTTATATTTTAGTTTCATCGATTAATCACTTTAGCTTTCATATAACCATTATGAAATCTAATTCCGTTATGTTTAAACATGTTTTTGGGTCACCTATCTCTGTGATTGAATCAATTAGATGTCCATCCTAACAGTCTAATTATAGGATTAGGGTGGGAGAACAAGAACAAGGATACTATCTAACCCAATTCTGACACTAAACATGAATAAACCCATACTCAATTGAATCCCTAGTACACAACCTTTAACATTACAAAACCTATCATGTCTCCCCTATTGAATTTCTACCCAACCATTACTGTTGTTGTTTTTTTTGTTTATGAACAAATCAAACAATTTCAATTTCTATTTTCTAATTAATTTAGAATATACAGATCATCCTTGTGGGTTTGACACTCTTACTTACCAAGTACTAAACTATTGAGTTAAGATTGTCTTAGTTATATAAATTTGTTTTTGCATAGCACCATAGGGAATTAATGATGCCTTATAGGGCTATCACTTATTCTTATGGATGTTCCATATTCCCAAGTTGTTTATCAAGTTATGGAAAAACATTAAGATTCATTTTATTTCTATATTGTGTAATGATTTCATTATTATGCCTGATTTTAAAGTATTACACACTTTTATGTCATACTCACATGTTAAATGACCACTAATATGTATTTTGATACTTTTCATATCTTGTATTTTTCATTAATGATATTTTTATTATCTTATGTTACTATAACAAGTTTTATGATTATCTTCTATGGTATTTTCATATTTTATTAAGATATTTATGTCTTCCTCATGTTCTCCATCATGTTTATGATGTAACACTTTATAATATGTTTTTCCTTACTAAGAATCTAAGATCACCCATTAATTTTATTTTCCTCCCCCAGGTTATAAAGATTATTATATCACATGATATGTTCATAGAATTTTATAGAGTATAACAATTATAAATAAATGTATGCAATTGTTATAAAATATGATATTTATGTTTTTAATATCCAAGACACTAAACCCTTTGGTCCTTGGGTTGAGTGAGTGTTTGTGATATGTATTATTTAAATCAAAAGATTAATGAATTATTTATTTCATTTTTTATCTTGGGTGACTTTATTGTCACCAACCATGATATAAAATTTTCCATTGGTAGGAATGTGTTTGTGAAAACCCCATCAAATACATAGATTTATTATCAGAATGTATTGAATGATTAAATTTATGGATCAAATTGAATTTTATTGTAGATGAGTTTGGTTTACAACACTAACAAGAATTTTTGACACTATCAAGGGAGAGTGTGATATTTAGGTAACTATGAATGGCCTGATTATTGGGGGTGTGATATCCTTATCATTCCAGTTAGAAGGCTTAATTATTTGATCCGCAGAAGTGAAAAACCATTTTTACACATTTGAGTGGTGAGTTTGTGTCCTAATATTTTCTCATAGGACATACTTGGATTACCATTGAGGAGAGATATTGATTTTTTTTTTGATTTGGTATGTGTGATTATTCCTATTTAATTTCTATACTATATCATGGAACCAATGGAGTTAGGGGAGTTTAAGGTGTTGTTAGATGAGATTGAGCAAAAGGGGTTCATTTGCATGAGTATTTTCCCTTTAACTACACCAGTTTTAATATCAAATAAATATAGTGATAGATTTAGGTTATATATTGACTATCAAATACTAAAATATGTGATTATGAAGAATAAATATCACTTAACCCAAAACGATTATCTTTTTGAAAAGTTGTAGGGATCTCATTAGTCATACAAGATTGACCTTCAACGTAGTTATCATCAGTTAAGGGTAAAAGAAGTGGATATTCGAAAAATGAATTTCTAATTTTGACATGTCCATTATATGATTATGGTCATACCTTTTAAAATTAACAAAAAACCTATTGTATTTATAGAATCAATGAATATTTTTTTCATGGATACCATGATTAATTTATAATGGTCTTTTTGGATTATATCCTTATTTATTCTTGGTAGATGAAGATCATGAGTGGAACATAGGAATTTCTTTAGGGATTTTATTAGATCATATTCTTATTGCTAAATTATTTAAAGGAAATTATTTGTATTCAAAAGGAAAATTTACTTGGTTATTTTGTTTTAGACAAGAGAATTTTATTAATCCCGATAAGGTCATGGTGCTGATGTCTTTGGAAAATTTTAAGAACATGTTTGAGGTTTGGAATTATCTAGGGTTTGTTTATTATAACAAATATTCATTTAAGATTTTTTATTTTTTATTCTATTATGAAACGTTTTACTTATATGGGATTGATGTTTGAATATAAAGGAAAATTTTAGGAAACATTTGAGGAGTTGAAAGTTAGACTAACTTCAACACTAGTTTTAATGCTCCTTAAATTAGGAGTTGATTATGAATTTTATTATGGCACATTAGCATTGGGATTTGGATATGTGTTGATTTGGGGTAATAATTTTTTGGCCTGTAAGTCTAGAAATATGTGACTACCTGATAAGAAAAACCCTGTACATAATTTGGATTTATACTATTATTAATAATATAAAGTATTTGAGGAATTATATTTTCTATGAGATATTCTTGGTATATGAAGATCATAATATTTTTGAAGTAAATTTTCTCACAAGGTTATATAAACCTAATACAACATCTATGGGTGTAATATCTTGAATACAGTGACTCTGAGCTCCAGTATCTATTGGGAAATGTAAATATAATGTTAGATTCCCTATGTAGGAAAACTGCAACTTAGGTTGTAAGGGAAATTGATGGGTAGTTGTAGTTTATGGATCTATTTTTAGAATTTCTCATTGAGGTGATGAAGATGACCAATGGGTATACTGAAATCCAACTTGGTTGAGAATGTGAAATGGGGGTTGTTATTTAATGATTACTTCGAGAGGAATTAAGAAGCCCTATATTGTGGTGAATCCATTAAAGGGCGGTCTGTTGTGTAAAATTTATCCCTTTATTTAAGGAAATTGATGGAGATTATTTTTTATCTCAAGAGTTAATATTTGAAAAAAATTCACCAACTGAGTAAAGTGATGAATTCTAAAGACACCAATATGTTTCATAAAATTAGAAACTAGTTTAGGTGGTTATAAAGGAATAAGGATATTAATGAATATATTTATTATTATTTGGTTTATCAAGAGGTGAATTTAGTGAATTAACAACAAGCACAATTATTGCTACCTATACTAGGGGGACTTTATAATGCCTTGGTGATGTAGTTTAATATGAGTAAAATATATCATCCTTAGATAGATGGGAAGACAAAGAGTTTTTTTGAGAATATTCTTTAACAATATGTGCATGATTTCAAATGATCTTCATAGGATCATCAACCATTAGTGGATTTCATGTATATTGAAAATCATCAATCACCAATTCATATGGTTCCATTATAGGAATTGTATGGTTGTCCATGTCAATCACCATTGTGCTAGGTTTTAATAGGATAAAGGCTCTTACATGACCCAATTTAGCTCATAAAAAGGAAGAGGAGGTTAATTTGTTTAAGAAGTATCTAGTTTCACCTCATAATCAATAAATTCTTACACTAATTTTCATTTATTACCTTTCATATTTAATTTTTTGGATAGTTTTTTCTTGATTATGAGTCATATATTGGGGAACATATAACTTGTGAAGAATGGGAAATTGATTCCCCAGTATATGGTTCCAATTGACACCATTGAGAGGATGGGTGAAATGGTGTATATATTAGATTATCCACAACACTATGTGTGTCACGACCCGCCCTCGGGGACCGTGCCGTGACTACCCTAAGCCCGCCTTCCATAGGCCAGGGGCTGGCGACTAGCACCAAGGCGTAAATCCCGGTAAAAGGGAAGGCATTGCCTTTGAAAAGTAAACACACACCACAGAGTAAACAAGCGGAAAGTAAACACTAAACAAAGAAGAGTACGACTGAAAGTGCGGAAAGGTAAATGGGCCAGAATACAAACCCAAACTGAAAGTAAAGTACAACTCGAAAAGGGAAAAACAGCAAATGAAAAGTAAAAGCCGCTACTCCGAGCTGTCCACTGGAAATCCCACCTGAAGGGTGGGTACAGATAGCTCCTCTGCTCCACGGGTCCCGTCGTCTTCTCCGTGCGCGTCCCGCCCAGTGGTCCACCTCCGGGTACCGTCCCGCTGTGCAAGCCTCAGCTAAGGTCAACGATGTCCGTCGTCTGCAACCAACACAACGTAGTGCGGGCAAAGCCCGTGCAGGGGTGAGTATAAGCTACTCAGTAGGGACCCCGAGACCCCTGAAGGTCTTTCAAAATCCACAAAGGATAAACCACGAAGAAAGGTACAATCACGAAGTAACAACCGACACTGCTTAGGTATATGCCCATACATATACCTAAGTCATCAATTAAAATACGCTCCAACCTCCGAGCCCAAGTACAACTCAGTCCACGCAGGAAAGTATACGTATTCCACATAGGAAGCAAAACATAATCCACACAGGATTGCACAACACAATCCACACAGGAAAGCAACAGGATTCAGCTCACACAGGTACTTCTTCAAGGACGATAAAGATGATCACTGATCCATCTAAGTCGTCGGACCTACGAAGGATCGATAGGTAACTAACCCCCGCAATGACCCACACAGGATCGGGCCCACACAGGACCTGTAGGCGCTGGCTCACACAGAACCGCTGAGCGCAAGGACCCACACAAGATTGGGCCCACACAGGACCTGTAGCACTGATCCACGTAGGATCGCTGAGTGCTGAAGTCGTCGTCGTCGAATCCACATAGGATCTCTGTACTGTCGTCGTCGAATCCACACAGGATCTCTGTACTGTCGTCGTCGCAGTCACAGTAGCAGTCGTAGCAGTAGAACAGTCGCAGCCAGCACTAGGGTTCCCGCACACAGCTAGCTCGTTCGGAGGGTCCGCTCCACGAGCCGAGAGGCTGATACATCAACTGTCACAAAGACCAGAGTTGATGTATCCAAAAGTTCCGTATCGTCAAAAGGAACTCAACACAACAGACGGCGCGTCGATCGGACGCCCGGTCTGAGAGTTATTGGCATTTTCGTCTCCGGGGCCCGGTTGGTTTTTAAGGCTAAACCAACCCGACCGTACTCCACCTGCGTCCAAAACTCGGGCGGAGCATGCCAAAAGATCCGTCTCACTAAGAGGAACACTACGCGACTGACGGCACGTCAATCGGACGTTCGTAGCTCAAGATATGAGCGTTTCCGCTCCGAAAGCCCGGTTGGTTTCGTGAACGAACCAACCCGGCCGAACTCAAAGTAATCCGAAACCTTGAGTGCGATATACCGAAACGACCGTCTCGACCCAAGGATCACGTTTCCGCTGACGGTTCGTCGATCGGAGGTCCGAGGCTCAAGTTATGGGCCAAAAACCAATTCTGGTTCGAAACGGGGGGGTCCGGGTCCGGGTCGACCCGGCCCGACCCCCCCCCCCCCCCCCCCCGGGGCGGCGCGGCGGCGCGGGGTGCCGCGGCGGCTCGGGGTGCCGCGAGGGGCCGCACACGGTCGGCACGCGGGGGCTAAGCCCCGCGGTTTTTGAGGGGCGGCGCGGCACAAAGGGCCGCGCCCTTTTTTTTTAAAGAAGCCCCCCCCACGTGGGGGGCCTGCTGGTGCGGAACCGAGGGGGCCGGCTGCCCCCCTCCTTCAAAGAACTGCCCCCCCTCTTTAAGAGGGGGGTTTTATTATGACGGCCGGGGGATTAATTCCCCCGGTATTAATGACTTCCGGCCGGCCAGCTGGCCGGCCGGTTTTCTCCGACGGGACCGGAAATTTCCGGTCCCCCCTTCGGCTTCCGACGCCGGCGGCCCGGCCGCCGGTCTTCTCTTCCGCCGCGGCCCGGAACCGGCCGCGGTCTCCTCGTCCCGCCGCGGCCCGGAACCGGCCGCGGTCTTCGTCGTCCGGCGCGGTGCGACGGCACCGCGCCCCTTTCGCCGTGCCATGATTCCTTTCAACGCGGCGCGACGGCGTCGCGTTCTTGAAGATTTTTCCTCGGCGTAGCGCGACGGCGCCGCGTTAAATTAACGTACAATTATCCGCGTGGTGCGACGGCACCACACCACCTTGCTTCCGCCCACAGATAAACAACATGAACGATGGAGGGGGTTCGACCGTGTTCATGCGGACCGGCCCCCCCCTCACGTTAAATAATAACACAACTTTAAACATTCAAGCCTCATGTTAGACATGCGAGATCCACGTTCAAGAAATGGAATAAATAAATATTGAATCAACAACCCCTACCTCGGGTATAAGGTTCGAGGATTCGTCAACGTTCCGCGGAAGACGACGTCGCGGAGGTCGGGCGTCGCGGAAGCCGTTCGTCAAATCCGATGACGAAGGGATGTGTTCGAAGAGACACGTCGTTGGCGAAACTTGTACGCCGACGAAGATTGTCCGAGGAAGAAGCGGTGTTCTCTTTCGTTGACACGGTAAACGAAGAAGAGCGGAGCAGCGTTCTTCGTCAGAAAATGAGCGTTCCTCGTCAAGTCTTGAGGAAAGTCAAATAATAAAGAAAACAACGAACTCAAAAACCTCTACCTCGATAGTCGCACGTTGACGTAGTCGTGGAATATCGGTGTCGATTCCTTTGACGTCGGAGGAAGAGTCGTTGTCGATGGCGTTTGTCGCGGAAAACCGTCGCGGAAGAGATGACGCGGAAGAAGTACGTCGCGTCGCGGATACGGCGTCGCAGATGGACCGTGTTCTTCGGAGGAGAAGTTCTTCGTTGAAGAACGACGTTCTTCGCGTTCTTCGTTGAGTTTGAAGAAGAAGAAGAGCTCTCCACCTCTCAAGAAGACAAACAAATAACCCAAAATAAAATAAGCTACACCTTATTTTATTTTCACTTTGCCAACCTTTCAAAATTCAAAAGTTGAATTCAATACATTAATTAAATCTAGAGTTGACAAAATTAAGTGAAGAGATAGGTTGGCAAGAATTAAAGTAGGGAAGAGTTACATAATTAAGAGGGGGTTTAGAGGGTTTAGGGAATTTGAAAAGAAATAGGGGTTCGTGTGGGCCCCACCACACTTAATCCTCCCAAGGGAGGTTAAGTGGGTGTGGGTCCCACTTCCAACCTCCTTTGATAGGTTTTAAGAAGTTATAATAAAATTTGTTATACACAAATTTTATTTAACTCAACTAAAAACCCCAAAAATTAACTTTCAACCCGCAACAAACGCAACTCCCGAAAAGGTCTCTTTAAGCGAATATCGGCGCTGCGAGTTCATCGGTGCCCTCGGATTTCAATTCCGAGCACCGGATCAAAAGTTAGGAATTCCCGCTCGTTCGTTCACTGAACGTACCCGAACCAAACTTCGGAAATTAATTCCGGGCACTCCGGGCCTCGGGATCAGGTGCCGTCTGAAACCGCGCTCTTGTAAAATTCTAAAGAAAATTAAGAAAAAATTTCCCTTGAATTTTACGGGTCTTTACATTACTCCCACCTCAGGGCTTTACGTCCCCGTAAAGATACAACGAAAACTAGGGAAACAAATGAGGGTACTGAGCACGCATCTGAGCCTCCCGCTCCCATGTGCTCTCCTGGAGATTCCCGTGCTGCCATCTGATGCGCACAAGAAGAATCGATCGCCCACACAGGACCCGCTCCTGTCGATCCTCTATCTCCACCGGGACCTCCGTAAAAGTCGCCCCATCGTCAACGTCAAGCTCACCATGATCAATGATGTGCGTCGGGTCGTGCACGTATCTCCTCAGCTGAGATACGTGGAAGACGTCGTGCACCCGGTGCAACTGAGGTGGTAGAGCCAGGCGATAAGCCACCTCGCCAATCCTGCTGAGAATCTGGAAGGGTCCGATGAAGCGCGCAGATAACTTGCCGCCTCGGCCAAATCTCCGAATACCACGTCGAGGTGAGACCCGCAAGAAGACGTGGTCGCCATCCTCGAACTCCAGTGGCCTCCGCCTCCTGTCAGCATATGACTTCTGCCGGCTCTGAGCTGTCCTCATCCGCTCCTGGATGACCTGGACCTTCTCTGTCGTGGCCTGGACCATCTCCGGTCCCACCAGTACTGACTCCCCAGGGTCTGTCCAGCACAAAGGAGATCTACATGGTCGGCCGTACAACGCCTCGTACGGTGCCATCCCGATGGTGGAGTGGTAGCTGTTGTTGTACGCGAACTCCACCAAGGGTAGGTGGTCCTCCCAGCTACGACCAAAGTCAAGGACACATGCGCGGAGCATGTCCTCGAGAGTCTGAATGGTCCTCTCCGTCTGACCATCCGTCTGAGGGTGAAAAGCTGTGCTAAGACGTAGCTGCGTACCGAACGCCTCCTGTAACCCCTTCCAAAGCCGGGAAGTAAAGAGGGCATCTCGATCGGAAATGATAGATGATGGCACGCCGTGGAGCCGCACAATCTCCTGAACATAGAGACGTCCCAAGCTCTCCACTGAGCCCTGCTCTCTGATGGGTAAGAAGTGTGCCGACTTGGTGAGTCGGTCAACAATCACCCAGATGGAGTCGTGACCTCTGGAAGTGCGTGGAAGTCCAGTCACGAAGTCCATAGATATGCCGTCCCACTTCCACTCCGGAACCTCCAAGGGTTGTACCAAGCCTGCTGGTACCTGATGCTCTGCCTTCACCTGCTGACAGGTGAGGCATCGAGAAACAAACTCTGCTACAGCCTTCTTCATGCCCGGCCACCAATGCTGTCGTCTGAGGTCCTGGTACATCTTCTCCACTCCAGGATGTACCGCTAAAGGAGAAGTGTGAAACTCCCTCAGCACTTCCTCTCGCAAAGCTACTGGTACCATGGTACGTCCTCTGAAAAGGATTTCGTGCTCTGCTCCAAGGGAGAAACCATCAGGTGCCTGTCCCGAGGATATCTGTGCACGCCGTGTCTCACAGTCAGCGTCCCCGCGCTGTGCCTCCCTGACCCGCTGCAGTAGTGGAGGAGTGACTGTGAGAGACTGAAGAAAGGCTGCTCCATCTCTATCCATGAAGGATATCTGCAAAGAGGCTAGCTGCACCGTCGCCTCCTCAAGTAGCTGAATGCCCGTCCTCCTGCTGAGGGCATCGGCTACTACGTTCCCCTTTCCAGGAGTATAGACTATCTCAAAGTCATAGTCCTGGAGGAACTCGAGCCATCGTCGCTGTCTCAGGTTCAGGTCCTTCTGCGAGAAGATATACCTGAGACTCTGATGATCGGAAAAGACTGTAAAGCGCTTGCCCATCAGATAGTGTCGCCATGTCTTCAGAGCGAAGACCACTGCTGCTAACTCCAGGTCATGGGTAGCGTAGTTCTGCTCATGCGGCCTCAACTGACGTGATCCATAGGCGATCACGGCCCGCTCCTGCATCAGAACACATCCGAGTCCGGTCCCTGATGCATCGCAGTAGACTACGTACCCTACTCCCTCCTCAGGCAACCTCAAGATAGGAGCGCTAGTCAATTTCTATCTCAGCTCCTGGAAGCTCTGCTGACATCTGTCTGACCACACGAAGGGTTTCCCATTCTTCGTCAAAGCTGTGAGTGATGCTGCAACTCTGGAGAAGTTCGGCACAAATCTCCGATAGTATCCAGCTAGTCCCAAGAAACTCCGAACCTCAGTCACGCTCCTGGGTGGCTCCCAAGCTAACACAGCCTCAATCTTCGCGGGATCCACTGCAACTCCCGCCTCAGAGATAACGTGTCCCAAAAAGTGGACCTCACGTATCCAGAACTGGCACTTCGAGAGCTTACCATGAAGCTGGTGCTCTCGGAGTGTGTCAAGAACAACTCGCAAGTGATAGGCGTGCTCCTCCTCTGTCGTAGAGTAAATCAGAATGTCGTCGATGAAGACCACGACAAACCGATCGAGGTATGGCTGAAAGATCCTGTTCATGAGAGCCATGAACACTGCTGGAGCATTGGTTACACCGAAAGGCATAACCAAGAACTCATAGTGGCCATACCGACATCTGAAGGCCGTCTTCTGCACATCCTCGTCTCTGACTCTGAGCTGATGATAGCCTGACCTGAGGTCTATCTTCGAGAACCACCGTGCTCCCTTGATCTGATCAAAGAGGTCATCAATCCTCGGTAGCGGATACTTGTTCCTCACTGTCACCTGGTTCAGGCGACGATAGTCAACACAAAGTCGCAAGCTCCCGTCCGCCTTCTTGGCGAACAATATCGGGGAAGCCCAGGGTGAAACACTGGGTCGGATGAACCCCTTGCCCTGCAAATCCTCCAACTGTACCCGTAGCTCTCGAAGCTCGGCGGGGGCCATCCGATATGCTGGAGTGGATATCGGGGCTGTCCCGGGGTACAAGTCAATATAAAAGTCTACCTCTCTGCGAGGAGGTAGCCCTGGAACGTCGTCGGGAAAAACGTCCGCAAACTGATCCACCACTGCAGGAAAACCAGGACTCCGCACGTCAACTGCTCCAAGGATAAGGCTAGCCAACTGATGAGTGATGGGCTGTCCTCTCCTCCGCGGAAGTCCATCCTGTGCTGCAAAGGCTCCCTTCTCGCCGGTGAAGGTGAACCTGCTCCCGTCGGTGCGTACACAACGCACCTTGCGCCTAAAACAGTCAATCTGTGCATGGACCGTAGACAGCCAATCCATGCCCAAGATGACGTCGTAAGGCCTCGACGCTGCTACAAGAAGATCCCAGCCGAAGCTCTCGCCTCCTAGAGTAAGCTCACACTGCCGGCACCAGTGCGTAATCGTCGAGTCTGCTCCCGTAGGAGTCTCTACCCGTAAGGATCGAGCCAACGGCTCTGTCGGAATCTCCGAGCTCCGAACAAGGGGAGCGGCTATGAAAGAATGACTCGCTCCTGTGTCTATAAGAACTGCAGAAAGGGTGGAATAGACACAGATAGTACCTCGAATCATCTCGGGTGCGCCGTGGTCGTAGGCCTCTGCTGCCTGGAGCTGTGCCTGTCGCTGCCCGCCAGCTCCCTGTGGTCGGGGTGGACCTCCTGGTGGTGGTGGTGGCAGAGCCTCAAAGCGTCGCCCACCACCGGCTGCTCGTCCAGCTCCTCTGCCTCGTCCGCCTCCTCCCTGCGGACCGCCACGGTCGACCCTCTGCCTCTGCCTCGGTGGTCCATCAACCGTCTGCTGCTCCTCGGCATGGCGGGTCGGGAAGTCACGAGCCATGTGGCCCTGCCCGCCGCACGAGTAGCACTGTCTGCCTCTCGTAAGACTGGCTCCGCGCTGTGTGCCCCGCACTGCTGAGCCAGTGCCCTGAGATCGTCTGCCCGAAGGTCTGGTCTGTCTGGACCCCTGAGTCATCCGTCGACTGCCTGCTGCGGATGACTCTGCCACGTGCCGCCCTGCGGTGGGTCGCTGTGCTGGTGTAGACTCAGCAAGGAAGCTCTCGATCAGAAGAGCCCGCTCCAGTACTCCTGTCTGAGTCGGTATGCTGAGGGAGATCAGCGATGCCCTGATCTCGTGTCTCAAACCCTGCTCGAAGGTCCGGGCCCGGAAGAATGGGTCCCGTACCATGTCGGTCGAGTAGCGCGAGATATCGGTAAATCTCGCCGAGTACTGAGCGACCGTCATGCTGCCCTGCCGCAGCTGTAGAAGCTCCTGGATACGCACCGCACGAAGGGTGGCTGGGACGAACTCCGAGCGGAAGAGGCTCTCAAAGTCCGTCCAAAGTAGAGATGCCTCATCGTGCACCTGGAGCATCAAGCTCCACCATCGTCCTGCTGCTGCGTGTAGTAGGCTCGCAGCGAGGATCACCATGAGGTCTGCTGGTGTCCTCACTAGCCTAAACACTCGAACTACTGCCTCCAGCCAGTCCTCTGCTGCCTGGGGATCCGTCTCCCCGCGAAACCTGGGCGGTCGCTGGCGCTGAAACTCATGCAGTGCGTTGAGGCGACGTGCATCGTCAGCGGCTGCTGCTGGAAGCATCGGGGGATCGGCGGGTAAAGCTACCGCCGGTGCCACTACTGGAAAAGGGTCCTGCACCGAGGCCTCGTCGCTCGGTGGGCTGTCGTCTCGCTCGACTCTCGGAACCCTAGCTGGCTGCCGTCGTGGGGCCATCCTGAAAAGGAAACAGGTGCGCCACGGTTAGAACAGTATACCTGGTGAGCTGATATAAGTAATCACAAAGAAAACTTTGAAACACACACGCAATCAATGTTTTCGTGCATTAAGTCGGAAATCAGAAGTCAGGGTCCTGGTGTACGGATACGTCGGCCGCCGCACCAACACTGGACTCCCTGGACTGATATCCACACTCAATACGCTAAACATTATTGCTTCACATAGGAAAGATCAGAGTTCGCGGTAGAACCGAACTCCTCTGATACCAATTTGTCACGACCCGCCCTCGGGGACCGTGCCGTGACTACCCCAAGCCCGCCTTCCATAGGCCAGGGGCTGGCGACTAGCACCAAGGCGTAAATCCCGGTAAAAGGGAAGGCATTGCCTTTGAAAAGTAAACACACACCACAGAGTAAACAAGCGGAAAGTAAACACTAAACAAAGCAGAGTACGACTGAAAGTGCGGAAAGGTAAATGGGCCAGAATACAAACCCAAACCGAAAGTAAAGTACAACTCGAAAAGGGAAAAACAGCAACTGAAAAGTAAAAGCCGCTACTCCGAGCTGTCCACTGGAAATCCCACCTGAAGGGTGGGTACAGATAGCTCCTCTGCTCCACGGGTCCCGCCGTCTGCTCCGTGCACGTCCCGCCCAGTGGTCCACCTCCGGGTACCGTCCCGCTGTGCAAGCCTCAGCTAAGGTCAACGCTGTCCGTCGTCTGCAACCAACACAACGTAGTGCGGGCAAAGCCCGTGCAGGGGTGAGTATAAGCTACTCAGTAGGGACCCCGAGACCCCTGAAGGTCTTTCAAAATCCACAAAGGATAAACCACGAAGAAAGGTACAATCACGAAGTAACAACCGACACTGCTTAGGTATATGCCCATACATATACCTAAGTCATCAATTAAAATACGCTCCAACCTCCGAGCCCAAGTACAACTCAGTCCACGCAGGAAAGTATACGTATTCCACATAGGAAGCAAAACATAATCCACACAGGATTGCACAACACAATCCACACAGGAAAGCAACAGGATTCAGCTCACACAGGTACTTCTTCAAGGACGATAAAGATGATCACTGATCCATCTAAGTCGTCGGACCCACGAAGGATCGATAGGTAACTAACCCCCGCAATGACCCACACAGGATCGGGCCCACACAGGACCTGTAGGCGCTGGCTCACACAGAACCGCTGAGCGCAAGGACCCACACAGGATCGGGCCCACACAGGACCTGTAGCACTGATCCACGTAGGATCGCTGAGTGCTGAAGTCGTCGTCGTCGAATCCACACAGGATCTCTGTACTGTCGTCGTCGAATCCACACAGGATCTCTGTACTGTCGTCGTCGCAGTCACAGTAGCAGTCGTAGCAGTAGAACAGTCGCAGCCAGCACTAGGGTTCCCGCACACAGCTAGCTCGTTCGGAGGGTCCGCTCCACGAGCCGAGAGGCTGATACATCAACTGTCACAAAGACCAGAGTTGATGTATCCAAAAGTTCCGTATCGTCAAAAGGAACTCAACGCAACAGACGGCGCGTCGATCGGACGCCCGGTCTGAGAGTTATTGGCATTTTCGTCTCCGGGGCCCGGTTGGTTTTTAAGGCTAAACCAACCCGACCGTACTCCACCTGCGTCCAAACCTCAGGCGGAGCATGCCAAAAGATCTGTCTCACTAAGAGGAACACTACGCGACTGACGGCACGTCAATCGGACGTTCGTAGCTCAAGATATGAGCGTTTCCGCTCCGAAAGCCCGGTTGGTTTCGTGAACGAACCAACCCGGCCGAACTCAAAGTAATCCGAAACCTTGAGTGCGATATACCTAAACGACCGTCTCGACCCAAGGATCGCGTTGCCGCTGACGGTTCGTCGATCGGAGGTCCGAGACTCAAGTTATGGGCCAAAAACCAATTCTGGTTCGAAACGGGGGGGTCCGGGTCCGGGTCGACCCGGCCCGACCCCCCCCCCCCCCCCCCCCCCCTGGGCGGCGCGGCGGCGCGGAGGCGCGGCGGCGCGGGGTGCCGCGGAGGCTCGGGGTGCCGCGAGGGGCCGCACACGGTCGGCACGCGGGGGCTAAGCCCCGCGGTTTTTGAGGGGCGGCGCGGCACAAAGGGCCGCGCCCTTTTTTTTTAAAGAAGCCCCCCCCACGTGGGGGGCCTGCTGGTGCGGAACCGAGGGGGCCGGCTGCCCCCCTCCTTCAAAGAACCGCCCCCCCTCTTTAAGAGGGGGGTTTTATTGTGACGGCCGGGGGATTAATTCCCCCGGTTTTAATGACTTCCGGCCGGCCATCTGGCCGGCCGGTTTTCTCCGACGGGACCGGAAATTTCCGGTCCCCCCTTCGGCTTCCGATGCCGGCGGCCCGGCCGCTGGTCTTCTCTTCCGCCGCGGCCCGGAACCGGCCGCGGTCTCCTCGTCCCGCCGTGGCCCGGAACCGGCCGCGGTCTTCGTCGTCCGGCGCGGTGCGACGGCACCGCGCCCCTTTCGCCGTGCCATGATTCCTTTCAACGCGGCGCGACGGCGTCGCGTTCTTGAAGATTTTTCCTCGGCGTAGCGCGACGGCGCCACGTTAAATTAACGTACAATTATCCGCGTGGTGCGACGGCACCACGCCACCTTGCTTCCGCCCGCAGATAAACAACATGAACGATGGAGGGGGTTCGACCGTGTTCATGCGGACCGCCCCCCCCCCCCTCACGTTAAATAATAACACAACTTTAAACATTCAAGCCTCATGTTAGACATGCGAGATCCACGTTCAAGAAATGGAATAAATAAATATTGAATCAACAACCCCTACCTCGGGTATAAGGTTCGAGGATTCGTCAACGTTCCGCGGAAGACGACGTCGCGGAGGTCGGGCGTCGCGGAAGCCGTTCGTCAAATCCGATGACGAAGGGATGTGTTCGAAGAGACACGTCGTTGGCGAAACTTGTACGCCGACGAAGATTGTCCGAGGAAGAAGCCGTGTTCTCTTTCGTTGACACGGTAAACGAAGAAGAGCGGAGCAGCGTTCTTCGTCGGAAAATGAGCGTTCCTCGTCAAGTCTTGAGGAAAGTCAAATAATAAAGAAAACAACGAACTCAAAAACCTCTACCTCGATAGTCGCACGTTGACGTAGTCGTGGAATATCGGTGTCAATTCCTTTGACGTCGGAGGAAGAGTCGTTGTCGATGGCGTTCGTCGCGGAAAACCGTCGCGGAAGAGATGACGCGGAAGAAGTACGTCGCGTCGCGGATACGGCGTCGCGGATGGACCGTGTTCTTCGGCGGAGAAGTTCTTCGTTGAAGAACGACGTTCTTCGCGTTCTTCGTTGAGTTTGAAGAAGAAGAAGAGCTCTCCACCTCTCAAGAAGACAAACAAATAACCCAAAATAAAATAAGCTACACCTTATTTTATTTTCACTTTGCCAACCTTTCAAAATTCAAAAGTTGAATTCAATACATTAATTAAATCTAGAGTTGACAAAATTAAGTGAAGAGATAGGTTGGCAAGAATTAAAGTAGGGAAGAGTTACATAATTAAGAGGGGGTTTAGAGGGTTTAGGGAATTTGAAAAGAAATAGGGGTTCGTGTGGGCCCCACCACACTTAATCCTCCCAAGGGAGGTTAAGTGGGTGTGGGTCCCACTTCCAACCTCCTTTGATAGGTTTTAAGAAGTTATAATAAAATTTGTTATACACAAATTTTATTTAACTCAACTAAAAACCCCAAAAATTAACTTTCAACCCGCAACAAACGCAACTTCCGAAAAGGTCTCTTTAAGCGAATATCGGCGCTGCGAGTTCATCGGTGCCCTCGGATTTCAATTCCGAGCACCAGATCAAAAGTTAGGAATTCCCGCTCGTTCGTTCACTGAACGTACCCGAGCCAAACTTCGGAAATTAATTCCGGGCACTCCGGGCCTCGGGATCAGGTGCCGTCTGAAACCGCGCTCTTGTAAAATTCTAAAGAAAATTAAGAAAAAATTTCCCTTGAATTTTACGGGTCTTTACAATGTGATGGTTCATAATATTTTCTTTGTTTCTTAATTGAAAAGTATCAATAAGACCGAAATCATATTTGGAGGTTGGAGGAAGTTTTATTAGAACCTAATTTTTTTTATTTAGAGTGATCGATTCATATTGTGGATTTTAAAGAAAAAAATCTTTAGGGAAGGGGTATTCCTTTGGTTTTTGTATTTTATCCACATTAAATGATCCAAAAAACGAGACTTGGGAGAGAGTGGTCAAGAATGAGTGGAAGCGGTCAGAGTTATTTGACGATGATACTTCATAATGAATTTTCAAGGACCAAAAGTTATATGATGGGGAGAAGCATAGTATTTGATTTTTTAAAGAGTTGTTTGTTTACCATATTTTTATGGATATAAATTTTAATATTAAAGTTTTAGGGGGTTTTATTGAATTTTTAATGTATAATTTTGAGAAATAGTTTCATAGATGATCTCAAATGAAATTTTTTATTATAAAACTAGATCTAGAATGTTGTGTTTTCCTTCACGTTGATTTTTTGTTGGAATCTTGATTTTGAAGAAGATTTTGGAGGGTTTTCTTCTATACTGTATTTTCACCTACACAGTCTTAGAGACCATGAAATATAAAAATACTATATTGGTTAAAAATCTATTAGGTTTTTCATGGTCACCTAAAAAATCACTAATAAATTTCATATTGACAATGAATTTTATAATTTTAGACCGATATAGTGAGCATGATCACTTAATTAGTCTGGGGGACATTCATAACAACCATAAAACTAAAAAAAAAGAAATATTACACCTTTAAATATCCAAAAGTATTTAAAAATGGATCATTTTTATTCTTAAAACTCCTTGGATGATTATTTGGGAATTATAGACTTATTTTGGAGGCCACTAGACAACCCTTCATCAGATCATGATCATGGACCATTAGGTTGATTTTAGATATCTAGGTAAGTTGTAGATCATATTATTTATATTGATTTCTATTATTATCTCTATTGAATCTATATATTTTGGTAATGAATATATATATCCTTGGATATGGATATTGTAATATCATTCTTCTTGATTATAGATTGAATAATTCATTTCATTAATGTGGTTTTGGAATGTTATTTTGGGAAATACCCAGAAATGACATGACTAGGTAGGTGACTTTGACCAATTTAGTATAAAGTGGTTTTAAAAAAATATGAATATTTGAAACCATTTTTTAAATGAAATTATGAAATGAAAATAGAGTTTTTCAATTTATTTTTTTAAAGGAAGTTGGTTTTAAAAATGATTGTCATCAATGAAAAATGTTTTTAAAAAAATTGGGTTTTCATGTTCTTTTGAAATGAGATATATATTTTTGGTGGAATGATAATTATACAAATTATGTTAACTTTTTGATAAATTTATTTCCATGAAATTAATATGGTAATGAGTAATGTTTATATTTTTAATGAATTGTATTTTTAGGTTTATCACATAGTTTGTGTTCATGTGTAAACTATATTTTGGTTAGACGTTGTTTTGAATCCTCTAATTTTCATCTATAGTAAAGTCAAGACTTAGAGTGTTTGCATTAAGGAAACCAACAGTTAGGATTAATGGTCCAAAAAGAGGATTCCCACTATTTTTCATGTTAAAGTTAATGATTTTGGATTGTGTAACCATGTGATGAATTGGTTGATATATATGACTGGGCATGCAATGATTCAATATAGATGAGAAATATTAATTCATACAAGATATCAGGATAGTGTAGACTTATTAAAATATTCTCAAGGATTACATAGTAAGGGTAATTAGAATCACAGGGAAAAAGAGTTTCCATTGGATTTTTTTTTGAAATCGAACAATTTCAATCATATTGTGAAAATGGGGATTTTTCTTAAAACACGAGTAAAGCTGAGTTTTTCAAGATATGAGATTTCTAGTAGAAAATGTGATGTTTTTAATTATTTTTAATTACACTTGTGGATAAATGTTTTCCGATATTTTTATAATTATTTATAATGGATGTTTTTTAGAGAAAGCTTCAGATAAGTCAAATTATTTATCTTTAAAAATAATATTGATTTATCATTATTGATTGAAATTTATTATTTAAATTTCTTATACATGTAAATATATTAGTGTTTTTGAGAAATCCAACTATGTTTATACTGACCCCTAATATATGCACTTTTATAAACATGTATTTATTTCTAAACATGATATATTTAAAGGGAAAACATCATTATTCATGACCAGAGAGTCATAAATACATATTAGAGTTAAAAATGGGGAGATTGTGGCTCATGGTTGAATAATTTTATTATTTATTTTAGTATTTTCCTCATTTATTTAATTCCATGTATTCCTTTTTTATTGGTGTGTAAAAAAAATTTGTCATCATTTTTTTAAAGTTATTTAAAATGGGTTTAAATTAAAATATGTTTTACATGATTATGTATTGTTTATGGTTTTAATTTTTAATGGAAAATAATTCCCCAATGTAATTTTATCTATCTCTACTTATCAGTTTCCTCTAGTGATTGGGGAACACACTTGTGGTTATGTGGCATCCAGACTCACATCATGAGATTTGGGCTCTTTGGTCAAGGTTTTACACTTGAGTTCCCTAAGAGGATGTGGGTTATTTAAAGAGTACATGAATTAATTACATAAATGAAGGTATTTATTAAATTATATTCAATGAAATAAATTATGAAATTAAAGTGTAAATCTAATGGAGGAGACTTAATGATATAAATAACATTTATTATAAATTTATATAAATATAAGAGAATGAATTATGGAAATATGAAGATGATTGAAGAAGCTGTGAATCAAAAAATAATTAAGAATATTATCCTCGATGATGATAATGAAATATTTTATAAATAATATAGTTACTATTTGATGATGTTATGAATAATTAGTGGATGATATAAAGTACTTATGAAGATGAATTGAAGATTATTATTTGAGGATATGGATTTCATAAAATAGTAATGAAAATAAAATATGATAGTGATGTGGGAATCCTTAGATGATGATATAGATCACTTATGGTGATTTGGAAACAAATATAATATATAGATATTGATAGTATAAATATAGTGTTTTGGTAATACAGAGATAATTCTATAAATTACATTGACCTTTTATTATTTTTTCTAATGCAATATGATACTAGAATCATAGAAGATGTTATGATGAATTATGTATTATTATATTGGATGAACTTATAGTGTTGATTTTATCCATGTATTGGATAATGTGAATGTTTTTCTTACTCACCTTTCTTTTTATATGTTATGCATACTAATGGTTGGTGGATGTTGAGGATGACGGTGAATTGGAGAGTCTAATTTAATAGTCACCCTTTGAATTGAGTGAGAATTTTACAGTAGCATAAAAATGTATTTATTATTTTTCATATCCATATCCATGGGTTATAGACCACTAAAAATACAATTGAATTATTGACCTTATTATCACTGACTAACCTAGGTTGATGTTGTTGATTATTTACCTAAGATTTTACACTTTTTCTCTTCCATAAATTTGGTTTTGAGGTAGTAAATTAAACAAAATGTTGTCACTCTTTTCTCACCCATATCTCTATCTTTGAGGTATACTATTTTTGGAAAAAATTCCCCAAGGTTACATTGCATTATTTTTTGGTTGGTTGTGTTTGGGGCTGCCTAATTGAAATATGGATTAGGAAAGTGTTTCACAAAAGTCATAAACTTTCATGAAAGTGATAGTTGCATGATGTAGTCAATGTTTTGAAAACCTATGAAATACAGATGGAGTTTTCTTATGATAGTGAGTTTTATGCTAAAGGTGATGTCAAACCAATGAAGTTTAGTTAACAAGGAATTTTTCACACAAGGGAAGTCCCATGTAAGGAAGTTTCATGAAGGGTCATCTACATCTATAAATAAGATAATATCACTTCATTTAAAGTGTCCAATACTTATAAAATTTCAGGGATTTGAAATAATGTAAGAGTTTTATGATGAATTTTGTGTGTGTGAAGGAGTGACTCAAGCATCAATTGTATATAGAAAAGTGACTTTTATTAATATGACCAATGGAGTTCCATGAAAAACAAAAAGATTCATGAAAGTTGGGAGTTCTTCAACAAATTGGGAAGTTTCATAGAATATGTGACTCTCATAACAAACTCAAAAGTTGTGAGAATGGTGCAGAAGTCGTGTGAAAGTACTTCAAGGGTTGGGTGAAAGTGAGAAGTTGCATGAACCATAAATAAGTTCCTATAAATCACATGGTAAATTAATATTCATCATGTGGATGAAATTTGAGCTTCATGATTAAACAAACGAGGTCTAAAAAACATTGTTTCATAAAATCAGTGGAAGAATTTTATGGCGAAGCAGTGATCACATATCATTTTGGAGAGTAGTGAAATTTCAATGTATAATTGGAAGTGAACAAGGAGGGATAATGATTTCACTAAAAACCTAGTAATAGTAGTGTGTTTTAGTGGATTTGGTACATTGGCACATTGTTAGTGTATACTCCTTAGATATATCCTAGTGAGGGTTAACCAAGTAAAATTTTTGTGTCCTATGAATGTTTTAAATTTAATTTAATCACTGTTGTGGGAAGAAGAAAAAATAGTGTTTTATTTAATAATGAAATAAGATCCAAAAGGGGAGGTCATTTCAATCTATTATACCATGATTGTAATGACCTAATATTTTAGATCCTTTAAAATACATACTATGTTATATGATTTGTGCTACATGTTACACACAATATAAACAAACCACAACATATTAAGAAGAAATTATTAATAAATCTATAATAAACAATAAGATGGTAGACCATTAATTTATATTACCCTTATTAGATAAATAATTAATACGAGTTAATATTGAAAAAGGTTATAATAAAATTTCTTTTATTTATATTTTACATTCTTTTTAAAACTAAATTTATAAAATTTAAAATAAATATTTGACAAATTTAAATAAATTTTTGAACTCCTCTCATAAAAATTTACATACTGTGAATTTTTTTTTTTGAAAAGATTGATTTTTTTGGTCGAAAATATATGTTTTTTGTTTTTATTTGACAATTAAAACAAAATGATTTGTAATTTAATAGTAAAATAAATGTTTTCCTTAACCAAATTTTGTTTTTTTATAAGTTAAGATAAAAATATTAATTGTATTTTATTAAAAGGATATGTAAGTGTATTAATATATTTATTCTTTTATATTTTTTATAATTTAAAACAACTAAGAAATGTTTTAATCTTATTGAAATTAAGTTATTTAATTTAATCAACATTTTTTTGATCATTAAAAATTCAAATCATTATAAATATTTGATTAAAGAAATAATATTTTATGAGATTTAATTATATTCAGTAAATATATGTCTCTTCTTAAAGTAAGTTAAAATATATGATTTTTTTATTTAAAAGTATGTTTTATTATTGAATTGAATGTATTATTTTATTTTAAGAAAATACTGTTTTATATCTAAATTATAAGTAAATATTTATTATAAGATGTTAATATTGAAATTAATAAATATATTAAAACATTTTTTTAGATTTACTAAAAATTATTTTCAAATATTTGTAGTCACACAATTCTTTTATAATAAATATAAGTTTTTATTTAGAAATACATTTAATTATGGTTATAGAAATATGATTAATTTAAATAAGTTATTAGTTTTCATTATAAGTTATATTTTTTTGATAAAGAATAATAAAATGTCAAATGTTTTTTGGTAACATGATTTTATCTAATATAAGTGTTATAAGTTTTTTTTTTAATTTCATGATAAAAAATTAGATTGAATTAGAACTCTACTTATTAAGAATATTTGAGCCTTCATGAAACCAGATAGACGCTAAATTCATTAACCCTGTATGAGGAGGGTCTGCTGAGCCCGCTTCATGGTGGCTGGGGTATAAGCAGTTTGGCATGGCACCCACCGCGTGAATACATGACCCTGTATTAGGCCCAGGTCGCGTGCAGGTTAAATAAAATAAGCCTACATGGTCTTGGGTATAAGTCCCGTTATTTGTTTTTTCATTCTATTTTAACAATTTAGTTTATATTCAAGTGCCCTACCCAGTTTTGTTTCAAAGTGGGACACTTCTTCTGGGTACAGTTTATCATTTAAAACTTAGATTATATTATGACAGTTGGATAAAATTACCATAGCCATCTGATTGCCTGAGTCATCTCCTTCCATTTTATTCCTCCCTCCCTCATTGTTCACATGTTCTTGAGCACACCTCACCAACATCATCACCATCTTCCTCTCCTTCCCCCTCAGTTGTCTTCTTCTTTATCCTTCGTAAGGACAAAACAGAATAATATACCTACAAATAGTTCCCTATTAATGTCTCGTGTTGTACGCTACACCAAAAGGAGCTTGCACAACATGCATCCCTGACTTGGATAGCATTACACAAAATAAATACCTTCCTCGATAGCATGTGTAGAACGCAATACCGAGTTTCACTAAACGAGATATTATTATAATATTACTATGAACTAGCCGTTATGAATAGTAATACCCACTTGTTTTTACTTTTATAAATTTTATATTTTAAAATTTACTTCATTTTTGGATTCGGAATATTAAAATTCGCTTAGGGTGAAATTTTGGTACTTTTCAGATAACTTTCATATTATGATGAATAGTGAAAATTACTAGATTTTAATTAAAAACAATTTTTTTAATCGAAATAATTAATAGTGATAAATTATTAATTTGTGTAGTTTTAAAGTATATTTAGAATATATTTTTACCATTTAATACAATGTTGGTCATTGGATGTAATTTCAAATTTAAACCCGACATAAACAAGTATCAATCTTTTGATAGTTATTATCTCTTAAAAACACACAATTTGACGACGAGAATTAATTTTTAAATTAATTAATGCAACTGATATGTTTTGAATTTGGTAAAATAGACATCATTTTTGAATTCATAATATCAAATATAGCTTAGGCCTAATGTTTGGTATTTTTCTGGAAACTTTCATTTTTTGATGAATAGTGAAACCACTAAGTGGTAGTTAAAAAAACTGATTTTTTCATAAAACATAATTTTACCACTTCTGTGAATTGAATTTAAAAAATACGAGAGAAACGGTTAATATCAAGTACTAAAATGTGGTTCAATGAGATGAAAATAATTTTTGGTGAATAGTAACTTTTTACTTTTTTTACCACAGTTAAAAGTAAATAGGGTAATTAAGGGTAAAAATGATATTATTATTACCCTAACACATGTACTAATTCTATTGGATAAAAGCAATTCGACCAAAAACAACCATAGGAATAAAATATGACCATTTAGGCCCAATTGGATTAGATTAGGACATTTATTATTAATTTATTTAAAGAAGAGTTAAAATAGTTAAAATCAATGTTTAATAAGTAAATAATTTTTAATATAGGGTTATACATAAGATAAATTAGACTATAAATATTAATTATAAAGAGAGAAATATTTCCTACATAATGGTATTTTATTTATAATTTCTAGACATTAAATAATTTAATTTATTTATGACACAAAGATGATGCAGTAATTATCTTATTAATGAAATATTTACATAATTGATGTTATAAATACCCAAATAAATGTAATTTTAGACTTTTTATGAATTAAAATAATTTTATAGGTTAATATGACATGTTAGTATTTATTTAATTAACTTTTTTCGAACTAATCATTTTGTTATAATTTTCAAAAAAATCAATTACCAAATAGTGTCAAAATTGACATAAAATAGTTTTTAAAACAAATATTATATTATTAATTGTTATTTTATTCCTAAAAATCTGAGGATCGGCCAAATGACTTAGATAAGGTTATATATATTAATAATAAACAACTTGGGGTTCGTTTGGCTTGTTATAGTAATTTTATTAACCTTATATTGTAAGAAAACAAGAAGACACGGTAAAAGTAAAATTATTTAACTTAAGGTTAAATCTAAATGATAAGGTTAAAATTGAAACCTAAACTTGTCTAAATTCTATTTTATGAGAGGATTTAGACCCATCCCCACATTAGCTTCGAAATAAATCAATTTTTATCTATTAAAAACCGAATATGACTTTATAATAAAATAATATTTTTAGTTTTTCCAAAGGTGCCCCTCTCCCCCCTTATAAAAGGGCACCTCCTCCCTCTCCTCCTCACACCACTTTGAGCCTTCAAGCTCGGCCAAAACCTGCAGAAGTATCTTCTAAACTTCCATATAAACATCCTAGAGGTCCTGGTTTTCTTCAAAGACCACTTTTAGTGCCCTAAAAGGAGGTCTCAAAGAGGCGCTTCAAAGAAGAGGTAATGTCCGTTACGGATTCTTTCAACTTTATTTCTTCTTCCACTTCTTCTTCTTTAGTTGTTTCATTATGAAGTAATAACATCAGTATAACTCATATACTTATATGTTATTATAAGTCTGAAACAACCCTATTTTACCATCTATCCATCCTACGGAATACGAAATCACCGCGCGTGCGTACGTACGGAATACTGTCTCCACGCCGTGGTGTAATCTATTTTCCGCCACCACCTTACATGGATGGGTATAATGGTGTAAATAAATAACTATATATGGTTATTATAAAGTGATATTGATTCTGTAATATTATACATATGCTTCAATACAATTCCACAATCATGATAATGATATCATCGCTCGTGCGTACGTACGGACTACCGTCTCCATGAATGCGATTAGATTAATTTTCCATGATTAACCATTCAAGAATGATTATAAAGTATATATAATGAATAATAGTGAAATATATTACATAATTAAGCTACTGGATTTATTTATACATATATATATATATATATATATTTCATCTACTTAATTCCATTCAATTCAATAAGGAAACAAAAACAGCGTTCATGCGTACGTACGACCCACCATCTCCATGAACGATGTATTTATTTCCATTTATCGATCCATTATATATATGTATATTCTGAATATATATTATATATAAATATTGTTTTACATTCTGGATGTAAGTAATCATGATCTAAGTAATCATATGAATAATTACAAGTTAAAACACGAACGACAAATGAGACGATTTTACCCAAAACGCTACTTTAACATGAATTTACAAAAGAACGGGTAATATAAAGTCATAAGTGAACCATATATGATATAATAACAATTAATATGATTGTGTAATAAGCCAATGACATTATTTAAATCATTATACAGGAGGTTCAGAAACGTACAAAGCATATCAGACCTAAGGTAAGGGATAATGTTGCAATCTCAATTGTTTTCTATCTGAGAATGCTTATACGTTAGTATTTACTAGGGTTGTATTTATCATCAATGTCCAAGTTTTATAAAAATGTTTTCATGTATGTTTAAAGTACTTTTTACCCATTTTTTACTTTTACTACATGGTATGTATGGAATATTTCTTTTACGAGGTACTTTTTGACTTTTCCGGCAAAAGTACGAGAAAAATGTTTTTTTATCTTATACGTCATGAAAGGATTTTTATAGTTTTATAAAGACTTATTTTCATGAAGTTTCCTCCAAAATATTTCATGGCTATTTTCAAAAAAATCTCTTTCTTTTAAATTTGCATGACATTTTGTGAAGAGAAATTGATTTTGAATAAGAAAGGATATTTTCTTCAAGAATTCATTTCAAGTGTTTTATCAAAACCATTTTTCATATAAGATGACATTATTTTATATGTGTATGTTTCAAGTATAATGTCTCTATGAGTTAAATGGTTTAAATTTTCTTATTATGAAATTATATATATTTATTTTATATGGATTATATGATGATGGGATGATGTTTATGAAACCCATTTTATTTATTGGGTTATTATGAATGATGTATGTTTATTTTGTGGCACAAGTAAGAATGATTTCATTATGAGATGGGTGGGACCTATATATCCCTCCAATGCATTGGGTAAAGATTTATATCTCATGAGATAGACATGGCTGGAATGGTAAGTGAATCCGGTTCAGTGTTACAGGACTGAAACAAGGAGTGAACTCGATTCAGAAAGGGACTTTGTCCACTAAGATGGTCTTGGCAGCAATGCCTTGGCTACTATGGAAATCTTAACATATTCTGAATGGTTTCCACAATTACATGTTTTATTCCCATTATATTTTATCATGTTTCATGTTCTATTATGATATATTCCTTACGTACTTCCACGATTTATGTCTTTGCTCAAGATTTTGATGTTTAAATTTCATGTTCAAGTTTTTGCTTCCAAATATTTATGGATTGTTTTATGTTATATATGTTTACCCTTACTGAGAATTTGAGCTCACCCTTTTTATGTTTTATTTTCCACAAGAAATAAATAAAGGTTTTAGGTAAGGAAACAAAAAGGGGAACATCGTTATGAGAGTTGTTGAAGATATTTCAACATGATTAGAAGTTTATATTCCGAGTTTCCAAAGACACTAAACTATTACAGTCCTTGTGTGTCTGTTTTTATTATGTATTAAGTATTCCGAAAAAGTAATGTAATGTCCATGTACATAAAGATTTGGGTCTCTACAGTTGGTATCAGAGGAAAGGTTTAGTTAACCTTTGGAAACTAGGATGTGAAAATGTTAGTGAGATCCCTAGAGATATTTCTAAGGTATGTCTAGGGATGTCCCTAAGGTTAAGTATAAGTATAGGTTATAGTCCTAGAATTATGGTAAAAATATTAGATTAAACCTAAGATGTTATATATTGAAGTTACTCCCCCTTGATTATGATTTTTTTCTCTCACACTATTCTTTTTGGGTTTTAGAAAATGGCTGGAAGCAAGATGATTCACGATAATGGTGGATATGATGGACAATTTAATGATATTCTTAATGAGAAACCAAATGAAATGGGATTTGGAAGTCCAAACATCATTATTATGCCTAATAATAAATCTCATAATATGATCAATAAAATCAAATTTGGTAAGTTTCCTGACTCGGCTAATAAGAGAAAGATGGAGTTTCATGATGATCATAGAGGAAAGAAAGTTCAATTTCCCCTATGTAAATCATGTGGGAAGAGGCATCAAGGAGAATTTTTCAAAGGAACTAGAAGATGATTTGGGTGTGGGAAAGAAGGACACAAATCCAGTAAGTGCAAAGGAAAAGGTTCAGTTAACACCATGGACGAGGATAATGGTATTGCTACGACATCAACAATGGTTAAATGTTTTAAATGTGGAATGTACGGGCATTATGCAAACCAATTTCCTAAGGGAAAGTCTCATAAAGAGAATCTGTATGGTCATATGGGTAGTATTTATGTTGATGATGATGGAGAGACTACAAATGATATGTGAGATGAAAGAATTGTTGAAGCTCGGTCAATGGTTTAAGAAGGTATTGGAATGATTACATGTTTATCAAGTGTAATGTTGTATAAGTAATCTCATGGTACTATGGAATAAAGAGACATCTAAGGATTGTCACACTGTTGACTTTCCTTAAGTTTTGAAAGTGTATGATGAATGGTACCAATAACCATGAAAAGTTTTTTTAGATATTTTTGGAAAGTAGATGATATGCGCATAATGAAGGGATAAGGAGAAAATTAAATGTTTGATAGTATTCATGAGCTCATGACTGATATAAGGAGAAGGTTATATCATGGTTTGAGTATATTGGATTTTTGGATTTTGGTATCTGGAAAGAGTTAACTTTTGACGACATTCATGTTTTCACTAAGGTTTAATGGGTATTAATTTTTCAAGAGAATACATGATTAAGGTATTCACATGATTGGAATGTGACCGACAAGATATATGGGGGATAAATGATGGTATTCACATTCTTGGTTGATGAAATTTCAAATAATCGTTTTCTTTATACTATGAGCTTGGACTGAATTATTTGAGATAAGCCTAAAGATTGGAATGGATTATGTTGGAAATAAGTTAGTATTGTTTAAGGATAGAACTTTTTTCGATATTATTGATGGGATTCTATAGTAATGTAGTTTTAGAAAAAGGACAACCTGCAGGACGGGCGACAGCCCATCGCGTCGGACAAGGCTGTGGGAATCAAACCCACAACCAAAGTGCGACTGGCCTTTATCACCTACCACTAGCCTACAGGAAGTCCCTGGTTAGTAGAAACTAACTTTATTTTATTAATTAGTATTATATATGAAGTATAAGTCCATTTTAGGAACCATATATGATTAATCTCACTATAGATCGACCTATGTATATTTAATAACTTTTTCTAACCTTTTGTTTGAGACAGACGGAATGACCCGTCATTCTATCACATGATCTGCTAACACTTCATGAATAACAAATTAAACTTCATTTCTTTAATAGATGAAGTGGAAATTGTTCAAGGTAGGAACAATAGTGAGATTGTACCAAAATAAAGTAAGTATTTATTCTAATTAAAATTCTTCAACTTTATGGAAATGATCTTGAAAACCAAAAATGTTGTCCCAGTGCCATTATATCCGATGAATCAGATGGTACCCTAGATCATCACAAATTTATAGCTTTCTGATTGTTGGATTTTTCATAGCCATGTTCTCTACCACTCTCCATCAGAACTTGATGGTTAGATTTTTCTTCCATATCCATATTTTCACCTATGTTGTCCTATGTGGAAACCCAGTGATGAGTTATTTTGGGTAACCGTTACGTTTCATAGTTTAGTTTTTAAATCCATATTTTGGTATTCCTTTTTACGATGTGGGTTTCTATTAAAGAAACTTTCAAGTAGTAAACCATTTATAACCCCGACGAATTTCGAGGGTGAAATTCATTTTAAGGGGGGTAGAATGTAACACCCCGAGATTTTATGAAAATATTCTTTTTAATCTCATTAATATCTTGTGTTGTACGCTACACCAAAAGGAGCTTGTACAACACGCATCCCTGACTTGGATTGCATTACACAAAATAAAGACCTTCCTTGATAGCGTGTGTAGTACGCAATACCGAGTTTCACTAAATGATATATTATTATAATATTATTATGAACTAGCCGTTATAAATAGTAATACACACTTTTTGTAGTTTTATAAATTTTATCTTTCAAAATGGACTTCATTTTTGGATTCGGAATATCGAAATTAGATTAGGGTGAAATTTTGGTACTTTTCGGATAACTTTCATATTATGATGAATAGTGAAAATTACTAGATTTTAATTAAAAACAACTTTTTTAATCGAAATAATTAATAGTGATAAATTATTAATTTGAGTGGTTTTAAAGTATATTTAGAATATATTTTTACCATTTAATACAATGTTGGTCATTGGGTGTAATTTCACATTTAAACCCGACATAAACAAGTATCAATCTTTTGATAGTTATTATCTCTTAAAAACACGCTATTTGACGACGGGAATTAATTTTTAAATTAATTAATGCAACTGATATGTTTTTAATTTGGTAAAATAGACATCATTTTTGAATTCATAATATCAAATATAGCTTAGGCCTAATTTTTGGTATTTTTCTGGAAACTTTCATTTTTTGATGAATAGTGAAACCACTAAGTGGTAGTTAAAAAAAATGAATTTTTCCTAAAACATAATTTTTCCACTTCTGTGAATTGAATTTCAAAAATCTGAGAGACACGGTTAATATCAAGGACTAAAATGTGGTTCAATGAGATGACAATATTTTTTGGTGAATAGTAACTTTTTACTTTTTTTACCACGGTTAAAAGTAAATAGGGTAATTAATGGTAAAAATAATATTATTATTACCCTAACACATTTCCTAATTCTATTGGATAAGAGTAATTCGACCAAAAACAACCTTAGGAATAAAATATGACCATTTAGGCCCACTTGGATTAGATTAGGACATTTAATATTAATTTATTTAAAGAAGGGTTAAAATAGTTAAAATCAAAGTTTAATAAGTAAATAATTTTTAATATAGGGTTATACATAAGATAAATTCGACTATAAATATTAATTAGAAAGATAAAAAGATTTCCTACATAATGATATTTTGTTTGTAATTTTTAGACATTAAGTAATCTAATTTATTTATGACACAAAGATGATGCAGTAATTATCTTATTAATGAAATATTGACATAATTGATGTTATAAATACCCAAATAAATGTAATTTTAGACTTTTTATTAATTACACTAATTTTATAGGTTAATATGACATGTTAGTATTGATTTAGTTAACTTTTTTGGAACTAATCATTCTGTTATTATTTTCACAAAAATCAATTACCAAATAGTGTCAAAATTGACATAAAATAGTTTTTAAAAAAATATTATATTATTAATTGTTATTTTATTCATAAAAATCTAAGGTTCAGCCAAATGACTTAGATAAGATTATATATATTAATAATAAACAACTTGGGGTTCTTTTGTCTTGTTATAGTAAGTTTATTAACCTTATATTGTAAGAAAACAAGAAGACACGGTAAAAGTAAAATTGTTTAACTTAAGGTTAAATCTAAATGATAAGGTTAAAATTGAAACCTAAACTTCTCTAAATTATATTTGATGAGATTATTTCTACCCATCCCCACATTAGCTTCAAAATAAATCAATTTGGAGATATTTAAAACCGAATATGACTTTATAATAAAATAATATTTTTAGTTTTTCCAAAGGTGCCCCTCTCCTCCCTTATAAAAGGGCACCTCCTCCCTCTCTTCCTCACACCACTTTGAGCCTTCAAGATAGGCCAAAACCTGCCAAATTCTCTTCTCCACTTCCCTAGAAACATCATAGAGGTCCTGGTATTCTTCAAAGACAAATTTTAGTGCCCTAAAAGGAGGTCTCAAAGAGGCGCTTCAAAGAAGAGGTAATGTCCGTTACCGATTCTTTCAACTTTATTTCTTCTTACACTTATTCTTCCTTAGTTGTTTCATTATGAAGTAATAACATCAGTATCAATCATATACTTATATGTTATTATAATTATAAAACAACCCTATTTCACCATCTATCCATCCTACGGAATACGAAATCACCGCGCGTGCGTATGTACGGAATACCGTCTCCACGCCGTGGTGTAATCTATTTTCCGCCACCACCTTACATGGATAGGTATAGTGGTGTAAATAAATAAATATATATGGTTATTGAAAAGTGATATTGATTCTGTAATATTATACATACACTTCAATAAACTTCCACAATCATGAGAATGATATCATCGCTCGTGCGTACGTACGGACTACCGTCTCCACGAATTTGATGAGATTCATTTTCCATGATTAACCATTCAAGAATGATTATAAAGTATATATAATGAATAATAATGAAATATATGACATAATGAAGCTACTGGATTTATGTATACATATATATATATATCATCTACTTAATTCCATTCAATTCAATAAGGAAACGAAAACAACGTTCATGCGTATGTACGGTCTGCCGTCTCCATGAACGGTGTATTTCTTTCCATTTATCAATCCATTATATATATGTATATTCTGAATATATATTATATATAAATAATGCTTTACATTCTGGATGTAATTAATCATGATCTAAGTAATCATATGAATAATTACAAGTTAAAACACGAACGACAAATGAGACGATTTTACCCAAAACGCTACTTTAACATGAATTTACAAAAGAACGGGTAATATAAAGTCATAAGTGAACCATATATGATATAATAACAATGAATATTATCCTGTAATAAGTCAATGAAATTATTTAAATCATTATACAGGAGGTTCGGAAACGTACGAAGCATATCGAACCTAAGGTAAGGGATAATGTTGCAATCTCAATTGTTTTCTATCTGAGATTGCTTATATGTTAGTATTTACTGGGGTTGTATTTATCATCCATGTCCAAGTTTTATAATTTTTTTTTCATGTATGTTTAAAGTCCTTTTTACCCATTTTTTACTTTTACTACATGGTATGTATGGAATCATTCTTTTATGAGGTACTTTTTGACTTTTCCGGCAAAAGTACAAGAAGAATGTTTTTTTATCTTATACGGCATGAAAGGTTTTTTACGATTTTATAAAGCCTTATTTTAATGAAGCTTACTCCAAAATATTTCATGACTATTTTCAACAAAATCTCTTTCTTTTAAAATTGCATGACGTTTTGTGAAAAGAAATTGATTTTGAAGAAGAAATGATATTTTCCTCAAGAATTTATTTCAAGAGTTTTATCAAAACCATTTTTCATATAAGATGACATTATTTAATATGTGTATGTTTCAAGTATAATGTCTCTATGAATTACATGGTTTAACTTTTCTTATTATGAAATTATATCCATTTATTTTATATGGATTATGTGATGATGGGATGATGTTTATGAAACCCATTTTATTTATTGGGTTATTATGAATGATGTATGTTTATTTTGTGGCACAAGTAAGAATAATTTCATTATGAGATGGGTGGGACCTATATATCCCTCCAATGCATTGGGTAAAGATTTATATCTCATGAGATAGACATGGCTGGAATGGTAAGTGAATCCGGTTCAGTGTTACAGGACTGAAACGAGGAGTGAACTCGATTCAGAAAGGGATTTTGTCCACTAAGATGGTCTTGGCAGCAATGCCTTGGCTACTATGGAAATAATAACATGTGCTGAATTGTTGCCAAAATTACATGTTTTATTTATATTATATTTTATCATGGTTGATTTTCTATTATGATATATGCCTTACGTACTTCCACGATTGATGTCTTTGCTCAAGATTTTGATGTTTAAATTTCATGTTCAAGTTTTTACTTCCAAATGTTTATAGATTGTTTATGTTATCTATGTTTGCCCTTACTGAGCATTTGAGCTCACCCTTTTTATGTTTTATTTGCCCTAGGAAATAAAGGAAGGTTTTAGGTAAGGAAAAAAAGGGGAAAATCGTTATGGGAGTTGTTGAAGATATTTCAACATGATTAGAAGTTCATATTCCGAGTTTCCAAAGACACTAAACTATTACGGTCCTTGCCTGTCTATTTTTGTTATGTATTAAGTATTCTGAAAAAGTAATGTAATGTCCATGTACGTCAAGCTTCGGGTCTCTACACACCTCACCAACATCATCACTATCGTCCTCTCCTTCCCCCTCAGTTGTCTTCTTCTTTATCCTTCGTAAGGACAAAATAGAATAATAGACCTACAAATAGTGCCCTATTAGCAATTATTTTCCCTTGAAAAGTAGATATAAACCTGATGATATATATATATATATATGGTAATCAAATAAATACAATGCCATGACTTTCCCTATAAGACATAGAATCAAGCTTCATTGGGTTCAAAGTCTCAAGGTTGGATTCTATTTATTAAGGAATTATGTGTAAACCATTATTTTCTCCCACCTTCAAACACCAACCTCCTTGTATATATTTATTTAAACTACTTATTATAGGGAGAATCCCTATCCCTCAATGGAAGACCCAATCCCTCTTCATTATTTTCCCTCTCTACTCCTCCTTTAATACCCACTAATTTGAGCACCCACTAGTCAGAAGGCCATACTGCCTTCTCTCAGTTCGAATACACCAAGGAGGAAGAAGTCCTATTTTCTATTTCTAACAAATAGGTAATTATATTTCTTTATATAAAAATATTAAATGTATGTAAATTGTTTTTAGATTCAAGTTTATATATTCATATCTATTCAAACTTCAAGCTTATTTATTTCAAGACATCTATTGGAATAAGCATTTTCATACTTATGCATATATAAGGGTGTATATGTATTATATTTATGTATATATTACCTTAAAAAATTTCCATGTTTATAATATTAATGTCTACACATAAATATATGTATGTACTATTTCTAAATTATAATTTTATATATGTATTATAATTATTTTAAGTATTTTAATTATGAAATAATGTTTTTTAAGATTTTATTTAAGGGTGTGAATATATATATATATATGCACATTTATCTGTGATTTTATTATTTAAATAAGTAATCAATTCATGTTTTAAAAATGGTTTGAGTCATAATATTACCCAAGAGGGTATCCTCAAAACCTGAAAGAATGAAATGATTATTTTAAAAATATTAGTTTTATAATTTTATTTGTATTATATAATTGATTTTTAATTTTATTATTTTAATAAAACAAATATATATATATATATATATATATGTAAAACAATTATTTATTTGAATATTAATTTCACAATTACTATTATTTTATGTGAAGGTTTCATACCTCAACAACAATACTTTATGTATAAATAATTATTTTCAAATATAACATTTTGAAAAAAGTAAATGTGTATATAATATCTTTATTTAAGGATGAAATTTTAAATGAAAAGGTTATTATTTTATGATCTATTTCATTAAAATGGATTTTTATGAGTTTATGTAACGTCCCGGACCCGAGTTCCACGCAACGGTGCCCCAAGCCCGATTCACCACGTGACCTCAGACACGTAAACTCCTACCCTCAGGTAATGAGTATCCAACAAAAGAATCTGCCCTCAGGCATAACAGAGTTTTCCCTCAGGCATAGGTAGTGTTGCCCACAGGCACAGAGTTAGTTGCCCACAGGCATGGAAGAAGTTGCCCTCAGGTCGAAATACCTACAGCCCACAGGCTAAATAGTACAGTGCCCACAGGCTAATCACAAAAAATCCCTCAAGATAAATAGGTAACAACCATGCCCAACATGTCAAATGCAGTAAATAAGCAATTACCCTCAAGGCAATTCTACAATTACTACATTAAAGGCATACCCTCGAGTATCCTGGCCAAACGGCTAAACAGTGAAACAAACCCCCGGGGTGGTTCCAGATCCAAGCAATGATCCCAACCAGCATTTTATTATCACAATTTAATCACCTATGCAATTATAGGTATTAAATATAGCAATGACCTCTACCACACGACACCCCAACATGGGTTAGTGGCACGAAAATGCACAAAAAAATGCACGACAGTTGGAAAAATTAACACCAAGCCACCTACCTTATACGCCAACGAACGTTATACCCAAACGCCGACTCCAGAAACACCCAAGAATGGCGTAGATATAACAAATAAAAAAACCCATTCAAATGTAAATAACTTCCCCTCGGGAAAGAATTGGTAAGAACGGTACCAGTAGAGGAGAGGGCTTACCCGTGCGGTTCCAACGAGATCGTCCAAAGCCGAATCGGATTCTAGACGAACACTCGGTGGATCTTCAAAGGTCCGGCCTCCTCCTTTGGCTCCAAATTGGCTCAAGTGTCTCCTCTGCCAAATGAGGAGGCTACTTCCTGTTTTAATCTGAAAAAACAAAGTAGACGGCGTGTACTTCTATGTACACGACGTGTACTTCTTTCATTTAACTATTCCTCTGGCGGCACTACTGCACTGTTCATCCGTCGACATGATTACACGACATGTACTCCCTAGTACACGGCGTGTACTGTCGCCCAGTTGGCAGCGACTCCACCACCTTACTGTTTAAGCATACCGACTGACTACACGACGTTTAAGGTACCAGTACACGACGTGTAGTCGGTTCTTAAACCCCCCATCACCGACAAGGCTACACACCCCGTGTACCCATTCCACATGGAAAAATGTACACGACATGTGGAAAAGTACACGACATGTAGTTCCAAAATTTAGGTTTTTTCCCATTTTCCATATTTTATCAAAAACACTTAAGGAAAAAAGAAAAAGAAGAATCCCGTACCTCAAAAATAAGAACTGGGTTCTTACAAACTTCCCCCATTATAGCAATTCATCCCCGAATTTCCCTTCCAAGGGTGGTGAAGAATATGCTCAGAATAGATCTGGACACTGAGCACGTACGTTGGCCTCCCGCTCCCAATTCTCATCCTACACTCGGCCATGCTGCCTAGAATCCGTACGAGAGGAACTGACCGGCCTCGGAGAACCTTCGTTCTCCTGTCAACGATACGGATCAGATGCTCCTCAAAGGACGCATCATACTGAAGCTCAACCTCCTCTGGGTGAAAGGTGTAAGATGGGTCCGTATGGTAGTGACGCAACTGAGACACGTGGAAGATTTCGTGCATGGATCGATACCGCTGCGGTAACTGCAACCGATAGGCAACCAGCCCGACTCTCTCCAGAATCTCGAATGGCCCCAAATACCTCAGTCAAAGCTTACCCTGTCTCTTGATCCGATTGTGTCACAACCTCAGCGAAACACGCAAGAAAACCTGATCCCCGACCACGAACTCCAAAGGTCATCTGCGGCGATCAACATAAGACTTCTGACGAGACCGCATGGTAGTCATCTGCTTCCGAATCAACTGGACCTGCTCAGATGTCTCCTGCACGAGCTGTGGCCCCAGTAAAGCTGCCTCACCTACCTCTAAGCAGCACAAAGGTGATCGGCATGATCTACCATATAAAGTCTCGTATGGTTCCATCTCAACAGTCGATAGAAAACTATTGTTATAGGCGAACTCGACTAAGGGTATATGATTCTCCCAAGAGCCCCCAAAGTCTAGGACGCATGCGAGCAGCATGTCCTCTAGCACCTGTATCGTACGCTCTGACTGGCCATCTATCTGAGGGTGGTATGCTGTGCTCAGAAGCACCTGTGTACCCAGTTCCCTTTGAAAACTCTGCCAAAAAACAAGACGTAAAGTGGGCGTCCCTATCAGAAATGATAGAACGAGGGACCCCATGAATGCGCAAAATCTCTCGGATATACAACCTTTCGAGATCGTCCACACCGAAGATCTCCTTGATCGGCAAGAAGTGAGCTACCTTCGTGAGTCTGTCCACAACAACCCACACGGCGTCATTGCCACAAGGTGACCTCGACAATCCCGTCACGAAATCCATCATGACATCATCCCATTTTCACTCTGGAATGGGTAACTACTGTAACAGTCCAGCTGGTCTCTGATGCTCCACCTTTACCTGCTGACAGGTGGAACATCTCGTAACGAACCCTGCTACATCTCTCTTCATACCCGGCCACTAGTACTAACGTCTCATGTCACGGTACATCTTGGTAACCCCGGGATGAACTACCCAAGCTGAATCATGAAACTCCAGCATCAGCTCCTCACGTATATCCCCTGGAACCCATACACGTCCATGGAAACCCAAAAACTCATCATCGCCTATCGTCAAACTGGGAGGAGGGTCCTCAGTTGCCACTGACTCTCGTAGCACTAGGCCTTCCGAATCAGATAGCCGCCTCATCCTCACTCTGTCCAGGAGGATAGAAGTCATAGCTAATGAGGAAAGATAAGTCTTCCCCTGACTGTCGTGCACCTCTAGATGCATCTCAGAGAACAAAGACATAAGCTCCCACTCACCACTGGCCTCCTGCACTGCTTGTATCTGAGTCTTCCTGCTCAGTGCATCATCTACTACATTACCTTTACCAGGTGTGTAGGCAAGCACAAAATCAAAGGACTGTAGGTACTCAACCCACCTTATCTGCCTCAGATTCAGGTCATGCTGAGTAAAGATATACTTGAGGATTTTGTGGTCGGTGAAAACCACAAAATTCTCTCCCAACAGATAATGTCTCCAATATCACAACGCATGAACAACCACATCCAACTCGAGATCATGCGTCGGGTAATTCTGCTCATGTGGCCTCAACTACCAAGAACTGTACGCAACAACTCAGTCTCCCTACATCAACACTGCTCCTAGACCAATCTCTGATGCATCATAGTAAACTGTATAGCTCTTTCCCTACTCTGGGAGTATCAGGATCGTTGCTGATGTCAACCTTCCCTTCAGGTCCTGAAAAGATGCCTCGTAAGCTTCTGACCAGACGAACTTCACACCCTTCTTAGTCAGACCTGTCAACGGTGCTGCTAAGCGGGAGAAGTCTTGTATGAAGCGTCTGTAGTAACCAGCCAGCCCTAAGAAACTCCGTATCTCAAACATGTTCTTAGGCTGCTCCCAGGAAACTATTCCTCTCACCTTCTCTAGGTCTACTGCAACTCCTGCCTCTGAGATGATATGACCCAGGAAGTGAATCTAGTCCATCCAAAAGTGGCACTTCGAGAGCTTAGCATATAGCCGATGCTCTCTCAATGTACTCAATACAATTTCAAGATGGGTGGCATGGTTGTGTCGAGTGTGAGAGTACACCAAGATGTCATCCACGAATACTACCACAAAAGAATCAAGATACGGATGGAACACACGATTCATCAGAGCCATGAAAACTGCTGGCATGTTCGTGAGTCCGAACGGCATAACCAAATACCCGTACAGACCATATCTCCTCTGAAAAGCTATAAGCGGTATATCCGATGGTCTCACGCATAGCTGATGATATCCGAATCTCAAGTCAATCTTCGAGAAGACTCATGCTCCACGAAGCTGATCAAACAGATCATCAATCCTCGGCAAGGGATATCAGTTCTTAACCGTCAATTGGTTCAGTTTCCTATAATCCCTGCAAAGTGTAAGGGTACCATCCGCCTTCTTCGCAAAAAGGACCAGAGAACCCCAAGGAGAAGTACTTGGTCGGATAAATCCCTTTGCTTGTAAATCCTCTAACTGCCTCTTGAGCTCCTACAACTCAGGCGTGGCCATCCTATAAGGAGGAATAGACACCAATGCTACTCCTGGCACAAGCTCGATAGAGAAATCCACCTCTCGCACCGGAGGTAGACCTGAAAATTCGTCTGGGAAGACATCCCTGAAACAACCAACCACTGGAGGGAAATCCATCCGACCAGTCCCCTAATCATCCAGATATAAGCTCGCAATCTGGGTCGTGACTCCACCTCGCCCATGATGCTCTCGTCCATCTCGACTCGCCTGAACATCCCATTCGACCTTGTATAGAAACTCTCCGCCCTCTGGTGACATGAAACTCACCCTATGACGATAGCAGTCTAAAAAGGCTCGAAAGGGAACCAACCAGTCCATCCTGAGAATGACATCATAGATCGTCATCTCCAAGACATAGAGGTCCCAAAGGAAGTGACACCCTCCAACCTCAAGGGGGCACTCTTTGCACTGACGCACACCACCCGTTCTAGTCCCCAACGGAGTGTCTAGCATCATTATATCAGAATAAGTAGAAACACAGAGCCCAAGGCTCTCTACAACGGGTACAGATATGAAACTATGTGTAGCACCCATATCAAAAAGAACTGAAGATAAGAAAAAAGTGACTAGAATAGTACCTCTGACTATCAAAGGTCTAGGATCCTGCTCCTGCTGGGTCTGTTGCACTGCATATGTCTGCCCAGTGCTGCGGCCCTACGACACAGCCTGGCTACCCTTAGCTATCCCTCCCTGCTGCCTCTACGATCCTAGTGTCTGGCTACCACGGCCACGACCACCATCCCCGGCTGCACGCCCTGACGCATTCCAGTTCTCCGACTGGTAAGAAGCCACTTGTCTTGCTCCCACATGTGGAGTCTGCACAGAACCCCTCTCACTAGCCACTGGTGGAAACGCCCTAAAAAAGCACTAAATATGACCCATCTTGCCACAAGCTCGGCACTCCACTGGATCTCATGGACACTGTGGACTCTTTTTCCCCTCTCTACCACACTGGTAGCACATAACCTGTCACCTGAAGCATTATTCTGACTGGTACTGCCACCCTGAGAGAAGTCCATTTGTCTCTTCCTCTTTCTAGTAGAAATAACACCAGCAACTGGTGATGAAGTACCCTAGCCCACACCACTCGATTCCTATAGGTTCCTCTCTGTAATCAGCACCTGGTTCACAATAGCGTGTATTGAAGGCAACCTGAAAACATTCACCAGTGATCGGATGTCATACCAAAGACCATCCTCAAAACATTTGGCTCTTAACGTCTCATCACACAACAGCACAGGTGCAAAACTCTGAAGCTCTGTAAAACGAGTAGAACTGTCCATCACCGACAGAGCGCCCTGCTGCAGATTCATGAACTCTCGAGCTCTATCTTCCCTCAGCGTCTCAGGAAATAAGAAGTCATAGAAGACTGCCTGAAAATATTCCCATGCAATGTCCCTGTGATACTCTGTCTAGATGGTAACATCCCACCACCTCTTGGCCGAATCACGCAGCATGTAAGTCACGAGCTTGACCCTCCACCATAGAGGCGTCTCAATATGATCAAAAATTTTCTGCATCGATCCTAGACAAGACTCTGTAGCCTGTGGTCCTCCATCCCCTAAAAACGTAGGTGGATGCTGCTACTGAAAGATACGTGTCAGCTCGACCATAGATGTAGCAGCCTGCGGTGATCCCTGAAAAGTCTGCATGAACCGCATAAATCCTTCACGAAACTGCTTTTCCGCGCCTATGTCCGGTATAGCAGCTGGCGCCACATCTGGCTCTACTGGAGGATCAACTGGTAGCCCATGGCCCACCATCTCTGGAGTATAATTGTCACTGCTCTCTTGGTGAACAACTCGCAGTCGTCTAGGTGGCATGACACTACAGGGTCAAAAGCATGCCTCAGATTCAATATTATTATGACCAAAAAGCGAAAAAACCACAAAAGAAACAAGAGGAAGAAGGCATTCAAAATTTGCAAAACAAGACTACATGATGTGTACACTGACTACACAGCGTGTACTTGACTTCCGTTCCCCTGAATGGGTCCTTCTACATGGATAATCCACATGGCTCCCGTAGAACAAAACTACACGTCGTGTATAATATCTACACGGCATGTAAGGTGTTATTTTCCAACTTCCCGTGTCGTCTGTGACACAACCAACTACTCGGCTTACAACTAAATGGTGTGTTACACCCACACACAGTGTGTAAACCATCCCGTTTCCCAGCCACACAGCTAAAACCACATGGTCTGTCCTCAGACAAGACTACACGGCGTGTCCCACAGGTACACGGCATGTTCAGGGAGAGGTGACACCAGCTTGTATTTTTAGTTACACGGCCGAGTCCCCAGGTCACACTACACGACGTGTCTATAATTGACACGACATGTTCTATCAAGGAGTTCACCGACCCGTGTTGTTAGTTACACGGCCAGACTCCGGGTCACACTACAGGGCATGTTCATTCGGTACACAACATGTTTTACCCAAGCCTTTCCCTACCCTGTGTTGCCGCCCACACGGTTTATGACACGGGAAGAGGCTACACGGCGTGTACTCAAAAATTTCATTTTTCTTTCCAAATAGAAGAGCATACAAGGCATGTATAAAAATACTACACGGCGTGTATACTGGGTTTCCGGATAGTATGCGTCAGAAAATTCTCCGGAACCCAGAAAAATACCATAAAACAACACCTAAGTGTAAAATTCTGACCCGTGAGGGCCCATACTCCCCACGAATCAAATTTTGACATCTCATATGTGTTATAACTAATAACAGTCAATGATCCACCAAATTCCGGTCAATAGGGGCCCATACTCCCCAAAAACCAAAGTTTGGCATCCATTCTATAAACAAGCTCCCACAAAGAATACCCTATCACAGAGTAGGTATTTATCAAGCAGTTATCACAACAACATACGAATTTATAATGCACCTATATGGCAAGGATACTATGCATGGCATGTGATTTCTAGCATGTTCCTATATGATGCATGAGACGGAATACCCTCATCTCATCAGGTTGCAACTAAATAAAACCTAGAGATAAAATATAAACTACTCAATCTCAAAGTGCGTCACCCAACGGTGAAAACATATCAATAGTAAAATTTGAAAAATCCAAAGAATTGCAAAATACGAGGTAGACTGGATTTTCCCTGTACATGAGTTAGCTATGCCCGGGCACAACTTATTACCAACTACCGTTCATCCTATCCCTAACTCTGGTTTGCCATGTGACCTCAAGAGCATTTCCCCAAATGCCAGAGGCTGCCTACTAGCAGCGAGGGCCCATGTCTGATAGTGGGGAAACTATGCCCTCATTTGTCAAAGTGTAGTGCAGCGGAATACAAAATAAACATACAACGACAGCAGAAGCAGTAAACCATACACAATTGAAATAATCAACAGTATATATATAGTGATGCTACAGGTCTCAAGTACTAAGAAAACATCCAGAACATGTTATACATTGATACAGTACAAAAAAAATACAGAGTATAGAAAATCAAACAAAGCAGCTGGCAGCCGCATCGCGAGCCTAGGCTCGGTCCCATGCCCTCCTACTCCTCAGCAACAGTCAAGTACCTGTATAGGGACTCTTGCCCCTATCTACACCTGCAGCAACATAATCTGTTTGGGCCGAAAAGCATGACCCAAATAGGGTGTGAGAAATATATCTCAGTAGGCACCCACCAAAGGCCCGTGCCCAACTGCCACTACTGAAAATATAATATTTCCCAACGGTTCACAACCTTTGGGAAAGCCCCTCTAACCATTGGTATATGATATACCAACGGTTCTCATAACCGTGGGGAAGTAAGCCGTTGGGAAAAGGTTTTCCCAACAGTTTACTGGAAACCGTTGGTATAGGCTCACAAAATCCACCCTATCCCAACGGTTCTGCCAAACCGTTGGGATAGTTTTTCCCAACGGTTTGGGAGAACCGTTGGGAAATATCAGTTTTGGGATAGTTTTCCCAACGGTTCTCCCCAAACCATTGGGATATCCCCATGTATGAACTCTTTCCCAATGGTTTAGAACCATTGGGAAAAGAGATATTTACCAACGGTTCAATGAACCATTGGTAAAAACTTTTTTTAGGGTTATATGCCAATGATTTTAAACCGTTGGCATATCCTATGATGCAAATTGCAGCAGCCTGCAATTTGCACAGCCCCTGTCCATCAGGCCCCTCTCCATCAGGCCTCATTTTGACCTCATTTTCAATCCAATTATTGTACCTGCAATAAAATAAAACATATATATACAATTACGAACAAATTCATACACATTTAACATATAATGGATCCTAAAACTATACACATCCATAATTAAATTAGAATTCATAACGTAATTATAAACGTACATAATTCATATAGAATTCAATTTAAAATTTAGATGACAATTATATGTGGAATCCGAAATTCAATTCATAATTTGATCGGTTTTTTCTATACCATATATTTTTACCTCAAATGATGTCCATTTTAAACAAAATACATACACCTGAAGTGATACCGGCCACACCGCACCTCATATTGAGGCGGGGTTGACTCGTACACGTCACATTTGACCCATGTATCGTTGTGCTAAAGTATCGACACAATCCGAATGCGTTTGGTCGGTTTTCCGTATGCCAGTTGATGTTTTTCACTTAAAATGACATACTTTTGGAACAAAAGACGGACACTATGAGTGGTTCCAACCACACCGCGTCTCCAATTAAGGCGGGGTTGATTTGTACACGTCACATATGACCCATGGATCGTTATCCTAAAGTTTAAATGGAAACCGAATGCGTTTGGTCGGTTTTCCGTATATACTTAAAATGTTGTCCATTTTAAACAAAAAAGTGACACTTAGACTAATCCTGACCACACCGCGACTCAGATTCATCTCGGGTTGGCTTTTACATGTCACATATGACCCATGGATCGTTGTGATAAATTATCAAAAGATTCCGAATGCGTTTGGTCGGTTTTGCTTATGCCAGTTGTTCTTTTCATTTCTAATCATGTCCATTTTAAAAAAAAGAGACAGAGTTAGAGCGGTTTCGGCCACACCACGTCTCGGATTAAGACGGGGTTGACTTGTACACGTCACATATGACTCATGGATCGTTGTTCTAAAGTATCAATAGAATCCGAATACGTTTGGTCGTTCTTCCGTATGTCAGTTGATGCCTTTCACTTAAAATGACGTCCTTTTGAAACAAAAGACAGACACTTTGAGTGGTGTCAGCCGCACCGCATGTCGGATTGAGGCGGGGATGATTCGTACACATCACATATGACCCATGGATATTTCTCCTAAAGTTTCAACAGAAACCGAATCCGTTTGGTCGTTTTTTCCGTATGTACTTAAAATGGTGTCCATTTTAAACAAAAGAGAGCCACATAGACTTATCCTGGCCACACCGCGACTCAGATTCATCCCGGGTTGGCTCGTACACGTCACATATGACCCATGGATTGTTGGGATAAATTATCAACAGATTCGGAATGCATTTGGTCGGTTTTACGTATGTCAGTTGATGCTTTTCACTTAAAATGACGTCCTTTTGAAACAAAAGATGGACACTTTGAGTGGTGCCGACCACACCACGTCTCTGGATTGAGCTAAAACCACTGTGAAACATTCTAATTATTATTCGTGACGTGTACGCGCAGACGGCACATCAACCGGACGTGCGGTTTGCGCGGTACGACTCAATATTCGTGTTTTAAGTGATGCGTGCGCTTCGTAAACGCGCGTGAGGGGGGTCCAAACGGGCCGAACGAAGTCATAATGTCCTGAAATCACACGAAAAATATGGGAGAGTGATTTATGAAGTGGTCGAGTAGACGGCACGCCAATCGGACGTGCTGTGTGCCCGCGGTGACCGACAACGCAGTTCTGGTGTCATAAATGACCAAAACGGGCGTCCAACGGTCAAATTCATAGAGGATGACCTCAGATTGAGATGAAACCACCGTGAAACATTATAATTATTATTCGTGACGTGTACGCGCAGACAGCACGTCAATCGGACGTGCGATTTGCACGGTACGGCTGAATATTCGTATTTTAAGTGATGTGCGCGCTTCGTAAACGCGCGTGAGGGGGGTCCAAACGGGCTGAACGAAGTCGGAATGGCCTGAAATCAGACGACAAATACAGGTGAGTGATTTCTGAAGTGGTCGAGCAGACGGAACGTCAATTGGACGTGCCATGAGCCTGCGGTGACCAACAACGCAGTTCTGGTGTCATAAACGGCCAAAACGGGCGTCAAACGGTCAAATTCATAGCGGACGACCTTGGATTGAGCTGAAACCACCGTGAAACATTCTAATTATTATTTGTGATGTGTAGACGCAGACGTCACGTCAATTGGACGTGCGGTTTGCGCGATACGGCTCAATATTCGTGTTTTAAGTGATGCGCGCGCTTCGTAAACGCGCGTGAGGGTGGTCCAAATGGGCCGAACGATTTTGGAATGGCCTGAAATCAGACTAAAAATACGGGTGAGTGATTTATGAAGTGGTCGAGTAGACGGAACGTCAATCGGACATGCCGTGTGCCCGCGGTGACCGACAACGCAGTTCTGGTGTCATAAACGGCCAAAACGGGCGTCAAACGGTCAAATTCATAGCGGACGACCTCAGATTGACCTGAAACCACCGTGAAACATTCTAATTATTATTCGTGATGTGTACGCACAGACGGCACGTCAATCGGACGTGCGGTTTGCGCGGTACGGCTCAATATTCTTGTTTTAAGTGATGCGCGCCCTTCGTAAACGCGCGTGAGGGGGGTCCAAACGGGCCGAACGAAGTCTGAATGGCCTGAAATCAGATGAAAAATACGGGAGAGTGATTTCTGAAGTGTTCGAGAAGACGGTACATCAATCGGACGTTCCGTGTGCCCGTGGTGACCGACAACGCAGTTCTGGTGTCATAAACGGCCAAAACGGGCGTCCAACGGTCAAATTCATAGCGGACGACCTCATATTGAGCTGAAACCACCGTGCAACATTATAATTATTATTCGTGACGTGTACGCGCAGACGGCACGTCAATCGGACGTGCGGTTTGCGCGGTACGGCTCAATATTCGTATTTTAAGTGATGCACGCGCTTCGTAAACGCGCGTGAGGGGGGTCCAAATGGGCCGAACGAAGTCGGAATGGCCTGAAATCAGACGAAAAATACGGGTGAGTGATTTATGAAGTGGTCAAGTAGACGGAACGTCAATGGGACGTGCCATGTGCCCGCGGTGACCGACAACGCAGTTCTGGTGACATAAACGGCCAAAACGGGCGTCAAACGGTCAAATGCATAGCGGACGACCTCGGGTTGAGCTGAAACCACCGTGAAACATTCTAATTATTATTCTTGATGTGTACGCGTAGACAACACGTCAATCGGATGTGCGGTTTGCGCGGTACGACTCAATATTCGTGTTTTAAGTGATGCGCGCGCTTCGTAAACGCGCGTGAGGGTGGTCCAAACATGCCGAACGATTTCGGAATGGCCTGAAATCTGACGAAAAATACGGGTGAGTGATTTATGAAGTGGTCGAGCAGACAGCACATCAATCGGACGTGCCGTGTGCCCGCGGTGACCGACAACGCAGTTCTGGTGTCATAAACGGCCAAAACGGGCGTCAAACAGTCAAATTCATAGCGGACGACCTCAGATTGAGCTGAAACCACCGTTCAACATTCTAATTATTATTCGTGACGTGTACGCGCAGACAGCACGTCAATCGGACGTGCGGTTTGCGCGGTACGGCTCAATATTCGTGTTTTAAGTGATGTGCGCGCTTCGTAAACGCGCGTGAGGGGGGTCCAAACGGGCCGAACGATTTTGGAATGGCCTGAAATCAGACGACAAATACGGGAGAGTGATTTCTGAAGTGGTCGAGTAGACGTCATGTCAATCGGACGTGTAGTGTGCCCGCGGTGACCGACAACGCAGTTCTTGTGTCATAAACGGCCAAAACGGGCGTCAAACGGTCAAATTCATAGCAAACAACCTTGGATTGACCTGAAACCACCGTGCAACATTCTAATTATTATTCGTGACGTGTACGCGTAGACGGCACGTCAATCGGACGTGCGGTTTGCGCGGTACGGCTCAATATTCGTGTTTTAAGTGATGCGCGCGCTTCGTAAACGCGCGTGAGGGGGGTCCAAATGGGCCGAACGAAGCCGGAATGGCCTGAAATCAAACGAAAAATATGGGAGAGTGATTTCTGATGTGGTCGAGCAGAAGGCACGTCAATCGGACGTGCCGTGTGCCCGCGATGACTGACAACGTAGTTCTGGTGTCATAAACGGCCAAAACGGGCGTCCAACGGTCAAATTCATAGCGAACGACCTCAGATTGAGCTGAAACCACCGTGAAACATTCTAATTATTATTCGTGACGTGTACGTGCAGACGGAACGTCAATCGGACGTGCGGTTTGCGTGGTACGGCTCAATATTCGTATTTTAAGTGATGCACGCGCTTCGTAAACGCCCGTGAGGGGGGTCCAAACGGGCCGAACGAAGTCGGAATGGCCTGAAATCAGACGACAAATACGGGTGAGTGAGTTCTGAAGTGGTCGAGCAGACGGCATGTCAATGGGATGTGCCGTGTGCCCGCGGTGACCGACAACGCAGTTCTGGTGTCATAAACGGCCAAAACGGGTGTCAAATGGTCAAATGCATAGCAGACGACCTCGGATTGAGCTGAAACCACCGTTAAACATTATAATTATTATTCGTGACGTGTACGCACAGACGGCACGTCAATCGGACGTGCGGTTTGCGCGGTACGGCTCAATATTCGTGTTTTTAAGTGATGCGCGCGCTTCGTAAACGCGCGTGAGGGTGGTCCAAACGGAACGAATGATTTCGGAATGGACTGAAATCAGACGAAAAAAATGGGTGAGTGATTTATGAAGTGGCCGAGCAGACGGCACGTCAATCGGACGTGTCGTGTGCCCGCGGTGACCGACAACGCAGTTCTGGTGTCATGAACGGCCAAAACGGGCGTCAAATGGTCAAATTCATAGCGGAAGACCTCGGATTGAGCTGAAACCACCGTAAAACATTTTAATTATTATTCGTGACGTGTACGTGCAGACGACACGTCAATCGGACGTGCGTTTTGCGCGGTACGGCTCAATATTCGTGTTTTAAGTGATGCGCGTGCTTTGTAAACACGCATGAGGGGGGTCGAAACGGGCCGAACGAAGTCGGAATGGCCTGAAATCAGACGACAAATACGAAAGAGTGATTTATGAAGTGTTCGAGCAGACGACACGTCAATCGGATGTGCCGTGTGTCCGCGGTGACCGACAACGCAGTTCTGGTGTCATAAACGGTCAAAACGGGCGTCAAACGGTCAAATTCATAGCGGACGAACTCGGATTGAGCTGAAACCACCGTGAAACATTCTAATTATTATTCGTGACATGTAAGCGTAGACGAAACATCAACCAGACGTGCGGTTTGCGCGGTACGACTCAAAATTCGTGTTTTAAGTGATGCGCGCGCTTCGTAAACGCGCGTGAGGGGGGGTCCAAATGGGCCGAACGAAGTCGGAATGGCCTGAAATCAGACGACAAATACGGGAGAGTGATTTCTGAAGTGGTCGAGCAGACTTCACGTCAATCGGACGTGCCGTGTGCCCGCGGTGACCGACAACGCAGTTCTGGTGTCAAAAACGGCCAAAACGGGTGTCCAACAGTCAAATTCATAGCGGATGACCTCAGATTGTGCTGCAACCACCATGCAACATTCTAATTATTATTCGTGATGTGTACGCGCAGACGGTACGTCAATCGGATGTGCGGTTTGCGCGGTACGACTCAATATTCGTATTTTAAGTGATGCACACGCTTCGTAAACACGCGTGAGGGGGGTCCAAACGGGCCGAACGAAGTCAGAATGGCCTGAAATCAGACGACAAATACGGGTGAGTGATTTATGAAGTGGTCGAGCAGACGACATGTCAATCGGACGTTCCGTGTGCCCACGGTGACTGACAACGCAGTTCTGGTGTCATAAACAGCCAAAACGGGCGTCAAACGGTCAAATTCATAGAAGACGACCTCGAATTGAGCTGAAACCACCGTGAAACATTCTAATTATTATTCGTGACGTGTACGTGTAGAGGGCACGTGAATCGGACGTGCGGTTTGCGCGATACGGCTCAATATTCGTGTTTTAAGTGATGCGCGCGCTTCGTAAACGCGCGTGAGGGGGGTCCAAATGGGCCGAACGAAGTCGTAATGGCCTGAAATCAGAAGACAAATATGGGAGAGTTATTTCTGAAGTGGTCGAGCAGACGAAACGTCAATCGGACGTGCCGTGTGCCCGCGGTGACCGACAACGCAGTTCTAGTGTCATAAACGGCCAAAACGGGCATCAAACGGTCAAATTCATAGCGGACGACCTCGTATTGAGCTGAAACCACCATGAAACATTCTAATTATTATTCTTGACATGTACGCGTAGACGGAACGTCAATCGGACGTGCGGTTTGTGCGGTACGGCTCAATATTCGTGTTTTAAGTGATGCGTGCGCTTCGTAAACGCACGTGAGGGGGGTCCAAACGGGCCGAACGAAGTCGGAATGGCCTGAAATCAGACGACAAATACGGGAGAGTGATTTCTGAAGTGGTCGAGTAGACGACACGTCAATCGGATGTGCCACGTGCCCGCGGTGACCGACAACGCAGTTCTGGTGTCATAAACGGCCAAAACGGGCGTCAAACGGTCAAATTCATAGCGGATGACCTCAGATTGACCTGAAACCACCGTGCAACACTCTAATTATTATTCGTGACGTGTACGCATAGACGACACATCAATCGGACGTGCGGTTTGCGCGGTACGTCTCAATATTCGTGTTTTAAGTGATGCGCGCGCTTCGTAAACGCGAATGAGGGTGGTCCCGACCACACCACATCTCGGATTTAGGCGGGGTTGACTCGTACATGTCTCAAATGACCCATGGATCGTTGTCTTAAAGTATCAACACAATCCAAATGTGTTTGGCTGGTTTTCCGTATGCCAGTTGATGTTTTTCACTTAAAATGACGTCCTTTTGAAACAAAAGACATACACTTTGAGTTGTTCCGACCACACCGCGCCTCAGATTGAGGCGGGGGTTGATTCGTACACGTCACATATGACCCATGGATCGTTGTCCTAAAGCATCAACACATTTCGAATGCGTCTTGGTCAGTTTTTCGTATGTCACTTTTTGTTTTCACTTAAAATCTTATGGAAATTCATAAAGAATATTTTTATATCATATTTAGTATGGATTAGATTTTAGTTGATCGTGCTATGAAACATTTCAGAGCTAATGAAATTAAGGAAGGTAAAGGGGCTGTTCGGGGGGCTGTTCGGGGGGGCTGTCCGGTGGGTGTCTGGGGGCTGTCCAAGGACCAAGGAGGAGGGTGGGGGGGCTGTGAGGGGTCTGTCTGGGGGGTGTTTGGGGGTTGTTCAGGGGGTTGTCGGGGTTGTTCAGGGGGCTGTCCGGGGGTTGTTCAGGGGGTTGTTCAGGGGTTGTTTTAGGGGTTGTTTAGGGGTTGTTCAGGGGGTTGTCCGGGGTTGTTCAGGGGGCTGTCCGGGGGGTGTTTGGGGGGTTGTCCGGGGTCCAAGGGGGAGTGTGGGGGGGTTGTCCGGGGGGCTGTCCGGGGGCTATCCGGGGTCCAGGGTGGAGGGTGGGGGGCTGTACGGGGGGCTGTCTAGGGGGCTGTCCGCGAGGCTGTCCGGGGGGTGTTTGGGGGGTGTTCGGGGTCCAAGGGGGAGGGGGGGTTGTCCAGGGTCCAAGAATGAGGGGGGTTGTCCAGGGAGTTCTCAACACACAACCACTAAAAGAAAACAACATCCATAAAAACAGACAATATATAAAAATAACTCAACTCCAATACTATACTACGAGTCTAGATAAAACCAACAACTAGAATAGATTAAACATCAAATCTCAGTAATATAAGTAAAAAATGTAACAGATCAATATGTCCCACATCAGCATCACCATCACCATCATCATTATCATCATCACCCTCGTCATCGTCCTCCTCATCGTCCTCACCCTCCACAGCGCCCTCCTCCTCGCCTTCACCCTCCTCCTCGCCCTCCTCATCTCCCTCCTCTTCCGCATCAGACTCCTCGCCATCATCATCTTCAATCTGGACATCGGCCTGACCACCACTGGAACTGCCACCTGGTGCACCATATATAGAATGTATCGACGACATGTATTCATCAATCGTTGGGCTGGCCTCTGCTGGAAGTGTTGGATGTAGAACTTCAATAAATTTCATAAATGCACTGTTTTCCCTAGCAGTCTGTTCTTCCGTCTCTGTGGACCTTTTCTCAGCCTGTTCTTCCTGTTCCCTAACTTGCTGCAGCTCGGTGGCACTATAACTCGTACCTGAGGCAGGCCAATACCTCGTCGGGGCTATCCTAGGCTGGCAGCGTACTCTGCCAGATGATCCTCTCCCAACACCTGATGTAAGTGATCAGATGGCCCAAAATTGTCTGATTCTTGGGCATCGAGGGCCTCTAAAGCATCCTGTTACAAATATAAATATATTATTAAGTTACAAAATAGATATTAAAATATAAAATCAACAGATTAAAACTTACAATCTACTGCTGAGTCGCTTCGTTGACAGCACTTCCATCCTTTTTTCGTCTACTCGAGCAAAACAGTTTTGCTCGAGGCACACGTCCTTCAATATTTTGTACTTGCCTCTACAATGACATTGAAAACAAAAGTTATATAAAAACTTTAGCAAATGATTAAATAATTGAGGAAACAAAAGAAAATGTAAGTCGTTAAAGAAAACTTATAAACAATTGTCATACCTGCTGCCTCTCATGATCCGGCATCGTCGTGCGTCCTAGTGTATGGAGGTATTTTTTTTCATCAATGTTTTTTTTATTTTTTCCAGATGATTCCTAAATAAAATTCGATAATGCAAAGGATAATATTAATACAAAACTTGAAAGTTATTATTTAAATACCTCAAATGTAATTCATACCTTAAACTGGGTACTCGTCCAATGAGTAATCATCTGACGATACTGCTCTATAGGACAATCATCCCTGACTGGTACCGCCTCTAACTCAGTGCCAACTCTAGCACGCCATCCAATATATAGCTCATGCTTGTAGGCTCTCCAAAGCTCACCTAAATCCTTTAGACGTTCCAGTCGTGAACCCTCACCATCAGGAAAATTAAATCGAAGATGAAATCAAAATATTAATTCATATAAATACAAAAATAATTCATGGCATTAAATACAACAGATTTTTTTACCCATATCTCTGCCCAAGCTCTATCTTTGACCTCATGTGGCAAATGTCTCCACGACAGCGGGCTGACGGGAATGATGTCGGAGTATTTGGCAAGCGTCGCCAGAAAACTCCGACATTGCTGCCCTGTTTTCTCAACCATCTGATTGTCTTCATTATATTCCACCATAACCTGTGTGCGACGGTTCCACACCGAACGCATGCGTGTAGGGCCCCGCCCCCACCTCCTGTCAGTAGATGTATCTGTCATGAAAGAAAAACAAATATTTTATCAAAACATGTCATAATGAAAATAAATATTGCTATAATTTTTTTTAGGGTTTTATAAATATACCTGCGCTAGTCTGATCAATGAGTGGCGCCGGATCCACAGAACCTGATGGAACAACCTCTGGTGGAACAGGAGTCGAAGACGATGGAATATAAAAGCTCGGAGAGACAGAAGTAGAAGGAAAAGATGATGGAACAGATGTATGACCTGATGCTGACTAGGGAGTGGGAATCATCATGGGATGTGAAAATGATGGGGCAGAAGATGCAGAAGGTAGCGAAAACATGGGAGGCCTAAATACCCCGTGTGTCCCTAACAACACACCGGGATTAGAATGTGGGAAGGCTGAAATGTCAGTGGGAGGGGCAGGGTCTAGTCGGGCATGCGCAGCTCTACGTCCACCTCTGGTATTAACCCTCCTCGTACCACCAGCCTGAGTACTAGGACCAGTACTAGGCTCCTCGTCGAATAACTGTCGACGTAACGGTGGATCCTACAAAAAAGTTTACAAAAAAATTAATCACATGACATTATATATTCTGTAAATATATATATATATATATATATATTTGAAATAAAGTACTCACTGTAGGCACTAATGGTGGAATGCCCATCTCTTCCATCCGACGATTGTTCTCCGCCATTTTTTTTCTTCGTCTCTCTTCAATTGGCTGCATTTCCTGCATTTGATAACAAATATGTAATTAATTAGAAAAAGAAAATTAATGTGTAAACCAAAAAACTAAATATATGAGGGAATGAGGGGATTCATTGGTAATTTAGCTATCAATTGTTTTAGAAGAGCTTGAATGAATTTAATAAAACATACAAGTTGTAATGTTCACCAAGTTAGAAATATTGTTTGATTTGGTTTGAATACAGTTCAATTCCATATTAGAAAATGCAATTCAAATAAAACAGCAACCAATAAACATTGAAAATTCACATAACGGTCAAGTCAGCTAAAACATATTTGTGATCAATACTAAATAAATATGAATATTACCAACCTTAACAACCCAACTCGAGGTAAACCAAAATAATTGAGAACATGGATGAATGATTCTATATATTTCCAACCACAACTTCATGTTCAAAATCAACTCTGACAATTGAGCTATTGGAGTCATCAAAAGAAATAAATGGATTGGTTCCAATGGCAATAGGGACAGTGTCAATTCCATCATCAGCATCATCAAAAATATGTCTTGGAATTACTTCAACTATGACACCAAATTCAGGTTGAAGTTGATCTTTGAAATAAAAAACTTGCTTAGCCATTGATTCCAACACATATGGTTCTTCGGTAGCAAGAGTGCGAGTCATATTAATTACTCGAAATCCACAATCATCAATAAATGTGCCATGTCTCGTCATCGAATCAAACCAATGGCATTTCATCATTGTGACTCGTCCATGAGAGTAATAATCCAATATTATTATTTTCTCAACGACTCCATAATAACCCACATTTTCAAGTCGCGGTCTACTATCTGATGCACTGGCATAACAATATGTTGTGGCAGTAACCATAATACCATCATGTTGTGTTCTCATGTTTTTGGCTCGTTCAGTGAGAATAAATCTGTACCCATTGATAACAATTTATTTACAGTCACGAACCACGGTATTAGGACCAAAAGCCAAAGCTCTTATTTCCTCAGAGACAGAGTCAGCAGACAAACTCAATACCTGCAATATAAATGACAGTTAAACTTAAGTAAATATTGAAATAATTAATTTAAACAGTAATATTTTTACCTTCAATTTTAACCAAGCAGAAAACTCTTTGCTATGCAAAGTCTCTCTCCTTCTCAAAGATAAAGAACGATGCTTCCTATTTATCATTGTTTTATGTTCCCTGTAGATAAAAAAATATGAATAGTTTAACAGATATATATGTAAGATATACATATTCAATTTTGTTACCTGATATAGTCATCGAACAAATCACAGTTGAACAAAACTGTGCGATGTGCCATCTCCCGCTCTTCATGGCTTAATGTCTTCAATGTATATGATCCAGGAATTACTCCTGTTTGAGAAAGTGATGGAAAATTGGGTTCAATTTTCTCATATTGTTCTTCTTCATTTCTCATTGTTCTGTTCATTCTTGTAGTAAGATCAGACAAATACATCGAACAGAAATCCATACATTCTTGAGCTAAGTAACCGTTCACGATAGAACCTTCGGGATGATTCTTGTTTTGAACATAAGACTTTAATGTGAACATATTTCTTTCAGTTGGATACATCCAACGAAAAGAAATAGGTCCTCTGAGAAGTATTTCAGTTGGAATATGGATAGTCAGATGCAGCATGCATGTGAAAAATGATGGGGGAAATATTTTCTCCAACTCACACAAAATTAATGGGGGAATCTGTCAACATTTTTTGCAAGAAAGACTTGGACAACTTCTTAGCACAAAGATCTCTAAAAAAATGGCACAACCGAATAACACCCACCCTTACATTATTGGACAAAAGATGACGGATTTCTATTGGAAGCAACTCATGCAGTAGAACGTGATAATCACGAGTCTTCAAAGATTTTAGCTTCAACTCTCTTCTGTTGACCCGTTTAGATATGTTGCTTGAATAGCCATCAGGAACTCTAATAGTCTATAATACTTCCAAAAATTGTTTTTTTTTCAGTAGGTGTCATCACATAATAAGCACATGGATGTTGCCATTTATTTTCACTGATACGCACAGGATGCAATTCTGGTCTGATGCCCCAATCCACCAAGTCACGTCGAGATCGTAAATCATCTTTTGTCTTCCCCTTGACATTTAGAAGAACTGAAAGCAACATTTCACATATATTCTTTTCAATATGGATTACGTCTAAGAAATGAAGTAGCAAATTGGTTGACCAATAAGGCAAATCAAAAAAGATACTCCTCTTCCTCCAATTGTAACAGGTTTCTGTGGAAACATTCTTTCTCTTTCCAAATTTCATTTGACCCTTCCCGAACGAAAAACTGAAATCTTTCAATTCATTAAGCACATCAGTTCCAGACATACGCTGAGGTGGATCATCGGTCTCTATAGTATTATCAAATCTTCGACGATTCATTCTATATGGATGATCCTTTGGCAAAAATCGTCGATGTCCCATAAAACTGAAACTACAACGATGCTTCAGTCTTCTGGATCATGTATTCTTCATACAAACTGGACATGACAGTTTTCCCTTCGTGCTCCATCCAGACATCATTGCATAAGCTGGAAAATCATTAATCGTCCACATAAGCGCAGCACGCATCTGAAATATGTCTTTCGAACATGCATCGTATGTGCGCACACCCACATCCCAAAGAAGTTTCAACTCTTTTATTAAAGGTTGCATGTATACATCAATATCAATGCCGGGATCAGAAGGACCAGATATGAGTATACTCATGAAAGTGAAAGATTTTTTCATACACAACCATGGGGGAAGATTATAAATGTGTATAAAAACTGGCTATGTGCTGTGCGAAGTAAGCATCTGCCCAAACGGATTAAAACCGTCGCATGAAAGAACCAGCCTCACATTACGCACGTCAGCTGCAAAATCAGGATGTCGAGCATCAAATCTCTGCCATGCAAATCCATCTGCAGGATGAACCAACTCATCATTAGTCTTCTTTCTCTCGGTATCATGCCATCTCATTTTTATTGATATGTCATCAGACATAAAAATATTTTGGAGTCTGGGGATCAATGGAAAGTGCCACATTACTTTCTGTGGAACGCGGGATGGTGTTCCATCAGATTTTGACTTCCAGCGGGATGTTCCAAATTTTATACATTCATTTCGTTCAGTGGTTTCTTCCCAGAATAAACTAAAATCTTTCAGGAAAGCATGAATTTTTTTTCTGGAAAATCCAAGTTCTTTAACTAACTTCCATGCCATATAGTGGTTTAAGGGAATATCTGCATCATCTGGAAGTAAATCCTTCAAGAGGGTAAGAATATAATCGATTACTGTATTAGAAATCCCATAAATAGTTTTTCCATGAAACAATCGGATTAAAAATTCCAGCTTTTTCATTTTATCGCAGTGTCGATATACTTGAGTCGTGGCAGCATCATTCAATTTTTTCACCCTATCAATATCATCATTTTCACTAGATGCATCAGTTGTCCTCATATCGACGTCTTCTTGAGTCGAAATCCTTTCTTTTTCATGATGATGAATAAACGAAAACCGATCATCTAACAAATTCTCCATTCCAGTCCTTTCATTTCGATCATCACCAATTTGAGATTTCATTTTCTCCCCATTGTGATACCACACAAAGTAGTTTGCTTGAAAACCATTTTTGGTTATGTGGTAGCTGACTTCTTCACGACTCAACCAAGTTCTACCAACACAATTGGAACATGGGCAGTGTATGCGACCACTATCTGAAGCATTGTGAAATGCAAAATCTATAAAGCTCTCCAAATTGTTTTGAAAATCGCTTGAGATAAGATCGGTTTCATACATATAACTTCTATCCATTTTGTAAAAAGAATTCATATAAGTCATTTTGCTATAAAAAATTCAACAAGATTGAACTTTAATAGAAAATACATTTAAGTAAACGATAAAGGAAGAAAATAATCATGGTATCAACTACACATGTGAAAAAAACATACTAATGTGTTATTGAAAAAATGTAAAATCAACAAGAACTTAATGTGTTATCACATCAGAGCATGCCTCATCCCATAACCATATTAGTAGGGTACCCTCGTGGACAGCCCCGCCCACCCCCGTGGACAACCCACCCACCCCCGTGGACACCCCCTACCCCCTAGACAGCCCAACCACCCCGTGGACAGCCCACCCACCCCCCTCGACACCCCTTCTCCCTATGGATAGCCCCCCACCCCCTTGGATAGCCCGCCCACCCCCCTGGACACCCCTACCCCCTGTGGACAGCCTACCCACCCCCCCTGGACAGCCCGCCCACCCCTCCTTGACAGCCCGACCACCCCCGTGGACAGCCCGTCCACCCTTGTGGACAGCCCGCCCACCCCCGTACCCCCCTGGACACCCCGTACCCCCCCGAGATAGCCCCAACCACCCTCCCAAACAACCCACACCCCCTCCCCTGCAACCCCACCACCAGCACCTAGACATACCAACCCCCTTGGACACCCCACACACCCCTCCCCCACCAGGACACCCCACCCAGACCCCCAGGACAGCCCACACCCCCTGGGCAGCCCCGCCCACCCCCGTGGACAGCCTTTCCCACCCCCGTGGACAGCCCCGCCCACCCCCGTGGACAACCCACCCACCCCCGTAGACGCCCCCTACCCCCTAGACAGCCCAACCACCCCCGTGGACAGCCCACCCACCCCCCTCGACATCCCTTCTCCCTATGGACATCCCCCACCCCCTTGGATAGCCTTCCCACCCCCCTGGACACCCCTACCCCCTGTGGCCAGCCCACCCACCCCCCCTGGACAGCCCACCCACCCCTCCTTGACAGCCCGACCACCCCCGTAGACAGCCCATCCACCCTTGTGGACAGCCCGCCCACCCCCGTACCCCCCTGGACACCCCGTACCCCCCTGGATAGCCCCGCCCACCCTCCCAAACAGCCCACACCCCCTTCCCTGCAACCCCACCACCACCACCTAGACATACCACCCCACCTGGACACCCCACACACCCCTCCCCCACTAGGACACCCCACCCAGACCCCCAGGACAGCCCACACCCCCTGGACAGCCCCGCCCACCCCCGTGGACACCCCCTACCCCCTAGACAGCCCAACCACCCCCGTGGACAGCCCACCTACCCCCCTCGACACCCCTTCTCCCTATGGACAGCCCCCCACCCCCTTGTATAGCCCGCCCACCCCCCTGGACACCCCTACCCCCCGTGGCCTGCCCACCCACCCCCCCTGGAAAGCCCGCCCACCCCTCCTTGACAGCCCGGCCACCCCCATGGACAGCTCGTCCACCCTTTTGGACAACCCGCCCACCCCCGTACCCCCTGGACACCCCGTACCCCCCTGGATAGCCCCGCCCACACTCCCAAACAGCCAACACCCCCTCCCCGGCAACCCCACCACAACCACCTAGACATACCACCCCCCTGGACACCCCACACACCCCCTCCCCCACCAGGACACCCCACCCAGACCCCTAGGACAGCCCACACCCCCTAGACAGCCCCGCCCACCCCCGTGGACAGCCTTTCCCACCCCCGTGGACACCCCCGCCCACCCCCGTGGACAACCCACCCACCCCCGTGGACACCCCCTACCCCCACAATCAATTATCCAAAACATATCAAATTGGTTTGAACACAATCCATAATTCCCACAATCCATTATCCAAAACATGTAAACGTTCACGATAGCCTCCCCCAACTTTGATTTACATGTTTTGAACACTCTCCTTCCAAACATAGAATACAAAAACATTAAAGAAGTCTTCACAAACACAAACAATATCCTATTTAGATATTAATTTCAATAATCAATTAAACCACCAACACCTGGAAAAAATCTATTCATTTAAACAACTACAACAATATGGTTGAGATCAAATTTTACCTATTCGTATGGGGGTGTACCTGTTGGGATGGGGGGTGCTGGTGTTCGGATTCGCGAGAGCAGTGGAGTCCGATGGGGTTCGCTAGAGCAGCAAAGCGAATAGATTAGGGCTCTGTCCGAATGGGGAGAGGAGATAGCGATCTGGAATTTGGGGGAAACCTTTGCCAACGGTTTATAAAAACCGTTGGCAAAGGGACACATTTCGAAACGGTTCACTGAAACCATTGGGAAATGTGTGAGTTTAGCACCCCTTTCCCAACGGTTCCAGTGAACCGTTGGGAAATGGTCCACATTTCCCAATGGTTCCAGTGAACCATTGGGAAATGTCTGAGTTTAGCACCCCTTTCCCAACGGTTCCAGTGAACCATTGGGAAAGGGTCCACCAAAATTCCCTTTGCCAACGGTTTTGTTAAACCGTTGGCAAAGGCTCACTATACCAACGGTTTAAGTAAACCGTTGGTATACTACCGTTGGGAAAAGACCAAATTCCAGTAGTGTGCATGCTAACATGCAACAATAGTGTGCAATGGTAAAATGAAATAAAGTAAGTAGTACTCAAAATTAACTAACTAACAGTTATACTTCCATTTTTAATATTCATTTAATCCATTTAATTTAAAAAATCACCATAGTGCATTTCTAGTAAACAACTAGTGTCCTTAGACATGTAAACTCCTACCCTCAGGTAACGAGTATCCAACAAAAGAATCTGCCCTCAGGCATAACAGAGTTTTCCCTCAAGCATAGGTAGTGTCGTCCACAGGTACAGAGTCAGCTGCCCACAGGCATGGAAGAAGTTTCCCTCAGGCCGAAATAACTACAACCCACAGGCTAAATAGTGCAGTGCCCACACAACAATTCCCTCAGGCTAAACAGGTAACCGACCATGACCAATATGTCAAATGCAGTAAATAAGAAATTCCTCTCAATGAAATTCTACAATTACTACATTAAAGGCATACCCTCAGGTATCCTGGACAAACGACTAAACAGTGAAACACACCCCTGGGGTGGTTCTAGATCCAAGCAACGATCCCAACCAGAATTTTATTATCACAATTTAATCACCTATGCAATTATAGGTATTAAATATAGCAACGGCCTCAGCCACATGACACCCCTACATGGGTTCGTGGCACAAAAATGCACAAAAAAAAATGCACGACAGTTGTAAAAATTAACACCAAGCCACCTACCTTATACGCCAACGAACGTTATACCCGAATGCCGACTCCAGAAACGCCCAAGAATGGATTAGATCTGAAAAATAACAAAACCCATTCAAACGTAAATAACTTCCCCTTGGGAAAGAATTGGTAAGAACGGTACCAGGAGAGGAGAGGGCTTACCCGTGCGGTTCCAACGAGATCGTCCGAAGCTGAATCATATTCCAGATGAACACTCAGTGGATCTTCAAATGTCCGACCTCCTCCTTTGGCTCCAAATCGGCTCAAGTGTCTCCTCTACCAAATGAGGAGTCTACTGCCTATTTTAAGCTGAAAAAACAAAGTACACGACATGTACTTCTTTCATTTAACTGTTCCTCTAGCGGCACCACTGCACTGTTCATCCGTCGACATGATTACACGACATGTACTCCCTAGTACACGACGTGTACTGTCGCCCAGCTGGCGGCGACTCCACCGCCTTACTGTTTAAGCCTGTCGACTGACTACACGGCGTGTAAGGTACCACTACACGGCGTGTAGCCGGTTCCTACACCCCCCATCGTCGATAAGGCTACACACCCCGTGTACCCATTCCACATAGCCAAAAGTACACGGCGTGTGGAAAAGTACACGGCATGTAGTTCCAAAATTTAGGTTTTTTCCCATTTTTCATATTTTCTCAAAAACACTTAAGGAAAAGGAAAAATAAGAATCCCATACCTCAAAAATAAGAACCGGGTTCTTACAGTTTATTAATGAAACTTTAAATACATGGGTGTTAATCATTCTTTCATTGAAATCACATGCATGAATGAAAATGCTATTTTTTTATTTTTGGTTGTACCAAATATTTCAAGAAATTTCCTATAAAAGTTCATATCTATATATATTTATATACATATAAGTGTGTTTATACAATAATGAATTTTTATATTTTTAAAGAGAAAACTCTAGAGAAAAATGTATATATATATGTAAGGAAAACTCAAAATGTTTTTGTAAAATTCGGAACTTGGACTTTGTAAGCATGATAGGGAAGTGGGAAGTGAACCCATCCGTCGAGAAAGTTGGTAGGACCATACATTTTCAATGGATCAAGTGGCCCCATGGTTTTGTTTTCAAAATCTTGTATAATATTTTCTAAAATATTACTAGATTATTTTAAAGCATTTCTAAAGCGTAAGTATTTTCAAAAGTATTATATCATTTTAAATGCGTAAGTATTTTCAAAATTATTATATAATTTTTAAATAATAGGTATTTTCAAAAGTATTACAATGTTTTCAAAAGAACAAGTATTTTCAAATGTAGTATAGAAGTTCCAAAGGCATAAGTATTTTCAAAGGAATTTTCAAAATCATGTTTTCAAAGGATTTTTAAAAGTGTTTTCTAAAGCTATATTTTGAAACACCTAGTATTAAATTCTTGAAAAGTATATATATAGAAATTTTTTTCAAGAGTTTTCAAAACATATTTTCAAAAAATTATTTTCAAAATAATATTTTCAAAGGTATAAGTTTTTTCAAAGGATTTTTCACTGGTTTTTTAAAACCCCTTACTGGGAAATTTTTCTCAACCTATGTTTTGTAAAACGTTTTTTGGATGATTTAAAAGTTTTAAGGAGATTATATACAATAAGGATGTAGCACGAGCAAAGTCTTATCACAACCTATTTATTTTATTATTTTAACTTTAATAATTTTTAAGATTGGTCCCTTTTCTCTAAATACTAGATTGAAAAAGATCATTAGTTGTAAAATGGACTTTGTATTTTTCATTTATTTTTATAAAAAATATATAAAATTATTTTGAATGAGATCTAGAACCATGGGTCCTGATGCACTGCAGTTGGAATCAGAGGAATAGTTTAGATAAATTTAGAGATTAGGTTGTTTGGTTAAAAATTGCTTAGGTTTTCTATGTATATGATTTTATTAAAACCACAGGTTTCTAACTTTTCATATTGAAGAAAATTCATTGAGTTAGAATATTTATTTTAGTAATCTAGGTAATTAAGTGGCCTCTTATAGAATTCTAGATATTTTAGTTTTCTAAATTATGAGAATATAATTTCTTAATTTTCCTCAAGTAAAAAAAATGAATTTGGGGGTGAATATTTATTTAAGGTGGCTAGGATGTAACAACCCAGAAATTTAATCATTTTAATAATTTTTTAATGATTTACTTGATAATTAAAACAAAATAAAATGTAAATTAATATGAACTTAAATATTTTCCTTAACCAAATTTGGTTTTGTTTATAAGTTAAGATAAAAATATTATTTTTATTTTATTAAAATAATATATAAGTGTATTAATATATTTATTCTTTTATATTTTTTATATTTTTAAAAACTAAGAATTTTTTTAATATTCTTGATATTTTGTTATTTCTTTTAATCAAGAGATATTCAAATCATTAAATTTTTGTGATTAAAGAAATAATATATTTTCAGATGTAATTATATTCACTAAATATATTTATCTTCTTAAAATATGTTTAAATATATGTTTTTTTATTTAAAATTATATTTTATTATTTAATTGAATATATTATTTTGTTTTAAAAAAGGAATGTTTTGTATCTAAATTGTAATTAAATATTTATTATAAGATGTTAATATTGAAATTAATGAATGTATTAAAACATTTTTTTGATTTACTAAACATTATTTTAAAATATTTGTAGATACAACCAACTTTTTATAATAAATACAGGTGTTTATTTGAAAATACATTTATTTATAGTTATCAAAATAAGATCACATTAAATAAGTTATTAATTTTAATTGTAATTTGTATTTTTTGATAAATAATAATAAATCTCAAATGTTTAAGGGTAATTTGATTTTAATATAATATAAGTGTTATAAGTTTAAAAATAATTGTTTAAATATTTCATGATTAAAATTTATATTGTCTTAAAACTCAAGTTATTATAAATATTTGAGCCTTCATGAAACCATCTCGAATCCAACTCCATCAACCTTGTATGGGGAGGGTCAGCCAAGCCAGCTTCATGGTGGATGGGGTATAAGGGGTTGGGAATAGGGCTCGCTACATGCATATAGGCCCCTATATCATGCTTGAGTTAGGTGTAGGTTTTGAGAAATATTTCTGTATAGGCCTATGTATAAGGCCCATTATTTGTTTTTCCATTTAAATGTCATAGTTTAGTTTAAATTCATTCTCTCAACTAAGTTTTGTTTTGATGTGGGATGATTCTTCTAGGTATTGTTTAACATTTAAAACATTGTTTATTTCATGAACATAGGATCAACTTACCACTATTGTATGATCACCTGAGTCATCACCGCCCTCACGAAGCCTCCCTCCCTCACTATTTGTCCCTTCTCAAGCACACATCACTAGTTCCATCTCCATCACCATATCCTTCCCCCTCAATTGTCTTCCTCTCTATACTACATAAGGGTGCAAAAAAAGGTAGAACATTAAATAATTACCAATAAACTATTTTTACCTAGAAAATCAGATATAAACATGATGATATATATATGACTTTAAAATTTAGACAATGCCTCATCTTTCCCTGAAATCCATGAATTCAAGATTCACTAGATTCAAAGCCTCAATGTAGGATTTTTTACATTAAAGAATTGCATGTACACCATCATTTTTATCCCACATTCAAACCCAAACCTCCATATATATATATATGTAAAATTTTTCTTACAGGGAGAATCCCTCTCCCTCAATGGAGTACCTAAGCCCTCTTCTTTATTTTCTCTCTCTACCCCTCTATTACCCACTGATTTGAGAACCCAATAGTTAGAAGTCCAGACTGTGTTCTCTCAGTTCAATTACACAAAGGTGGCATAATTCCTCATTTTAGTTTCTAATAAATAGGTAAGGGTATCTCTTTATTTAAAACTATTATATGTATGTATATTATTTTCAAATTCAAGTCTATATTTTCATATGTTTTCAAACTCAAATATTTTTTATTTCAATACCTCCATTAGTATAAGTATTTTCATACTTATGTTTTTTTAAGGGTGTATATTTATTATATTTATTTATATATCACCTTCAATAATTTCCAAGTTTATAATCTTTAAGTATACACATAAATATATGTATATACCATTTCAAAATTCCAAATTTTTATATGTATTAAAATTATTTTTAATTATTTGAATTATGAAGGAAATTGTTTTTAAGATTTTATATAACGGAATGCATATATATCAATATATATATAATCACATTTATCTATGATTTTATGATTTAAATAAGAAAGAAATTCATGTACTAAAAATTATTTTAATCATAATATTTCTGAAGAGGGCATCCTAAAAACATGCAAGGATGAAATGATTATTTTAAAATTTTACTTTAATAATTTTATGTGTATTATATAATTTATTTTGAAAATGATTATTTTAAGAGAAAAAATTATATATATCTATATATTTAAAAGTATTGTTTATGTGAATAGTAATTTCACAATTACTATTATTTTATGTGAAGGTTTCATACCTTTATACTAGTATTTTATGTATAAAATATTATTTTCAAATATCAAATTTTGAAACAAGTAAATGTGTATCTAATATCTTTATTTGAGGATGAAATTTTAAATGAAAAATGTTATCATTTTATTCTCTATTTCAAAAAAATGGATTTTTATGAGTTTATGAATGAAACATTAAATGCGTTGGTGTTAATAATCCTTTCATAAAAATCTCATACATGAATGAAAATGTTATTTTTAGGAGTTATGGTTGTACCAAATCTTGAAAGTGATTTCATATGAAAGTTCATATATATATATATATATTTATATTTATATAAATATAATTTTGTTTATATAATAATGCATTGACATGTTTTTAAAGTGAAAACTCGGGTGATATATATATATATATATATATATATATATATATATATATTTGTATGTATGTATGTATGTTTGGAAAGATCAAAATGTTTTTTTTTAAATTTGGCACTTGGACTTTGTAAACATGATAGGGAAGTGGGAAGTGAACCCATCCCTTAGGAAAGTGGGTAGGCCTAGAGAGACTTTAATACTTCGAGTGGACCTATGGTGTTGTTTTCAAAAGCTTGTATAATATTTTCTTTTAAAATTACTAGATTATTTTAAAGTGTTTTTAAAGCATAAGTATTTTAAAAAGTATTATAGAATTTTCAAGGCATAAGTATTTTCAGAAGTATTATATCATTTTCAAAATTTATCTATTTTTGAAAGTATTATAAAATTTTCAAAATCATTTATATTTTCAAATGTATTATTGTATTTTAAAAGGCGTAATTATTTTCAAAGACATTTTCAAAATCATGTTTTCAATGAATTTTTAAAAGTGTTTTAAAAAGATATATTTTTAGAACCCTATTATTATATTTTTTAAAATTATATATATATAAAATAATTTCCAAAGAGTCTTCAAAAGTCTTTTTCAAAAAGATATTTTCAAAATAATATTTTCAAATGTATAAGTATTTTCTAAAGGTTTTTCATTTGATTTTTAAAACCCGTTTCTGGGAAATTATGATTACCATATGTTTTATAAATTTTTTTCAGGATTATTTATAAGTTTCAAGGAGATTGGCTTCAATAATGATCTATAATGAGAAAAGTCTTATCATTGTCTCTTTATTTTATTTTTTAACTTTGATAATTTTTAAGAGTGGTTCTTTTTCTCCAAATCTTAGTTCAAAAAAGATCCTCATTTGTATAGTACACTGTATATTTTTTTTTATTTTTATAAGAAAAAATATACAACATTATTTTGTATTGGATTTGGAATCATGGGCCTTGGGGCTCTACAATTTTAATTATATTTACCAAAATTACTTACTAAGGTTAAAAAATAGTTACCTCAGTAAAAGGTAAAAATAGTAAGAATGGTTTAATTTAGGGGAAATTACCAAAACATGTCAATAACATGTTTCAAAATAAGTTTTTGTGATGATTTTATAATTTATCTTGTATCATGCTCCACTTTTTTCCTCTTTGGATCTATTTTCCATGGAATAATGTCATGGAATTATTGAAAAATGAGGAGTGTTTCCAAAAGTGACATTTTATCCTCTTATAACAGGATATAAATTTCACCCTTTCAAATCTGCACTTCACCTTTTAATTCCAACGTGAAAACATGACCTTTCCTCACTCGTAAAAATAATTCCCCAATCACTCAAAGTTATCCTAATTCCTTCAATTTGAAGGGAAATCCTAAGGAAAAATCCAGTCTCCAACGTAAGTATTATCTCCTCATGAAGATTTTTATTATTAATATTAATCTTGAAAATATCATATACCAATAAGAATTTGATTAATTAATCATAATTATCATAATTATATTTTTTATATTAATGATATAACCCCTATTTATTCATTTACATCCACTTAAAAGAATAACAATGTTAGTTCTATGCGTGGAGTACCACCACCATGAAGGGAGATCTTCTGCTTTTCATTAAAAAAATTTATAGATAGTATTAGTGTTGGTAATAATTTAAAAATATTATATAATTAATATTATTAAATTTAAATTTAATATCCATCTTCAACCCCTCTCACGTGTTGAGAAATAGGAACACTAATTGTGTTTACATACAGATTTTCCCCACCACGATGAAATGTTTTTCATTTTTTGTTTATTTTTTATTACAATATATAAAAATATTAAAATATGTTTCAATATCATAAAAAATAAAAAAATATCATTATTATTCTATTATAATTATTTACATCAAAATAAACACCTCCTTAACCATACTCACCAATCGAGTTGAAGCATATTTATTTTTGGGTCGGTTTAACCACCTGCACAAATAATGCTTTAAAATCCAATTATGAATGACTATGTGAGCCTAGAAAATAATAATATTATTATATATTAATCAAATTATGATTATTATATTGTTATATAAATATTATATCAAGTATTTAACTTATTTTTAAAGCATCATTTTCATTCACTAAAATTACTAAACTTAGTTATTATGAATTCTGTTTTCACGTAATGAAACCAAAATGCATATGGAATGAAATAAGAAAATTTAAATTTAATATAAGTTTAATATTATAGATTTATAAATAATATATCCATAATTATTTTTTTAATAATGTGTAATGATGTCAAAATTATTAAAGATTCAAAAAATAGTAAAAGTTATAAACACCTGATGGTCATAGTACAATAAAACTATTTTATGTAATCATGATAAAAAAAACATGATAAGGATTTTAAAATGGTAATATTTATTATTAAGGTTATTAAATTGGTTATTAAGTTATATATGTTTATTTGATAGGAAGTTAGAGTGTGATCAATTATGAAAGGAAATAAGGTAAGGTATTTTCTTCTCAATTCTCCTTCATTGAGACATTTTTTCCATTACACAAATATTTTTATTTAAGTGGTGTATATATTTAATATATGATATATTATATCATGAATTAATTCTTAATTAATGGTATTATAATTTCAATTTTATGGCCATTATCAATCAATATTTTTTATTTAAATTCTACACAAACCATAAGGATTTATTCTCAACTTCCTTAAAAAAATAGATATATCTCAAATGTTATAATCATTGTAGGAAATTTGCATACTCATTCATTATAAAGTCTCTATATTATTATTATCCTATAAATATATATGGTAAAATTTAATTCCTCTTAACTCATTTTGAATTTGAAGTTTTAAAATCTTTTGAGTGATGTGGGTTTTCAACAAGTTTATTTAAAAGTGTTCAAAGGGTTTTTTCTACCCATTAAAAATAAAAGTTTTTAACATACATTCCACATTTCATCTTGATAAAATTTATATATTTTTAATTTCCCATTATTAAATATTATTTTTAGAATTAAAATTTTTCAGTTTATTTTAAATTCACCTGTTTTAAAACTTTATATCTTTTTAAATTTTTGATTATTAAAGATTATTTTTAGAAAAAAATGTTTTCAAAGTATTTTCACTTACCTTTTTGAGAAAATGATGTATTTTTACGGTTTTCACTATTAAATATTTTTTTAAAATGTAATTATTTTCAATTATTTTCAAATATCTTTTTAAAAACTTTATGTATTTTTTCATGTTTCTATTATTATATATTATTTTTAAAAGTAAAATTTTTCAAAGTATTTTAACTTGTGTTTTTAAAAAAATTATGTATTTTTCAAGTTTCTATTATTAAATATTATTTTTAAAAGTAATTGTTTTCAAATTATTTTATCTTACATTTTTGAAAAAATAATTTCCTTTTAAATTTCCATTATTAAATATTTTTTTTAAATGTAATTTTTTTTCAAAGTATTTTCAATTACCATTTTGAAAACATTATGTACTTTTCAAGGTTCCATTATTAAATATTATTTTTAAAAGTAAATGTTTTCAAATTATTTTCACCACTAGTTTTTAAAAATATTATTTCTTTTTTTAAGTATCCATTATTATATGTTATTTTAAATATAAATTTTTTAAAATTATTTTCACTTCCCCTTTTTCAAATCATTATGTCTTTCTAATGTCTTTATTATTAAATATTATTTTAAAATTAAAAGTTTTTGAAGTATTTTAGCTTATAATTTTTAAATCATTATGTATTTTTAAGGATATTTTATTTATAAATAAGGTTTTAAAAATTATTCTCTTTCCCTTTACAAGATTTTTTTTGAAATTAATTTATAATTCAATGTTTTAAAATGTTTTTTGAAATTTTTTGTATTTTCACTTATATTTACCACCCAAGGTTTATCTTTCATGGAGAGAAGTTTTTATCAACCTTTATATTTATTATGATATTATTTATTTTTTAAAATTAGGGTTTTGTTATTCTATTATTTCTTAAGTTCCCGTTAAGTGATGTTTTTGAATATTTTAAGAACCCATTATTTTTCCATGGGTTCTTTATGAGATGATGAATATTTGATTTTCTTATGGTAATAATATGTAGGAATTTTTAAGTGTGGGGTCCTAAATCCGCATAAAATTCATTGGTTAAGGAATTATACCTATTTAAAAAATGATGTTAAACATATATTTTTTTTCACAATATGAAGAATGTAAAATTTTTTTGTTCACAACATGAAGTGAAGTTATTTTCTTTTTTCACAATATGAAGCATAAACATTTTGTTTGTTCAGAATATATAACATTTTTATTTTTTCACAACATGAAGCATGTGATTTTGTTTTTCACAAACTGAAGAGTGTGCATTTTTTTATTCACAATATGAAATGTGGGAAATATTTTTGTTCGCAACATGAAGTGGGGAGATTTTGTTTTTTTACCACATGAAGTGGGAACATTTTTTTTATTCACAATGATCTAATTTATCTATATTTATGACTGTGAACTATTTTAAAATTGTTTTATATTGTTATTTCATTTTTTATGATTATGAAATATTTTTGAATTATTCCTCACTTTTATTCCATGATCACATGTTTTTGGTTATTAATATATATTTTGAGTCAGGTTATAACTTGTATGAATCCTTAATGATATTTTTATGATCTTATGTTGCTCCATCTTGTTTTATGATTATCATCCATGGTATTTTGATCTTTTATTAAGATATTTATATCTTCCTCATATTGTCATTAATGTTTACAATATAATATTTATGATATATCTTTCCATTTTTGAGCATTTGAGACAACTCCTTTCTTATGTTTCCAATCCCCATGTTATGAAGATGATTATATCATGTTAGATGTCTAAAAAAGGTATAAAGTAGAAAAATTATGGATAAATGTTTAGAAGTGTAGTAAAATAATATGTTCATGTAGCTAATATACAAGACACTAAACCTTCCAGTCCTTGGATTGTGAAGTTGTTGTGAGATATATAATTAAAATCAAGATATTAATGTACTATTTATTTTAAGTTTAGCACGATTCACTATAATTACTCACCCCCACTGGGTATTTATCCTAGTATGGCCAACAAATATCACTAGAGGTGATACTGCTACATGATACTAGTTATAGAGGAACTTATATAGTGTGATATACTATTGCAGTTTGGGTGATTTAGTGGATGTGGTATTTATGATGGGATTTGTGATGATGAATTTTTTTTAGATAGGTTATTTTATTATATCTATACCATTATCATATCAGGTAAATGAGTTAGAAAATCTATTGAGGAAGGTATATAATAATATTTCAGATAGTTATAAAGTTTTTACAATTACCCCTCTCTAAGAGTCTTAGGGCCTGATTGAGGGATGGGCTTAGCGCCTAGGTTACTGGCAGCCTCCAGCAGGACATAGTTAACAAGGGATATTTTTTTTATGATAATTGAAAATATGAATATTATATATACATATGAATATGCTATAATTTAGTGAGAATGATAATTGTGAGATATGGGTACTTTAATAAGAAATCATGGTGATGTGTTGTGATGTTGGTTTGGTATAAAGATTATTTACTAGGGATGCATGTAGACAATAGTTGTTCATGAGGTAAAATAACTATTTCATAGGACTGTAATAAGTATTATTACTTATCACTTCATGCAAAATTATGTCATGAACTGCTCCCACTAGAACCTCTACTTGGTCGGAAGTGAAGATAATAATGATCCATGAAGATCACCGCTAATAGGCCATAGGTTTATGACTAACAAAAAAAGGTATAAAACACATGATTGAGATGAATTTCCCTTATAATCATAAAAATAATAATAAATAAACTAATAATAAAATTTAACCAAATAATATAAAATAATACCAATATAACATAATGTATCTAATGTCATAATAAATTGAAAATAATATAAAATAAAATTGGACCTGATGACTGTGAATAAAATCTAATGATTAGAACAAACTAGAAAAGTATAGCCTAACCACCAAATCTATCCTGTAAATCTTTTAAAACAGGATATAGAAGATAGGTGTGAACACTCAAGTATACTTAGTAATACCCCTATAAACTCTCATACAGATGTGGATGAATCATACAAATACTCTGTGAATATATAGAGAAAAAAACTCATTGACAAACATGGTCCACTACCACCCATTCTATCCAAGTATCACTCACCCAATCTGTACACTCTTAAAATAATTCAAAAAAATATATTATAATGGTGAATCATACCCACTTCTTTTCTAAACTAGTCACTATTACACCTATAATGGAAAACTTATTGGTGTTTCCATGCCTTCTACAACTACATATCCTCATAATTAATAACCACAAAACTATATCATGGACACAACCACATACCAAAACCACATACCACATACTATATATATATATATAAAACACATACCACAACCACATACTATATACCATAACTATATTTTTATACCTCTCTACAACTATAACAATGAATCATCATCACATCACATCTACATCACCACATACCACAACCACATTTCATTATAATATATAGTAAGTCCACAAGATATATGGAGGGGGGGGGGTGTAGTATTCAATCAATATCACCCATATCCATTATGTTGGGGTTACACCTTGGACACAAAACCTCATATTGATACCATTATATTAATATAACTTGAATAGTGGTGCATAATAAATAATATAAACTATAGTGAATATATAAGAATAACATATAAGGTTGATTTAGGGTTAAATCCTACCACAATATCACTACAAACACACCTTATCAGTATAATTACATTCCATACATTGTCAACCATAGATACCTCTAAAAACTAAACCAACCATCACTAAAACTACACGACGAATATACCTCAACCACACAACTTATTTTTTTCACTTACACATTTATTCATTATTATTAAATTTAAATTAATTTAATATATTAATTATAGTAACTATAAAATCACATATCTATTTTTATATTTGAACTAAAATAGTTTAATTCATCATTTCATTTAAATTATTAATCACCACATCAACACCATTTTTCAATTTCTCTACACAAACCATTTTCTATTCCACATTCCATTTTTTGATTTATTAATAATGTCCACATCTCAAGGCTAATAAAATATAAATTACTTCTTTCTCACCACACTAGTATGTCTAGTAATTACAACTAAAAACCAATATATCATATCTACCACTTCTGCATCAATAAAAATGATAAATCACATTACCTATATCAATCCATACCTATAAAAACATAATATTACCCCTTCCTCTAGAATAATAATAAAACCACAATATTACCACTGCTATTATATTAAAATGATAATAAAATTATAGAAACAAAAAAATTATTCATATTATTTCAACTCAAGAAACCCTATTGGGGGGATGAATCAGTTTGTTGATCAAAATAAACTTTTTAACTTTTCTTATTTATTCTTTATTTAGGATCATGTTCTCATGATAGAATGGATTCAGGTAAACCTATCACCCTTGATTATTCCTTAATTAAAACATGAAAAAATAAGCTAGAAATTAAAACATGTAGATATAAATTTTTTACTTGGTTCTTCACTAAGGGATATTCCAAGGATCATATGTTGATGATGTATTGGTATATCAGAATCCACTAATGCGCTAGTCAAGTGGCTACAGAATTTATCATGGTCACTCCATGATAAGGATTGATTTCTTTAGAATATTATTGGTTTGTTCACTCCTAACCCAAGGATAAATTCTAATTCCTCACCACTATAAACTTATTTGATGAAGGAAGTAGTTAGTTTATACATTTGATGGTCTATCCATTATTATCATAATATTCTTGACTGCAATGCATATTCAAACTGAGATAAATGATCTAGTGATATTCCATATTTTCTTCTGAATGTATCTCTAAGCTGAATGTGATTATCCCTTTGTGAGACTTGATCCTTGTGTCTTTCTCTATATCTAGTTGGGTTTAACTCCTTAATGTGAGTGTTGAGTTCTTGTATATTACAAAAAAATTATAAAATGGAATCCTTTACTTTATATGAAGATAGTTCCACACTAGAATTATCATGTTCAATTAATCTTCTTTGAAACAGGTGAGACTAACCACTTGAAACTATTTTCAATATAATGTCTCTATCACGAACATAGTATCATTTATTCTTATTCTAGACGAATATAATTACTTATGAGAATTATCTTATTTAACTTCTTATCAGAAAACTAGATTCACAAATACGTGTTGTATCCTCCTTCTTCTATCATAATGTTAGATATTAAAGTATGCCTTCCCTCAAATTTATTCTTGAAAATTAAATGAATCATTCAAGCACACCTCCTCTATGAGACTGGATATTAAATAAAACACACCACTTGACTTTGGAATATATATTTTTTAATTGGTATAGTGCCAAACTCCCAAAATGATATCAGGAGATAAATCTATATCTCTCATTTTTATAATTTTATAGAATAATCACCCAGAATATTTTCCATATTTTAATTTAGAAACCTTCATAAAAATAGAACCGATAAAATCCATTTTTTATTTCATCACGAATATTCACATAATACTATGAATAATATTTTTTTAATATTTGGAACCTGAGTTTTCTCCAATTTATTGCAAACCAAATCTGAAGAATTTATCCCATAATTCATGGATGTTTTATTTCTAAAAAACTCCTCATATATCCAAGCCTTTAATTTCTTGCAATATTCCCCAAATATCATAGTCTTCAGGTTTCCACAATATCCAAAAACTGTTTTTTTTTTCAAATTTTACTGAGTTATCAATCACATATAATGATTAATAATAAACATAATATTCTACATGGATAACTAAAATCTTCCTAGCTTGAACCTGGGTAGAATTTTAGGAAAATATAAGTCTCTAAATATTAACTTTACTCTTATTCTTGAGAAAAAAATATATTATCTTACATATTAGGAAAGATGTTATTTATGAAATTGTACATATAATATATTAAATAATGGATGATACATTTCCAAATACCAGAGTATAATTTTTTCCATACTAATAAAATATCTTATGTTAGACATAAAACTTCATATTTATTATCTCAATTTTCTTATTTATATATGGATCCTTAACTTTTCTGAATTATATACTCCATATAATATATATTACATATCATCTAGACTTCTTATGTATAAAGATTAACTCTTTAAATATACAGGTAATTCATTCCTTTTCTATATTCTTTACTCTAGAGAAAATATATTATGTATCATTCGGGATTTCTATGTATGAAGATGACCTTCTTATGTATAAAGGTAATTCTTAGACTATACCATGCACTCCTATTAATTAACTTCAAAAAATATTATGTATACTAGTTCCTTCAGAAATCAGATAAATTTATGGAATTATAGTGTATCAAAGATATTATAAAAACTCCCGAATTTACTTCATCATTTAAATTACCTACTAGACTTCTTCTAAAACATACTTCTAGATCTTGAAGATTTAATCTTCTAAACAAATAATTATTCATCCTACTTAAAAATTAAATCCATGTATGAAACTGTTTTACATTCTCAATCAACCTAAATATGTTTCCCAAGAGTATTATAATCATCATGTTTCATATCCATCATGACCTCTTTGATTCCATACTTAATAGCTTAAAAATTCAATGCATATGATAGTTATTACTAACACTTCTTCCACACATCCAATAGTAATTTTAAACCAATCCATAAAATATTATGGTTGTATCATTCTCACCTATTGTAATTTTTTAATAAAACTCTCATAAATATAAAGATACATTTTTCTCCCTACAACATAAAGCAAAATTGTGATTTATAATTATTTCTTTTCTCTCTCCCAATTTTTCAATAATATAAAAAATTTAATCTCTATTCATGTTTTCCCTTTAATCATATCCAACCTATATCTCTAAAATATATAGTGGTAAATTTTCATATTAACTCCACATTTTTTTAATAAAATCCTTCATTTAAATCACATCTATGTACTTTATAAAGATTTAGTAGGGGAAGGATTATTCAAATCCAATTTTAAGAAATAGATTTGAAAAGATTATTATCCCCATTTTTTATGAAATCCTTTTACAACCCATTTTATATAGGTATTTTCAAACTTCTTTCATAACTATCTCCTCATCACATCTTAATTGACACCACATCCTAATTGATAGCATATCCTAACTAGTAGCATCTCTTAACTATTTAGTTTTTCTCACCACTGTTTGATTGCTAGATTTTACCCTTGATACCTATTGCTAGTGCCACTTTTTAGAAAATATACCTTAATTATAGACTGTGGACTATTAGTTATAATGAAAACATTACCTCTTGTTAAATGAAAATAATTCTAGCTTTTGACCAGTGAAGCTCCGACCACATTCCATATACAACTACATTAAAATCTATAATTTGAATGATTACGTTTTACACATAGAAATGAGCCATTGAAAAATCTATAATACCACTGAGTTAGAACTAAGTTTATAAAAGAATAGTTTAAGTCTAAAATCTCAAAACTATCTTTGTCACTCACTTACTTCCATAAATGATAAAAGGTTGAGTTTTATCACTTTTAACAATGTCTATTTTTTAAAAAATACTCACAAAAAAACTATCAATGTATAGATATTTAAAACTATAGGACATGAGTCATACAACTTGTTTTAACAATTGATATATATTATTAATGATAAAAGAGTGAAAAAACATGTTACTTGTGTTACTCCTTTATTCATAAGGATTTCACCTTTACCAAACATGGTTAAACAACCTTTGAATCATTATCTTTGAATCACATTTAATGTATTTAGTTTATAGCCCCAAATTTTGATATAGTATTTAGTTGAGGTAAATCACTTTTTATTTATGACACATCTTTCCAACCGCTCTTGGTAACCTAAAAACTAATCATCTAATACCAAAACTGTATCTACACAAAAAAATAATCATGCACTGCATGAAAATTATTCGATAATCTATAAATATACCTTCTTCTTCTTAATATAATAATACCACTATAAATAAGGTTTTATTTCACTATTTATGCACCAAAATTTTCTTGATACCATAGGTAACCTCAAATGAGGTTTTGATATTTGTTTTATTCTAAGTATGAACCTTCATCCTTGAAACTTATCTATCTTAGTAAGATGTTTCCATATTCATCCTTGAAAATAAAAATGGTTTCTTGACACCAGTAATTGAGTAAAATTTTATTAATGACACCATTTAAGCTATTTTTTCAGTCCTAATACCAAATGAGAATCATACATACCTCCAAATAAAATTATTACTTTAATTGTTTTCAACACAATTACATCTTATTCCTACTCACAACTCAAGAACATATTTTATTTCATCATAACCATGTAAAATTTTAATAATGACCACCTTATGGATCATATCTCTCTATTAAGTCCACACCACATCCACAAAATATTATATATTTTTAAATAAATGGTGAGAGGGGTTCCTTTGACATCCTCAATTTGAGGAATGAGGTTGGTTATGATGGAATAAAAATTTGTTTTCAACCTTATTCATAGCCAATTTATTGGTCATTCATTCAATTAAACTTATAAAAAAATCACTCTAGATGTTGGATTTAGAATTATCCATCTTTGATTTCTTGGGTTTCATCTCGATTGTTGGAATAAGCCTACTTGTACATATTTCCTCCAGTGAGGCATATTTATTGCATCCTATATCATGCTTCCTCTACTATATATTAACTATTCCACAAAAATTCATGTCTTTACTAGTGGAATGTTTGTTAAAATCACTAATGCATTCACTATTTTTATTCATCTTCTATGTCCATAAGAATAACCTTAAACTTACTAATCTTTAATGAATCTCTCTTCAAGCGTACATATTTCTTTCTCACTGCTAGAAAAACTTCCCTATTTTTATTTATCATCCAAATTTTATTTCTTTATTTCTAATAGGGATAATACAAGTGTATCGTCATTGGTGCTTAGTTTATGTTTTATTGAGCTCCATGATTTTAATCTAAAATAGTAAATCGTTTTTCCCACTGAGTAAATTTTATTCTAATGTAAATACTTTTATTATATGTTATAGGAATAGATTATTTCCTTATGAATTATTTATCTAATCTTCTATTTTATTTTATTACCATATTTATATGTTTAGAATGTATAATACATCCCTAAATTTTTTTTCCTTATCTAGACACTTCTCGATTGAGGTGTTTGTGCAACCTGTTTTATTCCACCTTTGGGTTGTTGGGATTATATACACACACTCATAGTGTACTCCAATCTTCCATTGAAGTAGAAATTTACAACTCTCTTCATTTAAGAGTATTTTATTATATATTTTTCAAAAACCTTCATTTTATTTACTATTTACATATTTTTAACTTTTTTCAATTTATTTTTTTGTGGTTGTCTTAAGGGTAATCTCCAACTTATATTTTCCCTTTAAAGATATAATCTTTCATTCTATGTTCATGATATTATCATATATTTCCTTCAGACGGGAAGTAATCTCCTTCAGTAGGGATCAAACTTAATTTCCAGATCATCCCCTCTCATCAAGTTATGTTTTTATATAGATCTTTATATCTTTCAATTATTTTTAGATGATCATTTTCTTTCTTATTTATTATGAAATTTCTTCAAATGGGTCACTTTGTAACCTCATATTTACTTCTAGCTTAATAATTTCCACATTCAAGGCCACTTATACTCTTCTTATCATTTACTTATCTGTGGAATGATATTCAATGAATGAATTTTCCACTTGATTAATGATCTCCATTTGACCCACCTTTGCCTACAAATATTGGATCTCATCCTAGTTAATACATGAAAAAATTCCATATTGGAAACTTTATGTAGTTTTTCATTTATAATACGTGAGATCATCATAAAATATAACTTTAATGAGAGAATATGAAATTATAGGTTTTAATGTATCTTCAAAATAATTTTTAGAATCAAATATAGTAATAAAATCAGAACTGTTCACCTCAATTAAAAATTCAATATTCCTAAGACTCATTTTCTTATTCTTAAAATTATTCTTATATTTTTCAATAAGTCATCGATCAGTAGGTTTGTTCATTGGTATCTCATAATGATGAGTTTTATGTTCATATTCTATTGAGGAATACAAAACAATCTCCCTTTCTTGCATATGTTTTTTGATAAAAATATTCTATGAGTTTACAAATTTTAAATAAATCCACATAATGAATGATTTTCTTGTAATTGTTATTGTAAAAGTGTCCAACTATGGTTTTTCTATCCTATAATCACCAATTCTCTAATAATATTAGCGTATAAACACTATAACCTCCTTGTAAGAAGACTATAAGAACATTAAAATCTTATTTGACCAATTATCAAAGATAGTACCATTAATGAATGATGTCTTCATTATAGAATACATGTGATCAATAAATATAAAAAAATTTAATATTTTAACACTAAGTTTTAAACTTTTGTCTCTCATACCACTTATGATAACCCAATACACCCTAAGAGTGGGGTAGATCAGGTTGTTTCCCAATTTTTTTTGGAATTTTTCTTTATTTAGGACCATTTTTCTACAATGGTAGGAACTTTGTTAAAACTATCAACCAAAATAGACCCCTAACCAGAACATGTATAAATATAATATAATTTCAAACTTTAAAATACATGTATTTTACTTTTTCACCATTGTTGGTTAATTTAAGGAGCATACAATGATAATGATTTGATTATACTAGTATTCACTGCTGCACTAGTTTAGTGGATAAAAATTTAGTCATGGTCACTCCATGATAAGGATAACTTACTTTACAATATTATGGGTCGGTTACCCCTCATCCAAGGATCACTTCCTATTTTTCACATATATAGAAAACTTTGTTGAATATAGTAGTTAGTTTATAAACCTGATGGCCTCTCTATTATTGGAATAATAATCTTGACTTCAATTTATATTCAAACTTAGGAATATTATCTATTGAAAATCTAATTTTACAACTCACCTTTTCTCCAAGAAAGGTGAGATAAAATCTTTACGAGACTTATTTATTGTGTCTTCTTAAATAACCATATGGGTTCAACTCCTTGATGTGATGGTTTATTCTTTTTTTCTCATGAAACCAAAACAAAAACAACTACTTCACTTCCAGATGAAGATAGTTCCATACTATAACTGAACTATTGCACTCCTCTTGGAATGATATGAGACTAACTACTCAAAGTGTGTGTCAATTTGATGTATCCCTCATGAACACCACAACTTACCTTCTTATTCTGAATGAAGATACTTCCTTATGATAATCTTTGTATTGTACTTCTTCTCTGATATCCAGATATGCCAACATTTGAAGTCTCATATTTCTTATCTCAAGAAGTTGGATCTTTAATTACACCATTACCCACTTTTCTTATTTAATATAAAATTAATTGTTTGAGAGAACTTCCTATGTGAGACTAAATATTTAATATAGAACACAACTTTTTTTCTTCTTCAACATATAGATTCTTTAATAGTTGCAACATCAACCTCACAAATGAAATCATGCGATAACTCTATATCTACCATTTCAATAATTTCATATAATAATATCCCAAAATACTTTACTTATGTTAAATATAGAAACCTATTTAAAAAAAGAATCAATAAAATACTATTTTTTAATTATTTATAGGAATTCATAGAATAATGTGAATAATATCTTAATAATATATAGTACATAATTTTTCTCCAATTTATTCCTTAACCGAATCCAAATAATTAATGCCACAATTAACTACTCCTTTATTTTTCAATAACTCACTACAAATATCACCCTTTAGTTTCTCTTAATATTCCACAAGCCTCTTAGTATTTATATTTCTACAATATCTACAAACCCATTTATTCAAATTTTATTGAGTTATCAATAACATTTCATGATTAATAATAAAACTTATAATCCAAATTTATTTATAAAATCCTCTTTGCATGAATATATTTGTAGTAACATGAAACTACAAGACTTACCATGATAACCTTCCTTAACTTCCATAGAAAAAGTATAATATTTTATATATCGGAAAACATCTTGAATATTTAGAGATGTCTGATACTTTGAAAAATCACAGAGTAAAAGTTCTTATGTACTAAAAAAATTTATCACATAAGACATAAAATTTTTCTAATTATAATCTCAAGTTTATTATGTATACAAGGATCTTTACCTTTTCCACATTCTTCAATCCAAATCAGAAAAACTATGTATCATCTAAACTCATTACATATAATGATGAATTTTGTATGCATACAAGGAATCATTCCCTTTTCTGCATTATGAACTGTAGATAAAATATAATACGTACCATCCAAAATTCTTATATATAAATATGAACTGATTATTTATACAAGGAATTTCAAAACATTAATACTTATACCTCTTCACCAGCTTTAAAATATCATAATTATTCTAGTAATTTTAGAACATAGACAACTTTCAAGAATTATAGTGTATCCATGATATTTTAAAAGCTTCAAAATTTACACCATCCTTCCAAAATACTCACCTGACTTCTTCCAAATCATACTTCAGGATATACAATATTTCATCTTGAAAAAAACTAATTATTAATCCTACTCAAACTTCATATAAAAACATGACACGATTATATATTATTGATCAATTAATATGATTCCATAGTGTTTGGTAACCATCCCGTGTTTCTTCCATCACCAAATCTCCAATTCCATCCTTAATAACTTAAATATTTAATATGTCCAATAGTCACCATCAACACTTCTTCCACACACCCAATAATTATTTTTAAAAAATACAACAAAAAAACTCCTCTTTGCAATGCATATCATGATTTATCATTTAATTATCAATTCATGCGTAAAGGAATGAAAGTAAAAAATAATTTTAGGATTTATCTCTTTACACCATTGATGTTTTTGAATTACTTATCAATAGTTATCATATTTTAGTATAACAACAAAAAAATAAATTCACAATAACTTGGTTAATATAATAAAAAAAATGAATTACATTATCAAAATCATGTAAATACATATGATTAAATTTATCCATTCAATTTATTTAACCCGATTCATTGTATTCATTAGGGAAACTATAAATCTTCACCAAAAGGAACAAAATAATAATAATACATCTTTTACCCTAATGTAATATTGAAAGATTCAGAATCTCTCACCTTAAAAAAAGATTCAATGAAACAACACCAAAAGTTAAGATAACCAATGATAAATATAAATAAACTCACAAGAATTATCCACCAACCTTGGATCAAATCATCCATATAAATCTAGTACCTATAAAATGAAAAAACCATATAAAAAAATGAAAAATAAGAAGAACATGAAAATTTAGAGGATATAAATATTAAATACCACAATTGATAAGAATACAACATCACAATATGAAAAGAGTAAATAACCACAAAGTAGAACATTCTAAGGCATCAAAAGTATCCCTAGGGTCACCAAAGGTTGATAGTAAATTCCATGAACCAAAAAAACCAATTAAACACTTGAATTTATAAAGAAAATGGGAAGACTCAAAATCATTATACAACACATGGAATAATGGAAAAACATTGTCAAATCAACACCTGACATCAAGGAACAACATGATACTATGGTATTTTCAATGATAAAATTTCCAAGATCTCAAAATATATTGTGTATCACTCACACTCAATCATTTACACATCTAAATTCCCTCTTCAAGAAAACAAATACCAGATGGAATCATGAAACAACCATCAGTGACACATCAAAATACATCAAACTGAGGAAACCCAAGAAATTAACATCAAGGAATTACAGTGTAATATAAATCTTGATGCCATAATTTGAGAAATCACACCACAATTTATTGGAAATAATGACAGGTGATAACTCTTATTCTATGTCTCTTCTGTATAAAAAATCTTAGTGCAATAGGATGATATAACAATTTTATTTTTTTTGTGCTGAAATATCAGTCCAAACTCAACTTCCTCCCCATTATTCATCTCTAAAATCACTCCAAACACCCCAAAAATATTAAGAAAACAAATTTTAAGAAAATTAAACTCTAGGTACTATAAATTAGATACCACTCAAATTATTATCACCCTTGAGAGTAAAAACAAAACCTAAAAGTCTGAAAGTGTGAATGAAAGAAACCCATGAGATAATTATCAAATATAAATATCACCATCACTAATGATTAAATTCTAAAAATAAAAAATTAATTATATAAATATAAAATTAATCTCAACATCACAATAAAAAATATTTAAAAAATATTGATACCTAGCTAAAATTTGTGTCCTTCACTGTAAAATATATTTTTATAATTCACTATACCTCTATAAGACACGGACTTAAGGAATGGGGTGCCCACACAAAACAATCTCTTTATGATCCCAAATCTCTATAGACTACTTAAAAAAGTTCACATAATATTTAATATCCAACTTATGATAGTCAATTTCTTTTGATTCATCATGATAATATGGTTGAAGTTGTGACATTTGGATGAAATCATGAATTTGATATATATTTGGAGAAATATATAATCAATATTCCATCACAATAATTCACTTTAACACCTCAATAGGTTTAATAAATTGAGGATAAATCCTACTACCTCAATCGATCCTGTGATTCCCATAAAGAATAGAAACATTAAAACATATATTATGATTGACCCCAAACTACAGAGGAATCCTCCTCTAATAAACAAAAAACTTCTAATGATCTAGTGAAGCTTTAATAAACTCAAAAATCATATAAAATTTCTCGATCATGATTTTCACAAAATTTAATCTAGTAATTACCAACAATCTAATCTAAGTCCAGCACAATAGATATCTTTAGGACCACCTATATAATTCCTTTAATGTATCTATATCAATAGATCAGTGATATGTATTATTAAAGGAAAACTTAACCAATGATAAATGAATTATCTAAAAACTCTCAAAATTAATAACACGTGAAAGAAACATGTCCTAAAAATTATAGATCATATTATCAATTTGACCATCTATTTGGTGATTGAAAGCAATGATAAGAAATAACTAGAAGCCAAAAGCACACTAAAAAATCTTCCACAACTTTGAGGCTAAATGAGGATCTCAACCATATATGATTATCTGTTGAACACCATGTAGCCAACCACCTCATCCATATACAATATCACCAATTTATCCACCTCACTTGACTCCCCAATCACTATGAAATAAGCCAACATCATTAATTGAGCCTTAATTATTAATTATATCCAAAAAATATCATGGTATAATGATAAAAAAATCCATTTAAATTTCCTTTAATTTCAATTAAGGAACATCTAATGGTTACAAAAAACGAATATGAACTCTATTATCATCTTTCACTATTAAAATAATCAAACACCAAGAAAAATACTCATCCATCAACCTCTTTCTCCATGAACACTTGAAATATTCTCTCAATGCATGATACTACTTGGATTTACTAGGATATACTATTAGAGATGTGATATGAATATCTTGAATAACTTAATCATGTATTTATTATAGAGTGAAGATAATCCCTTGAAATAATACCCAATACTACATTTCCTATGGACACCCCTCATAGGAACCTCCACAGATAACAAAATTTCTTCAAACCCCCACTATAGGATGTTCCAACTAGGACTCATCCTCATACTGCAACGAAAAATAATTCCTCATCATATGGTACAAGAAAAATCCATTTCCTCTATATCATTGTGAAAAAACGAAATACCCTCCACTATGCTCCAATCATCACATCTTCAGGAATTTTATTTAGATCATCAACAACCACATTTCCATTAATTGGAGTATAGGATATCTCAACATCATAATCTCCCAAGGACTCTTTCCTCATTCATTGACACAAATTCAAATCTTATTGAGGGAAGATATACATGTGGACCTTATGGTTTTCAAAATATAAAAATAACTAATTGATAAGATAATTACACCAAATATTCAAAGAAAAAACCACCACTTAATATCAAGATCATGGGTCTCATAGTTGTGATCGTTGGGATATAACATTAAAGAAACATCGACGGTCACTAGTCTCTATTACATTATAATAAAACCCAAATAAAATGAGAAATATCCTATAAGACCTCAAACATTACTCCCTCTTTAGAAAAGTAAATAATAAGAGTATTGATCTCCTACTCTTTCTGGTACTCAAACACCATTTGTCTTTGATATGCCTGTATGAAGGCATGATCCTTTCTATTGATGTCCATCAAAGGTGCTTCAGTTAAAGATAATTTGGAAATAAACCTCAGATAATAAACTATAATAGTAAGGAAACTATTAGCCTTTTAATGTTCTTGGTATCTTCCAAATAAATAATTTTCGTAGTATTTAAATGATACCATGCCCAGTTGATACAAAACATGCCCAAGGAATTTCACCTCACATGTCATAAACTCACACTTTGGAAACTTCCCATAAGGATGGTGTCATTGAAAGAATTCCCATAGAACCATCAATTAATAACTTGATCCTTTTTTTTGTTCTTTAATACATAATAATGTATTCGATGAACACTAACACAAATTAGTCCAGAAACTAGGAAACATCAAGTTTATTAGTCCCCCAAAGACAACTATACAATTATTCACTTCAAAAGAAAACACCCCAAAACCAAAGTGTCCACAATAGAACCTGAAGGCAGTATTTTATATATCATACTATTTTACTCTCATAAAATGATATCCTGACCACAAATTTATGTTAAAAATCCATCTATATGAATTCAAATCAATCAAAAATCTTCAATTCTCCAGAGTGGATAATGGTTATTCACTACCAAATGATTGAATTTATAGTAATGGAATAAGACCCACAAATAACCATCAAAATTCTTAGTAAAAAATACTAGATCACACTAAGGAGACAAACTAGGATATATAAAACCCTTATATAATAGATCATTGATCTAAATTTGAAACTATCATAACTCTAAAGTAGTTATCTTATTCAGATACACAGAAATTATAGAGATAATGTATTTTAAATCTATCCCAAACCTGATTCCATATTTAGGGGGTAATGTTTAAACTCTCTAGAAAAAAGACAGAGAAATTCCACCAAAACTATAAAAAAGACTACTTCATAAGCTTAAATGTAATCCAAAAATAACCCATCATGTTGAGAATAAATAAACTCTATATGATTATGATCTATTTGATGATCCTTCCCACCAATGAACACTGAATTATTTCTTTTAAAATCAAAGAAAACAGCTCTTATATGGAATAAATATATAATGTCCTGTAAAAACATGACTAGTCTATGATAAGGAAGACATCATATAGTGTATCTATAGTAAGAAGAACTCTCCCACATATAGATATAATCACATCATCAACTCACAACCCCAAGTCACCTCAATCAAGAATGACTAACCTATAACTAGTATAGTCACACCAACGGAAAACTAAGTCTCTCTAACTTATGTCCCAATGCTAAAAAAAGGTAAGAAAAATAAAGGAATGTAAAGATCCTAAATTGAAAAGGTATAAAATAAGGTAGAATAAAAATAGATGGCACTTCAAGGATATATGGTCATATTGGCTTTGTAAACTCTATAGTATTAATTTTAACACACCATGATACCCATCCTTGACACCCTTGATAATGTCCACCACTATAACGATACTCTCCATTAGGTCCTTCAAGATAATGAATTCTATGGGGTGGTCTCATAACTACTTTCTATTCTCTCTACTTACAAAAGGCCAGAGACCCTATCATATTTAATGAAGTAATAGAGGAAATTTCTATTAGGGTTACACATAATACTCACTACCCACCCCATGATTACTATAGGGGATAGTCACACACTAGAAATATTATGGACTTAACCTACACAAGAATAAGAAACCATTTAAAATATTTTAATGGAAGTATAGGAACGTTAAGCTCTAGAGAGATGAAAAAAACTAATCCAAGATCAAATATTTGATGGACAAAGCATCACTGGATAATAAAACAAAAAAATCCATCCAATACCCTAATTATTGGGAAGTTCTGATGAATTCCCACTCCAGGTGAACCTATTTGTGATAACATCTTCTGTATAAGATTATCCTTCACCAACACCTCAATATATTCAAAAAATGTAAAATGAGTGACCTGGTGATGAATCTCCAAATACAATATATCCTTGAAATTCCACTCACTAGCCTTATCATTTGGGAGTATATCAAGAGTGTGTACAAGGATATTCATAAACCTAACTCTGAGATTCTACAAACTCAATATACCATAAAAAAAAGAGTTAAAATCCTTCTATCACACAACCTATAATGTAGAAGTTATAAAATAAGTAAATAACTAAATATAGAACTTATCCTATGTCACTTTTGACTCATCGTGATCACTAATAAATAGAATCCAAAATTGATCTAGAACTCATCTCAATAATAAAATTTCCAATGGAATATGATGCTTCTTCCTTACACAGTTAAAATTTAATGAAATATCAAGCTCCTACAACCACTAATTTATATCCTGGTCAAAGAAATTCCCCTCAAAATTTAGTAAACTATGGTACTGAAAATCATGAATAACCTTTCACTATAAGTCATCCTCATTATAATCAAACCACCTACAATAAATTAGAGAATCTTACTATACCTCACTAGCCTAAACCAGACTAGGACACCTTAAACTATCCATCTATACAACACCAAACAAGAACTCCTTAGTATAGGATATGAAATTCATTCAATCAATGTAATTAAATTAAATTAATTGTAATTCCCAAAAATTTTCCCCAATTTACACACAAGCACAATGAATCATGATTTATGTACTACACCTTGGTCTCTAACTTAAAATAAAAACCATCTTACATTAGTATGTTTAGTAAGAGTATGTTCCTTGAATTAGATTATAGGTGCCCTATCCACATCCTACACATTCTCATTTACCTAAATTATATATTGAGAATAAATGATACCATTGACCTAAAAAAATAATGAAATCCACACTAGTACTTAACTCCAAACTCTATCCTAACTCTAAAACAAATCTCAAATATTCATTTTTCCTGAACTTTCCCCACCAAAACTAAACCCGAGTTAAAAGTGAAGCCATGTTTGATCCTCAGATCTCTTCTCCATTAGGCCCTGATTTAGTAAGTAACATTGAGGTTATAAAAAAAACTTATGGGTGGAATTTCCATCATTATCCTAGGAAAAATTTAAATTTTAACGCCAATTACTTCCAAATAAATAATATGAGATAAAATCATGATTCCAAAATGCATGTAATTTTATATATAAATAAAAAAATTGTCTTAACAAAACTATCTCTAATGGTTGTGAATCCATCACCAATGATCACTAAGAGAATGTAATTTCCATCCAAATACTAGTTCCATATTGTAAATTAAAAAAATAGGATATATAAGTCTGGGTGAACATAAATGTATTCTCAGTAGGATCCTCCTTGAAAAATATCTTGAAAATTTAGATGAATTACACGAAAGATTTTGTGAATAAATAGTGAAATCATCTTATTAACTAACCAGGTCCAATACCTCCCATCTATCCCAAGGATCACTCTCCAAATCCTTATATAGGTATTGTAATATAATATCATGAAGATACATTGAAAAGGTACCTTGTACCCACTTATTCACTTATCTAGTGACCATCACATCCCAATTTATTATATATTATTCCCCCCATGCCTTATATATCCACATATCAACATAATTCATAACAAAATATCAATTCAAGTCTAAAAACATATACCATAACGACATACTACATACCACAACCACATACCATATACCTTAGAAACAACTGTATGTATCTGCATAACCACATCACCACATCCTCATCAAAATACCTCTATATCACTAAATACCAAAAACTCATGTTGTCATGATATATACTAAGTTTGGAAGAGAGAGAGATAGAAAATTTGAGTTGTAAACCATCCATATCACCCACTTCTTGGATGTTAAGGGTGTAACTAGATCCTAAAACCTCATATTGGATTATTAAGGTGATCTAACTTGGGTAATGGTGTGTAAGAAATAACATAAACTATAATGAATATATAGAAATAATACACAAGACCGACCTAGGGTTCACTCTTACAAAAACATCATTACAACCACACCTCATAGAAATAGTTTTATTTCTATAAATCAACAACTATTTCAACCTATAAACACTTCACCAACCACCACAATTACCACTCAACAAGAAAACCCCAACAACATAACTTCTTTTAGTCTTACTTCCTTATTAATTTATCATTAATAAATATATATTCATTTAATATATTATTTTTAGGAATTTGAACTTCATAAACACATTTTTAAATTTGAATTATCACATTTTAATTCATCATTTCATTTTAGTTATTAATCACTTCATCAATACCCTTTTCACTAGATTAATGCAACCAATTTACCATTCCACGTTCTAATTATTTCATTAATTAATCATTTACTCACACTAGGGTAACTGAAACATACTAACACATCTACCTCATCAAACTATGATGGAAACTAATATCAATAACAATACAAAATATCATCTCCACCACTTCTGCATCAAAAAGCACCATAAAATTTTTTACTAAATCAAGCCACCAAAAAAACAAAACATTATATTACCTGTTCCTCTTCCATAATAATCCAACAATAGAATTACCTCTAATATTAAATAAAAAAATCAAAATAATAATAAAAAGAATAATTCCTCATATAATTCTTACATGTTTAATTATCAATTAATTCTTAATATAATAGAAGTAAACAATAGTTTTGGGTTTTAATCTATTTATTCCAATATAATTTTTTAATTACTTTTTAATTATTATCATGATTTAATATTGAAACAACAATAGAAACAAAAAAGTCACAACAATATTCTTAATATAATTTTACAAACAACACCTTAATAACATCACATAAATCATATAAAAAATATAATTCAATTTTCCCTTTCAATTTATTTAATCTAGTTCCTTATATTATATAGGTAAATTCCAACTATTTACCCAAATAAAAAAATCATAATAATAATATATTAACAAGTATATAAAATAAAGATATTCCCTTACCTCAAATGATGCTTCAATGGTACATAACTGAGAGAGAAGGTTTCCAATAATCAAAAATCAACTAACCCACAAGAATCCTCCAAAAACCCTAGAACACATAATCCTCCATCAATCCAGCTTCTTAGTAATGAAAAAAAATATAGAGATATAAATCATGAAAATGAAGAATGAAAATAAGAAATATTATATGAAATAAAAAAATAACCCAATCAATGAGAGTGTGGCCTCACTGGACAACACAAGTTAAACAACATAATTGAGATCATTCTAAAGAATTAAGGAAATTCATAGGTTTACCAAAAATTGATATGAAACAAAAGAAATTAGAGATAATTTTTTAAGAAACCAAATTTATAATAAAATTTGGAAATATAAAAATCATGGTAAAATTCCTAGCATAACAATGAAATAAGGTTTAGTAAATCATAATTTTGAAAACCATGACATAATCTACACTTCAATCCCCCTATATTGGGGACGATGGCTATTCAAAATCAATACCACCAAATAACATCAAAGAAAAATGGTATCCATTATATTGAAAAGGACATTCACTCAAAATATACAGTGCAACTCTATTCCTTGATCATCTACCTACTCCACTCTTAAATTAAAAAACATACAAACATTATCAAAAAAACAATAAAAATAACTAAAATACAACACATAAACTAGAGTCAAGCTAAGAAATCATCTTAAGGGATTTCATCTTAATAAAACTTTTAACAACACAATCTAGAAATTAACACCATAATTTATAGGGTATAACATTTAGATAAAACTACTTTAATGCATCTCTTCTCAATGATAAATCATATTGTAATAAGATTATGTAATGAAATGATTTCTCTATGAGATGAAATTCAGTCCACACTCAAGGTATCCACAACTACTGTTCTCTAAACTAACTCCAAACACCCACAACACCTCAAAATAACAAATTATAGGACCATAAAAATCTAGGACCCTATATTAGATTCCATTCAAAAGATTATCATATTCAAGAATAAAAAAATATATAAAGAAAAAATAAAACAAAAAAATTGACCCCCCATGAAATACTTCTCAAAAAGAAATACTATCATTAAATACATTGAAACATATCGAAAGAGAATAAAAAACCATATTAGTATAATATCTATCTCAAAATAAAAAAAAAGAGAGTTAAAAATTATTATATACTTAGTCAATATATAAGAATATTGATCCCTCACACATTACACTAAGCCACCATGCCTTCACATGAGATGAACTCAAGGAATGAAGAACCCATGAAACACGTTCTATAGTGGATCTTGAATCTCAACAAGTCACCCCATAAGCATTTCATTATACTTAATATCCAACTCAAAAAAATTAATGGCATGGATGTTAGCATGATGATATCGTAGAAACTATGAAATGTGGATGAAGATATGAATAAGATATATTTTTAGAGGAATATATTATCAATAATCCTCCTTTTAAACCTGATAAAACACATCAAAATGTTGTGAAAATGTGGATAAATCTTATAATCAAGAGCAAACCTGTAACGCCCCGACCCTAGTTACCCAGAGTCAGTGCATTATTACATAAAATTGGCATGATTACAAGGAATCAAGTCCTGAAGGACCAATCAGTTTAGCTATCTTGGAAAATAGAATACATACATGAAGTTAAACATTACAACTTGAAAAGAAAAACAACAGTAATTTATTCCATTAGAAATGTCCAAGCCTCCTAGATTATGCCTGCAAGTCACTCATAACTAACTTCTTCATATCCTGGGAAAATAAATCATAAGAAAGGGGTGAGCTCAAATGCTCACTAAGGGTAAATAATTTAGCAGAATCTATAAACATTTAAGGCAAGATGTGTAATAAAACAAAAGCGTTTTTAAACATAAACTTGAACATAATATGGAAAAAATAAATCAAACATTACCATATAAACATACACTTGGATATTATACTATTTGAATAATCACATGAAATAACTAATTTCATAATGAGGGAATGTATAGTACCAGACTTTAATTTCAGTGTCAAGGTCTTATGCCAGGACCTATGGGCTATCTGTAATCGGAACCCAACCCGGAGAGCCTTTGTAACCGGACACCATCTCGGAGATCCTCTGTAACTGGATTCCAACATGAAGAGCCACTGTAACCAGACACCAACCAAAAGGGTCTGCTGTAACTGGACCCCAACCCGGAGGGCTTACTTTTACCGGTCCCCAACCCAAAACATACTAGTTTAATACATTCAACATAAGAAAAAGTTTAAATATAACATAAACATTCATATTAAAACTAGCATATGAAATGTCAATACGTTATCCATAAACCATGAATTGTATAAAAATAATACATCCATAGTCAAACATGTCACAAAACATTCAAAACAAAATGGAAGATTTGTATCATAATAAATCAACTTCAAACATGTTTAAAATCCATTAAAGGATTTTGACATAGATGAAAATGATCAGAAAAATGCTTTGAGAGAAATACACCTTTTTCATGAAATTGTTTAAAATTATCACAATATATAAAAGTAGTAATTTAAAAGATATTTTTGAATCAAAGTGTCCCATATAACTTTTAAACTTTTTAAAAGAATTATCATTTCAAAACATTCATGTCCATATAAATAAATTCTTAAAATCATTTTGAAAACATGGACATTAATTAAAAGAGTTTAGAAAGATAAATATTTAAAAAATTTAAAATGATGATCTAGTTAAATAAACCCTCCCATAAAACCTTGAAATATTACTTTTGAAATAATTTTTAAAAAATATGGGTACCTATGATAACTATGTCCCGGAAAATACTTACACATGAACGATGTAGGATAATAATGAGATTGAGGAAATAACCCTTACTTTGTTGTAATCAATCGATTCGTAAGAACAATAGTCAATAACCACCAAATTAATCACAAAATATCATGAATATAAAGAGAATCATGATAATATATATCAAATGGCAGTACAAAATACACCACATGCAATAAATAAGTGGTGAACAATGGAAATCTCATGGAATTAAAAGTGAGATAAGAAACCCCTTACCACGTGTCCGACTTGACTCACTCGTATGTTTCTTGTTATTCCTGAATAATAAACTTAAGTTAATTTCTACTTTATTAAGAATATTTTCAATTTTATTATTCCTTTTATATCACTTATTACCTTGCTATAACAGTTAGTTAATTATTTGAGTTCATTTCGGACATTTTGTCGATGTTCGGAACTTGAGTAAAAAATGAACTTGTTATAATTATAAATTGTCCATGTGGTCAAAATTACATTATATATAGGATGATATTACTCATTTTTATTTCATATATATAATATTTTTCTATTATATATATGTATTTATAACAGAACATAATATTTAGAGATAATAAATGAAATGCACCGTTCATGGAGACGGAAAGCCGTACGTACGCATGAACGCAACTTTCATTTCTATTTTCTATTTTAATGGAATTAAAACATAATTATACATAGGAATATTATAATTACAGTATAATATAATATATAATATCATTAACTCCATACTTTATACGTCCCACATAAGTCATTAACGAGTCATATCACTTTGTGGGGGCGGTAGTCCGCACTTCCTCAAATGAAATTATCGCGTTTTACCCATAATAGAAAACATAACGGTATGATATAAATTGAAAATAAAGAATCACAAATAAAACATAAACATAAAATATATATCATATATAAATACAGTGCCATCGTAATGGCCACCATGAGATGCGATATGAGATAATCGAACAATCATCGTTTCGTGAGGCCTTAGTTTTCCAACCACAGAAACAGTATGTTCTTCACCCATTAGATGGAGGTGTGTGTAAGTTTAGTTAGAATAATTCTCATAAAAACATCCTAGTATGTTGAGGATACTGGTGTTCTCATAAAATGAAGGAATAAAAAAAGTTTATTGCTGTTCGAGAAGTAAAATAAAAAAAATTAAAGAAAAGAATTTAAGAGAAACTATTACCTTTAATTTGGGTAACTTCCTTTTGTATGAACCAAAAGGAATTTTTAAAGTGACTTATGCCTAATTTAATTATTATAGGTGTAAGATAGGGATCTTGAGAGCTTATTTGGGTAGAGATTGGACGATCCAAGGGGATTGAGAGGTGTGTGGAATGGGTTAGAAGTGGTGTCCTTTTATAAGGGGGGAGGGGTTCTTTAGGAAAGTGTGAAAATATTATTTTATTATATAGTGATATTTGGTTTATAAAGGTCCAAAAATAATTAAAGTCAAAGAAAATATGAATCATGGTTGGAATAAAATAATCCAATAAGAATTGGACAGATTTTGGATATCGTTTTAATATTAATAATCTTATTTATTTAAATCATTTATTAATGAGGTAAATACTACATCATTATTATGTCATAAATAATTTATTTTATGTTATGTCTAAAAATTAAAATACCATAATTTAGGAAACATTTTTATCCTTACAATGAATATTTATAGTCTAAAATATGACTTATATAACCCCATGTAAAAATAGATTTACTAAAAGATATTTGTTTATGTCATTTTTGCCTTTACTTTAAGTTAATTAAAATAAAGTGTCATTATCATTCATAAGTGGCTACATGGGGTCCCAAAATAGACCCAAGGATTCCCATGGTCGGCCATGACTCATCCAATAAGGTTAGGACAAGTGTTAAGATAATTTTTAATTATTATAATATTCTTTTTACCTTGAATTACCCTATTTACCTTTAACTGCGGTAAATAAGTCAAAAGTTACTATTCACCAAGATTTATTTTCATCTTATTGAACAATATTTTATTTACTAAGGTTAACTATGTCTCTCTTAGTTTTAAAATTCAACTCACAGAAGTAGTAAAATTAAGTTTTATGTAAATTTTCAAATGCTCATAGGAGGTGGGTAAAAGACGGTAAAAAGTTCAATAAAATTTTTATATATCTAAAATTATTATAAAATGAATACAATGAATTATATTGAACTTATATAGGTATTATGTATCTATTTTTACCTATAATAAATTTAAATAAAATAAATAATTATTTAAATAAAAAGTCGGTTTTAACCAATAATTCAGTGTTTTTCACTATTCATCAAAAATTGAAAGTTTTCAGAAAAATTCCAAAATTTCACCCTAAGATAATTTTGATATTATGAATTCAAAAATTAAGTCTATTTTGAAAATTAAAAACATATAAGTTTCATTTATTAATTTAAAATTAATTCACGTTGCCAAAACCAAAAAGTGTGTTTTTAAGAAATAATAACTAATAAAAGATTGATAATTGTTTTTGTTCAATTTCAAAGTGAAATTATTTCCAATGAATATAATTGGATTAAATGGTAAAAATATAATCTATTTATACTTCCAAACCATTAAAATGTATAATTTAACACTACAAATTAATTTGATTAAAAAATTTGTTTTTAGTTAAAATATAGTATTTTTCACTATTCATCCAAATATAAAAGTTATCAGAAAAACAACAAAATTTTATTGAAACTAAATTCTTATATACCGATTATAAATAAGAAGTTTATTTTGTAAAATTGAATTTATAAAATTTTCAAATATTAGATTTAAAAAGGGTTCGCCATTAAAAGGCGCTAAAATTGCATTTTTTTAAAAAAATTACTTCTTTTATCTGAAAAAAATGAATTTGTTTTTTTTCATTATATCTAAGAAACTCATAATATGGATTATAAAATTATAAGGATTATATAAAATTCAAAATTTAGTTAACACTATTCAAAACCTCTTTTGAACGGCTAATTTGGTAAGTCGTGGTGCGCTTGAACTCGGTGTTGCGTGTAATGGAAGTTATTGAATTACTTTGAAGAAATAGCGTACTATGAAATCTTGGGGTGTTACATTATTCCATAATTAAATAAATTGCATCCTCGCAATTTGAAATTGTTCTTCGAAAATAAAAGGTTTAAAATAGAAAATACCTTTGTGGGAAACCCCAAATCGGAAATTGGGTTAATAAAATTTAGTCTTAATAAAAGGAAAAGGGAAATGAAAGTCACCATCAAATTATTATCTCGATTAAGAGAACATTGATGGAAATTAGAGACACATAATTTGAGTAAAAATGTAAATATTTATAGGGAGTTATTGAGGTCATCAGTCACAAACAATTGAAGAATTGAGGGTCTCAAAGCCATCAATCTATGATGATTTAAAATATCATCAGTTCAACAAAACATAAGGTATTAGGATAGCACATTTTTAGTTTTAATATCCCTTACCTAAAGTTTAAGAATTAATTTCTTCATAGAATAAAAGAAGAAAAAAAATATACTTGACAAGTAGAGTTCCATCCTTTAACTAATTTCAACCACAAACTCATATTTCACTCTAAAAGATAATAGAACTTAAAAAATATTCTATTTATCCAATTCATATAAGGTTCCAAAAAAATGAATTTATAATTCATCGACCGGAACTTTTAAAAAAACTACATTATTCAATCCAGGACATCATGTGGGCTAGTGGTAGGTGATACAACCTTGTCACCCTTTGGTTGCGGGTTCAAGTCTCGCGGCCTTTCCGGATGCAACGGGTTGCCTCCTGACCTCCGAGTTATCCTTTTTATGGAAATCTAAAAATAATCTCAAACTAGACTTATCCAAATTACTTCAATACAAACTCAGAGTCCAAAATTTATAAGGTAAACACAATTAAGATCCTTTTTTCCACATAATAACATGTGAACACATTCATCATGTATTCTTTTAAGACACTACAACATCCTAAATTACAATAAAACCTTATTGATTACATTCAATCTCACTTATTCCTTATATAATACTTGATATACTCCTTCTATCCAAAAATGTTGTAAAATCCAACAATGATGGAATATACAAATCATTAATCAGTTTCAAGGTAGTCAGGAATATCCATTATAGTTTATCCAAATCAATCATGTATTATTCAAAAATCACTACCTCAGTATCAGAACCATATTATGGTTTATCTTTCTCTCAGCCATATATTTTCCAAAAATTTAACCAGCTATTGAGTCAATTTTTATTGGTTCTACACAATCTCAAATCCTTAATGAAATAGTACTATAGTACAATCCTTATATACTCTATAATTCTTATAACATGTACATCATTAATAAAATACTCAAATGACACAATACTTTAATAACAACGTAAGAAATCTAATCATTCTTCTTCATCTTTGGTAGTATAATAACTTTATTTTTATCCCATAGCAGCATTTGGGGTATACTATGATGATTTGGACATTGATTTGCGTAGTGTCCCAACTCCTTGCAGATGAAGCATTGTACATTTGAAACTTTTTTCTTACCCTTGCAATCATGTACTTGGTGTCCTTTTTCTCCACACTTATAACAAACTCTCATTCCCTTCAAGCATTTACCAAGGTGATTCTTTCAAAAGTTATCACATTAGGAAAATCCTTCTTTTCCATCTTCCTTTTATCCATCTTTCTCTCTTCCATCCTTTTCTTCTCTTGCTTCCCTTAAAAGCCATAGGACTCAAGGAATTCTTTAATTATCTTATTAATGCATGATATTATTTCTTCATATGTTGAGAATACAAGGGAGACTATTTACCTTCTAAATGTTGTCTTAATACTATGAAAGATATGATCTTTCTTACTCTTTGGATCATACGTATTGCTGGAGTTCACATTCCTTCTACTGGGCGCCATTTCTATACAATGGCATACACTAGGTCAGTTTATGAATTGTAATGAATAATTCAAAACATGTAAAATACCTAAAGTAAATTGAACAGTTTATGGATATAATCCATAATCATAAAAATATTTTCTTTGTGGAGGTATATACTCATAAATCCTACATAATGATTTAAAAATAAAATGAGAATTATCCTAAGCATATCTCCTGGAAGTATCATAACCAAGAGTGCAACAATGCCCATTTTCGTGCACCAGTTCCCATTCAAGTCCAGCTCAAAGTGGTGTTTTTGGGTTTTACCCCTAGGTACATCTGTGCCAGAGCCGCCTCTACCTACACGTATCTAGATAGGCATGTATTTTCTTATAAAACTCACAAAATTTCTACATTACCAAAATTCTAGTAAGTTCTTCTATACTAATAATAAAAGTCTATTTTAGGGTAATCTTCTCTAATCAGAGTTTATCTAAATCTAATTTCCAAGGTTATTGCTAAACTTCCTCTGATACCAACTGTAACGAACCGACCCTAGTTACCCAGAGTCGGTGCATTATTACATAACATTAGCATGATTATAAGGAATCAAGTCCCGAAGGACCAATCAGTTTAGCAGTCTTGGAAAATAGATTACATACATGATGTTCAACATTACAACTTGAAAATAAAAACAACAGTAATTTATTCAATTAGAAACGTCCAAGTCTCCTAGACTATGCCTACAAGTCACTTATAACTAGCTTCTTCATATCTTGGGAAAATAAAACATAAGAAAGGGGCGAGCTCATATGCTTAGTAATATTAAATAATTTAGCGGAATCTATTAACATTAAATGCAAGATGTGTAATAAAACAACAACCTTTTTAAACATAAAATTGAACATAATATGGCAAAAATAAATCAAACATTACCACATAAACATGCACATGGATATTATACTATTCTAATAATAACATGAAATATCTAATTTTATAATGAGGGAATGTATAGTACCAGACTTTAATTTCTGTGTCATGGCCTCGTGCCAGGACCAATGGGCTAATTGTAATCGAACCCAAACCCGGAGAGCCTTTGTAACCATACTCCATATCGGAGAGCCTCTATAACCGGACTCCAACCCAAAGAGCCTCTATAACCAGACTCCATCCCAGAGGGTTTGCTGTAACCAGAATCCAACCTGAAGGGCTTAATTTACCATTCCCCAACCTGCAACACACTAGTCCAATACATTCATCATAAGAAAAGGTTGAAATATAACATAAACATTCGTATTAAAACTAGAATATGAAATGTCAATACCTTATCCATAAACCATGAATGGTATAAAAATAACACATCTATAGTTAAACATATTACAAATAATTCAATACAATATGGAAGATTTTTATCATAATAAATCAACTTCAAGCAAGTTTAAAATCCATTTAAGGATGTTGACATAGATGAAAATGATCAGTAAAATGCTTTGAGGGAAATACCCCTTTTTCATGAAATTGTTTAAAATTCTAACAATTTTTAAAGGTATTCATTTAAAAGGTATTTTTGAATCAAAGTGTCCCATACCACTTTGAAACTTTTTAAAAGAATTATCATTTCAAAACATTCATGTTGATATAAATAAATCCTTAAAATCTTTTTGAAAACATGGACATTAATTAAAAGGGTTTAGAAAGATAAATATTTAAAACATTTAAAATGATTATCTAGTTAAATATATCCTACCATAAAACCGTAAAAGATTCCTTTTGAAATATTTTTTATAAAATATGGGTATCTATGATAAGTATGTCCCAGAAAATACTTACACATGAACAATCTCAGATAATAATGAGATTAAGGAAATAACCCTTACCTCGTTGTAATCAATAGAGTCGTATGAACAATAGTCAATAACCACCAAATTAATCACAAAATATCATGAATATAAATAGAATAATCATAATATATATCAAATGGCAGTACACAATACACCACATGCAATAAATAAGTGGTGAACAATGGAAATCTCACAGAATTAAAAGTGAGATAAGAAACCCCTTGCCATGTGTCCAACTTGACTCACTCGTATGTTCCTTGTTCATCCAGAATAATAAAATTAAGTTAATTTCTACTTGATTAAGAATATTTTCAATGTTATTATTTCTTTTATATCACTTGTTATCTTGCTATAACAATTAGTTAATTATTTGAGTTCATATCGGACATTTTGTCGATGTTCTGAACTTGAGTCAAAAATGAACTTGTTATAATTATAAATTGTCCATGTGGTCAAAATTACATTATATATAGAATGATATTACTCATTTAGAACTCATATATATCATATTTATATAGAATATATATGTATTTATAATAGTACATAATATTTGGAGATAAGAAATGAAATGCACCATTAATGGAGACGGTAAGCCGTACGTACGGATGGATGCTACTTTCATTTCTATTTTTTATTTTAATGGAATTAAAACATAATGATACATGGGTATATTATAATTAAAGTATAATATCATGTATAATATCATTAAATCCCTACTTTATACGTCCCACATAAGTCATTAACGAGTCATATCACTTTGAGGGGGCGATAGTCCGTACTTTCTCAGATGAAATTATCGCGTTTTACCCATAATAGAAACCATAAAGGGATGATATAAATGGAAAATAAAGAATCAAAAAGAAAACATGACCATAATATATATATCATATATAAATAAATTTCCATTTTAGTTTCCACCATGAGAGGTGTTAGGAGATAATTGAACAATCATCATTTCATGAGGCGTTAGTTTGCCAACCACACAAACAGTATGTTCTTCACCCATTAGATGGAGGTTTGTGTAAGTATAGTTAGAATCCTTCTCATAGAAACATCCTAGTATATTTAGGATACTGTTGTTCTCATTAAATAAAGGAATAAAAAGAGTTTAGTGGGGTTGGAGAAGTAAAATAAAACAAAATAAAATAAAAGAATTTAAGAGAAACTGTTACCTTTAATTTGGGTAACTTCTTTTGTTTTGAGTCAAAAAGACTTTTTGAAGTGACTTATGCCTAAGGTAAGGATTCTAGGGGTAAGATGGGGATCTTTAGAGCTTATTTGGGTAGGGGTTGGATGAGAAAAGGGCATTTAGAGGTGTGTGTAATGGGTTAGAAGTGGTGTCCTTTTATAAGGGGGAGGAGGGGCTCTTTAGGAAAGTGTGAAAATATTATTTTATTATATAGTGATATTTGGTTTATAAAGGTCCAAAAATAATTGAAGTCGAAGATAAGATGACTCATGGTCGAAATAGAATCATCCAATAATAATTGGATAGGTTTTGGATATATTTTTAATTTTAATAATCTTATTTATTTAAATCATTTATTAATGACGTAAATACTACATCATTATTGTGTTATAAATAATTTAATTTATCTGAGGTCTAAAAATTATAAAAAAATACCATAATGTTGGAAATATTTTTATATTTCCAATGAATATTTATAGTAGAAAATATGAATCATAAAACCCCATGTAAAAATTGATTTACTAAAAGATATTTGTTTATGTCATTTTTGCCTTTACTTTAAGTTAATTAAAATAAAGTGTCATTATCATTCTTAAGTGGATCCATGGGGTCCCAAAAATCAACCCAAGGATGACCATGGTAAGATATGACTCATCCAATAAGGTTAGGACAAGTGTTAATGTAATTTTGTATTATTATAATATTCTTTTTACCTTGAATTACCCTATTTACCTTTAATCGCGGTAAATAAAAGTCAAAAGTTACTATTCACAAAAATTATTTTCATCTTATTGAACCAAATTTTACTTACTGAGTTTAACCTTGTCTCTCAAATTTTTGAAATTCAACTCACAGAAGTGGTAAAATTAAGTTTTATGCAAATTTGCAATTGCTCCTAGGAGGTGGGTAAAAGAGAGTAAAAAGTTCAATAAAATATTTATATATCTAAACTTATTATAAAATGACTCAAATGAATTATATTGAACTTATATAGATATTATGTATATATTTTGAGCTAAAATAAATTTAATAAAATAAATAATTATTTAAATAAAAAGTTGGTTTTAACCAATAACTCAGTGTTTTTCACTATTCATCAAAAATTAAAAGTTTTCGGGAAAAATACCAAAATTTCCCCCTAAGATAAATTTGATATTATGAATTAAAAAAGTAAGTCTATTTTACCAAATTGAAAACTAAGAATTTTCATTTATTAATTTAAAATTAATTCCCGTTGTTAAAACTAAAAAGCGTGTTTTTAAGAAATAATAACTAACAAAAGATTGATACTTGTTTATGTTAAATTTAAAAGTGAAATCATTTAAAATGAATAAAATTGGATTAAATAGTAAAACTATAATATATTTATACTTCCAAACCATTAAAATGTATAATATAACACTAAAATTATTTTGATTAAAAAATTTGTTTTCAGTTAAAATATAGTATCTTTCACTATTCACCCAAATATGAAAGTTATCAAAAAAACACCAAAAAAATTTTGAAACTAAATTCTTATGTCCGGATTCTAAAGAATAAGTTTATTTTGTCAAATTGAATACATAAAAGTTTCAAATATTGGGTTAAAAAAGGGTTCACCATTAAAAGGATGCAAAATTTCATTTTTTTAAAAAAATACTTCTTTTATCTAAAAAAATGAATTTTTTTTCATTATGTCTAAGAAACTCATAATTTTGGATTCTAAAATTATAAGTATTATATAAAATTCAAAATTTAGTTAATACTATTCATAACCTCTTTTGAACGACTAGTTTGGTAATTCGTGGTGCGCTTGAACTCATTGTTCCGTGTAGTGAAAGTTATTGAATTATTTTGAAGAAATAACGTAATATGAAATCTTGGGGTGTTACAGTCTTCCCTCTAATAAATTTCATCCTATCAATTTGAAATTTTTCTTCGAAAAGAAAAGGTTGAAAATAGAAAATACTTTTTTGGGAAACCCCACATCAGAAATTGGGTTAATAAAATTTATTATTAATAAGTGGAAAAGGGAAATGAAAAAGTCACCACCAAATTATGATCTCGATTAGGAGAAAATTGGTGACAATTAGAGACACATAATTGAAGGAAAAATGTAAATGTTTATTGGAAGTGATTGAGGTCATCGGTCACTAGCAATTATAGAATTAAGGGCCCAAAGCCATCAATCTATGATGATTTAAAATATCATCAGTTCAAAAAAACATAAGGTATTAGGATAACAAATTTTTAGTTTTTAGATCCCTTACCTAAAGTTTAAGAATTAATTTCTTCATAGAATAAGAGAAGAAAAAAATATATACTTGACAAGTAGAGTGTCACGACCCGATCCAACGGGGCTCGAGCCGTGACTCCCCAAGCCCACCTCCAATAGGCCAGGGGCTCATGACTAGCACCGAGTAGGATATCACACACATGAGAGGAATTAGAATAAGGTACCTATACACACGCACCCACATATACCTCCATGAAACAGTGTAAAGATATATAAAACCGAATAGTAAATTCATGCATACAACTATCCCAAATCAGAGTGAAATAGAAATACATAAGGGAAAAATAGATCCCACCAAAGGAAAACCACAAAAGCATCCAACCTTCTCGGAAGAAGTGGTACACTACCAAAAGTAGCACTGAAAAGCTCCTCGACACAGATCTGGTAAGACTCCATGGTCAGTCCCGTTCACTCAGCTTTGCTTGCTCCGGGTCCTCCTGGGACACCGTCGAAAGGCCTGTGGTCTGCACAAGACACAAACATGTGCAGGAAAATCCCATACATGGGTGAGTATAACAATACTCAGTAGGCACCCCAAAAACCCAAAACAAAAGAGAACAACTGAAAGGTAATAGTCCGCTCATCCCAGCCAGAGGGAACCTAGACGAGAGAGAAACTCCCTCTCGTGACCATCCTCGTCTAAACACAACTAGTCAGCTCAATTCAGGTTCATGCCCATACATACACCTTTAAAATATTCTCAGGTATATGCCCATACATATACTATGAATAGCCGCTCAGGTATACATCCATACATATACCATGAACATCTCGATATACTCAGCTCACACACCAAGCCACATGAGGTACCGACCTCATCACCAGCAACAGTTCACAACCAGGAGAGCACACTCCATGATCACTGTCATCCCAGATGACACTCGTCCGATAGATACACTCCATCAGGTCCCACAAACACATCTCAGATGCTCACCCGAGAGATCACGCTCGTCAGATATTGTCACTATGAAAACCTCGCTGAAACAACACAAACACCAAACTCCTTGGATAGAAGATCACTCGTAGGGTCTACTAGGGGATTCCAGAACCCACACCGGTATACGAATCTCTCACAGATAGGGGATCACTCCTAGTGTTTTCTGGGGTATACCACAACCCGATATGGCATTCGTAGATCTCACAGATAGGGGATCACACCTAGGATCCGCTGGGGGATACCACAACCCAATCTGGTGCTCGTCAGAAACATGTCACTCAGATAGAGGATCATCACCCCTGTCACGATGATCAAGATGATACCAAAACCCTATCTGGTACATCTTGCACTATAGGGGATCGAACTGACGATGCCACCACCCTATAGAAACCACGCGCTGAGTAGGGGATCGTATAACCAACGATATTGAAACCCTACTATCATTCTCATGCCGAGTAGGGGATCATATACCCAAAAATTCCACAACCCTACTGAGTACGACCCACCGCATAGGGGATCATATTCCTGATGATGCCACAAACCCTACGGGGTTAACCTGCTAGATAGGGGATCGCCGCTCATAGATAAGCGGTCACAGCGATACCAAGAACCTGATCTAAGAAAACGATGGTAGAGGATCCCGCTCCGAGCCCATTGGAGGGATGCCACAACTATAACAGATTGAACATCCCATCGAGAGGATCACAAAACCTATACTATGGTTGTGATGCCGTGTGAACCCTCGTAGGAACAAACCAAGGGAGTACTCTCAACTACTACTAGTCCAAACGTCACTAAACCGAGCGACCTGCCACAATTCCACACCACGCACCTCCAAGGCCAATATCGAGGCTTCCATCATGATCCACATGAAAAAACACACATGATAGGCTGTTTACTCTCCCGAAACAGACAACCGGTGAAAAATGCACTATTCACCATAGCTAGCCCTTGTGGGGCCCACACTACGATCCCGAAACTCATCAAGAGGATCATGCCACTGGGATCCCCTTGGGAAAACACATGGGATCGACTACTCGATCATCCGAAACAGACACCCGGTGAAAAAGGTACTATTCACCGAAGCCAGCCTAGGTGGGGCCCACACCTCACTCCGGAAACTCTTCAAGCGGATCAGACCATTACGATCCCCTCAGAAAAGCCACGTTTCTCCATAAACTCCAGAACCCGGCCTCATGGGGCCCACACCCTATTCTTGGTCCCAACACCCGGAAACTATCTTGAAAAGTCCGCCGTACCATCAGGGTCTCTACGCCACTGACGGCACGTCATTTGGACACTCCGTGCAGAAGTTATTGTAGATCGAAGTTGAAAATAATAAAATATTATTATTATTTTCAACGTTCCATGGACCTGAGCCAAAAACCCGACTCATAAAATTCTCTATTGAATCTCAAGAGGTCCATCTCAACGCAAGCTTCGCGCTGCCGTAAACGGCTCTCAAACCGGACATCCGATTTAAGAGTTACAAGGGTTTAAAGAACCCCCGGAAAACCTGGTCGGACGACCGCCTGCCTCACCGAAAACCACCACGCTGCCGACAGAAACCACCGTGCCGCCGCTAGATTCCGGCGCAATGCCTCTGCTTCGCCGGAATCCGCCATGGCCCCCGCTCTCGCCGCTAGAAAACCGGGTTTTCCGCCGAAAAACTTTTGGAAGCCACTGAGAGCACCTCGGTGCTCCAAATTCAGATCTAAAACATTTTTCGGAAATCTCGGGACTCGAAATATGCAAAACCTATGAAGATTTGAAGAAAAATAACGCATAAACGGGATTCGGGATTTTAAAACTCAAACCACCTACCTCGCGAGCGAAACGCCGAAGCTTCGGGTGAAAAACGATGCCCACAACGCTCTGAAGCTCGATCCACTGGCGATCAGTGCAAAAAACGGACGTCCGCTGCGCCTTGATCCGTCGATGGAGGAGGGGGAGGGAGGTGGTCATTCGTTGTGCACCGCCAGAGGAAGATCAAAGGTGGTGGGTGGGGTGATTGATTATTACATTTAAATTATTTTAATTTATTTAAATAATTACAACAAGACCCCCAACCAGACCTCCCGGTGTGAAGGAGATTAGGTCACCTCTAGGGTAAACACGACATTCTGAACTCAAATGCGGTCTCAGAATTTTGATCCGAAACTCCGTTCAGAAGTTATTCGAGCTGACGCTCATAAATAAACTTTTCAATTTATTTACAGAAACGCCCCTGGTGGCTTTTCTCAGAGCAGGTCCGCGCCCACAAAGTTTACACCCCTCCTAGGGTAAATAACACGCTCCAGACGCAACTGTGCCCTCAGATTCCCATTCTGAGCTACCATTTAGGAGATAAATTTCCCCCGCCATGTGCATAGTATAAAAAATACTTAATATTTTTATAAAATTAATTCCAGGCACACCGGGCCTCGGAATCGCACGCCGTCTTTGCGCCTAGCTCTGGAATTATTCATAGGAATATTCCAAAGTCTGAAAGGGCCAAAACCTGAGTCACTAAATCCTCCCCACCTAAGAACTTTTCATCCCCGAAAATCCATAAGAACAAGGAAAGCAACTGGACTCTCAACTACGTCTCCCATGCCAGCGAGTTTGCCAACAAACACCCCTACCTGAACACATAAGGCAGAGGGAATTATCCACCACACCTCAACACTATCCCCTTTGGGCAGCACTGACTCACCCGCATGGTTTTGATCACGTCACAAAAATGAATCTTGGTGGGGGAAGGATCTCTCTTCCTCACACATTCTAAGCACACCGAACAACACCTACAAAGGGTCTTACCAACACCCTGAACAAAACTCGAGAAAGCAATATAAAGGGAAGAGTACCACTAATTTTTTTTTAACAAGTTACTGTAGAAAGTAGAAAGGACATAAGGTGTACCTATATCCATCCGTGAAGTCTCTGGGTCAACAACCTCTAGGGCTTGCAGCTGTCCTCGCCATCATCCCCCAACTCCTTGAGCTTGGTGTGGACCACCTGTGGGTGGGGGTGGTGGCAACTGATACTGCCTACCACCTCCTGCTGCTGCACCAACTCCATCGCCACGTCCACCGACCTACGGATCTCCTTGCTCGAGACGCTGCCTCTGCTAAGGCGGTCTATTGACCAAATCCCTCTTAGCAGAATGATGGGTTGGACAATCTCTAGACAGATGTACCCAACCATCACAAGCGTAGCACCGCCTCTCCTGTGTCTGACCAAAACTGGCCTGCGAGCCCTGTGAGCCCTGGGCCTCAGATCCTCCATCCTATGGTCGCCTCCTGAAACATCGGCCACGTCTGGACCCCTGAGTATGTCTTTGGCTACCAAATGATGATCTGATTGATGAAGTCTCAGATCTCACGTTCCAAGCACTAATAGGCGAGGTCTGCTCGTCCAAAAATCTCTCCACCACTAGGGCCCACTCTAGCACTCCTGCATAGGTGGGAAAACACAAGGAAACCAAACCTATCTATATGTCCCTATGTAGGCCCTGCTCGAAGGTTAGAGCCCTAAATAAAGGGTCTCAAACCATATCCAGGGAGTAGCGCAACATATCTGTAAACCTCGCTGAGTACTCCGACATAGTAATGTCATCCTACTGAAGCTGCAGAAGCTCCTGAATCTGCACTGACCTTAGCATCACCAGATAGAACTCTTCCCTGAAGAGATACTCAAACTCTGCCCATGTGAGAATCTAATCATCATGGGACTGCATCACCAAACTCCACCATCTCCCAACCGAACCATGCAGATGGCTCGCCGGTAGGACCACCATCTGATCTGGGGGTGTCATCACCAGGCGGAAAACTCTGGTGACTGCTTCAAGCCAATCATCAGCTGCCTGAGGGTCTAGATCACCCCGGAACCTCAGAGGTCACTGCCTCTGAAACTCATACAGTGCAATCAGCCTGCACGCAACCTCATTCTGAACTACTGGTACAACTAGGTGCTCGAAAGGTGGTGGCTCAACTGGCAGACCACCTGGAGATGCTGCCTCAGAACCTGCACCCTAGTCTACAGCCTCTACACGGGGAAGATCGTCACCATAATTCTGCTGTGGAACCCTCGCTAGCTGTCGTCGTGGAGGCATCATGAAATACAATCAAGACTCCCCATAGTCAAAGAGTATATCTGGAGATCTGACTCATGAAGAACAAGGGAAACCCACAAACCTAATTCTATATGATGCATGCACCGTTATGTCCCTGCGACTAGTGTCCAAACATCTCGAGTCGAAAGACAGGTTATCAGAGTCCTAATGAATGGATACGTCAGCCGCCGCACAAACATTAGAGTCCCTGGCCTGGAAGCCGAACTCAAAACATCTTGAAATTTCTGCTATGCAACCCAAACCAAACTCACAAATAGACCGGCTACGCTCTGAGATCCCAAAGGTGGAGCCTCCTTTGATACCACTCTGTCACGACCCGATCCAACGGGGCTTGAGTCGCGACTCCCCAATCCCACCTCCAATAGGCCAGGGGCTGACGACTAGCGCCGAGTAGGCTATCACACAAATGGGAGGAATTATCCTAAGTTACCTGTACACACGCACCCACATACACGTCCATGAAATAGTGCAGAGATATAAAAAACTGAATAGTAAATGCATGCATACAACTATCCCAAACCAAAGTGCAATAGAATTACAAAAGGGAAAACATGTCCCAACAAATGAAAACCACAAAAGCATCCAACCTTCCCGGAAGAAGGGGTATGCTGCCAAAATCACCACCGAAAAGCTCCTCGGCACAACTCCGGTAAGACTCCACAGTCAATCCCTCTCACTCAGCTACGCCTGCTCCGGGTTCTCCTGGGACATCATTGAAAGGCCTGTGGTCTGCACAAGACACAAAAATGTGCTTGCAAATCCCATTAAGGGGTGAGTATAAAAATACTCAGTAGGTACCCTAGAAACCCAAAAAAAAAGAGAGAAACTGAAAGCCAATAGTCCGCTCATCCCAACCAGAGGGAACCTAGACAAGAGAGAAACTCCATCTCGTGACCATCCTCAGCTAAACACAACTAGTCAGCTCAATTCATGTGTATGCCCATACATACGCCTTGAAAATCCACTCAGGTATACGCCCATACATATACCATGAACATCCACTTAGGTATATGATTTTTCTTATTTCAAAACTTTTGGAGCCCAAGATAAAAATGAGAAAAAACTTCCACTGATAACTATTTATAGTGATCATGGAGGAGAATTTCAAAATTTTGATTTTGAAACTTTTTGTATTAGAAAAGGCATTACTCATAACCTCTCAGCACCCAAAACACCACAAAAAAAGGTTTTGTTGAAAGAAGAAATTGAATTCTTCAAGAGATAACAACAACCATGTTGAGTTAATATTCTATAGCCAAATATTTTTTGGCTGAAGCTATAAGTACTACTTTTTATATTATAAATCGATTTTTGATTAGAAATTTTCTTAATAAAACCCCATATGAAATATGGAATGGTAGAAAACATATACTTTCATACTTCATGGTTTTTGGTTTCAAAGTATTCCATATGAATACTAAAGATAATCTATACAAATTAACACCAAAATCTGATAAAGTAATTTTATTAGGATACTTCATAACTTCGAAGGATTATTGAGTTTTCAATAAAAATACTTGTACTGTTCAAGAAATAGTACACATAAAATTTTATGAAACTGATCCTTTTGTTTTTAAACAACCTCAACTAACATCTTCAAATGTGTTTTCAAAAACCGATTATCAACCTTTGTTGGAAGATCCCTCTAATAAGGAAAATGTTCAAGAAAATATTTCTGAAGCATTTACCCTAGAAGACTTCCTAACCTACATTGATGAACATGTTTTACAAAACCCAAATTAGTTGTTTCTAAAGAATCATCCCAGTGATAGTATCATTGGTGATGTAAATCAACTTGTAAGGACTAGAAGTTCCTTAAGAAATGAAGTATAACATATATAATTCTTTTCCCAGTTAGAACCAAAAATCAATGATGAAGCTTTAGGTGATGATGATTGGATAAAAGGTATACAAAATGAGCTAAATGAATTTGAAAGGAATAGAGTCTGGACCTTGGTTGAAAGACCTAAGGAAACTTCTGTTATTGGAGTAAAAGGGGTCTTCAGAAATAAGTGTGACAAAAATGGAATCAATGTAAGAAATATAGATAGATTAGTTGCTAAAGGCTATAATCAACAAGAAGGAATATACTATGAAGAAACCTATGCTCTAGTACCTAGACTTGAATCTATTTGTATTATACTTGCCTTTGTAGCATTCTCCAATTTCAAACTTTTTCAAATGGATGTTAAATGTGATTTCCTTAATGGTTATGTTCAACAGGAAGTTTTTGTTGAAAAAAATCCTAGTTTTGAAGATACAAAACATCCTGATCATGCTTTCAAACATACCAAAGCTTTGTATGGACTCAAACAAGCCCGTAGAGCCTGTTATGATAGAATTACAAAATTTTTGCTTCAAAATAATAATGTTAAGGGAAATGATTATCCAACTCTTTTTATAAAGAAAGATAAAAAAATGTTTTGATTGTTCAAATTTATGTTGATGACGTTATATTTGGTTCAACTAAGCAATCTTTAACTGATTCCTTTGTAGATCTAATGAAATATAAGTTTGAAATGAGTATAATGGGTGAGTTAACATTTTCCATTGGTTTTAAAATTTCTCAAAAACCAGAAAAAATCTATATATCCCAACATAAGTATATTAAATATCTTCTTAAAAGGTATGGATATGACAACACTAAGAGTATAAGTACTCCCATTGGTACCTCAATTTCACTTGATCTTGATGAAGCTATGAAACCAGTAGATCAAACATCTTTTAGAGGTATGATAGGAAGTGTAATTTACTTGACAGCTAGTCATCTAAACTTAATATTTTCAGTATTCTTATGTGCAAGATATCAATATAATCCTAAGGAATCTCATTTAAAGTAAATGAAAAGGATTTTTCACTACTTAAAGGGAACCATGGATCAAGGACTCTTTTACACTTCTAGAAATGAGTTTGTTTTAAAATGTTTTTTGGATGATGACTTTGGTGGATGTAGAATGGATAAGAAAAGTACATATAGAACTTGTCATTTCATAGGAGATTCATTAGTTTCTTGGTCATGAAAAAATCAATACTCAGTAGAACTTTCCACTACTGAAGCTGAATATGCAGTTGCGGGAAGTTGTTGTGCTCAAGTGTTGTGGATGCAACACACACTCACAGACTATGGTATGTGTTTTACCAAAACACAAATTTTGTGTGATAATAATAGTTCCATTACCTTAAGTTAAAACCATTTACATCACTCTCGTGCAAAACAAATAGATATTAGGAATCACTTTCTTAGGGATCACATACAAAAAGAAGATATCATTTTTTAATTTATCAGAAAAGAAAATCAACTTGCTAATATTTTTACAAAAACATTACCCCTTGATAGATTTGAATACATTAAACAGAAGTTAGGAATGATAAAAGTAAGGTAATCTTCCATGTAAACTTCCTGTTGAAACTAATCCCTTTAGAGTAAAAAACTCTTTTTCATAGGGGGAGTACATTTTTTTATTAGGTAATGTAATATTTTTTCTCTTGTAATCTAATTTTTGTTTCGTAATATAATTTTTTTTCTTCGTAGTTTAAAGTTTTTTTGTACTTAAAATTTTCGTAATGAATATTTTCATAAATAATTTTTTTTAATGAATATTTTCATACTTAAAATTTTTGTAATAATGATTTTTGTACATAAAATTTTCATAATGAAGATTTTTGTACCTAAAATTTTCATAATAGAGATTTTCATATTAAAAATTTTCGTAATCAAAATTTTCAGAATCTAAAGTTCTTCAAGAAGAATTTTACTGAATATGAATAATCTTCCTTGCAATCTGAAAGGTATGTTTCCTTTCTTAAATTTCTATAATCATCTTTTACTTATTGGAATTTTCATCTATTTTTAAAATTTCAGATTCACTTTTTCTTAAATTCGAATGTTTTTTAGAAAAAATATCAAAAGATAGGATTCTATCAAAATTTCCTTCCGGCTATCATCTCAATCATTAGATCTGATCAGAAGGTTTTTCAACTATTGGATTGAGTCTGGAAGTTTAACCATCTCCTCAGTTGCCTATATGAAGGACCCCCCCTATGGTTGTCCCACATCCAAACTCAGGCCTTCACGTGCTGAAGCTCTGACCTTCTACATAAGCCTATTCCGAACTTCTCAGATCTTTCTTACTTCCGAATTTCTACCGAATTATCCTCTCAAAAATATATCTCAACTGTCAAAACAATATCTAAATGTCAGATATATAGATAAAAGTTAGTTGATCTGATGTTTTTCGCAAAGTATGATTCTATTATCTCTAAGAATATAAAGCTGAATGGATGGGAAAGTGTTTCCCTTTCAAAACCAAAAGCCCAGGATTTGGTATATCTGGATTTTTTAATAGAATTCTATGAGTCATCTATTTTCTTCATGTAATAAGGGAGGAGTAAGTTTTCTTTCAAGTGTTATGGAAAGAAATTTTAACTTTTTTACACCAAGGCTCCAAGCTTGGTTGGTATTCCTTATGAAGGGGAAGCTGAGTTTTGTTCTCATAAGCTGCCTGATGTTCAAGGAAGTTTTGATAAGTTGAAGGCCATGGATTGACTTGGTCTCTCAGAAGTGAATACTCTGAAGATTCTTCATTTGAATAAAAATTATCGGATTCTTGAATTGTGGGTTCAAGGAGTCAACATACCGAGAAAAGGATACAAGGATACTTTGAAGAAAAGTGATATGTACATTATGGATTTCTTGGTAAACCTAAGGAAAATAAACTTGGTAAAGAATATCTTGGTTAAGATTGAGAGCATAGAGAATGGAAATCTAAAGGATCAGATTATTATGTATCTAACCATTCTTTCAAAGATGATTGTTCGGGGTCTAGAATCCTTCAAAATTCCTTATAGATCTAAGTAGAGTAATTTAAAAGTTATGTACTTATGTGATGACACTTTGAGAAGAATTAAAGTTGGATTTTCCATATAATCCAAAGAATTCTATGACTTACCTAAAGAGGAAGTTGAATATATTTCAAAGAAACAAGAGGTGGATGAGACCTCTAAAAAGGGTGGAAGGAAGAGGAAGTTGAAGGATGTGGAAGAGAAGGAAAGGAAACCCAATCTTCACCACCTAATACAAAGAAGAAAAAAGCATATCCTAATGAGGATGTGGATAAATGGAGAGAAGATAAGAGAAATCATAAGTAAGGGGAGTGGTTGCGCCCAAATTTACCCTACAGGTATGCGGTCGTTGTAGTACAGGTAGGGGTCGAGTCCACAGGGACCGAAGAAGAAACCTTGAGACACTTTGATTAGATGCGGGATTGGATATGAAGTGGCCAACTATGGTGTTGATTGATTTGAAGAAATATTTATTTAATTTAAAGAACAAAACCAATAAAAATTATGTGAACTAAACAATTATTGATGGTGGGTTGATCTTAGGGTTTTGCTCGGGGTGGATTGGATGAATTTCTTTTCTTAGAAAATTCCATGTCATTAATTCAAGACATATCCAAACAATGAGATAATTCTTTCAAATCATTCACCAATTTAATCCCTACACAATTCCAAGGCCAATCACTAATTCACTTTAAGGATCACTTTAATGAGCACTCAAAGGAAATAGATCGTACTAGCACTCAAAATGTGTCATCGTTAATGTTGGCAAAGACGAGAAAGAATGTAACTCACCAAATGGAAATCCTAAAATAATGAATAGATTTAAATAATAAGTATATGAAATAACATTCAATCCATGACCTTGCTACTCCCTTGGATCAACCCTTAAGAGGTTAGCCCTCCATTGATGCTATTCTACCAATGGAAGCGGGATGTAGACTTACGAGGGCGGAATTGAAGAAGAAGAAAATTATTAAAAGAACGAACACTCCACCGTTGTGTGATTGAAATCACAAGTGTTGGTGTGAATAATTTCACACCATGATTCAACGGTATCAATGTGTGAAGAAAAGGAAAATAAAAAGTGAAGAAGAAGATGAAATTTTATTAAAATACTAAACGTGAATGAAAAACTTACATTAGAGAAATTGAGGATGCTATTACAAAATGAAAGCGGGAAATTACAATTGAAAGAAAAACTTGGATTCAAAGGAAAATGTTAGATGATTATTCCCTTCACCACCAGCTCCTTATATAGGCATATTAGGAGCCTTATGTCCACCCCCAACAATAAATTCACCCCCCAACAATTAAGAGAGTCAAAAGGAGGGTGAAGAATCAAAAGGAAATTGACGTTTCGAAGTTGACCCGGAAAACTGTCCAGATTCGTCCTCCATTTTGACGTGTGCGTTTGACACTTCATATGGCCGAATCCGAAGGTGTCATAAATATAAAATATCTTCGTCCATGTGTCTTCTAGAAGCTCTCAAAACTTCAGGACATTTGGATCAGCCGTTTGAATGTTATGGTCGAAATGGTGGGACGGATTTCTGTTCATTAATGACAAGTCCACCATTTAAATCTCAACTTCAGATCCCTTTATCATCATGAAAAATCAGAATTAGCTCCGGATTCAGTTGAATAAAATGATCCTCATATTTTTATCTTTCTACTGTATAAATTTGAGCTTCATTGGGCTTGGTTTCTGGTCCCCACATTTGTTTGATGGGCCTTAGGCCCATTATGCTTTTTCCAGCATGTTTCTGCCTTCAGGCGCAAAATTCTCCATCTTCCTTTGGGATTCATCCATCGGACCTAAAAGATAAAATGTTCCAAACAAAGTGATCAATCATATCCCAAAATTTCAAATTAAAATGATGAATATTGTAATTTCCACAAGCAAATTATTGAGTGGTCCCAAATTGACATTTTAAGCATGAATTGCACAATGATGGGAAATGAAGTTCAATTTCTGAATTGGACTAAAATTGATGTTTATGAACTTTTAAATACATTAATATTAAGATCTTAACAATTAATATTAGCCACTTTCAGTGACTAATCACACCCCCCAACTTGAGTTTTGCTAGTCCCGAGCAAAATAAATTAAAAATATGAAATTCAAATCCCCTTTTCCAGAAACATTTAAATACACATTGCTCACTCAAAAGATCTCATACCAAAAAAATTATGGAACCCATCAAAATCATTTAAAACAAGCTAGGTGCATAAGCATATCCCAATCCCAATCCCATTCCTTTGTCCAAATTCATTGCCACATTTCATCCAATTCCAATTAAGCATGATAAAGTGTTGTGCATCATAAAAGATATGGGGCCCATTTTATTGTTCAAGGGGAAAAAAATGGAAGCGCTAGGTGGGAATCACATTAAACCTTAAGATGAGTATCCCTTTTTTTATTTATTTTTTTTTATTTTTTTAACCACAATAGATATGAAAAGACTAACTCTGGGAAAGACAACTATGGAGTCACGATCCCCAAGTGCCGGACGCCACACATATTGTCAATTTCATGCTCTACAATAGAGATATAAAGCCTAACTCTGGGCAAGACAACTATGGAGTCACGATCCCCAAGTGCCGGACGCCACGCATTTGGACAAAACATTGCTCTATGTGGTCTTTTTTTTTTGTTTTGTTTTTTTTTGTTTTGTTTTTTTTTTGGATACTCAAATTAAACTAAAAGTGACCCCAGAACCCTATGCTATAATGAAAGGGACCCAAGAACTCAAATTTACACCCACAATCCAAAAGACGTGCATTGTGGCATTTTTATTAAGAGGATGAAAATGTAAACTTTGAAAAATCACATTGGACAACCGTACTTTCCAAAAACTATGCTCATGAACTTAAACTTGCATTAAAATCAGAATCAAGGCATTCAAAATTTATTTGATATCCAATTTTAGATTTTTCAATGTGTGTTTATCATGTTTAAGGTTAATGGAATTTTTCTTTTCATGCATGTTTTTATTCAAAAAAAATCGTTTTTATCCCCCCCCAACTTAGAATAACACTGTCCCAAGTGTTTAAAGAAAAAAAAAGTTAGAAGGGGGTAGGAGAGGAGTTCAATGAAGAAATTTAAAATGAAAATCATGGAATGAAGTCACCTGGTGGTTAAAGTTGAGGTTCATGATGCTCCAAATTACTCCTTTGATCTCTTTGGGGATGTAGGCACCTCCTTGATTGAACATGTATCACCCAAAATAGTTCCTGAACCATAAAAAGAAGGACAAAGCAGACAAAACAAACAACACAATGATTTATTTAATTCCAAGTACCATCATTTTCATGTTTTTTTTAAATCAAACTAATGATACATTGTCTTCTTTTAAATTTCTGGGTAAGGTATTACTCAGGGATCACACCGCGTGACACGGATGAATACGGTGCTCCCCTTTCATACCCATCCATACTCATAAAAGAAGAACAGGTCAAGAGTCTAATAATTTTTTTTTAAACCTACAAAAACATAAATAAAATAAACTGATGATACATTGTCTTCTTTAAATTTCTGGGTAAGGTATTACTCAGGGATCACACCGCATGACACGGATGAATACGGTGCTCCCTTTTCATACCCATCCTTACTCATAAAAGAAGAACAGGTCAACAGTCTATATATATAAAAAAAAGTAACAAAATTAAGCACAAGGAAACAAAAGATGATTCCCAGTGATTGGAAACATGAAAACCACGGGTTGCCTCCCGTGCAGCACTTTTGTTTAACGTCGTTAGCCCGACTTGTACCCTAAATCTATCAATTTTTCTCTGGTTCATATGTTGGCTCAGTTAACTCCTCCTTGGTTTCTTGTTTATTGAATGATTCAATGAATGGTTTTAACCTATGACCATTGACTTTGAAGACATGACCACTTGTGGGATCCTGAATCTCTATTTCCCCATGAGGGTACACATGATGCACTAGGTATGGACCAGACCATCTGGACCTTAGCTTTCCTGGGTGTAGATGAAGTTTTCAACTATACAAGAGCACAAATTTTTCCAGCTCAAAGTGTTTGACATTGAGATTCCTAGATTGGTAGGCTTGAACTTTAGATTTATTGATCCTTGAATTTTCATAAGCCTCCATCCTAAGTTCCTCAAGTTCATTAAGATATAATTTCCTTTTTGTTTCAGCCAAAGAAATGTCAAAGTTCATTTTTTTTATTGCCCAAAAGGCCTTATGTTCAATTTCAACAGGTAAATGACATGCTTTTCCATAAACCAATCTATACGGTGACATGCCTAGGATAGTTTTGAAAGCAGTTCGATATGCCCAAAGGGAATCTAAGAGTTTCTCGGTCCAATCTTTCCTAGAGGGATTGACAGTTTTTTCAAGAATTTGTTTAATTTCTCTATTTGCCAACTCAGCTTGACCGTTAGTTTGAGGATGGTATGCAGTGGAAACTTTATGAGTAATACCATACTTAGACATGAGTGAAGCGAATGGGCGGTTGCAGAAATGGGTTCCACGATCACTGATTATAGCCCTAGGAATTCCAAATCGAGAAAATATATGCTCTTTCAAAAATCGGATCACAACATGGTGGTCATTGGACTTGGTGGGAATGGCTTCAACCCATTTTGAGACATAATCAATAGCTAAGAGGATATAGAGGTATCCCTTAGAGTTTGGAAAGGGTCCCATGAAATCAATTCCCCAACAATCAAAGATTTCAACGACCAGAATGGGAGTGAGGGGCATTTGATTCCTTTTGGTAATGGATCCTAATTTCTGACACTGAGGACAACTTTTGCAGAATTGGAAGGAATCCTTAGTGAGTTTCGGCCAGTAGAAACCACTTTGGAGGACCTTTGAAGTGGTTTTCTTTGTAGAAAAGTGGCCTCCACATGCCTCTCCATGACAAAATTTTAGAATGGACTCTTGCTCAGACTCGGGAATACATCTCCTGATGATTTGATCAGGACAGAACTTGAAGAGGTAAGGATCATCAAACACATAGTGTTTTACGTCAGAAAGGAATTTCCTCTTAGCTTGGGTCCCCATGAATTTTGGAATGTCACCTGTTACCAAATGGTTTGCTATGTCAGCATACCAAGGGCAATCACTCACTGAATAGAGGTGCTCATCGGGAAATGAATCAGACACAGAGAGGTGGTGTGAGTTGTCTTTGAATTCCATCCTAGAGAGGTGATCAGCTACAATATTTTCAACACCCTTTTTATCCTTAATGGTTAAATCGAACCCTTGAAGAAGAAGGACCCACCTAATCAATCTAGCCTTGGCATCTTGTTTTTGGAAAAGGTATTTTAGGGCTGAATGATCAGTGAAGACAATAATGGGTGATCCTAAGAGATAAGACCTGAATTTCTCTAAGGCAAAGACAACAGCAAGCAACTCTTTCTCAGTGGTGGTGTAGTTTATTTGTGCATCATTTAAAGATTTGCTTGCATAAGAAATGACATGTGGAGTTTTCTCACACCGTTGTCCTAAGACTGCTCCTACAGCGAAATCACTTGCATCACACATGAGCTCAAAAGAAAGTTTCCAATTTGGAGATTGCATGATAGGTGGAGATATAAGAGTTGACTTGAGTGTAGAGAATGATTCCTCACATCTTTCTGTCCATAAAAATGGAGCATCTTTTACCAATAGAGCACAAAGTGGTCGAGAAATAGAGCTGAAATTCCTAATGAACCTTCTATAAAAACCAGCATGTCCTAAGAAGGACCTCACTTCCTTAACAGTTTTAGGAGAGGGAAGGTGACGAATGATGTCAACCTTAGCTTTATTAACTTCAATCCCTCTACCAGATACCAGATGACCTAGAACAAGTCCTTCCCTTACCATGAAATGGCATTTTTCCCAATTTAGTATGAGATTCTTATCCTCGCACCTTGACAAAACCTTTTCAACATTTATAAGGCATCCCTCAAAAGTATCCCCAAAGATGGAGAAGTCATCCATGAAGACCTCTAAAAAATCCCCCACCATATCTGAGAATATTCCCATCATGCACCGCTGGAAGGTACCAGGGGCATTACATAACCCAAAGGGCATGAGTTTGAAGGCAAAAGTGCCAAATGGACAAGCGAAGGTTGTTTTTCCTTGATCCTCTAAGGAGACTTCGATTTGATTATACCCTGAGAATCCATCTAGGAAGCAATAGAATTGATGACCCGCCACTCGCTCGAGGACTTGATCAATAAAGGGTAAGGGGAAATGGTCTTTCATGGTACAAAAGTTGAGCTTCCTATAGTCAATACAAACTCTCCATCCACTACTGACCCTTGTTGGAAGCATCTCTCCATCCTTGTTGGTTATTACTGTGATTCCAGCCTTCTTTGGAACCACATGGATTGGGCTAACCCACTCACTCTCAGCTATAGGATAGATGATACCAGCTTTTAACAATTTCAAAAGTTCTTTTCTCACTACTTCCATGAGATTAGGATTGAGTCGCCTCTGAGGTTGACGACATGGCTTTGACTCAGATTCAAGAATAATTCTATGAGTCCCGATAAGTGGGCTAATCCCAGGGATATCAGATAGGGTCCATCCAATGGCTTTCTTGTGTCTCCTAAGAACATCTAGAAGCATCCTCTCATGATCGGCTTCAAGGGAGGAAGAAATGACAACAGGAAAGGATTGATTGTACCCTAAGTAAGCATACTTTAGTGATGAAGGTAAGACTTTTAATTCAAGATCATATTGGTCATGACTTTCCAAGAATGGTTGAGACTTTGTATTGAACTTAGTTTCTTTGTTCAGATTTCTTGACAAAATTGGTTCCTTGTGAACAGAATTTTCATCCACTAAATTTTCCAGAGTAGTGTCATGAATGGATATGGACTCAGTGTTATTGATTTCAACCATGGTATCATTGATTGGTGATTCTAGAAATTCATCAATAGAGCTGTCTGAAAGGGATTCAATCCATGGAGGCAAATTTCCCTCATGTGAATAAAGAAAATCAATCTCTTCTTGACTTAACCATCCTTCTGTAACTCCTTGATGTTCATTGAGTTCATTATCAACACTACCAATTCAATTAACCTCATGGATCTCTTCATCATCCCCAATTTGAGAGTTTGCATTGTAGATGTTCAAGTCTAGACTCATGTTCCCAAAGGTGATGGTCATGTTCCCATTTCGGACTCGGATTACAGAGTTGATTGTTGCAAGGAAGGGACGACCAAGTATGATTGGGGTTTGCTCCCTAGGACCTAAGCTTGGGTGATTGTCCAGAACAATGAAGTCAGCTGGGTAAATGAAATTTTCAACTTTTACCAAAACATCTTTTAAGATCCCCTTTGGAACTCGAACACTACGATCAGCAAGTTGAAGAGTGACAGATGTGGGTTGGAGTTCTTCGAGCCCTAACTGACAGTACATGGCATAAGGAATGAGGTTCACACTAGCACCTAGATCACACAAGGCTTTGACAACTTTGTTCTCTCCTAGTTCAACATTTATGTAAGGACATCCTGGGTCTTTCATCTTAGGAGGAATGGTCCCTTGAATGGTGGTACTCACATTAGCAGCCAAAAGGACTTGGTTTTTATGTGAAAATTTTCTTTTAAAAGTGCACAAGTCCTTAAGATATTTTGAGTAGGAAGGTATGGTTTGTATGGCATCGAGAAGGGGAATGTTCAACTTGACTTGTGAGAAGATTTCCCTCAATGTTTCACTCAATTCAGGCTTGGTTTTCCCCCTCATGCGTTGAGGAAATGGTGCAGATTGTGGAGTCGTTTGATGAAGTGTTGTTTCATTCACATTATTATCAGTTTTTTCAGTTTGATCTTGTATTTCATTTGAATTTTCATTAGATTTTGAAGCTTCACATGGTTTCTGACTTATCTGTTTAGGTTTTTCAATTGATTTCCCACTTCTTAAAACTGTTACAGCCTTTAGTTGTTCGTGAGTTGTTTGAGTGAAAATTGTCTCTCCCCTTGATGTTTGTTGTGGAATGGCTTGTGTGGGCATGGGTGCCTTTCCAGTTTTTATGGTTTGAAGTTCTTGTTTAATGGATGAGAATTCTAAGTTCATTTTGTCCATTTGTTTACACAGTTGTTCTAGTAGGCTTTGTGGAACATTTTGGGTTGGTGCTTGAGCTTGTGGGTTTATTCCAGGAGGATACTTTGGTTGTTGGATAGGTTGTTGATATTGGACATGAGGATTTTGGAATTGGACCGGTTGTGGTTGGAACTGATTATGAGGTTGAAAGTTTTGTTGAGGGTATGGGTTGATACATTGTTGTTGTGTTGGTTGTTGATTGTCCTTCCAACGAAAGCCCGGATGGTCGTTATACCTTGGATTGAAGGTGTTCGTGAATTGTGGCTTTTGAAAGTTCATTGCATTAACTTCTTCTGGTGGTCCTCCTAAAAGAACATCCTTGATGGAAGGAATGGTTGGACAATTATCAGTCTTGTGGTCATTCTTGTCACAAATTGTACAAACAAGCTCAACAGTTTGGGTTTTGTGGACCTTCCTAAGATCAATCTCCTCAACTTTCCTCATGAGTGCAGCAAGTTTTGCTCTAAGGTTTTCTTCTTCTCCAAGATTGTACATTCCACCAGATTTGCGTGGCTTCTCATAGTATGGTGATGTTCCCCATGTTTGGTTTTGTTCAGCAAGATTTTCTAGATACTCGTAAGCATCATTTGGGGCTTTGTTTTTGAAGGTTCCATTACACATCATATCAATGAATTGTTTGTTTCCGGGACCCAACCCTTCATAGAAAATTCTCACTTGTTCTGGGATTAAGAAACCATGGTGTGGTACCATGTTTAATGTGTCCTTGAACCTTTCCCATGTTTCGTAGAATGTTTCTCCCTCTCTTTCAAAAAAGTTTTGTATGCTCTTTTTAAGTGCAATTGTTTTGTGATGGGGGAAGTATTTTTTATAAAATTCTCGTTGAAGTTGGTCCCAAGAGTGAATGGATGCTGGTCTCAAATTGTTTAACCAATTCTTTGCTCGGTCCTTAAGGGAAAAAGGGAAAAGTCTCATTTTAGCAGATTCAATTTGATTTGGTGGGCACATGGTTTCGACAATGTCATTAAATTCTTTAACATGAAGGTAAGGCATCTCAGACTCCATCCCATGAAAGGTTGGAAGGTGGTTCAGGACATGGGGTTTGAAAACATATTGGGCATATCCTATGTTATCATGCCTAATGCATGAGGGTGAATTGGTCTAGGTTGGTGTGAGGTAGTCATTCATGGTTGGGTCTGCAACAATTCCCAAGTTAGGGTCCTTCCCATTATTTTGGTTCCCTCCCCAGTTTATGATTTGGTTTTGTGGGATATTCTCCATTGTATCGAACTCAACGTCTGAATTTGGAGTATTAGGAAGATTTGGATCTAAAGGAAATAGACCTCTTTTAGTGCTTGACTCCCCAGCCCTAGGAGTATCCACCCTAACTAATCTGTTTGAGTTATCGCGGGTGTAGGCGGACATGCGCCAAAAGAAAAAAAAAAGCGAGAAAGGGAAAAGATAAGAGAATTGGGATGAGAATAGAAGAATGGGGGTAATAAAAGAAGGTTTTTGGTCTAAGGAACTTACTTGGTCCCCGGAAACGGCGCCAAAATTTGGTTGCGCCCAAATTTACCCTACAGGTATGCGGTCGTTGTAGTACAGGTAGGGGTCGAGTCCACAGGGACCGAAGAAGAAACCTTGAGACACTTTGATTAGATGCGGGATTGGCTATGAAGTGGCCAACTATGGTGTTGATTGATTTGAAGAAATATTTATTTAATTTAAAGAACAAAACCAATAAAAATTATGTGAACTAAACAATTATTGATGGTGGGTTGATCTTAGGGTTTTGCTTGGGGTGGATTGGATGAATTTCTTTTCTTAGAAAATTTCATGTCATTAATTCAAGACATATCCAAAAAATGAGATAATTCTTTCAAATCATACACCAATTTAATCCCTACACAATTCCAAGGCCAATCACTAATTCACTTTAAGGATCACTTTAATGAGCACTCAAAGGAAATAGATCGTACTAGCACTCAAAATGTGTCATCGTTAATGTTGGCAAAGACGAGAAAGAATGTAACTCACCAAATGGAAATCCTAAAATAATGAATAGATTTAAATAATAAGTACATGAAATAACATTCAATCCATGACCTTGCTACTCCCTTGGATCAACCCTTAAGAGGTTATCCCTCCATTGATGCTATTCTACCAATGGAAGCGGGATGTAGACTTACGAGGGCGGAATTGAAGAAGAAGAAAATTATTAAAAGAACGAACACTCCACCGTTGTGTGGTTGAAATCACAAGTGTTGGTGTGAATAATTTCACACCATGATTCAACGGTATCAATGTGTGAAGAAAAGGAAAATAAAAAGTGAAGAAGAAGATGAAATTTTATTAAAATACTAAACATGAATGAAAAACTTACATTAGAGAAATTGAGGATGCTATTACAAAATGAAAGCGGGAAATTACAATTGAAAGAAAAACTTGGATTCAAAGGAAAATGTTAGATGATTATTCCCTTCACCACCAGCTCCTTATATAGGCATATTAGGAGCCTTATGTCCACCCCCAACAATAAATTCACCCCCCAACAATTAAGTGAGTCAAAAGGAGGGTGAAGAATCAAAAGGAAATTGACGTTTCGAAGTTGACCCGGAAAACTGTCCAGATTCGTCCTCCATTTTGACGTGTGCGTTTGACACTTCATATGGACGAATCCGAAGGTGTCATAAATATAAAATATCTTCGTCCATGTGGATTCTAGAATCTCTCAAAATTTCAGGACATTTGGCTCAGCCGTTTGAATGTTATGGTCGAATTGGTGGGACGGATTTCTGTGCATTAATGACAAGTCCACCATTTAAATCTCAACTTCAGATCCCTTTATCATCATGAAATCATCAGAATTAGCTCCGGCTTCAGTTGAATAAAATGATCATAATATTTTTATCTTTCTACTGTATAAATTTGAGCTTCATTGGGCTTGGTTTCTGGGCCCCACATTTGTTTGATGGGCCTTAGGCCCATTATGCTTTTTCCAGCATGTTTCTGCCTTCAGGCGCAAAATTCTCCATCTTCCTTTGGGATTCATCCATCGGACCTAAAAGATAAAATGTTCCAAACAAAGTGATCAATCATATCCCAAAATGTCAAATTAAAATGATGAATATTGTAATTTCCACAAGCAAATTATTGAGTGGGCCCAAATTGACATTTTAAGCATGAATTGCACAATGATGGGAAATGAAGTTCAATTTCTGAATTGGACTAAAATTGATGTTTATGAACTTTTAAATACATTAATATTAAGATCTTAACAATGAATATTAGCCACTTTCAGTGACTAATCAGGGAGCCTAAGTTTGGTTTGGACCCTGAGGAAGAAAAATATTTGAAATAAATGGTAGTTGAAGAGCTTGAGAAGCAAGAGAAAGAAAAGAAGAAAAAGAAGAATTTTTCTGAGGCTAAAATAGTGAAATCCCTTCTGAAGGCAACTGATAAAGTATCTGAGAATATTCTGGTTCTAGAATCCTTCTTGATATAATCATTACGAGAGACTTCGGGAAAGAAGTTTGTAACTCCGGAAAAAGTCCAAGAAAAAGAAGTATAAGAAGAAGGGTGTGGTGATACTGAAGATTTGATAAATCAAGTTGAGGATTTTTATGAGAAGGAAAAACCTTCTGAAAAATTATCATTCTGAACCACTCAAGATGAATCATCAAAGCTTACTACTCCTGGGAAGGATGAAGAGAAGGCTGAAGAAGAAGTAGACAAACCATCAAAAGAAGAAAGAATCAATAAATATTTCATTCACCCAGAGGACGGTGAGGCAGTATCTAAAAAAGAATAAATTGATGAAGACAAAATCATTCAGCTATCTAATAGTGAACATGAATATCCTGATCAAGAGGAAGCCATTTTGAAGGTTTATAATAGAAAATAGGTAGTAGTTGATAAGTTTATCATGCTTGAGGCCGATTTCAAAACCTTTTTCATAAACAATGAAGCCCACAAAAGATCTTGCGTGAAAATGACCAGCTATTCAAATAAAACTATAGAAGACATGAGAATTGTTGATGAGTTCCAAGAAAGTGTCAAGGATGCATTTGACACCAAAGATGTGAAGATCAAGGATATCACAAATAGTTTTGAGGAGAAGCTAACTCTGGAATAAAATTCTCGGATACAAGAGGTGAAAGATCTAAATGGGAAGTTATATTTAGTTTCTCTGAGTTGGAAGAGGTAAAGAGATATTAGAATTGAACTTGAGGAAAAATTTTCTAAGCAAGAATAATTCCTAAAAGAACAGGCAGAATCTCTTAAATCTCGGGAAGAAAAAATCAAATCCTTAGAAAAGAAAACATAAGATCAGGATCAGCTTCTCAAACGTGCAGAGGAGGACCACAAGGAGCTCAAGAAGCTCAAAACCATAGTAAAGAAGTTGATGCCGAAGGAGAAAGAAGGATAATATTGTTCAATTCTGATCTTTTGTTGCATTTCTTACTTGTATAAAATTTTCAAATTCTAATGAAATTTTGGGTTACTCTTTATACTTTTGGTTGTTTAATAATAATATTTCACGTACTATATTTTATTTTCCATTCCCTTTAATCCTTTTTCAAAATCACAATGTGGGAGAAAGGAATGTTAAAAAATAATACAAAGTAAAAGAAGAAATTTCCCTAAGTAAGGGAGAGTTCATCTAAGGGGGATTTTTTATCCAAGAAGATTTTCATATGAAATAAAATGATAAGTATCAATCTAGAAATCAAGAATACGATCCTTATTGTTTCCAAAGACTAATGGGGATTTAGTCGTATTCATCATTGCCCATTTGTTAAGGGAGATAAGTTTTATTTACAAGCCCATAAAATTTCTAAGTCCTTATATTATTTTTTCTAAGGATGTTTGTGCTTTCGAAAAAGGGGGATATTGTTGGGTCAATAAGGTTTCCTTATGAATTTTCTGTTCCTTCATTTTTGTGGAGATTTTTGAGTCAATATGGTTTCCTTATGACTTTACCATTCCTTTATGTTTTGAAAATCACAAACACCGTATCTTAAGGCAAACTTCATTTTCTCTAAGATTTCTTTTAATATGGAAAATTTTCCTTCCCCAAAGAAAATTTATCCTTACCATGTTTTCATTGTTCATGTCATAATCTAACCCATTTTATTTCTAAGTGTAAAATTCGATTTCACATCTTAAACCTAGAAATATTATAAATACTTAGATATAGAGCATTCTGTTTTCAGGATCTGAACTCTGGTTCCAAAAACTCCGAATTTAGGCTCCGAACATTCTACGTTAAGGTTCTGAATTCCTCTGAATTCAGACTCTGAAATTTCTAAGTTCAGACTTCTAATTCTATGAATTAGGACTGAAAATTATTATGAAATTTAGATTCTGAATTTCTCAGAATTCAGACTCTGAAGTCTATAGAATTCTGATCCAGAATTCCTAAGAAACATAATATGAATATCCTTGTAATATAGACTCTGAAAGTTAACTTACTTAGACACCAAATTACATTTTTTCTTAGACTCTGAAAAATTAATTTGGTTGAGAAACCATATTTTTACTTACTCTTGTTTGAGTTATAAAATGATGTCATGCATTCTGTTATTTACTAATCGTTTTTTGACTGACACGTATACAGGTCCCTCTGAAATTTAAGGAAAAATATGACCATTGGAGGAGGAAGCTGACCTTTGATGATGTTTCTATAAATAGAATCTCATTTGAACGAGCTCAAAACTGTTGATCAATCTATAGATTACATGCTGTTAAAGTGATTTATAAAGAGAGAGACTTTCATGATTTGTTCATATTGAACATCTTGTTCAGAATTTCTTTGTGCGACTCTGAATGTTGTTGAGTACATTTAAGGTCTTCCGAGGATAGGAAGACATAGGTGCCGACTACCTTGAAGTTCAAGGTCTTTCAGGGATAGCAAGACATATTCTTATATTCTTATCGAGGGATTACCCCAGTGTGGGTATGTAAAACATTCTTAAAAGTATATATCAAGGGACCTTTATCCAAGGATGTTGGACACCCTACTCTTTGGGTTAAAAGATTTCTCTACTTTTTACTTGTATTTTTTCAAGTTTGTTTTCCACTATATTTTGATTGATAAGGAAAGTATAACTATCTTATACTTTCTTATACTTGTACTCTGATTAAATAAGATTATCTATAATTTGAGGTAGAATCTTTGTTTTCGTAAACTTTTGTTTTGTTTCATTTCCGGAACCACATTTCCAGAATCTCACTATTTTTCAGAACTACATTTCCAGAATTTAGTAAGTTTGCAAAACTAGTTTCATTTCCAGAACAACATTTCTTGAATCTCATTTTTAGAACTACATTTTCGGAATTAAGTAAGTTTGTAGAACTTATAAGTTTTGTGAATTTACATTGTTTAACTTTGTTAAACAATAGAAAGGTTTCTAACCAACTTTAAAAGTTCCAAAGGATTTTTTTAAAGTATAAAATTCACCCCCTCTTGTATATTGAGAATCTACATTATTATTTCAATACTACAATTAGTATCAGCGATCCTACAACATCTTCCACCATGAAGATCCTTCTGTTCCTATCACTGCCTCTGCCTTGATGGCCCATCAATCATTTCCTTTCTTTCCCACTGCTAACATTCACCAACTATATCTACTCAACCAAGTTAATTTCATCCAAAAAGGTTTAATCTTTCACCCTACCATATGTTGGAATGCACAGTGGAATAATGATAGATTATATGTCCCTAAGAACACCCTGATCAAAGGTCCAAGCCGTGAATCGCTAGTTGTGTATCATATCCATCAAGTACATGGAAAGGCTGGTATACCTTGATGAATAATCAAATACAGACATGACATCCTTTCGGAACTATAGAAGCTCTTGGGAATGCAAAGACCTTAGCTTATATGGGGAGAGCCCCATATCTAAGAATGGTTCTCAAACTCTTTCCATCAGAGATTCACCTCATCATAAGATTAGGTAATCTAAAACCCACTATATCCCTACCAAGACACATATAAGGCCCATTGTTAGGACTGCTATCTGATCTCATGGTGTCCTGATTGTATGGAAAACTCAGTCAACACATCAAGGTAGTCCTCATCCACCTAAAAGTTGGGCTCACCTCAGAACCTGAGGGGTCTATATCGCTGAAACTCATGAAGTATGCTTAGCCTGTGCATCTCATCCTATGGTACTACGAGTAGCATGTACTACTCTACAGGTGGTAGTACAGCTGGTACACAACCTGGAGGTGATGTCTTTAGTAAAAACCTTTGTACCAATATCATCACCCTATGGATCACCCTCATGATCACGTAGTGGAATCCTGGTTTGCTGTCTAGATGGAATCATCTTGAAACAAAACAAGATGTACCATGGTAAATAGATTATACTTGGTGAGCTGACTAAATCACTTAACACTGTTTCCCCAAACCAAAATCATAGACTATGAGTTCTTAAGGTATAACTAACCTCCTCTGATACCACTTTGTCACGACCCGTCCACCAGGGCTAATGTCGTGGCTACACCAAGACTACCTCCGATAAGCCAGGGGCTGGAGACTAGTGTTTAGTAGAAATATCCCACAAATGGGACTCGTTTTCCAATGAAACTGTACACAAACACACAAGTCCAAGCCAAAGATATTGGAAAGTAAAAACACTAAGTAAATAAAATGCATGCATACAAGTACAACCCAACAATATAGTATGACGCCATGAAAAGTAGTAATATACAATCAGGCCCAAATACAAGCCCACCATAAAGAAAGAGTATGTAACAAAAGTACTGAAGCTCATCTACTGAAAACCCTACCTGACCCAACTGTAAGGTATGACAATGGACTGCTATCTGTAAGCCACAAGAATACACCTTGGTCTGTTTGATCACACTAGGACCCACTTGGTCCCAGTCTATCTATAATACCATCAAAGAGTTGACTGTCTTCACAAGACACAACATGTGTGGGAAAAGCCTGTGCAGGGGTGAGTAAAAAAATACTCAGAAGGGCACCCATAAACACAATGTAAAAAACCACAAAGGAAACACCACGAAGAAGAAATAGCCAGCTCAAAATATGTATATGGAAACAACACATATAACGAGAATTTCCAGTTATACTCATAAACGATTCCAAGACTCAAGGTCTCATATACTACCAACCATATGGTTTCGCTCGTAGCATTCTTGATTCCTGGAGATCACACTTCTCATGCTGAATGATAGTAAGCACATAGAACAAGTCTACCAAAAGTATCTATGAGAACGTTTGGTCTCGATATGTCATGATGTTCATTGAGACATCTATTCTTGCTAAGAAAAGGAGTCTCGATATCACAACCAATCCTTGGTAACATGATTACACTTGAGGAATGCTCATTCTGAGAGAACTCACTCCTTGAGAAATGAATTCATCAGAGAATCTTACAAGAGTTCCGTCTAATTTTGACAGCACCAAAAGAAAAGACACTAGTCAAGATTATTTTATAAACTCGTGGGATTATCTTAGAGAATACCATGAACCCAATATATATTACCCCCCAATGGAGGGGATTCTTAGAGAATACTGAGAAACCTACTAATGCCGCCTATAACATAGGGGATTCCAAAGAATACTTTGAACCCTACTAATGCGGAAATCTAGATTGAGGATTAATTCCCTTCGCTTGAAGGTCATGTTAATACAAAAAAAATCCATCATGGGTGATAGGGTGTCACTGCAGTCCCAAGGAAGATTCCATAACTCTATCTAGGAATCTATCTCTCGATGGGATTACTATACAATGTCGTACCAAAACCTCGAGGAAAAAACCAAGGGATAAAGCTCTGTACCTACGATGGTCCTCACTAAGGTATCACAAGGCCATCTCAAAAGGACCACCTCGACACAAGGTTCTGGCTCGTCAAATGGAGTTACGATTTGAATGTTAAGAATTTTTTTTAAAAAGGGGTCAGTGAGGTTTGGGTCCAGTCTGAGCATGTTGGAACAACTCGAACCAGGGTCCGCAGTCCCAAATTGGGTTTGACCTGACCCATCGAGTCGACCTGACCCACTTGGCCTAATGGGCCACGGGTCCGACCTACATTCGGTGGGATAGCTTTCTCCACCTGCTACAACCCGACCTAGCTGCGGTCCCTACTCCCCTATATGTAGCTCAGCCATGTGCACTACCTCTGGTCAACATGGACAAACCGTGTGGTGCGACTAGTCCGTATGACCAGTGGATCCTGAGGTTCTACTTCGGGTATGTTCCCTGACCGACGCGGCTTCGAAGAGTCGCATCTCCCTGATACTATAGCCTCCTATAGAAGGTCTTCCTGCCACTGACTGTCGAGCCTGCAACTTTTCCTGCCACTGCCTGTGGCCTCTTGCTGTGGGCCGATCCACCACCGCAGTCCCACCTAGACAGTAGGTCACTGCCGATGTGTCGCTACATCATTTTCGTACCACCCCTGTTTCATCGTAGGGTCGGATCTTTGGTCCTCAGTTGTTGTGATAGGGATCAAAGGAACAAAGATCCCTCATTCATAAGCTATTAATACATGTAGAAATAGTGGGGGAGAAGAAATCATAAGGAACACATGAAGGACAGATTATAGCCATTGTTTGTGTCATCGTGAATTCTTCCTTTTTATAAAGTTTAATTAGAAACAATAAATCACACTGATCAACTCCCATTAAATCCCTAAAAGTTAAACCCATCCCATAGAGACGAACGAACTATGGATAAACCTATTAATGGGTTTGTCCTTGTTCATCGTCAAATTTAAGAATGAGGAAGGAATCAGAAAGAACACAACACCCTACCTCGTGGATTGGATCTGTTGTTGGTGAAGAAGGGAGTTTCACCACCGTCATTATTAGATCATTGATCTGTGATTCATGATCCATGATTCATCAGTGTTCATTCCCACTTTTCATTCACCACTAAGAGGCTTTTCCAATGCCTTTTCTTTTCAGAGCTTCTAGGGAATTTTTCTAGCATTTTCAATCTGATCTCATATCTCTATCAAGCTGTTAAATGAAGAAATACATTTCAGCATCGCCGTTTCACTATGTTGTAGTGTCTCCATAATGCTTTATTTAGGAAAGGGAACATCAACTTTGTCATGGCATCATAGTGTCGTTTCATCACTACAAAATGTTAAAAGAAATAAAATAAACTTTTTTTGAAGTTTATTTTATTATCTCTTAAAATGTCCAAAAATTAATTTTTACCCTTGACCCACACCGGCCAATGTTAGGCCCCACCTAATGAAAGAACACCCTCATGTTCTCAATGGTACTCTTTGATTTTCAATCAAAGTTACCGTTTATGAGTTATAGGATTTAAAAATAAAATAATTTATATTTAATTATTTTATTTAAGGCTATGTCCCAAATACTACTTTCTACAGTTGACCCGGGTTAGCCAATGTTAGGCTCTGCCTAAGGAAAACACCCCATTACAAACTAAATTTTGGTCTCTTATTTTTAATCTGAGTCACTGTTCATGAGTTATATGGATTTAAAAAATAAAATAATTTTATTTATTAATTTTATTTACTATTATGCCATTTTCTTGTTTTCTCACTACAGACCTGTGTTGACTAAAGTTAAGTTGTTCCTAGGGTAAACCCGCCATCTTGAATGAAAAGGTTCCCTCATATTTTTGATCTAGGTGCCTATTTATGATTTATTCTACTTTTTCAGGAAAACCACTCACACACACTATTAAAAACATTAAATTTTTTATCGAACCATTCTGGGAACACCAGGCCTCAGAATCACATTACGTCTCAGCACTTTGTCTCAGAAATTTCCCACAATTTATATAAAAATAAAATTGGGAAAATATAAGTCATTGAACGAATAATATTACTTTCAAGATGATGCAAAAACGAGAACTAATCAAATATCAAATTTTTCATACCACTTATTTGTTTCCATTCATGAACATTATAAGATTGTATTATTTATCCATTGTGATATTAAATATAATAGTTTTTTTAAATATATATTTTGTTATATAGTAGATAACTTCTTCCTAGTGTAACCATGGTTTTCCAACAAAATTATTACATGGGAAATATATATGACCTTGTTTTCTCCTGAAACGTGTGTATTGGTTAGGAATCACTACTTCCAGATGGTTTCCATCAGATTTATTTATGGAACCAGAAACACCCAATGGTTCTGTATCGAAAGGGACATTCTTTCCAAAGGCATACATTTTTTAGGTTTGAACCTACGATACTTAATAACTCACATAGGTCGGGAGGATGATAGGTAAAGATGATCATGACCTTTTAGGGGGAATTATTTCCAACTCTAGGACTCTCTTATAGATTTAAGATATCTTCATGAAACCTTATTAATTTACCAAGTATAATGTTGGTTTCCATTAAAAATTTCAACCACTTATTAGCATGTTTAGAATTTAAAATCATTTTTAATTATTTGAGGTTCTTAATTAATGAAGATTTTCATATCTTTTAGAGTTTCACCATCAATGGAATCCTCTCATATGGTATTTAGAGATTATTTTAGCCACTATTTGAATAATTCTAGTTTTTAAGCCACTCATTGGGGAACTCTAGAATTTATTATCATCCAGGGTGACAGAAGTTTTTTTTGATGTTGGGATCATACCCATAAATGGGATACCTACATATCCTTGTGAAAGGAATAAGAACCCTGGATGTTAATTAGTACTTAAAGGGACACATCATACCTTTTAAGGTCATGTGATAAGGACCTAACTGTATAGTTTAATGTCATTTGGTAAGGATAACTAAGCAGAAGGTGCTTAGTCAAAGCTTGGTGGGGGACTTATGCCTAGGCAGCCCAAGAAACCTGGAAAGGATATGAATTTCCAAGTTGGATTAGACCCTTTTTGTAATATGACCCAAGAAGAACCTAGTTTATTTTTAATATTGGGTTTGAACCATAGAGAGGCTTCATACTCATCCCAATTGGATGGGAATCAAAGCTCATGTAGTTCGGTAGATCTCTTATACGTGTATGATCCTTTGAGAGAAATAGGTTTGGGCTTACTCCTAAAGAGGATGCCCTTGTAAAAGGGTCCTTGAGAGATGTCTTAAATCATAGAGATTTAGTAAGGATTAATTTGGGGCTTACTCCAAATGAGGATTCCCGAATCATGAGAATTAGGGTTGGATTACTAAATAGGATATCCACTGAGTTTGGGCCCTCTTGAACTCTTCTTACGTATCCCAATTATGGTGGGATTATGAGTTCTCATTGTTCAAGATATGTGGTTTCTTTTGTAGATTTTGTAATCATCAAAAATCTCTAATCCCATGAGATTCATACTCGGTGTGAGAAAAAATAGGATGTGAGAGATTAAAAAAACCACACACTTTCTCTTCTACTGATAGAAGAGGTTGGGCCTACGATGAAAGAAGATGAGGCAACGGTGGGAGAGGGCACAGAACAATAAACCCTTAAATGTGAAATGAATGTGAAGGTCATTGGGTCTAGCTTGAAAGACTAGGGGCTTACTATAGTATGTATTCCCTTTTTGGGTTTGGTTAGGGGTTACTTATAAGGAGGACGTCCATTTGATATTGGTTGGGGGCTTACTCCTATAGAGGATGAAAATTTTGGAATTGGTTGGGGATTAACCCTAAGAAGGATTTCCATTTGATATTGGATAGGGATTACTCTTAAGGAGGAGGCCCATTTTGGAATGGGATGGGGATTACTCCTAAGGAGGATTCCCATTTTAGATTTAACATGGCATAGGAGCCAGGTGATGAGGTTTGAGGAGTTTCTTGAGGAGTGTATCAACTTATGGTATTCAAGGAATCCATAAGGAGAGTCCAAACTCATAACATGTGAAAGGAACCAATAATAGTAAGTCAACTTAGGGAACTTCATTGAGTGAGATGGAGTGTCTCAAATCATATTATTCTAAGGCTGGTTGTTGGGACACAAAAAGGACGCAATGGAAAATATCATCGACCGAACTTGAAAAGTTCACGGTGCAACTCTCCATTTTTCATGGGTGTTGTAACAGAGGTCCTTGGCATAGATACATTTATTATAGACCCTTATGGACATTTAAAACCCCTTTCCCCCTTTAATTATTTATTCTCCCATGTTTCATAGAATTACTTGAGAGTTTTTGAGAACCTAGGAAAATGAGCTACATAACTAGAGATTCGAGAGTTCTTTTAACTTTTTATGCCTCTAAATGGGGAGATGAAGGGTTATATTTATAATAAATGAGGGGTAGAAGAAAGGAAGTTGTCCGCACAGGTCCTCCATGTAGGTTTCCCATATATCTCTTTCATGTGGTAGTGAAAAAATTATACTACCACATAGGTCCTCCGTATAGGTGAGTGAATTTACTTTATAAAATTTATCCTTCTTCCTATTTCCATAAATTTTCATTAGTAATTTTTTTGGGCTCTGTGACTAGTTAAATCGAAGATATCGAAGAGATAAAAACTTCATGAGATTGTGAATACATAGAATCTTCTCAGATGAAACCCAGAAAAAGAATTTTTATGTGTTGAAACCTTTTTATCTTTTATCTTGGAAATCTTTATCCTAATATTGAAGGATGTATTTCCACTTATCCCTAATAGTGGAGTAGTCTCATAGAAAATAGAAAAAAACCCTAACTTATATGAAAAAATGCATGAAACAAATTTTGTGGTGTCAAAAAAAATCCCCCCCCCCATAGAATTAGATTCACTCAGAATGAAAAGAATCTTGTTCTAAGGTAACATTAAGGAACTTTGATGGATTCCAACATCATTTTGCGGGTTGTGGAGCTATGTAAAGTTTGGAAGGATGCCCTATTTTTTTTCCAATCCATGGGGCCTAGTGAGAAATTTTTTACTATTTCTAGGGTCATATGGATAACCCTAAAAACTTTTTTTCTTTTGAATTTTCATTGCTCTATTTTTCCTAAACCGTACATAGTGTAGGTCTAGCGAGCTAAGACTTGACTTTTGACAAGGGTTACCTTTAAGGGTTTTCAACTTAGTGAGTACTTTGTCTCTTTTTAATGGTAGTTTAAAGTCATGCATGTCAGACTCATAGGGCTAATGTTTTAGATCTAATAGCTTTGACCATGAATATTCATATTAGAACCCAAACAAGGCTTTGATGGTTGTGAAGGTCCAGATATTTTTTTGTATACTTTCAAGGGGAATCTTGAGTCATGATTTTGATGTTCACTAAATATAAAATTTTAAGTATAGAAAAAGAGCAGGTCTTTTCAAAGAATGAAGTTAACACCATTTGACAAACCCGTTATGGGGGTTGTATTATGCAAGGCCAACTGGGGAATATGCTGCATAACATAACAATGGAATCCTTTGACTAATAGACCCATTATATAAGTGAAATTTATTCAAGGCCAACTGGGTCATGTAATTCATAGGCAGGTAAAGGAGCTCTTAATAATTATAACATTATATTGATAGAAAAAGGGATTTAGGATTTGAATATCTCAAGGCCGTAGTGGATGGATTAGCCAAGGAATGATACTTGAGAATAATGGGGACATCTATGCCAAAAAAGGATATGAATGGGGAAAATTAGTCCTATATGAATTTGATTAATATTTGGAGAATGGTGGAAATTGTTTAGAAAGGGGGCTTTCTGATATTGTGTTGTGCAGTTTCAATTCATGCAGTAAGGATATTGTGTTGTGAAGTTTCTACTCATGCTGCAAGGACATTATCTTGGGCAGTTTCAAGTCATATAGAAAGGAAATTATAGGTCTTAATATAAAGTTTTTATCTTTGACCAAAGGTTTATTAGTCTCCAATTTCAGATAATTTTCCTGGAAACATACTACCATATTCAAGTATGGAAAGTAATAATTGTAAACTACGATTTGGGAATTTCTAGATCCAGAGAATGGCATGAGAAAAGGGATAAAGGCATTAGAGGATGTATTTTCCAAGAATGTAGTTACCATTATTTGAAGTTATATTTTTAGGGGTTGTATTATGCAGGGCCAAATGGGGCATATACTGCATATCCAAACAGTGGAATCTTTTGACTGACATGCTTGTTATATAGGTGAATTATGAATGGCCACCTAGGGGCATGTACTGCATAGTCAAGAAAAAAGATATATTGGCTATCAAACATTATTTGTCTAAAAATCAAAGAAATTTTATTGAGATTTCGATTTTAAAAGGCACAGAGTTTGGATTTATAGAGAAAAGTACTTGAATATAGAAAGAGTATTTCCAATCATGATTTCCAAAATTGGATTTCTATAAAGGTCTGACCCAAATGTAGGAAGTATGGTGTCTGATGTTTTAGGTCATATGACTATGACCAAAATATTATGGAAACAATGGATGATATGTGGTCAAATGATCCAATGTTATTTCAATATGCTTTGAACACATGGAGAGGGAAAATGTGTAAACCATGGAATTGGAGGCTTTCATATTGAGAGAAAGGTAATGGTATAAATATAGAACTGATGGACACTTTAAGAAAAGGGTTCCTGTATATTTCCGTAAAAGTTTGAAGGGGTTAGAGAAGGATTCTACAAAGAATGAAGTTACTACTATTTGACCAACCCTTTATGGGGGATGTATTATGCAGGGCTGAGTAGGTCATGTGCTGCATAGCCAAAAATTGACATATTTTGACTGACCGACCTATTATGTAGGAGAATTATTCAAGTACACCTAGGGGAACGTACTACATAGTCATGAAATAGAGTTCTCAAGTGTCAGAAATTCTGTCACCAAAATTAGAAGAAATATTATGAAGATATGAATATATTCAAGATTAAGAGTGTGAAATATGAAAGGTGTGATATTCAATACACATGAAAAGTATTTAAATCAACATTGGACACGAGTTTGAATTACCCTTAATAGATATGACTCATATGTAAACTGGGGACATTTCTTGTTTTCTTTGGTGGGATATCTAAGAAGAGGGCCCAAAAATGAAGACTCCCACATATATTTTTAATTATATATTGAAGATATGGGTATTTTTTTTATCATGTTTCAAGGAATAGGAGGTAAGGACTAGTTTTCACTACATATCTCAATGGGATGATAATTATTCTATACGTAGTTATTTGGGTGCTTTTCAGTTTAATGTCCTATAGCAAGGACATTATGTTGTGTAGTTTACAATCATGTAGTGAGGGCATGAAGTGATTCTGATATGGAAAGGAATAATGTGGCTGGAACAAAGAATAGGACCCAGGTGTGAATACATATCTCTCTAGAGAAAGAATCAATCCACACACAGTTCTTGAGATTTTTCCCTATATCAATCACATTTTGATGTGGGAAGAGGGGTTTTTTTTATTGCGACTGGTCCCATTATTGGAGATCTAGGCATCTATAAGTATCCCATTAGAATGAGAATCAAGCCACACGTAGTTCTTGACATGAGGTCTCTATGCAGATCTGATTCAAACATAGGGATAAATGAAATTCATGTTCCATTAAGGAGTAATAATGATGTGACTAATGCTTTCTCCTGGAAGCTACTCATTTTTTTAAAGAACCACAAGGAATTCCAATTTGTGGTATCTTAGAAGATCTCTTAATGAAAAATGAAGAATCCATTAATCGTATAGTTTAATGTTGTGTAGAAAGTGAAAATGATTTCATACATTTCTACATTATGTGACATGGACAAAGATTCTAAACATTTTAACATTATATAACATGGGCGCATATGATTGTTGTACAATTTAATGCCTTACAATGAGGACATTACTCTCTGTGATTATACAAAGTACTTATTCAAGAATCTTTCATTTGTTGTAGTTGTAATAAGATCTCTATCCATTGATATTAGGGAATAAACTCCATTATATTAGACCTTATGTTTGGAATAATGTCTTTCTAACTTTGGCTCAAGATTTTTAGGCTTATTTCCTGGTATCATCGGAGTCCTAAAAACTAACACCAATTATCCTTGAATAAATTAGCATAGGTGAACTCTTTTTTTAAAAGCTTTCACTATTCTGTTCTAATAGAATACTGAATGATGAAAAGTATGCAATATATTGTCTTCTAATAATTCCATCTCATCAAACCATTTATAGGACTACTCATCTTTAGATAAATGATCATATATGGAAACTCAGAGTGAAGGGAATTGAATTTCAACATGAAAAACTACTTCTGTTCTATAAACCAATGAGCATGGAGTTGCTTGAGTGGAAGTACATGTAGTATTCCAATAATCCCATAAAGCATGAAAAAGTTTATTAGTCCAAGATTTATTATCTTTATCCACTATTTTATTGAGTATATTTGATAGGGTATTATTGAAAGCCTCTATCTGTCCATTGGATGCTACGTGATAGCGAGTTGAATTGTTGGATTTGATATTGTGCTCCACATATAACTTCTTTACCTCAATAGAAAAGAAATTGGTGTTGTTTTCCATCAATATGGTATAAGGGACACCAAATTTGGTAATGATATTAGCCTTGAAAAAGCTAATAATGCTTTTGTCCCAAACTTATTTGAGAGGCATTACCTCATCCCATTAAGAGAGGAAATTAGTAGTAGTAAGAATATACTTAAACTTCTTATCGATAGCTTGAGGATAAGGTCCTACTACATCCATTTCCTATATGGAAAATGGATAGGAGTATTTAGCTATATGTATCAACTCTAAGGGTTGATGGATGAAGTTGGCATGCACTTGGAAAGGAATAAAATTCTTGGTGAAATCTGTGCAATCTTGCACCATTAAAGGCCATAAGTATCCAAGACTTCATATTTTATCAGAAATCCCATGCCCAGACTTGTGAATACCATAAGCTCTTGAATGTACTTCTTTCATGACAGCTATAGTTTCTTCTCCATGAATACACCTGAAGAGGACTCCATCAAAACCTCATTTGTAGAGGATGTTCTGTTGAACTAGGATATCATGAAGAGTAAAATTGTCCACTCATCTCCAAAACAATTATTTTTCATCTCTATTTGATGTAATTACTCAATTCTGAAGATATTCTCTGATAGGTATCATTCATCAAGTGGTATGACTATATGGATCAAAAATAGGTTTGATTTCATTAATTTCCTCCATTCTAAATTGAGAAAAAGGTGAAACCACATGAAGATGATCAAAAATAATGATTTTATCATCCTGATTCGGATCTTCTAGGTATGTGACTAGATTATCCAATGCATTAGAATAAGCATTTTTTGATCACGAGACACAAGATAGTGTTTCCTCTAAGGGAAATTCATCCATTAAATCTCTGACATAATTGCAAAGAGGGATGAATTCTTATTTTCTAATACTATAATCCACATTGATCTATTTGATTTTTAATTATGAATCACCTTTCACATTTAGATAGTTCACTTGTACTTGGAGTGCCAATTACAGTCCTGCAATGAGAGCTTAATATTCTGCCTCTTTGTTGGTACCGACTTCTGATAAAAAAATGGAATATGGAAATATTGCCTTTTATGGGTAGATAAGAACAATTCCTAACCCAACTTTATTGAGTTTAAGGTTTTCCATTATCCTCCCCATTGGACTTCTGGGAGCACCATCAAAGTAAAATTCCCATGTTTGGGGACTATCTTGAATAGATATTATTTATTCATAAAGAATTTCAATATTAAAAGATGTATGTTATGTAGATGGGTGTTCCAAAAGGAAGTATACCAAGGAATAGACTTTTATTGATTTATGAGACACAAACTAAATATCAAACTGTTGTAAAATAACTCCCCACTATGCCAAGCGTCCAATCATCATAGGACAAATAAGGATAAATTTGAGCAGGTTATTGTGGGATATCAAGTGGACCTTGTGATGCTGCAGGTAGTGCCTTAGCTTTTGAATTGAAAATATTAATTCCATTCAATACTTCTCAATACTTTAATATCCAGTCTTTTCATCGAGTGTGGTTCGTCTGAGATAGTAAATGCCATTTTCATTCCCAACATCATTATTTTGTGCAATGAAGGCACCTAGTGATCTCTCTAAAGCTGTCACATAGATAATGAGTGTATTTCCTTCAATAGGTGGCATTAATATCAGTGGTATGAAGAGATATTTCTTAAGGGTATCAAATGCCTCTTGGAATTATTCAGTCCATTGATAAGTAACTCCCTTTTTTATTAATCTGGTTAAGGGTAAACCCTTGCCTTCCAAATTGGTGATAAAGCGCAGAATATATGCCAAGTGTACTTGAGGTCCTCTTAATTCATTCAAGTTTCAAGGAGGTGACATACCAAGTATGGACTTAGTATTCTTGGGATGAACTTTGATACTATGATGGTGTACAAAAAAACTGAGAAATTTTCTCAAGGTTACCCCAAAATCAAATTTCAAGGGGTTCATCTTCAAATTATGTTGTCGAAGCTTACTGAATATGGTCTCAAGATCAGCCAAGTGATCAGAACATTTTCTGGACTTAACCACTAGGTCATCCACATAGAATTCAATAAATTTCCTCAATAAGGGTATGAAAATATTGTGCATTTCACATTGATATGTTTCACTTGTATTATTTAAGAAAAATGGAATTAACTGATAGAAAAATATGCCTTGAGGGGATTTTAAAGCTTTAGATTCCTCATCTTCTGGGGCCATTTGATTTTTTTTATACATAGAGTAGCCATCCATGAAGAAGAGATCTTCATAGACAGTTGTTACATCAATCAAAAGTTCTATGATTGGAATCGAAAAGTCATCCTTTGGACAATATCAGCTAAGATATTTAAAATCAATGAAAACTATGATTTTCCCATTATTATTTTTCATTGGGACAATTTTTTCTAGACATTTGGGATATTTCACCTTCGTCACAAAGTTATCTATTATACGCTTGTAAAATTTAGCATCAATTTTAGAGGTGTGAGTTGGGTGTGTTCTTCCTACTACCTGCTTAAATACTTGATGCTCTTCTATTAAACCCAAATGATGGGTAGATATATCGAGGTCAAGTCCTGGAATTATTGAATAGTTACAAGAAAAAACATCTCAGTGTCACTTTAAAAATTATGTGTACACCTCTTTATATTCAGAAGTTATGGTTGCACTAATCAGACAGGAGCATGGATTTTCTTCTGTACCAAGATTTATTTCTCTGAGCTCATCCAAAGTGGTGGAGATTCCTTTCTCAAATTATAGATTGAAATCCTTTAGAGATTATATTTCTTATTCCTCATGTGTCACATATTTTATTTCTTCTTGAAGGGCAGGTGATGAAGCAAAACTTTCAGAGCTAGGGGAGGAGTCGGTATTTAGACATCTTGAAGAAGAGGCAACCATTTATGATCCTACTGATGATGAATGGTATTCCAGTAGAATTGAAGAGAAAAATATGGGTTGGGAATCAACATCATTATATTCTTATACTAATGAGAAAAATTCTTCTATCATGACTGATGAAGCAAAGGCTTGCTAAAGTTAGGTGCATGAAATAAAGGCATCTCTGTTTAAGCTTTCACCAGTTCTAGGTATATCAAAAATTTCTCCCATACGGTTAGGATCGATTACCATGAATGAAATTATGGAAGACACTTTATGAGTTCTCATATTTAGGTTTATCCTTTCAATTTTATTTATAGGAAACACATAATCTACAATGAGATGTTTGAATGGGTTAGCCAAGATCTTTTCCAGACCATTCAGTTCATTGATTCTTGTTACATTTTGATTCACTCGCCTTATTCTATTTATGTGATATAATTATGCATAAATATTCTAAGATTCACACATTTTTAATGGAGCCTTTACACCACACAATATACCAATTTGACCATTTAATCAATACTTGAGACATTGGTGGTTTGAAGAAGGAATGGTCGCATGTTGATGTAGCCAAATCCTTCCATGAAGAATGTTGAAAGCTGTGTTCTGTCAGAAAACAATGAAACCTGGATTAGATAAATGATCCCCAATTTGAGTTTTGATCATAAGCTTGCCTAGAGGTTCTTGTTAATTCTTTTCATAACCTTGAAACATAAAAGCGAAAGGAGATAAGTCATATTTTGGGAGACCCAATCGATGAAATGTATAGATGAGAATGAGATTGAATCCTAAGCCATTATCAATGAAGGCTCATCATATGTCTATATCATTAACATTTCCATATAAATACAAGGGCCTAATGTGTCCATGTAAAACATCATTCTCATCTTGATCCGTGAAATATATAACTGCAGGACATTCTGCAGTATCATTCTCTATATGGTAAACCTTAGCAGCAGCAACCTCAGTTTCAAACTCTTGAGACTTGAAAAAGCCTCAATAAATTATTATTATTGATTTTTTGATAGATTCATATCATCCAGGATTAATAACATGGCCGGTACTTGGGCTAGTAATTTTAAAACGTCAACTTTTGGTCCAATGGACTATGATTTACTGCATGGAGATATTGTTTTGCAGGTGCCTTGGAAGTTGATGATCCTAACGTAGATGTACCATGTGTCAGGGTAGAAGTTGGAAATAATTATGCTCTTGGTAGATTAGACTAACTAGGTATACCTACCTACTGAGAGAATGGTGGTATAACCACTAATCAGTATTCCAAGATGTCCATGTTAGGACTGACCCTGCCATGTGTGGGAGAGTTCCCTTGTTCTTACTGAGATCACTAAAGGAATATCCTATGAGTTTCTACTATATAAACGGTTCGAGCAGAGGTGTAGTTAAAATAGTGGCTTCTATCATATCCACGTATTTTCCTATATCCTTGACATTGACTTCTACCCCTAGTTCCCCAATCAGTTATAGAGAATTCAGGCTCATAAACTGAATCATCATTTTCATAGTGGTTCGTTAAGTGGATAAAATTAACAAAACCGAAGATAAATTCCTCATATAATAAAGATTATTATTGAAAATTCGATAATTGTTATGCTGTTTGGCAGGGAAGTGCCTATTATTTTGAGAGAGGTGATATAAAATCTGCAAAACTCATGGAAAATTTTTTCCTTGAAGTGATCTCGTCCTCTTATAACTACTCTTTATCCTTATGACTATGTTACTTCCTTGAGGATTGGACTTTGGAGGACTGATCCTTTGATATAGATGGCTTTTTTGTAGCAGAAGTGACAGGAGGTATAGTTGGTTGTTTTAACTATGTTCATAAAATGGCATGAGTTCGATTGATCATTTTCCTAACCATCCAATCATCATACTTATACATATTTTCACTTTTGACATTCTGTGATCTGCTTTCTTTTTCTAGATCGATAGAAGTAACACGCGCTACTTGTGCTGATTAACTTTTTTGTTTCACTTGTCCAAAGTTTTCCATTTTTTACAGGAGATCTTTGAAAACAAAAAATTCCTGAATGGGGTGCCCCAACATTTGATGAAAGGGGAAATAATTTGAGTGATCTTCGTCTCATTTTTTATTTGGTTTCATCATCCTTAGAAACTGAACTAAATTGTTTTCCAAAACTGAAATGAAGTAACCGAAAACCTGTTCATTCCAAAAAGAGTCAAATTTATACTTTAATTCCTCAAACTATCACCACCTTTGATCTTATTTTTTTTGATGAGGTGGTCATTGTTGCTAACATTTGGTAGGTGGAGCCTTATGGAATGATGAATGTTTTGAAGTAGAAGTAGGTAAAACTTCTTTTTTTAGTGTAAATATAGAAGCCTATTATTTCCCTATTATCCTTCCCAAAATAGATGGGATTACACAAAACTTAGCTTTGGTTTCTACAATGTAATTATACACTTGTTGGGTGATTGAAGAAAGGTCCTGAAACCCTCTTGTGTATTTCACAGAGATTAGTGGTGTGCGTAACTCATCCCATATATTTTCCACAAAAATTGGAAGTAACTCTTCTTGATGGAGTGGATGATTTAAAGAATATGTTAATCATTTCCATTTAGTAATGAAATCTAAAACTCTTTCATTCACTCTTTATTTTAAATTTTCAAGATAAAAAACTGTTGACTTTGGCAGTGTTTAGCTGAATTGGAAAAGGAATTTCTGATGGAGGTCTTTCCATCTAGTAATTGATCGAGACTGCAACATGTATTCCAGTCAAAGGCTGACCCCTGTAATGATTGCACAAAACATCTAAGATTTACTACTTCTTGTTGTTGAGGGGTCCCCATCGTGGGATCATAATGAGAAATAAAATGTGTCAAGTTCTACTCTAGATTTCTCGAACCATTAAAGACTGGAAATATTGTATTCACAATGTTTGGTGTGGGAGGGATCTGATCTACCGATTCTGGGTAAGCTTTTATTTTCTAGTTGTAATGGTGCACATCATTCTTCCATAGCTTCCAATCGAGTTTTTAATGCCTCAATTGTTTTTATATGAATCTGGGGAATATCTGGATGAGCTAGGACCTGTATAGGTATACTAGATGGAGCTTGAACTGGCACGAATAATAGAAAAGCCACTGGTGGTGGCGCTGATGGTATTTGTCTTGGATAATCCATAGGGATAGGCCTATAAGGATATGTTTGATAATATTATATAAGTGTAATTGATGTAGGGAAATCATTATTCACATCTATAGTTTCAACATACCCTCTTTGTTGAGGAGCTTACACAGGATGTGCAGGATAAGGGTCTTCTTGTGGAACTTCTCTGGTAGGAATGCAACTTCAAAGTAACTCTACATTGAGTCTTTTCAACTCTTTCATCTCCTCCTTTACTGGGAAAATATTTCTTCACATGAAAGATATTGACCTTATCTAGTGAAAAAGCAGGACATAATATTACCCTTACCTTTACCCTTGTTAGATACCTTTCAAAGAGGTGGAAGTTGTTTACTTGAGGGAATACCAAGATTCTGGGTAAGAATATGATTTTGGGTATGCACACCTCCCTCATTTTCTTCGGTGTGTACCGTATTATGAATAAGAACCTCATCTTATAAATCCCCTAAACTAGATTTATTTTTTAGAGGATCTTTTATAATAGTGTTAATGACATTCATCGAGACATAATGCATTGTTGGAATTCTATTAGTTTATTTGTTAGATCTTCTCCTTATATGCCTTCTATGATACTTTATTCTCCAATATGCTAATTTCCTGGGAACTATTTGATGGAAAATAACCTTAAGGGAATCCTTGGATAGTTCAGTTGTGCATTTAGTTTGTTGCTTCTTCCCTAATGAGGAAAAAGATGACTTCCACTAAGGAGGGGATTGTGGATGTGAAAAATCACTCAGCACTACAGACTGAGGTTGTTCATGTTCTTCTTCTTAAAACATTCAAACTCTATTTGTTGAATTTGAAGGTTGGGTTAAGAAATCCTCCAACCCTGCAAGTTGGTGAGACTCCTAAACTGCTATGGATAATATTAGTTTAGATGTTATTAAGATTTTATGAATTTTGGTATGAACATTAACTAGGTTAATTATCCGATAACCACTTAAATTGACTATTTTGGAAGACCAGTGTGATATTTTAGACAATTTTTTAATCTGATGAATGAAATATTCTAAGTGGGAGGACTGCTTAATATTATTATATGCTTGATTCAAAAGAATCTCGATAGCTTGCTCTCTTTGGGCCTAAATTTTGTGTAACCCAATTGAGGCATGTTCTTGCTGAAAATTTCCTCAGTTATGAACAAAATTTCATTGTTGTAACTGAACTGGGGAAATAAAATTGCATGAGACCACCTTCAGTGAGCTTTAATGATTTTGGAGTGCAATGAAATGAAATGATCTATGTACACCCCATCTTTTGATATGAACACCCTAAGGGGTTTCCACAATAAAATTTTTCAACATCTTTAATGAATTAAGGCATGAACATTAAAGATATATTTATTGCTTATCAGCCTTTGTATGTTGGGAAAACTGGAGATATGCAAAGTCAATTTGGCATTGTAACCCTTCTATTACCTATAAATGACTTTGATATTCATAATATGGTAATACTTTTTCTTTTAGATGAGGAATAGTTTTCCATATGTTTAGGCAGATATCATGAATGAAATATTCATCAATCAATTATAGAATGTTGTATTAAGAGGTTTCCAAAGGCCAGAACATGACTGGTATTTCACCATTAGCATGTTTTTTTCTCATACTAAACATATCCTCATAATCTTTCTCTAGAGGTTTCTCAACTTGGTCGAACTAGAGTGGATGCTTCTCAATTGTTCTAACACCAACAATAGGATCAATTGTTTTTTCCTCTATCATATTAGAAGGAAAATGACTCATGGGAGGTTTGGAGAATGACCATTTCCTTGGGCTGTTTTCTGGTTGAGAAAGTATTTCACCTGTTAGTAACAAGGCATCAGACATGAATGACCTTATGTTGGTAAGTGCCTCAAGATAAGAGAGTTTTCTCATTGTTACATTGTTAGTTGGATAATTATCTTGACAATGAAAAATTCTACTAAATAGATAACTTTCATAGAAAATTCCATCATGGGGAGGACCACCATGGTGGATTATAGCAAGGGATAAATCCACTTTCTTCTTGATATTCTAGCTACATAGAGGGTTTCCCCATCTCTCATCCAGAGAAAGGTTGTCTAAATTGATCAAATTTTCATGAAGCAAGACTTTATGATGAAGTATCTGATTGGAAAATTCATAATTACTATTACTACTCCCATAACTTGGTAATGGGAGGGTAAGATATTGAGTTGCAATAGATAAATGTCCAAGGGATTCAATAACTCCACCATTAAGAGGATCCATATCACAGATTGACTCTTAATTTTTCAACTATGCTTGGTGAGACATCTTCTTAGATGCTCTATTAAACGTAATTGGATCCACTTTCTGTGAGAAGTGGTTATCATGGGAAGGTGTATGTGCCTACCTTGGAGTGGTCATCAGAATAAGCTGATTATATCCAATTAGAAAGGGTGTATGTTCCTAATCCGGTTGTCCATATGATATAGGGGAGTATGTCCCATAACTCTTAATGTATGGAAAAGAGGCATGTACCTAATTCAAGATGGCATGCTAACACATCATCCCATGTTTGGGGAAAAATTATGTGTCTACCCCTTTGGTACTGTTGATGTTTCAATTAAGATATTCTGGCATACACCCATGATATGGGTATGAATTTGTGTCTTCCTTTTCACCATTGCTAAATTTCTTTGGCTACTTCAGCAGCCGGAACGGGAATGTAGGTCCATTTCAAATTTTGGGTAGGTGTTTTTACCTACTTCTATCCTCCCTTTGCTTCGAGTGGATACTGAAAGTACTCATCTGTGGGGGAAAAGAGTTGTGTCTGCCCCAGGTTTTTCATCAGAGCTTTCTGACTGAATTCTCTGGGTGCTACCAAACTAGACTATTAGTAGGCTTGATGGATACTGGAAGGTTTTTGTGTCTATTGGATGTTTTCTTCTAAGAATAGTTGATAGAATTCTATCAATTATGACAGATGAGACTGCTGGAAGGATTGGTAAGTGCAGGAAAGTGTGTGTTCCTACTTATAAATTTCCACCATATTTGATTAGATGTCTTCCTTAAATTTAGTCAAATGCGTCTACTGACTCAATGATATTTTTTAATTATTTTTATGTGCTATCTCGGGGTAATCAACTTAATTTGAATTATGGTATTTGTTGGTCACGTCCAGACAAGTCTACTGGCAGGAAGAATTAAGGTAGATAGGTGTATGTGCATGTTCTTCGTTTGCCACCAAGTTGGGTTAATGGACATATCTGGTGGGGGAAAAGGTAGAAACATTTTCCCAGTTGACCGACCATTGTCCTCGGTGGTTCTTCTTGCATGCTTGAGTCTGAAGGACCTGAGCCAAACAGCTAAACACTACACCTTCATCATGTTGAGGTCTTGCTGTCGTGTGGTGTTGGCAGTGGTTGTTGGTGGGAGCCTTTGGTAAGGAACCTTGTTACTTCAAGTTGAGGCCATGAGTGAACTCACAATTCACCTACATATAGTATGGGAAGGAGTGGTTATTGCATTCTAGGGATAAGGACCCAAAATAGTTGAAGGCAATGATTGGCACCATCTACCTCCTAACCATCAGTCATCGCTGATCTGATGATCGAGAGTTGTTGTTAACTTGGATAGTATGTCAGGTGGCCTCCAGGGTTGGGATAGTACCATGTTGATGGTATTCTTGAACCAATTCATTTGATACCATGTGTTTATGATTCTAAGTTGGTTATTATGTCGTTCCAGCTGGTGAGGATCTAGCTTGAGTGGCAGCAAGGGAATTCATAGGTGCGAACAATAAAAAAGCCACTTTGAATGAAGGGATTTCTGAGAAAATTTTACAAATAAAAAAATAAATTCCATTAAAGAAGAATTTTTTTATATGGACACATGTTTGATTTATTCCCTTGTATCGACCTCCTTTATCAATTGACAGGGGCCTGATTGATAAGTAACACTATCAACTTGGTTAAGGATTCACATCGGGTTCACCATTTTTTGTTTTCTCAAAGAATGTGTGTGCTGGTTAAGAATTGCTACTACTAGATGGTTTCCATAAGATTTATTTGTGGAACTGGAAACACCCAACAATTATGTATTCAAAGGGACCTGCTTTCCAAAGGCATGCATTCATTAGGTTTGGACCTACGATATATAAGAACTCACATGGGTCGAGAGGTTGGGAGGTTGGGCTCATCCAACCCTTTGAGGGGAATTATTACCTACTATGGTAATCTCATATAGATTTAAGATATATTCATGAACCCTTATTAATTAACCATGTATAATGTAGATTTCCCTTGAAATTTTTGATCAATTATTAGCATGTGTGAAATTTATAATCATCTTTATATATTAGAGGTTCTTTATTAATGGAGATATCTATATGTATTCAAGTTTCTCCATCAATGGTATCCTCTCATATACTAATTATAGATCCTTTTTTCATTGTTATGATGATGTTAGGTTTTAATCCACACAGTGGGGAACTCTGTAATTTATTTTCATCCATTGAGATGGATGTTTGCTTTGATGTTGGGATCATACACATAAATATTCTTCCTATGTATCCTTGTGAAAGGAATCCGAACCCTCTTAGTTTGGTGCTTCTTAATGGGACACATCATACCTTTTGAGGTCATATGATAAGGACCTAACTGTAAAGTTTACTATCATGTGGTAAGGACATATAAGCAAAAGGTTCTTAGTCTAAGCTTGGTGTGGGACTTATGCCTAAACAGCCTAAGGAACCTGGAATGGATATGGGATTCCAAGTTGGATTAGACCCTGTTGGGAATATGGCCAAGGAAGGACATGGTTGATTTGGAGTGTTGGGTTTGAACCTTAGGGATGCTTTCTACCTATCCCAATTGGATGAAAATTAAGGCCCACATAGTTCAGTAAGTCTCATAGGGGTGTATGAACCTTTCATAGAAATAGGTTGGGGATTACTTCTAAGGAGGATTCCTGGATTAAGGTAATTAGGGTTGGATTCATGAAGAGGATATCCAGTGATCTTAGGTCCTAGGTGATGTCTTCCTACATATCCCATTTATAGTGGGAATCAAATTTCTCATAACATAAGAAGTACATGGATTTTGTGGATGTTGTGATCATCACAAATCTCTAAGACCAAATGTGTTAGGTTCAATGTGATAAACAAGAGGATGTGAAAGATTCAGAAAACCACAAACATTTTCTTCTACTGATGGAAGAGGGAGGTCCTACAATGAAAGAAGCTGAGGTGACGATGGGTGAGGGTGTGGTGAAATGGACCCTTCATTGTGAAATGAAATTGAAGGTCATTAGGTTTGGCCAGAAATACTATGGGCTTACTCTAGGAGGGATTATATTAGTTATTCCTAGGAGAGGAGGGAGACTTTTACTTTGTGGAATGGAAAAACAGTGTGACCCTCACTCTTCTTATTGGAAACCAGGGGCTCCGGATCTTAGAGACAAAAAGGGGAGGATGAAGTCCCATCCTTATACTCCAAGATTGGGAACCTCCCAACATTATCTCTAGGTTAATGATCCATGTGACTGTAGATATACAAACCTAAAAAAATCCCAAAGAGCCTAACTCTCTTAGAAGATGAATGTGGGAAACCTCTGACTGTAGATATAAAAACGCAAATGGGAGACATGATGATATGCCTTTCCCAACGGTTTGATAAGTCATGAGGTTTTGGTTGAGGCTTCAACTTATTAACTTTCAAATAAGGGAACCAATGAAGGAGATAACCTACCATTAGTGGATTTGAATAGGGTTTACAAATTGATTTGCGTAGGTCCTAAGCAAAGCTATGCAGCATGGCTCTACTGCGAAGGTATGTCATGTAGCTTTGTAGTATAGCTCTAATGTGTAGGTATTCCCCGTAGGTGTGCCATGAAGGTCCTACCGATGACTGAAAAAAATAATTAACACATGATAACTAAACCTATTCAAGATTCAAAAATTACTTCCATGAAGACAACACCGAGGTGAGATTTAAATTTAAACACCCCAGGTCGCCTTTGGTGTCTTTAGAATGGCCTCACTTAGGTCCTTAAAAAATAGGCCTTGCATAGAAAGATTCTTATTTATGGAAGAGGGGTCTGTAATTAAAAGTTTTGTGTTTCAAACTCTAAAAATATTTCAAACATGCTTATCCCATCTAATTATCTCTTCTATCATGTTTTAGAGAGCTACCTGAAAAAATTTAGGGGATCTAGGTGAACGGGCTACGCAATGGGAGCTTCAAGAGTTCTTTAAACTTTTTTTAGTCCTCAAATTCGGAGCCCAAGGGTCCTATTTATAGGCAAGGAGGGGGTTGGTTGAAAGGATTTTGTCAGCATAGGTTGGCCGTAGATCTCTTCTATATAACTCATCAACGTTGGGGTAAATAAATCATATCACCATTTAGTTCTTCTGCATAGCTCCTCCACATAGGGCAATCATGTTGGGGCTACACACTTGGCTCTATGAGTAGAATGTGCACTAGTTTTCTGGATGCAAAGGTATGCTATATAGTTCCCTGGCGTAGGTGTCCCATATAGTCCCCTTGAACATTATGTCCTTTACTTCCTTTAACTTCATTTTTTTGATATTTTTAAATATCCAAAAGAAATAATTCTTCATAATCCTTTTTCCTTCCTAAAGAGTGTCAATAGACCTCTATCTCAAGCATTGTTAAATGAAAAACCTAGAAAAATATCCAATTTATTTTTAAACCTGGTTGAAATCCAATTGGTATGATACATCTAAATTTTATCCATTCTATTATAGGGTAAAAAACATTATGTTCCAATCAATAATGTATATCATAATTAAAAAATTTATTACAACCAATTTCAATATGAAATTCATCAAAGAAATTAATATTTTTAAATTAAAAAAATTATATCCAAAATATTATAAAGGAGAGGGTATCCCGAAGTTGTACGATATATGAAATGAAATACAAAATTTGTTAGAAAAAAATACTCATCTCTAACTGGAATGGATTCATTTCTAATTCCAAATGTGATTATAATCTTAAAGAGATGCATTGAAATGAATAAATTTTAAAACCATGTTACTAGAATAATAGAAAGATCACGTTGAATGAAAATGATTATATATTATTTTATGCATTTTGATACAAGAAAGAAAATAAATAATTTTAATAATTTATCTAGAGACCCATAAATAAACATTAACAACATTATTTAAAAATAGGGAAAGGTTAAAAAACTATATAATAATGAGTAATAAAAATATTAAAAAAATTTAAAAGATTTTTAATTTCAATATACCTTTCAAATAAACTTTTTTCCTCAATATACAAAAATACATAGAAAAATATTAAATCCATATTTTCTAATATAATAATTTTACTATTTATTACATATTATAAATCAAGTGTAGTTGCATCATAAGAATATTCTGAAAAATTTCATGTATGGATGAGACTGCCTACCAATACAATCTATCGATGAGCTCCTTAAACTTTGGTAATAATAAATCAACCTCCTATAATGAATAAATCCATTTTTAAAACCAATTTATTCCAAATGGATCATCTCTAGAAACTAATAGTAACAAATATCCAAATGAAAACCCTGAAAATAACTTCCAATAACCTCTCTAAGTCAAATTTAATAAAACCTATACTTTTCCATACCCAATAAGTGTATGATTTTAACCCATATTAAATAAATCCCTCGAATAATTTATCAAACAACTTACCACCAAAAAACAATGATGAACATTTTTAAATGAATCCCCTCAAAATCCTTTTTCTAGAGCATATGTAATCATCATCACCTCAACTAAATTTCACATTTCATTTATAAAATTCAATCTAAATATCAAGAACAAAGGTGGGGTATATATTATTGATAATATTAGTATACATAGTCGGGAATCCCCAAAGGGAAAATACCCATGTCAATAACATATATTCATAATGATGATAAAGTAAAATTAGAATAATTATTCTTGAAATTAACAACAAAGTACACCCATTGGTATGAATATAAATGTACTCTGATCAAGGATATAAAATGAATAATAAAACTTCACCCACAAATATATGACAACGGAATTATAAAGGCTCATCCAAACTATAATCATTTAACCAAAATCTCAAAAATAAAACATCACCCATAAGGAACCTTATTTCAAATAATTTGGAAGAATCGTAACCTAACTATATCTTGGTTAGATTTTCATAAATAAAAAAAATGGAAATTTAGTAATTAGAATATAAGAAGGATTTATAGCTCACTATAAAATATGATAAAAATAAAAAAAAATCATTGAATCGAGGAAGAATGCTGGAGGAGGAGATTCGTCCATCATCGCTCGAGTGAGGGAAGAAAACGAATCAGCCGAAGGGGGGGAGATACGCCCTGATGAGTGAATGGAGGAGGGTGGAAGATAAAAAAAATGTGGGAATTTGTCCCAAATATTTTTACAAAACCTTTGAAATAGATTATCTATACCCACAATTTATATACACCATGGGTATAGACAGACTCTAGACAAGTTATACCCAAGGTTTTTGTAAACCATGGGTATATCTCCCTGGAGATAACCCTATATTCTAGTAGTGTTATATGTATTATATTACTTATTAAATATATATTTATTCTAAAAATAATTTTCATAATATTTCAATTTATTATTATATCATTATAATGTCATAAAAGTGACATTTTTTTATAAAATCAGTATTTTCACTATTCACCCAAAAATCAATTATTTCTAAAAAAACTCAAAAATTCACCCTAAAATAATTTTGAGGTGATAAATTAAAAATGAAATTAATTTCATTAATTTTAATTAATAAAATTATAAAATTTATATTTTAAACTAATTCTTGAATAAAACTATGTGTATTATGCTATTTTTTTCTCTAGAAATAAAAGATTACTATAATTAAAGCTCGGGTCTTACATAAAAAGATAGTCATACGGGGTTACACTGATACTAGGTTTTAGAAAAATCAAAAAGTTCTAAAGTTACTATCGAGATATTTATTTAATCTTAGTAGAGGTGTTGTAAACTGGAATAGTTTAAGGCATCCAATTATCACTGATACTTCAATGAAATATGAGTGTATTATGGCTTATGATGCAACTAAAGAAGATGTTTTTATATGAATTATTGTCCAAGATTATGATATGGTGCCTTGAATTAAGGACCCTGTCACTTTATATTTTGATAATAATGTTGTAGTGGCTCATGTAAAGGATTCATGGTCTCACTAATGGATGAAGCACATACTCTTAAAGTATCACTTATTGTGGGATTTTTATTTGAAGAATGTAGTTTCTTTGAGAATATTTCCCATAGAATATGACATGTTGGACCCCTTGATGAAATACTTATCTTAGTAGAAGCATGGATTTCATATGAGTTCTAGTGGACTGATGGTTGTCCGTGGTTGGATCTAGTGAAAGTTGGTGACTGTTGGATTTTCTTCCCTATAATTAAATCTTATATACTTTATGATTACATGAATTCATAATTTTTAATATTAATAAATTTATTATGATATCATGATTATTCCTCTGTATTACATAGTATATGACAATGTACTAAGAGTAACTTTCACACTACAAGGTCAGAATAGTTTCCTATTGTGATTATAATAAAAAATTTCCATGAAAATATTTTTAAATATATGTTATATATTTGGATGATGTAATTTTAATGGATAAAAATGATATAGGCTATCAAGGGTGAATCCTCATATGACTTTTAGATACTTTCTCATGGAATGAACCCTTGGAAATTTTTAGAGTGGGAGATTATATGAACAAGACCCACCACAAGGAAATACATAACTATATGTGTTATTGGATGTTCTTATCTATTGAAATGTATATTGGTCCTTAGAATTTAATATTATTTTTCATTAATATAATGAGTTACATACATTTATATATGGATGAAAATCATGTTGATTTTTTTTGACAATGTAGGATAAATTGGATTCATCAAAAGTGACATCACATTAATGAAAAATGAAAGAAAGGATTTTTACCTTATGTTTTTAAGAGATGTTAATATCTCAAGACCTTTGATGGGAATGTGATGGAATAATTAAATCAATGGAGATGGAGTTCTGTAGGAAAGTTCATTTCTATAAAGTTTAATAAAGATACATTGAGAATAGAGGTTGATGACACTAGTATGTAACCTATTTAATTTAATATACCATCATAAATGGATTATATTACACAATGAGTTATCGTTCGAGGTTTTTTGTCATTTATACATTAACTTATTTTTATATAGTTTCCTTTTCATATTTCTAGATTCTAACCTTGGACTTTAGTTGGTTCATCCTAATTCCATTGAGAAATATTCCTAGAGGGATAGACACTAAGTGTATCTAGAATATATATTAAATTATATTTTGAATTTAACAAGATAGAATACATATTATTCCCACTTTTTGGCTTAATAATTATTTAGGTTTGGTTGATCACTAAGATTTAGTCATGAGTTATTAGGAATAATAAATATGTGGGTTAAATACTAATAAATATTTATTCACAAGATTTAGGGAATATAATATTTATTATATTTATAATAAAATAATGAATTGTTGTTTATGTATTAAATAAATAGTCATTATTCAAGATTTAATAAATACTGAGGTGAATAAACATACTGATTTTAATGGTTTGGTTGGAAATAAAATATTAAATACCACTTAAATAAATAAATATTCATTTATTTAAAAATTATATTTATTTATCCATAGGTATTTTGAATGTTAAAAAAATATTAATATTATTTATATTATTATTAGACATGGGGTTCTCTAAGGAAAAAGGAATTGTCTAAGGGCTTATGTGAGATTACCAAACCCAACCTAGCTCTATAAATACCCAATTATATCACTTTCTAAGGTTAGTTTCTTATTATGCACAAAAAACATAGAGATAATTCTCTCAGTCCCTATGTGAGAAACCTCTCAAGAACACACTCATAAACTAGTGAACCAACAATCCTCCATAGTCTCAAGCCTTCGAGAGAACCTAAAGAATCTTTATTCTACAAATATATTCTTTCTTCGACCCATGATGGATGATGCAAGTGATTTTTATTGACTGTTCCATCACTTGGTGATTCTATAGTGATGTTATAAGATTTTGGAGAATGTGTGGATCATGACTAGAGGAATTTTCCCTTGTATCCTATGATGGAATGACAATATGACAAGATTATTCAAGAACAAAATCAACTAATAAATAATTACAAGAAAGATTAATTCTAAATATATCAACAGATTAATTATAAATTATATGTGATGATCCTGTATTCCTGGTTATGGAATTAATATTCCAATAAAACTTTGAATTAATTTTGTTGGAAATGACATTCTTCATTACATACATCTAAAATTATTTAATTATTATAATAAAAATTTGAGTTGGTTATGCCTAATAGGTGATTTAATTGTACCAAAAAACTTCATAAGTCACTCAAACTAAGTTAAAAAACATATATTGGTAAAGTGATAAACTAGTTTAGCTTAGTGAACTCCAAATAATGTATTTACTAGTGTTGCATTCCAAAAATATTAGGAAGATTCAAAATCATTATAAACAGTTAGAAATGATGGATAATATTCCTTATTAGTCTTCTATAGGATCAATCATGTACGCTATGTTGTGTACTTGACCCGATGTTTCTTATGATTTGATCATAATAGATAGATAATAATCCAATCCTAGTGATATTCACTATGTTTCAATCAAGAATATCCTTATGTACTTAAGAATATGTAAGGATGTATTCTTAGTTCTTTAAGTAGAGGATGATCTCATTTTAAAGGGTTACATTGATGGTAGTTTTTAATATAATAAGGATCGTATAAAATCTTAATTTGTTTTTTATAAATAAATGGATCTATTAGTTAGAAGAGTTCTAAATAATCCACTATGGAAGACTCAAAAATGGAGGTGGAGTACACCATTATGTAAGATACTATGATAGAATCTGAAAGGATCAAAAGTTTATTACTAAAATAGGTGTGGTACCTAGAATTTTTAGACTAATTGATATTTATTATTGAAAAAATGGTGTTATTTCCCATGCCAAGTGCCCAAGTGAGTGGATATGCATCACCGAGATGTGCATGGTCTGAATTAGGTATTCTATTTTTATAATTAATTCTTTAAAATTAACATCCTTGATAGGTTAAAGTCTTGATACAATGAATTATAAATCTCACTCTCACCCATATTCAATGATAATGAATGAACTACAAGGCACACATTAACTTTTACAAGGTTTACCCAAAATTTGGGTGACTACTCATATTTGTGTTCATGTCATGTTTGAGACACATATTTTATAACTAGTTTATAAAAGTGATCACAATTGGTTATAAAGTATCAACTTTAACTCATTGCTTACTCCAAATTTTGTTTACACTAGAGGAAACTTTATGGTAGGTTTGATATCCACTTACCAAGGAAAATCATTATCTCCTAATTTTTGGTTGTCTCTTGAAAAGTTTTTTATACTGGAATCCCTACAGTATTTAGTGGTCCTCCTTCTATTATGATGAACAATATCATTAGTCTAATCCATGATGTCTCTATATCACAATATAAGATCATCTTTATCCATATTACGTTTTCAATTTCAAGTGAATGAAAAAAACCACGACATGCACGTCAACATTCTTCTCAAACATTCAGAGTAATAAACATTTTCATGGGTATATTAAAGAATATTTCTTATTCTTCCTTATCATCATTATTTATTCCTTCAAAAAATATTCTACACCAATAAATACAGTATATTCAAGAGTCTTGAAACAAATAATGATCAACAACAATGATTCTTATCATCCACTCTCTCTCACCAACACATAATTTCTAGAATTATTTTTTGATATCTCAAAAAATGAAACACATGAATATTATCATAATTTGAATATAGAAAACTTGACATGACCAGACCCACTATGTCCCCTCCTAGGTTTGAATTAGATAGAGTGTGCCACCCCAAGCCTACCTCTAATAGGCTTGGGGTTGGATACTAGCACTGAGTGTGCATATCTCACAACAAGGGAGGCCTTATCCTATAATAACCTACTAAAAACACATATCTAATTCATAATATAACAAGAAATAATAGAAAGAAAAATATAATAAAATTAACTATATACAATGTATGAATGATAAAATTAATGCAAATACAACCCATAAGGTGAGTATAAGAGAAATAGAACATATGAAATGTCTCTAAAACATGATGTTTTGAGAATCTCCTTCATACTTCCTCTACTCCAGGACCAGTATCTAACTACATCATTCAACACCACCGTCACTAATCAACATCTTCTACAATGTTTCATCAAGATTATGATTCAAAACATAGCTAGAGAGCCTATTTAGTTCACTCCAAAATCTGATTTTATCATAGTCAATGAATATTATGAGATATAAAAGATAAAAAATATCATGACCAATGCATTAATTTTGTGATTAGTTGAAACTGATGTTGTAACCAAAAAAATGTGATATTTTCACATTAAATTTATAATTAATTTTAAAAAATAAATACCACATTATTGGGAATTATTTATTCAAAGAAGTCATTGATCATCTGAACCTCTATAATATTGTATTTTATTTATATCAAATGTATCTAATAGAATCCCTAGACCAGTGATCCATATATGTTCATATGATCTCAAAGTGTTTTGAATGGTAATTTGGGTTCTAGAATTATAGTACATATCATCTTGTGTCACTACCTTTGACACCAAAAATTTATTCAATGTTGAAGGATTGGTTCTTGTTCTCTCATTATTTATATAATGAGGAAGGTTTAAGTTGTCAGTTCTTGAAAGAGTTTTATAGAATTTTTCTCACTGGGGTTTAGAAAATAACTAGAGGTATGTGTTGTTTACAACAACATATAACCCTAAGAATAGATATAATTTGGTATTTATAGATCTAGACTAGAGAATAATTAATGATACATTGGCCATTATTATCCTCTTAATCTATAGAAAACTCTATGTCAAAATAATAGTATAATTATTATAATTTACATGGCATATGCTAAACCCAGGGATAAAAAATTATCATCTAATTAAATAAAAAAATTAATATTTTTTTAAATTATATTAAATGTAAAATTCCTTCCAGACCTGATAGCTTGATCTGAAGTTCCTCAATATTTATCGAACCTCGAATAATGAATATTATTAATTATATATATAAATAATTATTTATAACATTCATAGTTTTTTGAATAAATATTTATTTAATATTTAACTCACAAATAAATATGGTAATTGAATATTTACAATCAATAAATCATGAATAAATATTAATTCATGGCCTTGAGTATAATATGTTATCAAATAATTAAATTTAAATAGAATTAAATTGAAATAAATAGAAACACTATGTGTATGGCACTCTAGGATTCTTCCTTAGTGCTTATAGGTGATTTTTTCTAAAGTCAAATATCAGCGTCTAACTATACATAATGGAACCCAAGAGGAATAAGTTAATTTCACAATAATGACAACCACATATTAATTCTCTATGTGAAATACAATTCCTTTATTTCAATATATCATTGATATTGTTTTATAATCATATCATCAACCTAAATTATTTATACTTCTTTCTTTTCCATAAATAAACCATAGTTGTGAAATTTAGTTTGATGGTTTCATTCCAATAAAAGGGATGAGATATGAACTTCCATAACGATGGAAGTGGAAGATCCTTTTCTAACTTATTCACTAATAATATATCACTCACAATGTAGCTAATATACCATATTTCACTGTGAACATATAGAATCATGGTTTTTATCAATGTATCAAAGTACATAATTCATTATATGTGTTGATAATAAACTTAAGGTATAAGGATCATTATACACATTCATATATATTAAAATGCAGTTACACTTAAACATATGGAATTATTATATGAAGTTTTTTCCTCATAATATCTCATATTAGAGATTACCTAGTGTGAAATTCATTAGATGAACCATCATCCTATTATAAGTATCTATAGACTAATAATCTAAATTTTATTTGTCCCATCATATGAATTCATACAGCCATATGACATATGTTTAAGAATATACCCCCAACACTTCAAGGTTTTCATCATAATAGGGATCTATTATGACATTTTCACTATGAAAGATACTCTTTGGAATTATCACTTTAATGTTATGAATAATAAAAATCAATATGTGATATAATATTTATTAATATTAAAATCCCTAGAAACACATGAAATATAAAGTATAAAGAAGTTTTTCTAGGTCACTAACTCTAACAGACTCTCACCTGGACTAAAGAAAACTCAGAACGAATTAGATTCAGATATCTCACACATGTTGTTTATTCTTCCACTGAGAAATTATATTTAGTCATTGGGTCAACCATGTTGTATTTTACAGAAACTCTTCTTACTATGATATCAAATCTCTTTGAAAAATCCACTTAGTGATGATATTTCCAAATTATATGCTTAATCTACTGATGTAACCTTAGATCCATGATAAGAGAGACCACCTTAATATTATCACAAAAAAACATGATATGATCTTTTTTACTAGGCTCCACTTCAAGATCTAGGATGATTTTTTATATCCAAACTACTTCTATGGATGTATCAAAAGTCACAATTTATACAAAATATACTATAAAATCAATGACCATGGATTTGTTTATACTCTTCCATCCCACAATAAGTTTATTAAGAGTGAAGATATATCCTAATTGTGATTTCATATCTTCTTAATATTTTTTGAAACTAGAGTCAGTATATAACCTCATGACTAGCTCTATATCTCATCAATAGACCAGGAACATATACTTAGTATGCCTGAGGTACTTTAATATTTTCTTAACTAACATCCAATGGTGGTATCATAGGTCATCGTGATATATGCCTACCCCACTCGAGGTGTAGGAAACATCTATCATAGTACACAAATTTTCATACCACTACTAGAAAAACAGGTATTTGCGACGGGATCCCGTCGCAAATAGCCCGTTGCTGAAAACGCCATCGCAACTACACTTATTTGCGACGGGCCCGTCGCTAAAGACTTTTTTTGCGACGGGCATTCTCTCTGTCGCAAATAGTATTCCGTATTTTTGTAAAAAACTTTTAAAACAGTTTTTGCGACGGTTCCGTCGCAAAAACTCTTTTTTAAAAAAATAAAAAAAATTAATAATACTAGTATTTGCGACGGGAGTCGGGACCCGTCGCAAATACTTTAAAAAAATAAAAATAAAAAACTATTAATAATACTAGTATTTGCGACGGGCATAGTATCCCGTCGCAAATACTATAAAAAAAATAAAAAAAATAAATTATTAATAAATTATTTTAATTAATATAATAATAGAATTATAATTTACAAATAAAAATAATAAATTATTTTAATTACTATAATAATAGTAGAATTATAATTCAAAAATAAAAATAATAGAATATTAATAAATAATTTAATTAATATAATAATATTACAATTATAATTCATAAATAAAAAAAATATTAATAAGTTATTTTAATTAATATAAAAATAATAGAATTATTTTACATTCAAATATTAAAATAATTCAAGTATTACAAAAAAATAATTAAATTATAATATTATAAAATTTTAATATATATATAAAATTTTAATATATATATATAATTTTAATATATATATAAAATTTAATATTATAAAATATAAATAATATTATTATTCATATTAATATTGTTATTTAAAAATATAATATTATTAATATTTTATAATGAGACAGAAACTACGAATAGAAAAAAAAAATATTTTGATTTCACAAATTTTATAACAGAAATACAAACTCTAATCTGAAGGAGGGGGGGGGGGGAGGTGGGGGATCTGCAGATGGTGGTGGAGGAAACTCCATCCCTAAAGCATGAGTGAGTCGGCGCATGTACTCCATCTGCTCCTGATGCTGCTGCTGCCACCGACTCGTCTGCTCCTCGTACAACTGCTGCTGGCGTCGACGCTCCTCCTCATGCTGCTGACGCATCTGCTCCTGCTCCTGTCGGAGACTCTCTATCTGTGCAGTCTGAGATCGCAACTGATCCTCATACTGTGTAGAAGAAGATGCACGAGCTCCTCTCGAGCTGGACGCCGACATCGCAGCACTGCCATAATAATCTCCGGGAGTCAGTCGAGAGCCGATACCAACTACCCGGCCCTTCTCGAAGGCATACTGGGTGGCCTGCATCCATGCCGCCTCATCAAACTGACGGGTAGTGGTCTGATCTGATGACTCGGCCTGACTCTCAGGCCGGGCCTGTGCCGCTGCGGCCTCATATGACTCCTATAGTTGCAATTTAAAATTAAAATTGTGAATATATTATATGCAGTTAATTTTTAAACTTAAAAACAAATAATACTGACCACGATGTGATGCTGACGATCACCTCTGAGCTCCCCAGTAGCAGGATCACTGTACATCCTCCGATATACGTCGTACTCTGTAATATCGGGGTGCTCGACAGCCTATAAGAATAAAAAATAAACTGTTAATATTTATAGTTATATAAAATATTTATAAATAATGTACGTACCAGATGCTGTCTATGAGTACTGAAAGAACGACTCCCAGCTTGATGAGTCACCTCCTGTCTCCCCCGATTCTGCCTCCCCACCGATGATCTCCTCTGAAAGGCACCACTCAACCAGTGCGCACATAATCCATCCCATACATGGGATGAAATATACTCTGGTCGGTGTGCTCTACATGACTCCTCAAAATCTGACACTCCTGCTTTCTTCATCGCAGCTTTTCTTAAATTGTGCAAAAACTGACGAAGACGATCACGCATGGACACCTCCCATGCCTCGTGGATGGCGTCACGCATGGTATCCTCGATCGGATACCATAAACCCTACAAATAAATCAAAATATCAAGTTATAAATGAAATAATTTTCAAAATAAAAATTATTTATTTACGTACGTACCAACCAATGGCCGAACATGGCCTGCTGCACATCAATGGGAATATGCTCCCATGTGGTCCACGGCTGAGAGAAATAGTTGCGCAAAATAGCGCTGCCCTGTCCGACTGCTATATGCGGAAAACTGAAAAAATAATAAACATTTATTATGTGAATAGATTAATGAAATCTTAGTCAAATCCACAGGTTATCACACAGGTTATCACACCTCCGGGTGCGCGGATCAAACCCAAGACGTGGACGTCGCTCGGGGACGGGGTCAGGAATCATCAATTGTGCAAGACCGCGCCCCCTCCGCATACTCCCTGGAGCGCCTGCAGGCTGAGGGTCATCTGCCAGCAACTCATCCGCATCGAAAGGCAGGTCAGCCTCCGCCAACTCACGAAATGTGGCCTCGTCCATCTGAAACAGAAAATGTTAATGTTAGCAAATAATTGATAATTACTATTATATATACATATATACATATTATGATTGTATATAAATACCATGGAATTCTATAAGTGTTCATCTTCATCATCATCTTCATATATGTCAATGTCATCTTCATATTCCTCCTCAACATCATCGATATCCATTCGAGTTGCAGTTGCTTCATCTCTTACCATTTCAAATTCATGTGTGACATCATTAACATCATCGTCATCACCGACTCCTAAATGTGGGGTGTCGTCATCGATACTCATGTCTCTTTGTAAAAAAGATTGATTTTGAGTACTCTCTTGAAAAACTTCAATTCTTTGCACATCAGTGAAAGCACTTTCACTTTGACTAAACTGATTGTCTCGAATTTTGATTTTTATTACACTCCACCAATCAGTCAAGTCTCTTGATGTTGCACAATACTTTGCATAATAAACTTGATATGCCTGTTGAGCCAATAAGAATGGTTCATTTACTGCGAGAACACTTTTACATTTAATATCGATGATTCCATGAGTCGGATGAACACGCACGCCTCTCTCTGTATCCAACCACTGACATTTGAACATGGTTATGTAATGTTGTCCAAGATAACAGAGTTCAATGATTTCATCAAGTATGCCATAAAAGTCAACTTCATTTTCTCGATGATGAGATCCTCTCAAGCTAACTCCACTGTTCATTTTTTTTTTCGATTCCCCATATGCATGTGTGTGAAATCGAAATCCATTCACCACATATGCATTATAAGTTTTAACAAGTTTGGAAGGTGGGTTACTCAATACACATAGCCGTTTGTCAATTTTATCAGCATGTCGAGACACCTGAAGATTTGTGAAATAATTATCAATATAGTAAACTATACATTGAATGAGTTTCTAAAAGATAAAGAATTTATGTTACCAGTTTTTGAAACCACTGAGAGAAATTTTTCAGTCGACGTTCTTCGAGAGAAGCTGCTGTAATTTGTGGAATTTTTTTCTTGATATTATTATCATACAACCTATAAAAACCAAAGTTATTTACTGTAACATAAATGATAGAATAAGTGATATAAACACTTACAGTACAACTGATGTCATCTCTTCACAGTTGAGCAGAACATGCGTATGAGCTCTATGATGTTCATCATCTGAAAGCCAGCGTTCAGAAACTCCACCAAAACCAAGCTCTGACTGGTTGAAAACAGATAATTGATTGTCGATTTCATCAATATTCCTATCATTCCGTCCCATTCGGTTGTGTTTCAAAGGATACTCAGATTCAAAATAATGGGAGCAGAAAAAAGATATTTCCTCTTGCAAATAAGCTTCTGCAATAGATCCTTCAACAGATGCTTTGTTGCGTACTTTTCTTTTAAATTTTTTCATGCATCTTTCAAATGGGTACATCCATCGAAACTGTACCGGACCTCCACATTTGGCTTCATATGGCAAATGTAACATCAAATGTTCCATTGAGTGAAGAAAGACGGCGGAAATATTTTTTCAAGTTTACATATAATTACAACAACATCTTTTTCAAGTTTTCCTAGAGCATCATAATCTGCCGTAGCCGCACAAATTTCCCGAAAAAAATGAGACATGTCTGTTATGGAATCCCAAATCACAGAATTCAACAGACCTCTTAATCCAATGGGTAGAAGTCTCTCCATTATAACATGACAATCATGAATTTTTAATCCAATAATATGACCATTCTTTACACATCTACCCAAATTGGAAGCACAACCATCTGGAAGTCTCAAATCTGCAATCCACTGACAAAATAACAAATGGTTTTCTTTAGACAGTGTATAAGCTGCTTTTGGTTTCAGTAACCTTTCTGTTCTGACATTCTCAAATAGTTCCAATTCTGGACGCCTGCAAATTTGGGCAAGATCTAAACGTGAATTTACATTGTCTTTGCTCTTTCCTGGCGTATCCAAAACTGTATGAAACAAATTATCAAAACAGTTCTTCTCAATATGCATGACATCTAACATGTGTTGGACCAACAAATCAGACCAATATGGCAAATCCCAAAATATGCTACGTTTAATCCAATTGTGTTCTTTCGCAAAACCAGAAATTTTCTGTTGGTTTATTGTGGGACCAAAAGTGATGGGAGGTAATGAAAATACAACCGATTTTAACTCCGAACCTGATAGCATTTTTGGAGGTCCATCCCTTTCAGCTGTTCCTTTTCTGAAATGAGATCTGTTTCTGCAAAAAGGATGATCAGCTGGAAGAAATCTGCGATGACAGTCAAAATAACACGATTTCTTTCCATGAATGAGCATAAATGCTTTGTTCTCTCCCATACAGTAAGGACATGATTTCTGACCATGTGTACTCCAGCCAGATAACATCCCATAAGCCGGGAAGTCACTTATTGTCCACATCAATGCTGCTCTCAGTATGAAATTCTGTTTCGTTGCAACATCATATGTACTGACACCAGTACTCCACAACAAATTTAATTCATCAATCAATGGCTTCAAATAAACATCAATATTTTTCTTCGGATGTCCTGGAATTAGTAAATTCAAAAAGATATATGGCTCCTTCATCAACATCCATGGAGGTAAATTATACGGAGTTAAAAAAACAGGCCAACATGAATATTGACTACCATAAGATCCAAACGGGCAGAAACCCTCAGTGGAAAGGCCCAGTCGAACATTTCTAGCTTCTAAAGCAAATGATGGATGCACTCTATCAAAATGTTTCCATGAATCACCATCGGCTGGATGATTCAAGATTTTATCGGTTGAACTATTCTCTTTATGCCATTACATCATTGTCGCTGTATTCTTAGACATGAATAAACGCTGAAGTCTGGATGTAAGCGGAAAATATCTCAACTGTTTTACAGGAATCAAACCAGACTTCCCGTGTTGTCCTTCTTTATATCTCAGTTGCCCACATGTGGGACAACTATCCAACGAATCATTTTCCCCTGAATATAAAATGCAGTCATTTGAACATGCATGAATCTTCTGACAAGTAAGTCCCAAATTTCGAACCAACCTCTTACTTTCATAGTAATTTGCAGGTAAAACATTTCTTTCGGGTAACAGTGTTTTCAGCAAAGAAAATATCTGGTCAAAACAGGTGTTTGACATTCCGTTATCTGATTTGATAGCCATAAATTTTGCAACTGCTTCTAATTTGCTCATCTTGCAGCCAGGATATAATGCATCCTCAGCAGACTTCAACAACTCATAAAATTCAGACGGTCCCAACTCAGGATTTGAAGCTATATCAGCCGGAGTTTCTGTATGTTGAACAGATGAACCTGCAACATCATGTACTAAATCTTAAAACTGGGATGGATCCGGAATCAAGTTGGTATCACCTGCTCTGGAACTGCGTTCACCGTGTTGATACCAAAAAACATAATCTGCTTGAAAACCAAAACGCAAGAGATGTTCCCCCACTTTGTCAAACGTGTCAAACGTTCTCAATGCACATTTTCTGCAAGGGCATTTTATTTTTCCTTCTGAAACAAATTCTGAATTTGATTCCGCAAATGATAAAAAAGTCTCCACACCCTCAACATATACTGGATTTAAACCAGAACCGTTTGGATTTCTACGTTGATTTATCCATATGTGGTCACCTAATAATGATTGTTGACGACCTCGTTGTTCCATATTTCTCTATAAAATATAAAAGCATTACTGGTTTTGAATAATTTGTTAGAAAAAACACTCAAGTAAAGATTGAATATATTGAGAATAAAGCAAAACATGTTACAAATATTGATAATTTTAATATTATATTGATTTTTTATTATTTTAATAATACTAATATAATTTTTTCATAAACATTAATTATATAATAATAACATTATTACATTATTAGTATATTTTATTATTAATATTAAAATAACATATTTTTTTTATATTATATACAATTCTCCTTTCATCTGTGTGTTTAACATTCTGTCTCCACATGTAATATTCACATTCAATTTCACCTCTCCATTGGCGAGTAGGTTGATAATTTTGAAAAAGAATGCGAATATTACATGTGGAGACAGAAAACACACAGATGAAAAGAGAATTGTATATAATATAGAAAATTATATTATTTTAATATTAATTATAAAATATACAAATAATGTAATAAGGTAATTATTCCAAATTATTGGTAAGTATTTCAAATTATTGGTAAGTATTTCAAATTATTGGTAATTATTCCAAATTATTGGTAATTATTCCAAATTATTGGTAATTATTCAAAATTATTGGTAATTATTCCAAATTATTGGTAGTTATTCTTAATTTTTGGTAGTTATTCCTAATTATTGGTAAATATTGGTAATTATTGGTAATTATTAGAAAATATTGGTAATTATTGGTAATTATTGGTAATTATTGGAAAATATTGGTCATTATTGGTAATTATTGGTGATTATTGGTAATTATTGGTGATTATTGGTAATTAATACTGATTATTGGTAATTAATACTAATTATTGGTAATTAATACTAATTATTGTTAATTAATAATCATTATTACTAATTATTTGTAATTATTACTAATTATTCCTAATTAATACTAATTATTCCTAATTATTCCTAATTATTCCTAATTATTCCTAATTATTACTAATTATTGTTAATTATTACTAATTATTGTTAATTATTACTAATTATTACTAATTATTTCTAATTATTACTAATTATTTCTAATTATTACTAATTATTGATAATTATTAGTAATTATTGCTAATTATTACTAATTATTGCTAATTATTATTAATTATTGATAATTATTGGTAATTATTGATAATTATTGGTAATTATTACTAATTATTGTTAATTATTGGCAATTATTGTTAATTATTACTAAATATTGGTAATTATTACTAAATATTGGTAATTAATACTAATTATTGGTAATTAATACTAATTATTGGTAATTAATAGTAATTATTGGTAATTAATACTAATTATTGGAAATTAATACTAATTATTGGTAATTAATACTCATTATTACTAATTATTGGAAATTATTAGTAATTATTGATAATTATTGGTAATTATTGATAATTATTGGTAATTATTACTAATTATTGGTAATTATTGGCAATTATTGTTAATTATTACGAAATATTGGTAATTATTACTAAATATTGGTAATTAATACTAAATATTGGTAATTAATACTAATTATTGGTAATTAATACTAATTATTGGTAATTAATACTAATTATTAGTAATTAATACTAATTATTGGTAATTAATACTAATTATTGGTAATTAATACTAATTATTGGTAATTAATAATCATTATTACTAATTATTGGTAATTATTACTAATTATTCCTAATTAATACTAATTATTCCTAATTAATACTAATTATTCCTAATTATTCCTAATTATTCCTAATTATTGCTAATTATTCCTAATTATTGCTAATTATTCCTAATTATTCCTAATTATTCCTAATTATTTCTAATTATTACTAATTATTACTAATTATTACTAATTATTGCTAATTATTACTAATTATTTCTAATTATTACTAATTATTTCTAATTATTACTAATTATTTCTAATTATTACTAATTATTTCTAATTATTACTAATTATTGCTAATTATTAGTAATTATTGCTAATTATTAGTAATTATTGCTAATTATTAGTAATTATTGCTAATTATTATTAATTATTGCTAATTATTATTAATTATTGATAATTATTAGTAATTATTGCTAATTATTGGTAATTATAACTAATTATTGTTAATTATTACTAATTATTGTTAATTATTGGAAATTATTGTTAATTATTACTAAACATTGGTAATTATTACTAAACATTGGTAATTAATACTAATTATTGGTAATTAATACTAATTATTGGTAATTAATACTAATTATTGGTAATTAATACTAATTATTGGTAATTAATACTAATTATTGGTAATTAATACTAATTATTGGTAATTAATAATCATTATTACTAATTATTGGTAATAATTACTAATTATTCCTAATTAATACTAATTATTCATAATTAATCCTAATTATTCCTAATAATTCTAATTATTCCTAATTATTCCTAATTATTACTAATTATTCCTAATTATTACTAATTATTGTTAATTATTACTAATTATTACTAATTATTTCTAATTATTACTAATTATTTCTAATTATTACTAATTATTTCTAATTATTACTAATTATTGCTAATTATTACTAATTATTACTAATTATTACTAATTATTACTAATTATTATTAATTATTGATAATTATTAGTAATTATTGATAATTATTGATAATTATTACTAATTATTGGTAATTATTGGCAATTATTGTTAATTATTAATAAATAGTGATAATTATTGGTAATTATTAATAATTAATACTAATTATTGGTAATTAATACTAATTATTGGTAATTAATACTAATTATTGGTAATTAATACTAATTATTGGTAATTAATACTAATTATTGGTAATTAATACTAATTATTGGTAATTAATACTAATTATTGGTAATTAATACTAATTATTGGTAATTAATACTAATTATTGGTAATTATTACTAATTATTCCTAATTAATACTAATTATTCCTAATTATTACTAATTATTACTAATTATTGTTAATTATTCCTAATTATTACTAATTATTGTTAATTAATACTAATTATTGGTAATTAATACTAATTATAGGTAATTATTACTAATTATTGTTAATTATTGTTAATTATTACTAATTATTGTTAATTATTCCTAATTATTACTAATTATTGGTAATTAATACTAATTATTGGGAATTAATACTAATTATAGGTAATTAATACTAATTATTGTTAATTATTACTAATTATTACTAATTATTCTTAATTATTGATAATTATTGATAATTGTTCATAATTATTAGTAATTAAATGAATAATTATCAATAATTAGAAATAATTACCAATAATTACAAATAATAACATTATTAATATATTTTATTATTAATATTAAAATAATATAATTTTCTAATTTATATACAATTCTTTTTTGATCTGTGCGTTTTCTATCTCCACATACAAATAATACATGTGAAGACAGCAAACACACAGATCAAAAAAGAATTGTATATATATAAAAAATTATATTATTTTAATATTAATAATAAAATAAACTAATAATGTAATAATGTTCTTATTCCTAATTATTGGTATTTATTTCTAATTATTAATATTTATTCTTAATTATTAAAAATTATTACTAATTATTCCAAATTACCATTAACTATAAACAATACTAATAATTTAAATTTATTAAGTAATAAAACAATGTAAACATAATTAAATTACAACTAATTAATAATAATTGAAACTAATAAAAAATTGAAAATAAATAAAAAATTAAAAATAAATAAAAAATTAAAATGAAGATAAATACCTTGAAAATTGATCGGTTCTGATCGTTCTTCAAAACTTTAATATCAGCTCCGGAGAAAAAAATTAAACTGGAGAAAAACTCAACTCTAGAAATATAATTTTGAGAGAAGGAGAAGATAAGGAATGAGAATGAAATGAAAAAAACGGATGAGGGTATTTATAGGTTAGATTATTTGCGACGGGCCCATTTGCGACGGTACCCGTCGCAAATACCTTAGCCAACATTTATTACGGTCAACCGGTAAATAGTTATTTGCGACGGGTCCCGTCGCAAATAACCCCTGCCGACATAGTATTAGCGACGGGGGAATATTCCCGTCGCAACTACCTTTTACCGCCGCCGGTTATTTGCGATGGGAATATTCCCCCGTCGCAAATAAGTTTCCCGCGATTTGGCGCGCATCGCGGGAAAACTATTTGCGACGGGAAAAGCAATCCCGTCGCAAAAGCCTCCTTATTTGCGACGGGGAAATACCCCCGTCGCAAATAAGTTTTTAACATGACTATTTGCGACGGGATTTATTCCCGTCGCAAATAACCCGTCGCAATTGCTCATTTTTCCCGTAGTGTACATGACTGACCCTATCACATATGCATATGAGGTCCTTGTCATACCATGTATCTCCTCGGGTGTATAAGCACGCATTTTCTTATAGTGATGGATACCATGTGACATTGACAGTAATCCCCTCATAGTTCTTTCCTTCAGAATTTATTTAGTATCTTTTCAATGTACATGCCTTGACTTTTTCCAAGTGGCCTCTTGGATCTATCATGATGTATTTCAATCCGACAAATATATTCTACTTCACCTAATTCCTTTATAGATAATTATGTGTTTATCCACTCCTTTATAGAGTATAATATTGGGTTTTATTTACAATAAGTAATATATCATTATCATATACTATTAAAAAACAACCTCACTTCCATTAAACCACTTATAGATACAAGGCACACATTTATTCTTTATGAAACCAAATTATGTTATAGAATCATCAAATAAAATTTTGAATGGAATAGATATTTTCATTAATACATAAATGGATCTATATGATTTTAACACCTATTTAGAATCCATTGGAGTCACAAGCATTTCTAGTTTTGTTATAATGACATATTATTGAAGGTTACCATTAAGAAATATTTTTTTTACATCCATTTTCAAAATATAATAGTCATGGTAAGTTTTATAGAAACTATAATTCTGCAATTTTTAAACATTGTAATAGGTGGAATGGATTCATCATAGTAAATTCATTAACATTGATTGAACTTTTTTGCAACCAGTCATGCCTTAAAGGTACTGAATTTTCCATACATTCCTAGTTTCTTCTTGAATGTCCATTTACAACCAATAGTCTTTACTTCTAATGAATGATCTTCAAAAATCCATACATTTTTTAGTACACGGAATAAATCTCAAAATTCATGGAATCTTTCCACTTGGATGCTTCTACAACACTTACTTCTTCCTTATAGGTTAAAAGTTCATTATTATTAACTATAAATGGATCCCCATCCTTGATGACTAAAAAACAATATTTTTAGGTTCTATAGCCACTCTTGTACTCTTATGAAGAACTTTTTCATCTATAATATCCTCTTCCAAAGATTTTTATGGAATCTATTCTTATTAAAGATCTTATATATCATAAACCATGAATAAATCAAATTCTATCTCACTCCCACTACCTCTTTTAGATATGTGATCTCTCTCATGGAATATGGATTGTCTTAACACTATCTACTTCTTTCATGAGGGTTTATATAGGTAATACCCTTTAGTTTTCTTAGGATATCTTATAAAGGTACACTTAGTTCCTTGAGGTTCTATTTTTTCGCTAAAGATGCCATAATAGATTCTTAGAATCCCCAAGCACGTGACAAAGTGGGTATCTTTCTACTCTAAAGAACAAATGTAACATTGTCTGATGCTTTAGTTGGAACTCAGTTTAGTGTGTATGTCATTGTCTATAATGTGTATCCCCAAAGGGATAATGGAATGATTTCATGGATCATTATTTATTTAACCATGTATAAAAAGTTCATTTCCTCCTTTTAGTTATACCATTCTATTATGGTGTATAAGGATGAGTAAGTTGAGATAGATTAAAAAAATCCCATAGATAATCATTGAACATGTTTTTTATATATTCTCTACCATGGTCTAATAAAGGTTTCTTTATCTTCTTACCAATTTATTTCTCAAATTAATTTTTTTGTATTCCTTGAATTTATTAAAGTAATATGACTTATAAATCATTAATTATATGTATCCTTATCTACTAAAATCATAAATAAGAGTTATGAAGTATGAGTATCCATGACTTTAATTAATTGGAAATGGTCCATACACATCTGTATGAATCAACTCAGGAATATTTACTATCCTTTATACTTTTATAATAAATGGAACTTCAATAAATATACATTGAAATAAGAATTCCATATGCCATGTGGTTTTTGTTTGAAAGAATCTAAATATCCATATTTTGATAATTTAATCAATAACTTTTTGTTTACATGAACTAAGCAACGAGTCCATAGTTTGGTGTGATATGATTCACATGAACTATATTTATTATTGATTTACATTACTTTGTTTATGTAGTCTAACACATAAAGGCCATTATTAAGATGTTAATGACCATAACATATGCTATCTTTATAAATGGAGCAGAATTTATTTCCAAATTTAAAAATAAATCCATTAGTATCAAGCCTATACATAGATATAATTGTTTTTGTAACTAATATAAAATAATAATAATTTTTTAAAACCAAGATCATTTCATTTGGAAATGTGAGGTGGTATTATTATATAGCTACTATATAAATCATGGCTCCATTAGTGGATCATAGATACACCTCAGCATATGAAACACTTCTAAATCTACATGGTTCATGTAATTAGATACAAATGTGAGAACCAACAACAGTATCTAATACCCAATTTATAGAAATAGATAGATTGAACTTAATAAAAAATGAACCTAAATATTCACTTTGTATTTCTTCCTTGGTTAGTTTCTTCTTATATGACTCTTATTTCCATAGGAAAACAGACAAGAACCTATTTTCATGCCTTTACATTGATCCTCCTTTTCTTGAAATGGTGATGGGAAGAAGTGTTAGTCATGGTGTTATTCTGAAATATATTTATTAGGAAGTTATTCTTATTCTCCATTAGGAAAAAGTATTCTCATGCTTTATATCCTTATCTACTTGGTGAATCAGAGTGGTGAGATCTGGTAGATACTTCTTAGTGTCATTCATACTGAAATTCACAAAAAAAATCTATAAAAGCTATAAGGGAGTGTTGAAAGGATGAGATTGATATATAATTTAACAGGAAATTTAAACTATTGAAAGTTAAGACACTTAATTTACATTATCATTTTAACTACATGAGGCCCAATTAGAGAGACCTCTATATGTTTTGTTATAAAGAGTTTATTGGAGATCTCAAAGAATTCCTTTTCTAGATCCCTCATGAGAAAATATCATAGAGATTTTGGAGCATGCCATAAGCATCCATGCTCTAATGTGATTTGATGAGTTTCTTAACATAGATGAATGCGTAGAACATTGTACTTATAGCGCATCATAGAAGTATTTTTTTGGCAAAAAACTGTTTATCACTCGCCTACTTGGAAAGAAAATTAGTATTTGGTGTTTCTAGCATGTGAAGATTATTTTCTTGTAATAATACAAAGCACAAATTCTTATACCATTCCTATAAGTTACTACCATCAAAGAGATATTTTTTCTAGATAATTGATCGTATGGATACTGTAGTTGATTAATTTTTAATTTTACTACAATTTTATAAAAGTATATTATTAGTATATTACTTTATTACTCAAATAAGAGAGAAAATAATTCTATTATTAGTATCCCATTAGTTTATCAAGTCCCAAATCCATTTCTATTGGACCTAGAATTTCTTGTCTCATGACCATTATAGTGATAAGGATCCATATTTACCTTCTCATAATAAAGACATTGGTTGAAAAGTTATTTGAAGGTATTTAGGTAGGTGTTCTTACCAATGGAAGTCTTGTAGAACCTAGATCTGTTGAGTGGAATCCTTGATCATGAAATATTTATTTTTATTTCCTCAATAATTTCCCACGAGTAACAGGAAGTCCTGCTTTGTTAATAAAACATTGGCTCCACATAGTTAAGTTTTTCTAAAATATTAGTTAGAACTCCTGGATAATTTAAGAGAAACCTTAATTAATCCAGACAAGTAATTTTAACTATAGTTTTATTCATAACTTAAGTAACAGAAGGATTTTATAAATTTATATTTTATTAAGGGATTTGGTTTATTATGCATAAATTATTTTATTTTATCCTTTTATATCATTGTTTAATATTATGTGGATTTTAATTAATATGTTAACCATTTTTTGATAAAATATTTATGCACATTCCTTTTATTTTATTCTATCTAATAATTCATGTTATCTAATTCATTTATTTATGTGATCATAATAAATAATCCATAAAATAAGTAACCATGAAAAAGATATAATTAAATATTTATCCTGATTATGATATTTATCTACTAATTTATTTATTGAGAAAATAATAACTAAACAATTAACCCTAAGAGAAAACAATATGACTTGGTATTGGATTGAGTTTCAACATTCCACCACTATATTGTGTATCACCTTGGTTGGTTTCTCATTGGCTCTACCTTAAACCACCACTGATCACCTGAGAGCCCCAAAATTACATATTCTTTACTCAGAAATAGGCGAGGGCCACCAATCAATTTTTTAAATGGTTTAAATAAAATAAATTCTGCACACAAATGTCCTTAAATAATAAGAGGAGGGGATGACATGCATTCCATCATTTTAATTCAAATATAATATTTTTTAAAACCCATGAAATAATTAAATTACCAGTAAATAAATCATACATAGTTAGTTCAATCTCATTATCATCTATGAAATCAATGAATATGCATTTAATAAACATTCCATCATTTCAATCATTGTTAATTAAGATAAAACAGGCTCAAATTAATTAATTGTCTTTATTAATTAATTTATTCATTTATCTTAATATCCATAAAAATAGTCCTAGTGATTCCAATCAAATATATATTTAAAAAAATGAAATAAATTAATTTTATTTAAAATTAACTAATTTCAATGCATATACATTGATACGACACAATGTGTACCCATCTAAACTATCAGGCGTGTATTATGGGAATGAATTGTTCACTCATTTGGCTTGTAGCATATGCGTCTTGTCATGTAATTACATGGAGTGTACTATCAATAAAAAACACACATACATGTGTTAATTGTTTTTGGAAAGTAAATCTTTTAATTCATTTAGAGTATCTATTTTATTACAATTATACAAAATATGTTATTCCAAATTTTTATGCAAAAATTAATTAAGCATTTAATATGTAATAAAACCTATCACACGATGCTTACTGTCAATTAATGACACATGAACATGTGTTTATTATTTTTAATGGACTAATTAATTAATTAATTCTTTCCATGTAAATTGGTATTGGAGAAACGACATGTATAATCTAGCTACACATCATGTATTCTAGTTGGCATATATCCACACCACACTCCTAGGTACATGGTGTCTATACTAGTTAGGAACATTTATGAGGTACAAAGAGTGTATTTCAACTGTACATTGTGTAACCTCTATGTTTCATGGCTATTAGTCCCATTCATTGTGTAATTAATACATGGTGTGTCTTGGAATATGTAATATCCATTATGAAAATGCCTAGACTACACAATTTGTACGCAAGTTACACAACATGTAGTCCGTTAAACTATTTTTAGCCCATTCTTCCCAAAATGAGGCATGTTGATTATGTCATGTATTTATTGACATGACCAATTGTGTTTTATATTACTTTTTATTGGTGCGGTGAATATGGTTACGTGACATGTACTTTAGGGTTATATATCATGAATTTCCATGTTATCTTGATAGCAATATCAGCACCTCTGGAGGGGTTCTTTCGATGTTCTTCATGTATTATAAACTATAGTTTGTGGTCAAAAGAAAGATAATAAAGATGAAAAGGATATCACGAAATTTATATTTAATAGAAATAATTTTAATCATGAAAAACTAATAGTAAATGAGTGTAACAGCCACAAAATTAAATAATTATAAATTATAACATGATATATCTGATCACTTGCTTCGGCAAGAGACGTCCTTCCATTGAAGACTTTGATAGGTTCGTAGCCGATAGGTGGAAGCTTCAAGCAGGCTCAATTGTAGGGCTGTTGGATTCCAAACATTTCTTGGTTCACTTTTCATCGGAAGAATACCTAATATCATCTTGGGTGAATGCTCCTCACGTAATCTCAGGTTTTCATTTTTAACTCTTTAGTTGGTCCTTTAATTTTCATTTGATGCGAGATCCTACTTCCATGGCTATTTGGATCTCTCTCCCTAGTATTCTCCTCCCATTCTAGAACCCGACGATCCTTCACCTGATTGGTGACCTGTTGGGTCGTTTCCTCTGCATGGACCAGAGAACCCGTGTTGTATGCCACCCGATTTGTCCCAGGATTTTTTTGAAGTCAAAGTTTCCAAGGAACTGAAGAATACTATCTATATTGAGATTTAAGGTGAACTGAGGTGGTATCAAAAGGTTTTCTATGAATCATGGGTTCATTTTTGTGTGTCCTGCAATCATCTTGGTCATGAGGCCCTCAGTTTTAGGCAAGGAATGCTCGGCTTTTCGCAGGCAGATTCTCTTTTGAACAACTCAGGTGAAAGACACCATCTGCAGGTCGGGGAGGAGGGTAGTATAGTTTTTTTGGATGCTGCCAATAGCCCTGAGATGGCAGATTCGGCTGCTCCCCCTATCCATAAGGAGGCTAGGGTCATGCTTTCGGAGCCAATGGTTGCTGAGGTTTTAAGCGATAGAGTCATGATTTGGGAATTGAATCACCAGTAAGGGAGGAGACAGAGGGACCCCTGTGAAGGCTCTCGTCTCCCCTCTCATATGCAGAGGTTGTGACTTCAATTGGTGGCAAGATTCTAGTCTCGACACTGCATGAGGGAGTTGAATTTTTTTGCAAACAGGGGGCTGTTCTGCCAAGTGCAATGGAAGATGTTAACCTGGATTTGATCAAGGATAATTCACAAGCTCCAGTCATGGTTGTGCACCCCTCTTATGATGATAATTCTATAGATGGTCAGGATGGAGAGGCGCCTATGCTCGGATCAAGCAGACCGCTAAGTCCTAAACACGGTCCCAATCAGAGGGAGACTCTCGCCAGTATAAATTTGATCAACCGTTTTGAGGTACTGAGCACTGATGGAGGGGCTGAAGGCAGCTCCTTTTGTTCCTCAGATTTGGAGTCAGATGGAGAAGGACAAACCTCAAGTGACAATGTTATAGGAGGGATCAGAAAAGGTCCTCACAACCCAAGGAGGAAGAAGGGAAGTAAAGAAAATAAGGACCCGAGGTGTTGCATTGTTTTTAAGAAGCAGAAACCAAATGGTCGAAAAGAATACTCAAATATCATTAGGCCAATAGAGACTCAGTCAGCCAAAAAAGGTGGTAGATCTAAGGAACTCGAGGTCCAGACTGTTATAAGCCCATAGAATCATCAAGTCAGAGACTCTGGGTCTCTAGAGAATGGCCAGGAGAAGTCTACGAATAGAGATAGATTAAACATTTGGGTTAACCCTTCGGGGGATACATCCGAGATGTTAGAGGTTACTCTTGGGTAGACATGGGAAGTTATCATCCATTTTTAGGAATAGATGTTGGAGAAATAAATTCCATTCAACGCCTCAAAAGAGGATTGTGATAAGATTTCTGAGAGGGCACTTCAGGTGGCCACCAGTAAGGTGCAAACAGAGTGGATTGATAAGAAAGACCGTATTCTGGTAAGAGGATTTAATGCAGGGAAGTTAAGCATGGAGGGTTTTACATAGATGTGGGACATGATTGCTATATGGTTCTAGGACCTTATCAAATATGACCCGGATTTATAGGTAAACGGTCTTCTCTGGAAACTACTTAGGAATAATGTGTCTAATAGTCTCAAACTTGATTTCAATGGTTCGTCAGTATCTTTTGTTGTGTGATGCTTGTTCTTGTACGGACATGGGTTCTCACTTCCCCTCAAAAGTGTTTTAAAATAAAAAAATAATTTTCATTCATAAAAGAATATCTATTTCATGTTAAATTTATAGTAAATTTAAATAAAAAATACCTTAGTTAGGGGAATTCTTTTATCAAATAAGTTATCGATCGTTCAAACCTCCATTCTATTTTAATATCTTTTCATTGAGTTGATCCAATGTAGAATCCATCTAGTAGTGATCTACATGTGCTTCTATGACTGTGAAGAGTCATTTATGGTATTTGGATGATATATCAATAGTACTGATCTTCTTATATTGCTCCCTTTGATAATTACACAATCCTTCATGGTTTAAGGATTGATTCTGGTGCTCTCATTCTTTAAAGAAGGAGGAAGGTGAAATTACATGGTTATTGAGGGAGCTATAGAGAGTTTTTCTCTCTAGTGTTGAGAGAATATATAGAGGTATGTTTTATATGCAACAATATCAAACCCTAGGAAATGATATAATTGGGTATTTATAGTGATAGGTTAGAGAACAATTAATTTCATATTGGACCTTTATTATTCTCTTAATCTCAAGAAAACCCCATATATAAATAATAATATAGTAATTATTACTTACTTGAAATGTGATAAACCCATTGATAAAATAAATAAAATTCTTTAAAATAAATAAATATATTTAAATTAAATTTAATGTATCATTCCTTCCTGACTCGATATCTCGGTCCAAACATCCACCACATTTATAGAACATAGAATAATGAATTTTATTCATTCGATAAAAAATAAATAATTATAATATGTACAATCTTGTGAATTAATATTTATTTAATATATAACTCAATTATAAATATGGAGACTGAATATTTTCAATCAATAAATCCTGAATGAATATTAATCCATGGATTGGATAATAATATTTATTCAAATAAATAAATTCAAGTTTAATTAAATTGATATCAATAGAAATAATAAGTGTATGATCCTACATGCTTCTTACATAGTAAATTTAGTGGGTTTGCCTAAAGTCCAATATCAATATCTAGCAACACATAAAGGAACCCAAAAAGAAGAATTTAATTTCATGATGAAAACAACCACATATGAATAATCATTATGTAATATAATCCCTTTAACTTAATATCATATCAATCAGGTTGTATACCAAAGTCACCAACCTATATTTTGATATGTCTTTCTTTAGTTATCTGAAATAAACTCATCAATGCACCAGGAATGTGAAATTTTTTTCAACAATTTTATTCCAATCAAATGTATGAGATATCAACTTATATAAATATTGATGAGACAAATCCTTTCTTGATTTATTCATTAATAGTATATCACTCACGACACACCTAATATACCCTACTTCATCACAAATATATGACATCATAGATTTTATCAATAAATCAAGGTAAATGACTCATGATATGTATTAATATTAATCTCAAAGTCTAAGGATCATTACAATTGTTTGTTTATAAGAATACCTAATAGAATACAAACATGTGGAATTCATATGTGAGTGTTTTTCCTTGAAATATAACATCTTGGATATTACCAAGTGTGAACATCAGGAGATGAAGTCTCATCTAAATATGAGTATCTGACACCTCGTAGTATACATCATTTGTGTCCCATAAAATTAAATCATACGACCATAATAATTTACGAAATAAAAATTGGAATATTTTATTACGAAAAAATTAAATCAATGATAGGGAAAAAGTATCAACATCATGGTGGATGAATTTGATGAATCCTGAGAGAATAACCACAAATGAAATCCTTATAATCTCTAGGGGAATATCTAATAGTAAAAAAATATAATAAACATCTCCCCCTAAATGAATTTGGAATCTATAAAATCCACCAAAAAATTCACCTAATTCGATGTGCGAAGAATCTCTACTCCTTGGTGGATCAAGTATCTACAAGCCCTAAAAGTGTAGTCTATGCTCTAGCGGCAAGGAAATATCCCAATGAAATAATGTAATAGAAGTGATGAATCCACTTTGATCATAGATGACAAAATATTTTTCAATGAACAAGGTTTTAATCTTGTAAATAATGCATGTTCTTCAATAATTATTGTCTCTATAGTTAGTAAAGAAATCCATAATCACAAATCCTCTATAATCCCAATTGATACCAACTCTATGAAATATTTCACTAACACTAGAAACATATGAGTTAAGATTTAATTCTCTTTTAGATTTTATCCAATGCACCTAAAGGAATACACTTTCCCTGGACCTAGAAGAATTAAAACAAATGGTGGGGGGAGCCCACTCTTGATGGATGCTAGGATATCATAGCTAATGAAAAATGAGAAGAGCACTATAATAGAATAATAAAATATCACTTTGATACTACTTTCTGATGGTTTTTTATATTATGGTGGAAATAATTTTGGCGGTACCAAATCATCTAGTATCTTGAAATAATAAATATAATCTTAGTATGGAAATATAAAGTCTTTCCTATATTGATATGAAGATATAAAGAAATGAAATGGTTTATGGAAAGGAAAGAGTTCAACAGCCACAATCTAACCTCTATGTTGAAACTGGATAAATTGATTATGCTCCCCTTCACATAACATGTGAATAATAGATTCCATGATCAAACTCTCAGTATACATGGATTTCAAAACAAATGTGATTTGTTTCTTCTGTAATTCTATGTATATAGGTAAATCCTGATTAAGAATTCCCCAAAAAATAAAATTCATCTTTTCTTGGAAAGGGTTTTTACCATAATCAGTTTTCCTAGAAATACTCATTTGTTTACATAGATGATGTTGTGAAAAACAGAGAGGATAAAAAAACCAGATGGAGCTAGAGTTAAGAATGAGTCATTAGGATATTTAATATTTTTAATATAGAATAGAAAAATCCTTTTATTTGAGTGTAGTAAAACATACATGATTTCAAGGTACATATGTTCTTCACTAAAGATGATGTTAGGCACTGGGAACCCTAGAAAAAACAATTTACCATCCCATTTATATTTCCAAAAGAGGATGTTTCCCCAACCAATCATCCAACTATAATTATCATTCTTGATTGTAATAGATTCATGGAGATTAGTCTTGTAATGTTCCAAATTTTCATAGGGGTTAAAATCCTTCAAATTTTAGTTTAAATCACTTGTTTTATCCTTGTGATATCTCTTAATGGACCAAATAAGGGTTTAGGTGTATTTGAGGATTTTTCAGATCCTGGAGCACTAATTTTGAAAAAAATAGGTAGAGGAACATGATTAGGGAATGGTTAATAGTAAATGTGTGGCTTAACCATATGACACAAAAATTAAGGTGCACAGTCAGTTTAATCATGTGATGAAATCCACACAACAGTGTGAAAAGTCGCAGACTTGTTTTAGAGGGAAACACATGGTTCATGCACAGTTTTCTATCCATGCGAATAATCATTCAATGGGGTGAGCCACTTGGATAGTGGTGGCTCATGGTTGGTGCATGGGTTCTTCAAGTGTACATCCAAACCATTTCCCCCTTTTAAAAGTGGTAAATTATGTCTTTTCTCTTCATTTCTTTAAACCTTATTCCTCCCCTTTATTTTTCCATTCACAAAATAGTTCTTCCCTCTTGGTGAAAGATCTTTCACTCCCCCTAGGATTTGAGCCTTGTCCCTCATTGAAGCTCATAATCTCTCATCGTTCATCATGTTGGGTCACCATCTAAAATCTCTTCAATCCTTTTTCTTATTTTTTTGATTATTTCATCATAGGAAATGCAAAATTCATGTGAGATAATATTTCTTATTTTCATATTATTTGTATATTATTATGATTTCTCCCATTATATCATTAATTAGATGCCAATACTGGATGAGGAGTCATATAAAGGTATAAGGTGGTTGTTCTTGTACGTTTCCATAAAATTATAGTCATTTATTTTTTGTTCCTTTGTGTCGTTTGCTGGAATTTCTATATGTCTCCCCCAAAAATTTGTTCTACTTAATTAGATTTGTGGGCCTCATCTTATGTGACCTACGAGTCCGGATAACACCAATAGAGGTTGAAAATATCAATTTTAACATTCCCTTGGGTGTGTTATTAAGTTAAATTTTATATCTATATTTTTTCATGTGAAATTGATTCAACTTTCAACCTTTTCCTTTTTCCCTTTATAAAAGGGGTGTTAAGAAGAATTAAATGAAATTATTAAATTAATTACTTGACAGGTTAATGGTGCTGAGACTATATCCCTTAGCACATTATTTCATCTTAAATTTTGTTCAGTTTCCATTCCTAAATAAAGATAACAATTTTAATTAAATGAGCAATAAATGGAGTTATGAAATTCCATGGGTGACACTTGGGTTATATTATGGAATGCCACAAATGGGTTTATTGGATATTTGAATTGTCTGATTTTTTAATGGAATCAGGATGTTCTTGGAGTGATATATTGATCTTATGTGGAATGTATTGTATAGGATCACTGAGAAGACGATATTATATTATTCCATGAACAACACATGGGTTCCCCGGGTGGGATGACATGGATATGATTAGAGGTTAAAGCACACATATACAAATTCTATAGTGATACCTTGGTCACTATATAGAATTCCTTGGATAGACTCCTAAATTTATGGGTTTTTATAGTATACCTAGAGAAATACCTAGGTTACCTATGTACAAATCCTTAGATAAACTTTGGTTTCAAATAAATTTAATGAAATGTCTTCAAAGTCAAAGAACATACATGGATTCAGTCAATACTTTACATATGATGACCATGTATTACTTCCTTTTTTGATTTTTAAATGTGATGGGACATATTCGTCCCTCATATGTATACCATTATTCGTGGATTTATTTTCCATTAGCCCTGGGTCCCAATACTATATTATAATTGAATAATAATTAATAAACATCTAGAGAAATCTCGGATTAGGCCAGAGTAGGTAGTATCAGACGAGTGACCCATGGGAGACCCTAACCAACATGGGTATTATAATGAACCAAGGCATGATGTACATGTACATTATATATTTTTTGTTGAATACATAACACATTACAAAAATAGATTCCCAAAGACCATATTAGTTTAGTTCCTTTAGAAACATGGACACCTTATAATAGTCTATAAAAAGATCTTTATTGTTTCTCAAAAATATCTTCCCCTTCAGTAACCATATCTAGAACTTTTCTTTATCACCTAGGGAAGATAAAACATAAGAAAAGTGGGATCTTAGATGCTCATTAAGGGTAAACAAGGGAGATATGAATCATAACATAAGGGAATAAAAAATAAAAATAGAATTTTAAAATTATTCCCTTCATATCAAAGATCATAATATTGAGACATAGAATAAATCTTTTAAATTCATAATACCTGAATCATAAAATAAAAATGTTCTTATAAAACATGGAATTTTGGAAAACACATAATCATAGAAAATCATTTCCATAATATTCTAGGCTCATTTCTGAGAACATCATCATGGAAAAATTCCTTTACTGGACTGAGTTCACTCACCATTCTAGTCCTATATTTCTGAACCAATATTACTCTCATTATAGTCCTATATTACTGAACCAAAATTACTCTCATTATAGTTCTGTATTACTAAACCATGATTACTCTCATTCTAGTCCTATATTATTGAACCAGTATTACTCTTGTTCTAGTCCTATCAATCCCATGAGATATAAATATTTATACAATGTATTGGAGAGATATATAGGTCCCACCCATCACATAATGAAAGCCATACATATGTGTTCTATTATAATGTAACACATTCATCATATCATAACCCATGAAAGTAAATGGGTTTCTTGAACATCATTCAATCATACCATAACCCATTTAAAAGAAATGGGTTTCATAAATATCATCATAAACATAAATCAACCATAGGAATAACAATAATAATATAATTGAAAAATATCCCTATTATAACATAAGTTACATTAATGACTGTTATCATTGATGTAAAATAATTTTCATAACTCAGTTGAAAATAATTCGTGAGGAAAATATCCTTTATGCTTTCAAAACATTTTATTTTCTTAAAATGAATCATAATTTTAAAAGAAAATATTTTATTTGAAAATAAAGTAGTAATATTTTAAGGTAATATTCAAGTAAATAAGTCATCATAAAATAAGAAAAATCCATTCATTTCGTATAATTTATAGGAAAAAAGTTTCTCATACTTTGTTCCGAAAAAATCACAATGTACCTCATTTATAAAAAAACAAAAGATTTTTTTTTTAAATTGTGAAGTGAACAGAAAATAATTGGTAAAAATGAATTTAAAAATCCATATAATAACATTAAATAAATTAATTTTTTTTGAAAACAAGTACATGGAAGATAAATATTCCCAAATGGAAACTTAAAATGAAACAGTGCCAATTATTATTGAGATTATGAAATAAATATTCATAACATTATAATTAGTAGAATCATATACACCGTGAAAAAAAGGAAATTATATGGATATGATAATACCATAATATTATGTATAAGACTCATAAAATACATTCATAGGCATTATATACACCATGTAGATGAAACGAGTGGTGAATATAGCATATGTCTCCCAGAAATAAAAGTGAGACAAAAAATTCCCCTGACCTTAGATTCTATTTCAACCATACGTATCCAAAACTATTATATAATGGTTTAAATAATGTTATTAACTTATTATAGAACCATATTAATAGTTATTATATCATATATGATCTAATTATCACTCTATTAATAATATTTTATTATTATGCTTCTTTCCGGTGTTAACTGCTTCATTTTCTTAATAATGTTTTGTCATATAAGTTCTGGTTCTTGTATATAGAATATAATATTTTCATTTACAGAATGATATAAAGGTAATATATATCATATTATTCATTATATATATCTATATAATCATTATTTAATAGTGATCGTGGATAATTAATCACATCGTGTCGTGGAGACGGTAGGTTGTACGTACGCACAAGCGATGATATCATTCCCTTAACAGTGAAATGATATTGAATTATATGGTGTATATATTATTAAAAAATAAATATGATGTTATAATAATCATATATATTTATTATTTCCATCATTAGACCCATCCAAGTAAAGTGATTATAAATAATAGATTACACCACGACATGGAGATGATATACCTTACGTACCCATGCGCGGGGATTTAATTTTTTCATAGGATGGATAAAATGAAGAATATGGTTATTAAATAATCATAATAACATATCATAATATATTTTATACTTTATTTTTTAATTTATAATGGAAACAACACATGAATAGAAATTAGAAGAAGAAATACTCTTTAGAGAGTCAGAAAAGAAGTTTACATCTTCTTCAGCGAGTTCCCTCTAGATATCCTCTTAAGGACACTAGAGTTGGTCTTTTGATAAAACAATAATGTATAGAATGTGGTAAGGGAATTTGAGAATGGAAATTTTCAGGTTATTAGTGATTTTAAAGGATACATTTTGTGTGAATAAGTGAGGGTGGAGATGCCCTTTTACAATTAAGATGATGGGCACTTTTGAAATTTCAAAAAATATTAATTTGTAAAAATCTCAATATCATTAAAAATACAACCAAAATGCCAAATATTTGAATATGAGATGATATAAGGTTGTAATATCATAAACCAAAAGATTTTACACAAGTTTTGGTATTAATTTAAACCTTATCATTTTAATTATCCCTTAGTTAACCTTTTTTATATTTTCTCTAAGGTAACAAATTTTTGAATATAGAAAGAGTGTAATTTTTCCTTATTTGATGTCAATAATACCATAAATGACCAATTAAGAACATTTTATACCATATAATAATGATTTTTTGTTTTTTAAATAATGTTTAATGATTTTAATATAATTTAATAAAACATTATTTTGATAAAATATCAATAGTGTCAATTTTGACACCAATCATTTCTTGGTTGTTAAAAAATATCAATATAACAAGTTAAAATCAAAAAAATATATTTTTTATATATCCCTAGGACGTCATGGTAAAATATAAAATTCATTGGTTATATCAATTAACTCAATTAATATTTATTATTTTATTTTTAATATCATTAATTTTATTTATTTATTAATTTAATAATTACTTTATCATTTTTGTTAAAGCCATAAAGGGAATTATTTGTTACCTAAAAATTATAAATTAATTTAAATGAAGAATATAAATTTTTTAGATTCAAAATGAATATTCATATCTGATAAACACTTCTGGAAAACCATATATTAGAATAGTATATTAATTTAAAACCTATAATGTGAGAAACTTGACTTCCTTTTAAATAAAATATCATAAGGGTCTTATTTATATCCATAAGGATGAAAATGATCATTAATTCGACCCTTGGTAAAAAATGTGTGAGATCTAAGAAACTGAAAAAAATTATCTATTTTTTAGGTGATTTAATAGTTCTTATAATTTTAATTAAAATCATTTAATTTGTTTTTCTTCTACTTGTAAAGCAGTGCATCAACATTGTATAAGTCATTAAGGTAATTATTAATTTCCAAAAATTAAAAATAAAATACATTGATAATGAAAATAAATTTAACTTTCAAATTAATATTTATTGTTGAATTTATTAAATGTATAAATAAATATTAAAAAAGGTTTATTTATTAAAATATGAGTATGACATCTTTAAGTTTTTATAAAATAAAATAAAATAAATGTATTATTCTCATCCATGTGTGTTAAAAATGTTATAATTTTGGCCCAAAGATGATTTTAGTCAAAAAGCACTCATCTAAAAAAACTAGACAAGTTTTAGGATAATTTTCAATTATATATAATATTATTTTTTTACGCTCAATTACAAGATTTACCTTCTATTTTTTTAATAAAAAAATTATTAATTTACTATTCATAATGTCCAAAAATAAAAAGAAACATATTTACATAATTTGGACCCATTGATTCCAAATATGGAATCCATTTTACAAAATTCAAAACACATAATTTTCAGTAATTAATTTAAAATTAATCTTATTGATAGGGTGAGAAAACAAGTTATTAAAGTTAAAACATGCAATAGATTGAAACGTTATTATATCTAAATTTAATGTAAAATTAATTCCAATGACATATATTAGATTATTTGATAATTTTTTTACTTAATTATACTTTGAAATCAATCAAAAATATAATTGAACAATAAAAATAATTTTTATGAAAAAGATGTTTTCAATTAAAAAATTAGTATTTTTTCTATTCATCAAAAGATAAAATAAATCAAAAAAATACTAAAAAATAAACCAAAGTAAATTTTTATGTAAACCTTAAAAATAAGAAGTTTATTTTGTCAAATATAATTTATATAAGTGTCAAAAATTATATTTAAAATGGGTTATCCATTGAATGGCAAAAACTTACTATTTTGAAGAAATATATGTTTTTATGCATAAAATTGGGTTTTTTATTATCTTATGCCAATAAAATATATCGAAAAAATATCAAAAATATTTGGATAAATATATAATATATAAATTTCATTAATATCATTCACTAATTTCAATTTATTTAATTTATTAAGACAAAAAACTTTTGGAGCATAAAAATAAAAATATTTCCTTTATATTCGATTAGTGTATATTTTCATTTATAATTAATTGGTAACAAATTAATTAATATTATAAGCTATATATTTTCATAATTTAGTTAATAATATTAATAATTGCTAACATAATGACTATGTTATATCTTATTATATTAAATAATAATATTTTAATAATATACTATTGTTTTGTAAAACACAGTCTTGCGTATAATGCAAGTTATCAAAAAAAATCGACATTGTGTATAACAAAAGACAAGTGTAGTGTTTCATACACCAAAATCTAATATAAGTGTTTCATGTAGTGAAAACATGACTTGGTGTTGCGTATAAATAAATAATAACTTTTTTCTTTCATATAACACAAATTATATTTAGTGTCGTGTGAAATGAAAAGTATCAAATAGATTAAATTAACTTGAAAAAAATATTTTGCTAATTTTTAGGGTGTTACATTATACCACCCTTAAAATGAAATTTTCCTTCAAAATTCATCTAGGTTATCAACAGTTTAATACTTGAAAGTACCTTTCATAGAATCACACATCCTAAAAATAAATACTAAAACTTCCTTTTAAAAATGAAAAATTGGAAAATAACGGTTACCCAAAGTAAATCATAACTAGGTTTATTTTCTGGAGAATATAATTGATGATTTGGGCAAGGATGAAAAGAATAAATAATCATAGAGATTGATAAAGATCACTGATCAAAAGAAAGTGGGTAATCCTGAGAAAGTTAATAATCACAAGAACATAAACTAAAAAAGCGTGAAAGAGGCCGTTCATATCATCAAAAATTATTATATTAGGACAAAATTTTATTTCAATATCATTATCCTAAGGTTTATTAATTTTCAAAAGTGGATATACATACTTGAGTTCAAGACAAGTTCACTCTTTTTTTCCCTTGATCAATTTTCACTTCCTCTCTTATTCTAGGAAATCAAGTTGAATTTTTCATTCCTAAAGAGTTAGTGGATCATGATATCCATAAATATAATTATAGGACATTTAATCCATCTTTATCACGGAAAAAGGTTAGAAAAAGTTATCCAATATGCACAATCCACCTCTGGCGAGATAACACATTAATCTCACAAACTTAATATGAAGTCTAAATTAAACCTTCTATAAATGGATAATCTTACAATCCTTCTAAATGAAAAATATTCAAAACATTAGATATAAGTGTACTAAACTATATTAACATTTATATACCATATATAATAGGTTATTTCTTGGTTGTTACATTCCAAACATGTGAAAACCTTAATCATTTATCCACTTGAAACATGGTAACAACATAAATTACCATACATCCTGATTAAAAACATACATGTTTTCTTATTAAAATGTTTATTAGATATATTCCTTATGTATAAAGAGTGGTAAATTCTATTAATGATAATATAGTCCAATTTTCAACAAATCCTTTATTAGTTACAAGGTAACCAGTATCGTCTAATTTATATATTCAAATCTATCATATATTTATCCAAACATCATTATCTTAACAAAAGGAACATATTATAGATTATCTTTTCCTTAATCATCTATTCTCCCAAAAATTCACCTTACCACCTCAACAACTATTCATGGTTATTAGTACCATTCAAGATATACTTTAAAGTACTTAAGTGAAAAAAACATGGAACAATCGTTAAATGTTTCATTATTCCATAATACCATAAAATTACTTTTACAACATTATTCTTGATAAACATGAAATCATTCCGCTATCTTCTTAAACCATTAACGAAGCTTTATCATTTATTCCTTTACACTTATTTCATCTCATATGTCATTTGTAGTCTCTTTATCATCAGAAATATAAACACTACTCATATGACCCTTCTGATTATATTCATGATCTTTTCCCCTAGGGAATCAATTTGAATAATGCCTATATATTCCACTTTTAAAACATTTAATTATCACTGATCCCTTATAAATACCTTTATCATTTTCCATTGTTTTAACCGAAGCTTTTCCTTTACAATCACTTTATTTTTTTCCTTTTTCACACCCAATGAATCTTCAAGTTCCATTCAATCATTATCCTTGGTTCCTCTTCCCACATGATTTACATGAGGGAAATTAAAATTTATTTCCTATGTGGTCTTCATGAAACTTCATCTTTCTCTTATTATATGGTTCAATAAACTCAAAAAATTTGATATTATTGATCACAATATGAGATTATTGATTACGAATAATAAATATGTTTTTCCTTTCAACTCCCATTTAATTTTGTTTCTCATTAAGAATATCATTCCATTTCCCATCATATTCTTTATTAATGTGAATCGTCTTATTTAAAAACATTTTCTAAAACCCAAAAAGAATAGTGTGAGTGGAAATAATCATATTGGTAGAACCACATATTCAAGGAAAAGTAATTTCAATCTTTAAAAGCATAGGTTTGATCCTAGGTTTTCCCTGATCGTTACTAAAATTTTAGTTTTGTTACCTATACTTATACTTATGCTTATAAATATATCGTGGGATCTAACTAATCTTTTCACATAATATTTTCTAAAGGATGGCTAATCAATTGCTATGATACAAACTATAATGAGCCAAGGCTTGAAATAAATAGATATTACATATTTGTTTCAGAATACTGAATACATTACACGAATAGAAACCTAGAGAACATATTAGTTTAATTCCTTTATAAACTAGGAACACATTCTTATAATCTAGAAAAATATCCAAAATGTTTCCAAAAAATATATTCCCATCTGTCACCCCTACCTAAAACCCTTATTTATGACCAGTAGAAGATAAAAAATAAGAAAAGGGTGATCTTAGATGCTCAATAAGGGTAAACAAGGGAGAGATGAATCATAACATATGGTTATAAGAATATGAACATAAAATTTGAAAATTATTCCCTTAATATCAAATATCATAATCTTGATTCATAGAATAAATCTTATTGATTCATAACACATGAATAATAAAAGAAAAACTTTGGCATAAAACATGCAATTGTGGCAAACACATAACCATATGAAATCATTTACATATTAGTCAAGCCTCCTTTTCAAGACCATTATAGTAGAAAAATTCCATTAATAAACCGAGTTCACTACCCATTATATCCCTGTATTACTGAAAAAGATTACTCCCATTAAAATCCTGTATTACTGAACCATGATTACTCTTATTCAAGTCATTTATTACTGAACCAATATTACTCTCGTTCCAGTCCTATATTTCTAAACCAAGATTACTCCCATTATAGTCATGTCCATCTCATTAGATATAAATCTTTACCTAATATATTGGAGGTAGATATAGGTCTCATCCATCACATAATAAAAACCATACATATGTATTCTAAAAGAACATGAATCATTCATCATATTATAACCTAGGAAAATAAATGGGTTTCTTAAACATTAATCAATCATAATTTAACCTATGTAAAAGTAATGGGTTTCATAATTTCCATTATAAAAATAAACCAACCATAGGAATAATAGGAATAGTATCCTTGAAAAAATATCCCCTTTAAAATAAAAGTAACATCAATTAATGTTATCATAGATGGAAACTAATTTTTATAGATCATTAGAAAATAATTATTGAGGAGAATGTCTTTTATTATTTGAAAATATTTTTCTTTTCCTAAAAATCTAGGTAATTTTAAAATAAATTTTTTTTAAATAAAAATTTAATATTTAAAGGAAAACTTCTAGAAAATAAGTCATCATGAAAATATAAAAATATATTCTTTCCATATAAGTTTAAATAAAACATTTATCTCATACTTTTGTTGAAAAAATCACAAAGTATATCATTTGGAAAACAAAAAAAAGATTCTTTTCAAACCATGTAGTAAAAATTCAAAATGGGTAAACATGAAATTAAACATCCATAGGAGAATAGTAAAAAAATGTGGAAATTATTTTTATAAAACATGAACATGGAAGATAAATATTCCCTAACGAAGACTTAAAACGAAATAATCCCAATTATTGATGAGATTTTGAAATAAAAACTCTTCACTTTATAATAAGTAGAATTATATGCCCCAAGAAAGAATGAAAATTACATCGATATGAAAATAACATAATATTCTAGATAGGACTCATAAAATACATTCATGGGTAGTATATATTCCACATGGAAGAATCGAGCAGTGAATATATATGTCTCGGAAAAATAAAAGTGAAACAAAAAAAAAATCCCATACCTTAGGTCAGATTTCCTTCGAACGTATCCAAAACTTAGGTATAAGGGTTTAAAAAATGCCATTAACTTATTCCAGAAGAATATTTATATTTATGATATCATATATGATCATATTATCACACATTTAACAATATTTTATTATTATGCTTCTTTTGGGTGTTAACTGATTCATTTTTTACACATGTTTTATGGTAAAAGTTCCAGTTCTTGCACATGGAAAATGGTATTTTCATTTACAGAATGATACTAATGTAATATATATAATATTATTCATTATATAAATTTACATAATCATTCTTTAATGGTGATCAAGGAGAATGAATCGCATCGCGTTGTGGAGATGGTAAGTCGTACACACACATGAGCTATTATATCATTCCCTTAATTGTGAAATAGTATAGAAGTTTATGGTGTATATATTTTTCCTGAATCAATATAATTTTATAATAATAAAATATTTAAATTATTTTTTTCATTGCACCCATCCAAGTAAAGTGGTGCTGAAAAACTGATTACACTACGGCGTGGTGATGGTAGGTCATACATACGCACACGTGGTGATTTCGTCTTTCATAATATAGTTAAAAAATGTGGAATATGGTTGTTCCATAATCATAATAAAATATAATAATTTCTGTGTTACTGGAGTTATTACTTTATAATAGAAAAAAATACATGAATAGGAAGTAGAAGAAGAAATACTCTTGAGGGAGTCGGTAAAGGAGATTACATCTTCTTCAGTGAGCTCCCTCTAGATCTCCACTTAAGGACTCTAGAGTTGGTCTTTTGATAAAACCAGAACCTCTAGACCGTGTTGAGGTATGTTGAGAAGGTAAATGTGTAGGTTATGACAAATATTTAATGATCAATTTTGTGTGAATAAATGAGGGAGGAGGTGCCCTTTTATTATTGAGGAGAGGGGCACTTTTAGAATTTCAAAAAATATTAATTTATAAAAAACTCAATATCATTCCAAATAAAACCAAAGTTCCATATATTTAAAGATGAGATGAGAGTAGGTTGTAATGTAATCAGAAATAGATTTTGGAAAATTTTTTGTATTAATTTAAACCTTTTCCTTTTAATTATCTCTTAGTTAACATTTTTTAATTTTGACTAAGGTAACACATTCTTCAATCCTAAAAGAGTGTTATTTTTAGTTATTTTTTTCAATTAGACCATAAATGAACAATTTATAACATTTTAGACCATAAAATAAATATTTTTTATTTTTTTAAATAAAGATTTATGATTTTTAAATAATGTATTAAGACATTATTTTGATAAAATATCAATATTGTCTATTTTGATTCCATTCATTTCTAGGATTTTTAAAAATATCAAGATAAGAAGTTAAATTTGAACCAAATATTTTGTTATATCTCTACAAGGTCAATTTAATATATAATTTTTTTTGGTTACATTAATTAACTTAAATGATATAGATTTTAATATTTTTAATATCACCAATTTTATTTTTTATTAATTAAATAATTACTTCGTCATTATTTTTAAATCCATTAATGTAATTATTATTTCCCTAAAAATTATAAATAAATTTACACGAATAAGATATATATTAAATTTAAAATGACTATTTATTTTCAAAAAACACTTCTAGAAAACCATATATTAAAATAGTATTTTCATTAATAACCTATAGTGTAAACAATTTGAATTCCTTTCAAATAAAATATTATAAGGGTATTATTCAAATTTTTGTGGCTCCAAATGGTTATTAATTCAACCCTTGGAAAACCATTTCCAAGATATAAACAACCAAAAATATTTATCCATGTTTTTGTGTCATTTAACAGTTCTTAAAAGTTTTATTAAAATCATTTAATTTATTTTTCTTTTGTTTGTACAGGCACTGCATCCACATTGTATATGTCATTAAGGCATATATATTTTCTAAAAATAAAATATATAGATATATAAATACATTTTATATTACAAATGAATATTTATAGTCGAATTTATCTTTTTTATAACTCTATATTAAAAAAAATTAGTTATTAAAATATGAGTATGACATCTTTAACTTTTATTTAAATAAAATATAAGAAATGTCTTATTCCCATACAAGTGGCTTCAAAAGGGTATAATTTTCATCTAAGGATGTTTTTGGTAGAAACCCACTCATTTAATAAAAATAGGACAAGTGTTAGGGTAATTTTCAATTATTTATGATATTTTTTACCCTTAATTACCCAATTTACCTTTTACCGCGTTAATAAAAATTTACTAAAGTTACTATTAATAACAACAAAAAATAAATTAAAGAAGTTTACATAATTTAGAACCACTAATTCAAAATATGGAATCCATTTTTTAAAATTAAAAACACATAATTTTCAGTAATTTACTTAAAATTAATCTCGTTGACGGGGTGGGAAAACAAGTTATTGAAGTTAAAACATGCAAAAGATTAAAACATTTTTATATCTATATTAAAATTAAAATTAACTATAATGACCTATATTAGATTAAACGATAAATTTTTTATCTAATATTAATTTAAAACCAATGATAATATAACCAAACACTAAAAATAAATTTGATGAAAAAGTATTTTTCAATTAAAAATTCACTATTTTTTACTATTCATCAATACATGAAACATATTAGAAAAATACTAAAAAGTCAACCATCATAAAGTTTTATGTCCCAATTCCAAATAAGAAGTTTATTTTTTCAAATATAATTTATAAATGTTTCAAAATTTATATTTAAAATGGATTCACCATTAAAATGTGGTAAAATTACTGTTCTGGAAATATATGTGTTTTTATACATAAAATTGGCTTGGTTCTTCTATTATGCCTATAAAATATATTGGATAAATAATAAAAATATTTATTTTAATATATAATAATTATTTTTCATTAATATTATTTATTAATTTTAATTTATTTAATTTATTATGACAAAAGGACTTTGGGAGCATAAAAATAAAAATATTTTCTTTATATTCAATTGGTGTATATTTTCTTTTATAATTAATTGGTTTCCAATGAATTCATCATATAAACCATATATTTTTATAAGTTTGTTAATTATAGTAATAAGTTATAATTTAACAGCTAGGTTATATATTATTATATTAATATTTTAAAATTTTAAAAATATATTTTCGTTTGGTAAAACACGGTCTTGTGTGTAATGCAACTTATCAAAAAAACTCAACATTGTGTGCAACACAAGACAAACATAGTGTTGAGTATAATAAAATCTAATATAATTGTTGTGTGTAGTGAGACCTTGTCTTGGTGTTGTGTATAAATAAAAAATAACTTGGTTCTTTCATATAACACAAGTTATATTCAGTGTCATGTGAAATGAAAAGTATCAAAAAGATTAAATTAACTCGAAAAAAATTCATTAAATTTAGAGGTATTATAGGTGTTATGTATTTCATTTAATTCTATATTTATTAATTCCATCACACTCTTCATTGGATATTCATAAACTGGATGACATTCAACTTCATTGGTGGTGGCCATCTAAATTCATCTCACTCCCAGTTTTGGCTGTCATTTAGTACCCAGATAGATTTCATAGATATAGGTAGGGAGAAGTTGAAGCGCCCAACTTTGGAAGATTGATTTTTAGTACTAGGATGGAGTATGGGAGTAGAGGATTGACTTTATTCTTGTGATGCTATCAGAGATAGCCATGTGCCTTTTTGTTCATTTTTTATATAGCATGTTGTATATGCATGTTGATTTGTTTCCTTATATTTCACACTTTTGTATAGGATAAGACATGACATCATTAATTTGTATATGAATCTGGGTACATTTATGTTAGTTTAATTTTTCTAGATGTTTACATTTTTTGTTCCCCATTTATTACTTTTTCATTTTTATTCATTTATTGTACTATAGTGATGCAATTTTTATACAAGAGGGTATAATATCTCTATTGTACCATTACAAACCCTCACTGATAGTCGTCAGCCTCTGATGAATGGGGAGACGTACTTGAGGCTACCTAACCAACCATTATGCCAAAGTAATCATTTACAACTGTTTTTTTGTGTTAAACCAACGTTAAGCGGTGATTTTTCAAAACCGATGTGGAATGATTTAGCAGATGTTTTTTAAAATTAGGAGAATAATTTAAAAGTTGTTTAAACCACTGCTAAGTTGTTTCGGGTGGTTTATTTTTTAAATAATTTTTTTTATTTTGTAATTTTTTTATTTTTTGTAATTCATTTTTATTATTTTTATTCTTTAATTTTTTTTTTCAAAATTACTTTTTATTATTTTATTATTTATTATTATTATTATTTACCATACACATGAAGATTCCATGTAGAAATTCTATGTTTAGTGAGATTTGAACCCATTACCTCTTTGTTATTCTATAAAGAATTTACCAATCCAGCAAGCTCTCCATGTAGTGAGTAAACATAATTTAATATATATATATATATATATTGATAAGAAAAACAAAAAATACATAACAATTAGATACAAACTAAATAATTAATAATTAATAATTACAAAATAAATGAATAATAAATAAATAAATAAACAATATAGTAATAAATAGTAAATAATAAATAATAAATAATAAATATTAACTAAAAAATAATAAGTAATAAGTAATTGTTTCTAATTTGTAAAAAATAAATATATAATATATAAGTAATGAATAAATAATAAATCAATTAAAAAATAATTTAATATATGATAAATAAATACTAAATTAATATTTAATTGGTAATAAATAATAAATTATGAATTAATATATAACTAATATATAATTAATATATGAAAAATAAGTAATAAATAATATTTTAATCAAAAATTAATAATAAATTAATAATTTAAAAATAATACAAACCATAAACAAATTAATTAAAAATATATAATTAACTAATAATTAAAATTAAATAAATAATAAATAAGAAGTTAATAATAAATTAATAAAAAATAAAAAAATAATGAAAAATAAGTAAATAAGTAAATTATTAAATTATTAATTATAAATTATTAATAATAGCTAATAAATAAATAATGAATAAATAATAAATAATATAAAAATTATAAATTAATAATAAATTATAATTATTAACTAATAATAAATTTAAAAATATGTAATAATATATAATAAATAATAAATCATAAAAAAAATATTAAATATTAATTTAAAAATAATTTGACAATAAAAAATAAATCAATAAAAAATAAATTAGTAATATATAATTATAAAAATAATACATAATAAAGAAAAACTCAATGAATAATAAATAATAAATAATAAATAATAAATAATAAATAGTAAAAAATAAAAAATAAATAGATGTAGTCTATAAATATATATACATATGAAAAAATTTACATAAATATATATAAACACTCATTTATGTTAGATAAGTATCTATAAATACACACGGATATATAATTGTGTAACGCCCCAACCTCAGTTACCCAGGGTTGGTGCATTAATATATAATATTGGCATGATCACAAAAGATCAAGTCTCGAAAGACCGATTAGTATTGCAGCCTTGGAAACACTAGATATATTAATAAGTTTACATTACATCATAAAGTGAAAAAAAACTACAACAACATCTTGTCTTCATATCCCCTCATACTATCTCTGCAGGTCTTTCATAAAATACTTTTTCAAATCCTGGGAAAAATAAAACATTGAAAGGGGCGAGCTCAGATGCTCAGTAAGGATAACAATATAGCGGAAAATTTTATAAATAAACATAAACATTTAAGGCAATGTATAACTAAAACAAAAGCCTTTTAAATTTGAACTTCAGCATAATATGGCACAGATATAATGAAGTAATTCCATTTTGTTATTCACATGGATATTTTACTAGTTGAATAATCACATGCAATATCAATAACCACTTTCATAATAATGGAATGCATAATGCCAGACTATCATAACCACATAGTCAAGGACTTGTGCCAAGAATAAAAATAATTTTTTGTCAAGGCCTTTTTACAAGAAGCTAGTTTGTCTCATGAGACCTACCGATGCATTGAAGAGCTATAGCGGGCTCCACCCGTCACTTACTAAGTCCAATGCATTCCTCATATGAAAAGGTTTAAACATAACATAAACAATCATATTGAAACTAGCATAGGAAATGCCATCAATTTATCTATAAACCATGAATGGTATAAAAATAACACATCCATAGTCAGACATATCACAAAACCTTCAATAAAATATAGATGTTTTGTATCATAATAAATCAACTTCCAATAAACTTAAAATCCATTAAAGGATGTTGATATAGATGAAATCAAAACTATTTGAGAGAAATATCTCTTTTTTTGAAATAATTTAAAAGTCACATTTTTATAAAAGGAAACATTTAATTTGAAAATATTCTTACAGGCTTATAAGGGAAGCTTGTATGATTTTATAATGGCGAAAAATAGCCGCACCCTCCATATAAGTTAAAAAAACATTCTTAACTTAATTCCGTTAAAAAGGTTAAAAGGACCTTGTTTCGAAAACAACGGAAAGATTCCTTTATAAACATCTTATAAAAAGTCAAACAAGGGTATAAATGACTTTAACCCATAGTCTATAAAATAGTAATAATGTTTTGAAATACATTTTTAAGAAACATGGATGTGGATGATAAAGAGGTCCCAGTAGATAATTACGTATAAACAATCTCGGATAATGAAGAGATTGTGAAATAAAACCTTACCTTGTAATTTTCCTTGGTCGAGGGTAGGTTAACCTCCTGTATAATTGTTAAATCATTTTTATTAAATTATACAAGAATCGTATACATAAATATGATATCATATATGATCTTTTAATATTTCTTTGTTAATAATATTTTAGTATTATCGTCGTTTCGGGTGTTCACTTACTCATTTTCTTTTACATGTTTTGTTACATAAGCCATGTTTTTTATCTATAGGTTTTATATTATTCATATCTATAATTATATCAAGTCCTTAAACATTATTTTTAATCATAAAATGAAAATTAGTCTTGATGGGGACTGAATCTCATCGCGTTCGTAAAGACGGTAGTCCGTACGTACGCGCGAGCGAAAATATCATTCTTTTGATATTAAAATAATATATAATTTTATGGTGCATCATATATACATAATATTTATCATGTTATATTTATTATTTAAATTAATTACACATCATTGTTATAACCATCCAAATAATAATGTATTGAATAACAATTACACCACGACGTGGAGACAGTAAGCCGTACGTACGCACGTATGGTGACATGTCATCGAAGGGATGGATAGAATAATAAATATGGTTGTACCATATTTATAATAACATTATAGTATATAGAATATACTGGATTTATTATTTTATAATGTAAATAATAAATAAAGAATAAGTGGAAGAAGAAAGGAACTTGAAATAGGGTGGTGAAAACATTACCTCTTCTTCGGGTTCTTCCTTTTGATTAGATCAAAAGGGCTCCTTAGGTTGGCTTTCTGATAAAACAAAGGCTTCTAGGTTTAATTGAGGTAATATTAGAGGATATTTGGGTAGGGTTTGGCCAAGCCAAAATGCTTTGAAAGTTTGAAATTGATTGAAGGGAGAGTTCCCTTTTATAAGAGGGGTGAGGGGCACCTTTGGAAAAGCTAGAAATATTATTTTATAATAAATTCATATTTGGTTAATAATGTCTCCAAAGTGACTTCATTCGAGGATAAGGTGAGTATGGGTTGAAAACCACACAAACAATAGGTTTTAGACAGGTTTGAGTCACTATATTAACCTTATCCTTTAATTTTAACTCTTAGTTAATTAGTTTCACATTTACCATGTCTCTTTGTGTTTTTATATTTTATGGTTAATAAACTTACTGTAAAATTTCAAGAGAACCCCAAGTGGTTAATTAATGATAAAACTATCATTATAAAAGTATCTTGGATGAACCTTTTATTTTTAGGAATTTAATGTCAATTAATAATATAATATCTGTTTTAAAAACTCTTTTATGTCAATTTTAACACTATTTGGTATTTTGTTTTTTCTAAATTCATAACAGCATTATTAATTCTAATATAATTAATTTAATCAAACCTAACATATCATATTAACCTATAAAATTCGTATAATTCATTAAAAGTCTCAAATTAAATTTATTTGGGTATTTATAATATCAATTATTTTAATATTTCACTAATAAGGTAATTACAACATCATCATTGTGTCATAAATAAATTAAATTATTTAATGTATAAAAATTATAAATAAAATACCATTATGTAGGAAATATTTTTATCTTTATAATGAATATTTATAATCTAATTTATCTTATGTATTACCCTATATTGAAAATGTTTTAGTTATTAAACTTTGATTTTAACTCTTTTAACTCTTCTTTGAATTAAATAATAATAAATGTCCTAATCTAATCCATGTGGACCAAAGAGGTTCATATTTTATTCCTAAGGTTGGTTATGGTCTAATTGTACTTATAAAATATAATTATGACATGTGTTAGGGTAATAATAAAATCATTTTTACCCTTGATTACCCTATTTACATTTAACCATGGTAAATAAAAGTAAAAAGTTACTATTCACCAAAAATTATTTTTATCTTATTGAACTACATTTTACTATTTGATATTAACCATGTCTCTTAGATTTTTGAAATTCCACTCACAGAAGTGGTAAAATTAAGTTTTATGTGAATTTGCAAATTCTCCTAGGATATGGGTAAAAGACGACGAAAAAGTGCAATAAAATTTTTATATATCTAAAATTATTATAAACCGACTTCAATGAATTAAATTTAACTTATATAGGTATTATGTATCTATTTATACCTAAAATAAAATTAAATAAAATAAATAATTATTTAAATAAAAATTCAGTTATAAACTATAACTCAGTGTTTTTCACTATTCATCAAAACATGAAAGTTTTCAGAAAAATACCAAAAATTCACCATAAGCTAATTTTGATATTCCGAATCCAAAAATGAAGTTCATTTTGAAATATAAAATCTATAAAATTTAAAAAATTGGGTATTACTATTCATAATGGCTAGTTTGCTTGGTTGTGGTGTGTGTTAGAACTCGAAGTTGCGTACAACACACGCTACTGTATTATTCAAAGAGAAGCATATCGTGGAAGCTTGAGGTGTTACATTCTCCCTTCCTTCAAATAATTTCATCCTCAAATTTTCTAGTATAGTACCACATGAAAATACTCAAGTGGTTCTTCATCATAAGTTCCTCAGGTTCCCACGTTGCCTCTTCCATCTTATGGTTTCTCCATAGAACTTTTACTAGATGAGTCGTCCGGTTTCTCAGCACTTGTTCTCTTGTATCAAGAATCTTGAAAGGATCTTCGCAATAAGATAGATCGGGTTAAAGTTCTAATTTCTCATAGGTGAGTACATGTGTTGGTTCAGGCATGTATTTTCTCAATATTGATTCGTGGAACACATCGTGAACTTTGGAGAGATTTGGCAGAATTGCCAAACGATAAGCTACCACCCCGATTCATTCTAGAATTTTGAAATGTTCTTTATACCTAGGACTCAATTTACCTTTCTTACCGAAATGTATAACACCCTTCCGTGGAGATACCTTCAAGAAAACATGATCTCCTACCTGAAATTCTAAATCCTTCCTTCGGTTATTAGCATAGATCTTCTGCCTACTTTGAGCTGCTTTGATGTGGTTTTGGATTACCTTCACCTTTTCCATCATTTCCTCCACCAGTTCTAGGCCTATGAGTTTTCTTTCACCAACATAATCCCAACAGGTTGGTGTGCGACATCTCTTTCCGTATAACGCTTCATACATTGCCATCCAAATACTTGAATGGAAGCTATTGTTATAGGAAAATTTCACCAGAGGTAAATATTGATCCCATTTACCCTGAAAGTCAAGTGAGAAAGATCTCAACATGTATTTTAAGGTTTGAATAGTCTGTTCTAATTTTCCATCAGTTTGGGGGTGGTAAGCAGTAATCAAATGAAGCACAATATCCAGGTCTTTTAGAAGAATTTTCTAGAATCTTGATGTAAAACGTGGATCAAAATCAGAAACAATCGATAGGGGTACTCCATGAAGTCTCACAACTTCATTAATATATAGTATTGCTAGACGTTCAATTGGTAGATCTTCTCTTATAGCAAGAAAATATTCTGACTTGGTAAGACGATCAACAATGACCCATATTGCATCGTTCCTTCTAGGAGTCTTTGGTAGTCCCATGACAAAGTCCATCATAATATTATCTCATTTCGACTCAAGTATGGGAAGAGGTTTCATGACTCCTCCAGGCTATTGCCTTCTAGCTTTCACTTATTGACAAACCATACATCCTGAAACAAAATCAGCAGTCTCCCTGCTCATGCGGTCCCACAAAAAATGTTCCTTAAAATCTCTATACATCTTGGTGCTCCTAGGGTGTATAGAGAAATTGTAACTATGAGCATCATCCAACAATTCCATTTTTAGATCAGGTATATCGGGAACACAAAGTCTCTTCCCAAATTTCAAAATTCTATATTCATATACAAAGTCACTCAATCTCCCATCATTTATAGCTTTAATCTTCTTTTTAAACTCATCATCATCGGTCTAAGAACTCTTTATCCTTTCAAGTAAATATGGTTTGGAAACCATTTGAAAAAGTATTTGTGTTTCACCTTCCATGGTGATTCCCATATCCATCATTACTAGACCCATGAAAATAGGATCCCTCTCAACTATCATATTGTTGGAAACTTCATGATCTTTTCTACTCAAAGCATCTACCACCTTATTTTCCTTCCCTAGGTGGTAGTGTATAGTGCAATCATAATCCTTGAGTTGTTCAAGCCATCTCCCTTGCCTCATGTTGAGTTCTTTCTGTGATAAAATATACTTCAAACTCTTGTGATCAGTATAAATCTCACATTTTTACCATATAGATAGTGTCTATATATCTTCAAAGAAAAGATTATAACAGCTAACTCAATATCATGAGTAGGATATTTTTTATCATGAAGTTTTAGCTGTCATGATGCATAGGCAATAACCCTATCATTCTTCATAAGGACACAACCAAGTCGTTTCTTTGAAGCATCACTATAAATAACAAACCCATCATTCCCCGATGGTAGAGTCAATAAAGAAGCATTGACTAATATTATCTTCAGTTCATTGAAACATTATTCACACTCTTTTGTCCAAACAAATTTAACCCCTTTATGTGTGAGCTTCGTTAATGGGTTAGAAAATCGGGAAAAATTCTGGACGAAACGTCGATAATAACCTGCTAAACCAATAAAACTACGTACCTCAGTTATACTCATCGGTGCTGGCGATTCTTAGATTTCCCTTGTCTTAGAAGTATCAACAGATATTCCATACTTATAGACAATATGTCCAAGAATATAAATCTCCTGAAACCAGAATTCACACTTTCTAAACTTCCCATACAATTATTGTCTTCTCGGAGTCTTCAGGATAATGCGCAAGTGATTTTCATGATCTTCGTAGATTTTGGAGTATACCAAGATAACATCAATAAATACCACTAAAAATTCATCAAGATATTCCTTGAAAACTCTATTCATTAGATCCATGAAAACAGAGGGTGGATTAGTCATCCCAAAAGGCATTACTGTAAACTCATAATGCCCGTACCTAGTTCGAAATGATGTGTTCGGAATGTCTTCCTTCTTCACACACAGCTGATGATATCCATATCGAAGGTCAATCTTTGAAAAGTATTTATCTCCATGAAGTTGGTCGAATAAATCGTCAATGCAATGTAGGGGATACTTGTTCTTTATTATTATAGCATTAATCTCCTTGTAGTCGATACATAACCTCATAGATCCATATTTCTTCTTAAAAAAAGGACAAGGGCTCCCCATGGAGAAACACTAGGGAGAATAAATCCCTTATTACTCAATTCCTCTGGTTTTTTCTTTAGTTGCACTAATTCTACAGTCACTATTGTATAAGGGCTCTTCGATATGGGCCTTGATCCAGGAATTAAATCAATGGAAAACTCAATTTCTCGTTCTAGAGGATGCCCAAGTAAATTTTCTTGAAACACATCAACATATTCTCTTACAATAGGTACATCCTCTATTCGAACATTCCTTTACTCACCCACAGTCATTTCATTCTCTTCCTCCCCAATAATTGAATTTAGTTGAGCTACTGGGGGTGGATCTAGATAAGAATTAGGTGGTGACAATTCTACTCTAAAGATAAGGTGTTCCTTATCATCATCATCAAAAATTATTACCTCCTTCTTACAATAAATATTTGAATCATGGTCTAAAATCCAATCCATACCAAGGATTATATCAAACTCAATCATAGGTATGACGATGAGATCAGCAGATAAAGAACATATATATGTTCTAATGGGAACGGATTCACAAAACTTTGGTGCGATGATAATTCCCTTTGGAGTTTTAACTGACAACTTCCTTGTTAAATAAAATTGGAAATATCTAATTTTCTTAGAAAACTGGGAAGATATGAAACAATGTGATGATCCAGAATCAAATAAAGCATTTTCTAAACTTGGCGAAACCATTAAATTACCTGCAACCACGTCTTTCAAAGCTTCTACCTAAGCAGTAGTGATAGCATAAGCTTGGCCTTGATCCCTTGGCCTTTTCTGAGGTAAGTTTCTCTGATGATTAGGACATTCATTTGCATAATGTCCCATCTCCCTGCAATTGTAGCGTTGAACATTGGTAGCTTCTTTCTTCCCTTTTCAATCACGAGCTTGGTGGATTTTTTTCACCAAACTTTTAACAGACTTCCATTCATTTTAAGCAAGTACCGGGGTGTTTCTTCCCACATTTATGCAGGATGGATATTCAAACTTTTCATTATTCCCCTTATTTCCATTTATAGAGTGATCAACAGATCTCTTTTTCTCTTTTTTTTCTTTAAAGACATAAGTCTTAGAGAATTATTTTTCTGTCTTAATAGCAAATAAGACAATATCTTCATACGACGAGAAGGATCGTGAGACTAATGATTGACAAAGAAACAGTTTTAACCCATCAAAGAAATGATCAATATAAATTTTTGGGTTACATATATAATCTGTAGCATGCCTTGCTAACCTTGTAAAGTTAGACTCATACTTTGCAACATTCTTGTCCTCCTATTGCCTCAGACTTAGAAATTGTCATTCCATATTCGCTCGATGGTCATGAGAAATGTATTTTTATAAGAAAATATCTTTAAACTTCATCCATTCCATATTTTATACTTCATCATATTCCTTTGTGTTTTGAATCAATGACCACTATTGATCAGCATCTCCAGTGAGGCGATAAACTGCCATGACAACTTTTTCACTTTCGCTACTCCCCAAGGTGTGGAATATTTTCTCTATGGAATTTATCAATTGCTCAGATACTAGTGTATTTGTACCCCCATTTAATGTTGGTGGTTGTTGCCTCATGAAGAGATCTAACATTGATCCTCCACGCTGTGGATCAGGGTGCTCCATACGGGTAAGGTTATTATTCATAACCTGAGTGAGTTGTCCCAGTATGGTGATTAGCTGATCAGCACCAGTTGCATCACCCACTCCACTATAATTATCTTCAGTAGGAGGGAAATCCCTACATGGAGTGTATGAATTGATACGGTTTCCATTACTTACACTAGGCGCCATTTCTAAATAATGGCATACACTAGATTAGTTTATGAATCACAATACATAAATCCAATTATTTAAAACACTTAACATAAATTGAACAGTTTATGGATATAATCCATAATCATAAAAATGTTCTATTTATGGAAGTATATACTCATAAACCCTTCATAATGGTTTTTAAAGAAAATGATAATTATCCTAAGCGTATCCCCCGAGAGTGTCGTAACCAAGAGTGCATCAAGGCCTGTTGTCGTGCACCAGTTCTTGTTCGAGTCTAGCGCAAAGTGGTGTTTTCAGGTTTTACCCCTAGGTACATCTGTGCTAGAGCCACCTCTACCTTCTTGAATCCATACATGGATGTATTGCACAGAAAAATAACAAAATATCTATAATACCAAAATTCTATGAAGTTTTTCTATATTAATCCTCGAAGTCTATCTTAGGGCTATGTGCTCTAATCATAGTTTATCTAAATCTAGATTCCAAGGTTTTTACTAAACTTCCTCTAATACCAACTATAACACCCTAACCCTAGTTACCCAGAGTCTGCGCATTATTACATAATATTGTCATGATCACAAAAGATCAAGTCTCAAAAGACCGATTAGTTTAGTATCCTTGGAAACACTAGATATCTTCATAAGTCTTACATTATAACATAAAGTGAAAAAAACAAAAACAACATATTGTCTTCATATCCCCTCAGACTATCCCTGCAATTCATTTACAAAATACTTCTTCACATCCTAGGAAAAATAAAACATTGAAAGGGATGAGCTCAGATACACAGTAAGTATAACAATATAGCGAAAACTTTCATAAATAAACATGAACATTTAAGGCAATGTATAACTAAAACAAAAGAATTTTAAACTTGAACTAAATCATAATATGGAAAAGATAAAATGAAATAATGCCATTTACTTATTCAAATGGATATTCTACTAGTCGAATAATCACATGGAATATCAATAACCACTTTCATAATAATGGAATAGATAATTCCAGACTATCATAGCCACATAGTCAAGGCCTTGTGCCAAGACTACAAATAAGTTCTTGTCAAGGCCTTGTTCCAAGACTCTAGTTTGTCTCATGAGACCTACCAATTAATCGAGGAGCTATAGCGGGCTCCACCCGTCACTTACTAAGTCCAATGCATTCGTCATATGAAAAGGTTTAAACATAACATAAATATTCGTATTGAAACCAGCGTACGAAATGTCAACTATTTATCCATAAACCATGAATGGTATAAAAATAACACATCCACAGTAAAATATATCACAAAAACTTCAATACAATATGGAAGTTTTGTATCATAATAAATCAACTTCAAATAAACTTAAAATCCATCAAAGGATGTTGACATAGATGAAATCAAAACTATTTGAGAGAAATATCTCTTTTTTTGAAATAATTTAGAAGTCATATAATTATAAAAGGAATAATTTACTTTGAAAATATTCTTATAATCTTGTAATGGAATCTTCGATGATTTTATAATGGTGTAAAATAGCTGCACCCGCCGTATAAGTTAAAAAACATTCTTACCTTAATTCTGTTGAAAAGGTTTAAAGGACCTTGTTTGGAAAACGACATAAGGATTCTTTTATAAACATCTTATAAAAATTCAAACAAGGGTATAAATGACTTTAAACCATAGTCTATAAAATATTAAGAATGTTTTGAAATACATTTTTAAGAAACGTGGATGTGGATGATAAAGAGGCCCCAGTAGATAATTACTTATAAACAATCTCAGATAATGAAGAGATTGTGAAATAAACCCTTACCTTGTATTTTTCCTTGGTTGTGGGTAGTTTAACCTCCTGTATAATAGTCAAATAATTGTTATTAAATTATAAATGAATCATATACATAAATATGATATCATATATGATCTTTTAATATTGCTTTGTTAATAATATTTTAGTATTATCGTCCTTTCAGGTGTTCACTTACTCGTTTTATTTTATATGTTTTGTTGCATAAGCTGTGTTTTTATCCTTATAATGTATCTTATTCATATCCAAAAGGATATCAAGTCCTTAAAAATAATTTTTAATCATCAAATGAAAATTAGTCTTGATGGGGAATGAATCTCATCACGTTCATGGAGGCGGTAGTCCGTACGTACGCACGAGCGACAATATCATTATTTTGACATTAAAATAATATATTATTGGATGGTGTATCATATATATAGAATAGTTATCATGTTATATTTATTATTAAATTAATTACACATCATTATTATACCCATCCAAATAATAATGTATTGAATAACAATTACACCACGACATGGAGACGGTAAGTCGTACGTACGCACGTATGGTGACATGTCATCCAAGGGATGGATAGAATACTGAATATGGTTGTACCACATGTATAATAACATCACAGTATATATAAGATACCGTATTTATTATTTTAGAATTTAAATAACAATGAAATAAGAAGTGGAAGAAGAAAGGAACTTGAAAGAGGGTGGGGAAAACATTACCTCTTCTTCAGGTTATTCCTTTTGATTTGATCAAAAGGGCTTTTTATGTTGGCTTTATGATCAAACTAAGGCCTCTAGGTTGAAGTGAACGAAGCTTAGAGGATATTTGGGTAGGGTTTGGCCGAGACAAAAGGAATTGAAGGTGTGAAATTGAGATAAGGGGGAGTTCCCTTTTATAAGAGGGGTGAGGGGAACCTTAGGAAAAGCTAGAAATATTATTTTATAATAAATTCATATTCAGTTTCTAATGTCTCTAAAGTGACTTACTTCGAGGCCAAAGTGGGAATGGGTCGAAAACCACCCAACCAATAGGTTTTAGACAGGTTTGGTCACTATATTAACCTTATCTTTTAATTTTAACTCTTAGTTAATTAGTTTCACATTTACCATGTCTCTTTGTATTTTTATATTATATGGTTAATAAAAATAATATAAACTTCCAAGAGAACCCCAAGTGGTTCATTAATGATACACCTATCATTATACAACTCTCTTGTTCGAACCTTAGGTTTTTCAGAATTGAATGTCAATTAATAATATAATATCTGTTTTAAAAACTCTTTTATGTCAATTTTGACACTATTTGGTATTTTGTTTTTTCTTAAATTCATAACTAAATTATTACTTCGAATATAACTCATTTAATCAACCCTAACATGTCATATTAACCAATAAAATTCGTGTAATTAATTAAAAGTCTCAAATTATATTTATTTGGGTATTTATAATTTCAATTATTTTAATATTTCACTAATAAGATAATTAGTGCATCATCATTGTGTCATAAATAAATTAAATTATTTAATTTATAAAAATTATAAATAAAATACCATTATGTATGAAATATTGTTATATTTCTAATGAATATTTATAATCAAATTTATCTTATGTATAACCCTATATTAAAAATGTTTTAGTTATTAAACTTTGATTTTAGCTCCTTTAACTTTTCTTTGAATTAAATAATAATAAATGTCTTAATCTAATCCAAGTGGACCAAAGAGGTTAATATTTTATTCCTAATGTTGTTTTGGTCAAATTATAATTATCCAATTGAATTAGGACATGTTTTAGGGAAATAATAATATCATTTTTACCTTTGATTACCCTATTTACATTTAACCGTGGTAAATAAAAGTAAAAAGTTACTATTCACCAAAAATTAATTTTATCTTATTGAATAACATTTTACTACTTGATATTAACCGTGTATCTCGGATTTTTGAAATTCCACTCACAGAAGCGGTAAAATTACATTTTATGTGAATTTGAAAATTCTCCTAGGAGATAGGTAAAAGACGGTGAAAAGTTCAATAAAATTTTTAAATATCTAAAATTATTATAAACTGACTCCAATGAATTAAATTGAACTTATATAGGCATTATGTATCTATTTTCACCTAAAATAATTTTAAATAAAATTAATAATTATTTAAATAAAAATTTGATTTTAAACTATAACTCAGTTTTTTTCATTATTCCCTAAAAATTGAAAGTTTTCAGAAATATACCAAAAAATCACCCTAAGATAATTTTGATATTATGAATCTACAAAGGAAGTCCATTTTGGAATATAATATTTATAAATTTTCAAAAAGTCGGTATTAATATTCATAACGGCTAATTTGATTAGTTATGGTGTGTGTTAGAACTCGAAGTTGCGTACAAAACACGCTACTGTATTATTCAAAGAGAAGCGTACCGTGGAAGCTTGGAGTGTTACAAACTGTATATATATATATATATATATATTAGGTGAATGGGGGTACAATTACATTAAATGATCCCATCACACACATAGGACGGAAAGGCAGGTCGTAGCCCCCAAGGGATAGTCCACCCATCAAGTCTTATTTATTCAGTACATGACCTGAAGGCCCAATGGGCATGAAGCCCATTACATAGCCCGAAGGCCGAGTAACTAGCCCGAAGGCCCAGTGCAACATCATTCCTGCATCATACTACCTACATCACTGCATGTCTGCGTCACCGGCTTCCTGCATCATGCATCATGTTTGCATTACCTCCTACCTACAAAAATTCTCTCCCACCAAGATTAAAACTCATGCCTAATGTAAGATTATCGGGAGACTTAATATATATAGACAAATAATTTATAAAACTATATAAATATTAATATGCATAAACTTTTAAAAATGTATTTAAATATTCACAAATATTAATAAATATATAAAAAAAGATATATACATATATATATATATATAATAGATAATAAATCACCAAAATATGGGAAACCACAATAATTACAAAACCATAAAATTAATATGTATATAAATTAATGAAATAAAATCATAAACGACATAAAAATCATATGAAGACTCTCTTAAATGAAACCAAAATTCTATAAAATATTAAAAAAATGGTGTATCCCAATTAAACACTCTATTTTGGCGGCCTTATAAGCCTTTTTTCCTTGAAAAAAATAGTGAATGGGATTACCTGGGGAAATCTGGTGTAGATCTCATTCCAGGATTCAATTTGATTTATGGTAGAGCCCAAACGGATACCCAGATCAAAATTTATGACCGTTTGAAGTTGAAGTTCAATTTCCAACATTTATTAAAACTATAATAAATTTTATTATTATAATTATGTATACATTACTATCCAATTTGATTTTATTTCATTTCATATGCTTCGATTTGACTGATTTTGGAGATAAAACGGACTCCTAATTAAAAAATTATGGTCATTTAATGTCAGTGTTTGATTTTCAACTTATACAAGATTTATTTTAAGTTTCAAATTATTATTAACTCAAAACTATAAATATTTAATAATTAAAAAATTATAATTAATTAAAATTGTAAAAAATATATAATATATAATAGTAAATAATAACTAATAAACATTAAATATTGAATCATTATTAAATATTTCTTATTTCTTATTTTTCTCCTTTAATTTAGAAGCGGTTTCTAAAAAGATGCTTCTAAAAATAAATTTAATATATTTTAAAACATTTAAAACTATAAATAAAACAAATTAAGTGGTAGTTTTATAAACCACTGCTAAAAAACTGCCGCTAAATGTTTCCCCGAAAAATATTTAGCGTCGGTTTTGAAAAACCCCTCTAAAAACCGCCGCTAAACCTATTTTTTCTATATTGAAAAGGGTTTGATTTCTTATGAGTGAACAAGGTCTGGGAAACTACAATTCTAGAGATGTGAGCCCTCTAAATCCTATTCAATCTAGAAAATGAGAGAGGATCCATACTTTTTGGGAGTGAATCTTTCCTACAAAAAATTGATGTATAGTGTTTCCCACACATATTTTTTTTGTAATCATTGTATCATCTCCTCAATTGTTTTTAGATTTATTTCACCCTCCTAATATGTTTTGGCCAGCCTAGACCAACTGGACCCTTGATATCTACCCTTCTATTTAGTTTCCTAAATGAAACAATTGAATATGGATTTAATTCTTCTAATAACAAACTTTGGGGGTTGAAAAAATGAAGGACATGCATTGGGATGAAAGAGAGTAAATTGTTGATGAGTGATATCCTACCTCTGAAGGAGAGGAATCAAATTTTCTAGTTAGTGATTCTACCTATAATTCTATTGAGGATACATTCAGAATCTTGAATGTGAACTATATTTTTAAGAAAATGAGCTCTAAATTAATCCATTGGAATTTATCTTCTAATAATACTGAGTCTATCTTCAAGGTTCTTTTCATACCTTCCTGAGAATTTGTTGGGAATATAGACACTGATCTTGACAACATTAATGCATTTCCACTCTTGTTACAATATTTAATTAGAATCTCTTTGGACATTTTAATTGACTTTTTTCAATTATTAATGAATAAAATCATGCACCAACAATAAATAAATGATATATTCCACAGAAACCATACCGACCTTTGAATGGGTGCATCTTTCCATTTGAAATTTCAAAATTCAAGTTCTTACTATGCACATCTTGGGCCATGATAATATGACTTACCGGGAGTGGGTCTCTTTATCAAAAGCCCTAGACTGATTTGATAAATCCAAACCCTCTTCCCATAAAGGAGATTATAAACCAAGATGAAGAAAAGTAGTGAAAAAGGTGGTCACAAACACATTCTGAGAATACACAATGACTTATAACTTTGAGAGTGTGGTGTCATTCCATTCTATAATAATCTTTCTACATGTTCATCATGATCAGGAAATTAGAACTGATTACCTTCCAATCAAACACCACTATCATTTCATAAGCTAGACATTAGAACCTTGTTGTTCATATTATATTTGAAGAGGTAAAAGTTAGATAATCTATCATTGAGAATCATTGCATGAACCATGTATGAAAATTTTCACAAAATTATGGTTCAGAATTCACTGAATCTTTTGGAATGGTTTTCCTTGGGGATGGAACAAGAATAGTATAATTGGTAACATAAGGGAGAGAACCACCACGAAATAAAATTAAACTACCACAATTAGATATTTCATTATGTAATCCCAATCCACAACATAGAATGATCCTAGAAATCTATCATGACCCATAGTACTATTAGAAGTGAATCACTAAATAGAAAGATTTATTTCATCCTCCTCTAGGATGGATTTCAAAAAATCATTGTCACATTCCCTCATTGAAAATAGAATTTTATGGAAAAATTGGTCATAATATTCATCATGTGATTATACTTCCCACACTCCATGACTAGGACTAGCTTAGATCACCATGAAATGTGTGTATACACAAGTTCGTATGGTCTCAACATCACTACTAAAAGAACCATATTCATGTTATATATTGATATTCCCAAATAATTTATTTTCCCTTAAGCATTTATGAAAATACACTATGTTACAATTACCATCCCCATCCCCTCTGATATGGGACCATTCTCACGCATAACTCTCTTCAACGAGCCAATTTTTTCCAATATTCTATGTTTACTAGATTGAAAAATAAAAAAATCATCTCAGCATTCCTAAATACTTCCATCTATTTGACTAGTCTCTACCAGAATCTCTTCCAAAGACTAGTCAGGGGTTAGCTGGTTATTCATCCATTATAAAATAGCACCCTTTAATCTAAAAAAATTATTCTAGAATATAACCCATAAATTCCATTTCTAGGGGTCATTACATGAGTTTAAAACAAATTACTTGAAGGATTTATCCTCTTTTAATCCATTAAAGAATTGAAAGATATTAATATGTTCTTGAAAACCTAGAATTTAGAGCAGTAGTAGAGAGTGATAAGATAAGGACGGATCTAGATGCAATAAAGATGAGTGATAGAAGTTAATTATAGTATTAAATTCATCCAAATACAAATCAATTTTTTTACTTCATATTCTACTACATCCTCGCTTGTTGTTACACCACATGAATTGGTCTCCACTTAAACCTTTTTCTATGAGATTACTACGAGACAAAAAGCCTTGAAGATTATCCAGATCCCTACTTGAGTAAACTCTTCCACCTTTCTTTTTGTACGTATCAATAATATTACTGAAATCTATGCCCATAAACCATGCACCACATCGTATTTTAATGGATAATAATTTCTTCCAAAGCACTTCCCTTTCTCCCACCACACACTTGGCATAAAAAAAATTCATGTAAATAGAGTCTGATGATTCTATAACCTTGATAGTAATCTACTAAGAAAAATTATTTTTGAACTGGGCCTACATATAATTATTCTAGAAGATCCAAATATGATCATTAATTGGTAATGCATGCATATGATCCTCTATATACAGTTTGAGAGAATAATTTATAATAGTTTACACCTTATTCATTATCTTCAAAATAGAAAGAAATGCTATGAATTTTTACCATATTATATTTTTTTTAATTTTTCATAATTTCCCGAGGAACCAATTCCCTTATAATTAAAAATCATGTTGGTAGTCATGGAAGGAGGGAGGAGCAAGCTCCAGTACTTTTTTAAGCTTGGTTGCGGGAGGATAAGGCGATCATATTTGATTTGGACTAAAAGTGACCCTTATTTCCCCATAAAGTAGAGGATATTTTATTATACTTATTAGTTTTACCTCTTGGAATCAAAGAGCATTGAAAATATTCATTCATTTATGTTAGAACCATAAATTAATTATGAGAATGAGGATGTTATTTTGATGGTTTTGACACATCTTATAGCTCATTGATCTTGAGGGAAGAAGTAATGCATTGAGAATTGGTCACCTTGATTCCAAGAAACAAATAAGGAGGCAATTAGTTTGTAACATTATGAAGAAACCACTAAAGCACCTTGGAGAAAAAAATCCTCAGAATAAATGTGATCCAGGTCACCACAGTGTTCTCTTCATATTTTTACTTGAAAATAAAACCAAAGAAAGAGTTCAAGGTGGCAGTTAAAAATGTATTTGGGTTCATATACAATACAAAATTATGGGAATTAAAATCATGAACATGTGTGAAAATTTGTTTTTAATCTTTAAAAAAAGATGAATAACCCTCTAGGGAAATAGACTTTATTTCATGTGAAACCTCTGGCTCAATTTCTGAGAGAAATAGAGTTGAAACTAGTATTAGGGAAAATAAAAAAGGATATACCTATGACACATACCCTAGGTGGGGCTATACACTACTTGAAAATGTGTTTATCCCCATACATCTATACCCATAGTTTAGATAAACTTTGGGTATAGAGATTCTTCCCAAAGTTATAACCCCAGTTTGAAAAAACCATTGGTATAGATTGAGATATACCATGGTTTTTCAAAAACCATGGGTATAACTCTTTAAAAATAGGGCTTCCCCTTAGGATCCTTTTCCCTGACTCATTTCAATCCATAATCTACCCTACCCACCTATAAGCTTTGTCATCCCCCTCTCCTACTTAGGAAATGAATTCCCCGTCATCTAGGTGTTTTCCTCCATTTCTGAAATTTTTTATTGATATATTTGAGAGGTAAGATTTCCTTACCTCCTCTTATTTCTTCTCCCCTTACCCGAGGAACAGACAATTGTATTCTATAGTTTTTTACTATAATTAACGGATTTTTTATACTGATCTTATTCAACATTAGATTAGTGATTTCTAAATTCATCCTCTCTTCTTTTGGATATTATTTTCATTTTTATCTATGTATGTGATTCTAATGGATGGTGTTATAATCACTTCTAACATATTGTTTTAAAATTTATAGTCTAATGTAGATCATATATATTCTATTAAATTCCTAAAAGTTTTTTTTAATAATAATTTATATATTTTGAAAATTATCATAGGGATTATTATGAATTTTATTTAAGTTTGAGATTCTTTTGGTAGAATATTTTACGGATTTAGATATTTTTAGGGTTGGGAATCATATTTAAGTTAACAACAGGGGTTGATGTTGGTTTATATTATCCTATATTGTTTGGATTTAATTATTTAAATTTAATTTTTATATCATGAACCAGGTTTAAACAATTTGTTGAATTGTTTTATCCCAAAAAAGAAATAATTGAATGATGAATTATATGATTATACCATTATAAGTAAATCTAGAATATTAATTTATCTATGAATACTGGTTCATCAGAAATTTACTATTGTATTTATAGTACTTTTCAATCATGTTTCTTGGAATTCTTTATTATGATTTAGACATGAATGAATGATAAAATATTATTTCAAATAATTAAATATTTATATCTCAAATAATTAATAATTTTAAAAACATTATTATATAAAAATATTTATAGAAGCCTTTGGTAAATGTCTTGAAAAAATTATACAAGTTAGAATGGAATTTTTTTAGATCATATATATTTTATTAAACATGGCTTCTGTTGATTAAATTTTACCTAAGAATTTAATTATTTATGATAACTTTAATAGTATGAACCTTAGTTTAACCTATTTTTATTAAATGTTGAGTATAACTTATTTATTTTTTAAGAATGATTCCTTAGTTGATTTATTATGTATTGAGTAGTTATCCATTTATTTCCAATACACGTTAAAAAAATTAAAAACCATCTAACAACACTTTACCTTAGTTAAGGGGTTTCATTAGTGGTGAAGTAATGGAAGGGTTTGATAAAATGTGATGGAATAGATTAATCAATTATTCTTGAGGAATCTTCCCCAAATTAAATAATTTCATAATTGAAAAATAACATCATATAAAATCTATTTTTCTTGTGTTTGAATAATATAAGTAATATTAACCTTAAATAAAATACTTTCATGACTAGATGTTATCCTCAATTTTTTTTAAACAAAAATAATTTTTGGGATAAGAAATAGACATTTTTCTACTAGTATTCCATAGTTTTTATTAATTACAATACATAAACCTTGTTTTTATTTATATAAGTCTTCCATGTTTTTTCTTATGATATAACTTATTCTTTGTTTGGATGGATAGTAGTATTCTATAATGGTCACTCGCATTATGCATGGTATTCAATTTGGTTTCCTATTAGTGTTTTTAAATTTCTTCTACACTATACTTTTAATTTTTCTTTGAATTTGGATATCATTGTAATTATGGTTTACATTATTGATTATAACATAATATTTTTTCCCTGTAATAGAATGGATAGAAGTTTGATGTATCATACCGATCAGACTTCAATCGAGTTTCAAAAGATGTTGGAAATTTTTTAGATGTTTTATTTAACAATGATTCAGATGGAGATCATATATAGTGTCCATGTTATAATTTTTAAGGAAGAACATGGTTAAGATGGGAAGAATTTAGCTACCATATTACAAAATTTAGATTTCAGACAAACTATTACATTTGGTATCATATTTGAGAGATCGGACAATATTCTATTGTTCATGAACGGAAATAAATAAGTGGTATAAAGAATTTTATATTTTATTTGTTTCCATTTTTTCATCATCATGAGAGAGATAGTATGAATGTTCATGAAGTCAATGATATAAATAAAAATGAGGAAAATTCTAAGGATGATGATGTTGATAGATTGAAAAAATTAAGGGATGATGACATAACTCCTGTATATCAAGAATGTACTAAAATGAAAAAGTTGGCATTTTTAATGAAGTTATATCGTTAAAAAATCATGTATGGAATTTCTAATACCATGATTGATTATATTTTTACATTTTTTAAGGAATTTCTTCCTGATAGTAGAGATATTACCTCAAATATTTATAATTCATTGAATTCAATTATATATTTCAGATTTTTTACTAATAAAATTCATGATTTTCTAAAAGATTGTTGTTTATTTTGGGAGGAATCAACTAAACTTAATGACAATAAAGATTGTGGTACATCTCGCTAAAAGGAGAATGTAGATGGAACACTATCTTGTGTGCCATATAAATTCATGTGTAACTTTCCATTGATTTCTGGGCTTCAAAATCTATTCATTTATGTGGAAATACCAGCCAATTTGAAATGACATGATTCTGAGAGAATTGAAGGTAATTGTGAGTTAGTTAATCCTATAGATGGATTATTATGGAAGACATTTGATGCACAACATCCAAATTCTACTGCTGAAGTTCATAATGTTGGGTTGGGTCTATCCTGTGATGGTTTTAATCAGTTTGGTCATATGCTTATGGATTATAACATATGGATAGTTTTTATTCATGTTTAAAATATTCATCTATGGATGTGTATGAAAAAACCTTTCTCTTTATTGAGTAAACTAATATGTTGACCTTATAATCCTAGAAAGGATATGGATATCTACTTGAAACCCATAATAATAGAGTCGAAGTAGCTTTGGAATATGGGTGTGCACACATTTGATGCTTCCTCAAAAAAATATTTCAGATGCGTGTTTCCCCTCTTTGGAATATAAATTTTTTCCCTACTTATGAAATGATGTCTGGTTGGAGCATGAAGTGAAAACTATCATTTACTATTTGTATGAAGAATACATGATCAATAAGGATTAAATGTCATTTTAGTTTTGGTTTCATGGGGCATTTATGATTCCTACAAATGAATCATCAATATAGAAAGAATAATCAAAGGTTTGATAATATTGTTGACTCTAAATAGCCAGATCAATGTATTTTAGGAACTAATGTTCTTAGTGAATTGAAATATTTTTTTATTAGGTAAAGGTCATATCAAATATAAAAAAAGGAATAATTTTGATACAGAAGTCACTTATAATTAGAAAAAGAGAAGTATCTTTTTTGGGTTTCCATATTGATCTACCAATTTTTAAAATAATTAATAAACATTTAGAAAAATATAGGTGAAATGTTGCTTTAAATTATTCTAAATATCAAGGGGAATACCAAATAGGACTTCTGGTCTTGTTGGGACTTGTTGGATTTGGGTAATCAACCAAAACTACATCTTGTGTGTATTAGTGAAAACAAATGGAACATTCCTTATGCTTCTTATATGATGAAACATTTAGATAAAAATCAATATCTAGAAATATTGTAGAATATAATGGTTCCTCAGAGATATTCTAGAAACATATCTAAACGAGTCAACACAAGGGTGTTAAAACTAAAATCCCTAAAAACTAATGATTATCACATCCTTATTCATGAATTTACTTCAATAGCAATAAGATATTTTATATCCAATAATGTAATAATTGCAGTGATTCACTTATGCCATTTTTTTTAGACCTTTATGCTAACAGGTTATCGAAGTCATTCTTGAAAATAATGCTGTAAGAGGAACCATTAATTTTATGTGAGTTTGAAAAAAAAATCCTCCATTATTTGTTGACTTGCATCCTGTATTGAACAATTCATATTACAATTGAGACATTTATTGTGGGACCCATTAATTTTTGGTGGATTTATCCTACTAAGATAAATATGTTCACAATGAAATCTTATGTCCCAAACAAGAATGAATATAAAGGTTTCATTGTGAGTGGTTATCTCTAGATCAATAATGTATGGATTTTTGTTCAATATATTTGTCTATTGGGGGCACGATACATAATCATACAATGAGAAATTAATATTATATGTATAGAGAAATTTATCCTTTATTTAAATGTCTTACCAAATAAAAGGAATTATTGGTTCATATAAATCAGCTACATTGATCCTTAAAGAGCTAGATATGTCACATCACACAGTCTTTTTTAACTATGGTTTGTTCAATGACTATATCAAGTAAGTAATTTGAATATTTATATGTGTTCTCATATTGTGTAATTTTACATATACCTTAATCTTTTAATATCATTTTATGTATGGAACATAAAGAAATTATATGTAATGTTTATCGATCTTTTCCTTTGAGGAGGAGAGTTGATTTACATAGAAAAGAGTTTCCATATTGGTTGAAATAAAAGGTATTCCCATTAATTTAATTAAATTAAAATATAGATATTCATTTAATTGTATTATTCATTTATATTTTAGGCACTGACTTTACCTGTTGGATCTATTTATCAAGAATTAAGAGCATTGGATTTTAGTCCTAATTCATTGGTTCGTGAATGTAAATCTTTAATAATAATTGGGTATAAATTTGTTACATCTGATCGAGCAGTGAAAATGAGAACACAACATGATGGTGTTATGTTAACTTCTAAAATGGATTGTTATACTAGTGCATCAAATAGTAGGCCTCGATATGAAAACATATCTTATTATGGACGTTTTGAGAGAATATTGTAGTTGAATCATTACTCTCTTAGTCGAGTCACTATGATGAAAGGTAAATGGTTTGATTCAATGATGCGAGATGGTACATTTATTGATGACTGTGGATTCAGATTTGTTGACATGATTCATTTTTTAGATAACAATGAACCATACATTTTGGCATCAATGGAAAAAAGGTGTTTTATGTGAGAGATAATTTGAGACCTGATTACATTGTCATTAATGAAGTAATTCCAAGACATATTTTTCATGATGGTGGGGATGAAATAGACACCATTGACTCCCCCATTGGTGTAGACAAAAATATTTCATTTGATGAATCAAATTTTCCCATTGTGATAGTTGATGTCAAACCTAATGTACTTAGTGTAATATATAGAAGAAACCATATATGTTCTCAGTTCATTCAGTTTACCCTGACATGGGTTTCTTAGGATGTTACTACTATAATTAATTCAATTTAGTTTCTTTTTAAAATTATATGTTTGTTTTAGTATTTTATGTTTTCATTTCATTTAATTTGATTTATTTCAAATCATAAAACTTGGTTTAAATGGGTATTTAAAAATGTTTATCGTGGTTTTAAATTATTGTTAATAAAATAGTTTATGAAATTGTTTATGAATTCTTTGACTACTAAGTTTCATGCATTATTTTTAAAAATACTTCTAAGAAATGAATATTTCATTATTATGTGGATTATGAAAAATATTGAAGAAGCTCAAAGGTAGTGATTATTTGATAATGATGGATAGATGCGTGAGTGTGGGTTGTCTCCTATGGTCCCATTAGTGAGTATAATAATTATAATATTTTTCTTATGCATTTATCATAATGCCATGTTATTATTATTTATCAATTTTTAGGGATATTAAGTTGAACAAGAGTTGACTCATACTCAGCCGACTAGTATGGTTCCAAGTGGTGGGTGCTCTTAGAGATATATACAGTATGTATCATAACCATTCCCACCCATACCCACCAGCGAACACCCCATCTACCACACCTTTCCAGCCTCCTCTTGAGCCTTTAGGGATGTTTCCACCCATTCCTCCATCATCATCTCATTTATCCTCTTCATCGCAAACCATATATACACCACCTCGAGGAATCTTACCACATTTACCATATCCATTTCCATTGATGTATCCCCAACCTAACTACCCATATCCTATCATGTCTTCAACGCCTCCATTTCATACTATCCATTTAAGATCTGGTGATTTTCCCTTCATTTTCTACTCTTATGCATGAGGATCACCCATATCATGCATTGAAATAGGCACATCCTTCAAAGTCTACTAATTCAAGACATCCCAAGGATTCATCAGAGCCTAATGAGCATTATGTATCATGATTTTTTATTTTATGTGTTCCAAATTATTTCACATAATTTTTTTCCTATTTTAGTGTGACTTAATTATTAATTTTTTTCCTTTGATTTTATTAAGTGGGATCTTTTAGTAGGTTGTGTGGGTGCACCCATATGAATGAATCCTATAATCTCCAAACAAAATTAATAGTGGATTATAATGAATAGAATCAGATGATAGGTAAAAATTTCAGGTTGTGTAGAAGTTTCATAGGAACCTTAACCAAGTATAATGATATTATTCTGGTGCAACCAATATCATAGAGGAATATGAGTAATGACATCAAAGAGGAATCATGGACGAAGATATCGGTAAGAAAATTTGTTAAATTTGTACCTTTATAATTTTTTATTTATATGAATTAATTTTTTCATCGCAACATCGATTTAACATTCCCAATGGTGAATCTGCTAAGGTTCCATGGTTGATGGATCTTGTGGAGTTCTGATGATCATATAATAATGAGTTATATATTGGTTGGAAGAGTAGAGTCCGTTCTGATTTATAGGGTGTACCAATATTTCCTGATAGTCCAACAATATGATTTATATCTTGGGGAGTTCTGATGATCATATAAGAATGATTTATATGTTGGTTGGAAGAGTAGAGTCGATTCTAATTTCAAGAAATGATCTCATATTGGAAGAGTGATGAGTTTAAGGTATTTCTAATATTTAATGGTTTTCATAGAAAATTTAATTCTTATTACCTATATTGATTTTTTTTTTCTTTTAGGATGCATCAGGAAAGAACAAAAAAAAGATTCTGTGATGCATTTTCACACTTTGGTGTTCACTAATATGACACAACATGAGAGGCTTCAGGTAATTTAATATGAATATAAATAATATCTAGATTTATATTGTTACATAGCTAGATTTTCATTCAGAAATTTATGTTTTCTTGTCATTAATTCCTTCAATATAAGGCTGAAAATACCCCTTTCAAATGGCCTAATGGCCTAATTGCCTAATGGCATAACAACCAATTGGAGTAATGACCTAATGCCAATTGGACAATTGGCCACGTTGGCCTAATGGCCTAATTGAAATTAATGGCCAAAATGGTCTAATTATCCTAAATTGGCATAAATTTTCCAAATAAATGTCCTAATTGGACTAAATGGATTAAATTGGCCTAAATGAAAAAATTGGTCTAAATGACCTCATTGGCCTAAATGATATAAATGAGCTAATTGTCCTAATGCCCTAATGGACAATTAGCCTAATTGGAAAATTGGCCTAATGGACTAATGATAAATTGTCTAATTGGCTTAATGTCCTAATAGATAATTGGTCGAATGGCTTAATTGGCCAATTGGACTAATTAGAATAAATGGGATAATTAGTCTAAATTGGCCTAAATGGCCTAAATTGGCCATATAAATGGCCTAATTGACCTAAATTGGCCTAAATGGCCTAATTAGACTAAATGGGATAAACAGTCTAATTAGGTTAATGGCATAATGGACAATTGGCATAATGGACTAATGGAAAATTAGACAAATGGCCATTTGGTCTAATGGCCTAATAACCTATTAGTCAATTGTCCTAATTGCCTAATGGCCAATTGGATAATTAGACTAATGGCTTAATGTATTAATAGACTAATTAAGAATTTAACTAATGGCCTAATGCCAATTTTCCAATTGGCGTAATGGCCTAATGGACTAATGAGCCAATTGTCCTATTAAGATAATGACATAATGGCCAATTGGACTAATTGCATAATGGTCAATTGTCCAATTGGCCTTGTGGCCTAATGGCCTAAAATATTAATGGGAAATTGGACTAATGGTATAATGGATAACTTGTATAATAGACCATTTTTCCATAATAGTCTAAATGAACTAATTGGACTAAGTTGGCCTAAACGACCTAATTGACCTAAACTGGCCGAATAAATAGACTAAGTGGCCTAGTTGGCCTAAATGGACTAATTGGACTAAATGGTTGAATTTTCCTACATGACATAAATTTCCTAATTGTTCTAATGGAATAATGGTCAATTAAACTAATGACATGTTTTCTTAATGGCCTAATGGCCTAATGGCCTAATGGAAAATTGACCTAATTTCCTAATTGGCCAATTCGCCTAATTTGCCTAATTGGTTGGCCTAAACGTACTAATTGGCCTAATTGGCCTAAATTGCCTAAATGACCTAAATGGTCTAAATGGAATAATTGTTCTAATTGTACTAATTGACACAATTGGTCTAATTGGCCTAAATAACCTAATTGGCCTAAATGGCCTAATTGACCCAATTGGCCCAATTGGCCTAATTGTTCTAACTGGCATAATTGGATTTAATGGACTAATTCATTTAATTCACATAAATGGAATAATTATCCAAATTGGATAAAATTGTCCTAAATTTTCTAATTGGGCTAATTGGCCTTAATTGGCCTAAATAGAAAAATAAATGACTTAATTGTCCTAATTGGCATAATTGCCTAATTTTTGTAAGTGAACTAATTCACATAAAGGTACCAAATAGACTAATTGGACTATATGGAATAAATAAAATAATTTTCCTAATTTTCTTAATTTTTTTAATTAGCCTAATTAGACAAATGGTCAAGTGGACAATTTACCAAAAAACATTACCTAAAATGAACCTACTCACCAAATGATAAAAATTACCAAGTGACCGAATAACCAACTAATGTAACACAAATATAATTTGATTGAAATAAATATAAAATAGGAATCCATATCATACCCATGTTTATCATGATAATTAGTATGTATTTTTTATTTTATAACACTAGTATTAAATTTATAATTAGATTTATATTTAGATGCATATTAATTTTATGGATATATTCAACAGCTATGATTTTAATTCATTCTAGTTTTATCACTTTCATATTATTTAATAATGTAGTATTATACTAATCATTTTCATTTGCAGTAAGTAGTATTGGACATCAAATACCGTGTTCCTCGAGGAAAATTCATTTGCTGAAGTAGAAAGAAAAAGGATTGAAGTGTAGTGAATACACAAACACAAGAAAATATTATAAGTTTTGTTATTGATATTTCAAATATTTATAAGTAATTATAAATTAAATATTTTTTTTACATTTTGAACAGTGTTCCCTAGAGGCCCTGAATGAGAAAAAATATGACAACTTTAATACAAATGATCATTTGAGTCATGTATTAGGTGAGGAGAATTAGGGGAGAATTTGATATTGAACTAAAAAAAGATCATCCCCAATAGGTATTGTCCCTCATTGGGAACCTCTAAATCCTCTCAATAAAAAAAGCTAAAAACATTCTTGTGCAGATATAGTTGAGGCCAAAAAATAGCTTTATATAAGTTTGAAAGAAGTAAACTAGTCACTGAACACTTTCTGAAATATATGTTAGTTATAAGTCTTTCACTTCCATTAGAGTTTTCTACTACTTTTGATTCATATATGAAATCGATGTTCTATTTATATGATGCCCCAAGTGATGTCAATAATGGTCCTAGTGGTGGTCAAGATGATGGTGGTGGAGGTAGTGGTGATGGTGATGGTGATGATGATGATGGTGGTGGAGGTGGTGGTGATGGTGATGATGATGGTGGTGGTGGTGGTGGTGGTCCAGATTTTGTTGTTGGTGATGAGGATGTTGTTGTTAGCGATGAGAAATAGGATGTTAGTGATGGGTGAGAAATTGATCCCCTATATTTTTGAGTAAGGAGTAAATAGAAATGTGGATGTTGTTTATTGTCTTGAATTGAGTGGTTGAATGGATGTATATATATGTTATAGTATTGTAAATGGTTTGGAAATTATTACAAGTAGTTGGTTGAATTATATATATAAAATATATGTATTGAATTGAATGTGTACTGTGGTTTTTATTTTATTTATAGGTTCAAGATGGGTTAGAAGGGATGTTTCTCCCAAATGAAGGCATGTAAATATCCCCAAGGTTCACTGAACCTTGGGTATATGGTTTCAATCTGGAAAATTTATACCCATGGTTTAACCGAAACTATGGGTATGATAAAATATCTTATGCTAGAACCATGGTTTCTGTAGAAACTCTAGGTATAGCCTTATATCGATGGATCTATTAGCGATGATTCATAAAACCATGGGAATAGGCTCTACCCATGGTTTTATGGGATATACTCATGGTTCTAAACTATGTGTATATGCTATGTTTCCAGTTGTGAGATTTTTTTGGAACCACATGCCTAGATATCTATGGAGGCTATGGGTAACTTCCCAGTCAGAAAAAGGATGAGATAATTTCACTTATAAGAGAAACCACAAACCATAGACTCAAGAAGAAGAGGATTCAAGTGGCTCTGACTCTTTCATTCTGAGAAGGAATGGTCTTGAAGGTAGTAGTGCTAGAAAAGATTATGGGATTGGTGAAAAAGATATTTTTCTAGAATTAAATTCTTAGGGACCTGTTATGATATTTTCAATGTGATAGATACTCTAGGAAATTATAGCATAATATTTTTATTGAAAGAAAATCAATAAGTGATAAGGTATTTATTATTATTAAAATTAATTAATAAAAATACAATATAAAGTACAGAGAAGTTGGTTTTAGGTCACTAACTCTAACACAAGTTTCACCTGTCATCAACTCCAAACAATTAATTCATTCTCCATGTCTATCCAGCTCAATTTTGAACCTATGCATCAACTAAACAAACACAACAAGTGTGTTCATATGGAATGTGAAGAGGTGAGTATAAAGATACCAAGTAAAATGCCCCCTAACCATAGAGGGTACACAAATAAACAAGCCAACTCAACTCTTGGTTCATGAGGAGGATAAGAGGAAAATGTAGCGGAAGAATGAGAACACCTAATCCACTCAAGATCCCAATACTAAAAATTTAATGGATGAATATTAAGTAAGAATAATATAGATATGCTTCTAGAAGAACTCATTTCTCTAAAGGGAATATCATCCTTCATGACTATCTATTAATGAAATCCCACTATCAAACCCATGAACCTGATGTGTTGATAAAGAATAATTCTTCGTAACCTCTTCAATAACACCACAGGGATTCTCGCACCTCACTAGAAGACACTTTAGCAGCTAAGTGAACCCTTAGATAGTGGATCTACCCCTTTTTAATGAGGGGATACATAAACCTAATGCATGTTAATATAGAGTACGTCACACCTCAAGAATTGAGGGATATACCGAAACCGTATCATGATAACACCTTGTAGATAATGGATGTCACCCAATTCACCAAAACAGTTTGGATGTAAACCAAAACTGAATGATAAGAAGATGATTTTATGCCCTGGGTATGCAGGGGAGATACTAAAAACCCTATGTATATTATAGGATAGTGGATATCACTTCATAGGGACACAGATGAGATTCCAAAACCCCTATGTGGACCGAGTGAGATCAATCGGCCAATCATATCCTCACTTTTTCTAGAGAGAACGACTATTATCATCAACACACACTCCTCATAAAATTAAAAAAAATTATCATTTTAATCTATGATAAAAACATCCCAAATAAACTACTCACATATCTAAATCTGAGTTTTGAAGAAGAAGATACGAAATGTCACCAAGAAATAATACACTTGGCATAATCCCCCATCATCACTACAACCACATAACATACCCCAACCACCATTATCGCGAGTTGACCACCTCCCCTTCCATGGATGTAAAAATAAATGCAATATATCCAATTTTTTCATTAAATTTTCAGTTAAAGTTAATTAAAAATTATTCATAGAAATAATATGGGAAGAAAGGATGGGAGACACCCCTTAAATCATTCCATATGGATTTTATGATTGTGGTCCTTGATAGCCGATTACTAGCGATGCATTCCTTTTCACTCAATGTTCACCCACCAACCATAACTGTGTAATGTTGTATTTTCTGGGTTTCCTATTGTCTTCATAAGCATCCTTGTGGGATGGTTATGTCTGTAATGCTGGTCTTCATGTCTCTATCATCGCTTGTACAGCCTCATCGATGATTATATGATGAAGGAACATCTAGTAGGTTAGTATAGAGATCCTTGATTCTAATTCTTGTGAATGTAGACCCTATTTTATTTAGTATCTAAGGTCACTGTATATAGTATTCTCTTCCAATACTACACTTCAAAACATTTAAAATTCCCATAATAATAATAATTACTAATTGCAATCCATGTTTCTATATAATCATTATCTCAAAATTTAATATTATATCAATATTTATTATTAGAATTCATATTTTCTTCAATTGATTTTTCTATTATTGAGATCCACGGTTTTGAAGGTTATTCATTTTCAAACTTATGATTAAAATTAAAATTAATTTAGTTATTATAATTAAACTAAATAGTCATGTTTCAAAAATAAAAACCACCAATTCCACCTAATTTATTTTTATTTCAATTAATATTAATTTTTTTTATAAATTTATTGAATAAAATATAGCATGCAATAAAAATAAAATGAACTTGTTGAGCAGGGAGGGAGGAAAAGTTATTTTGATGGTGGAGTTTAGTCAGAAGTGAAAAAGAGTTTTTAAGGAGAAAGGGAGGGGTAAGAAACCTCTAACTACATTTACAACTACTACCACAGATCGATGCATATGTAGCGTATACTTTTATTAGTGCTAAACAAAAAGGGATGATAAAAGGGACACCTTTGTCAGTGCTTGATAAAAGAACTGATAAATGTACCTTTAATCAGTGCTAAAAAAATCATTGATAAAGGTTACCATTTATCAGTAGTGATAAAACCTTCTAAAAAGTTATTATTAAGATATATATATATATATAATTATCATATTTATATTCAAAACATAATTTTTATTTATATACATTAATTAAAAACACATGTTGATAATTAATATAAATATGATATATTAATATATATATATATATATATTAATAAGTCAAATATATATATATATATATATATATATAATGTTTCAAAAAAAGGATTTATAAAATTATAAATAAATATATATTTTTAAGTAATAATAAAATTATAATAAATATAGTTTAGTAATAAATATATTTTATATTTATAATTATATATAATTATATATTAAAATATATACATAATTATATAAATATATTTATATTTATATAAAAATATTTATAAATAAATTATTTTATAATTCGAATATATATATATATATATATATATATTGGAAGGGTATTGGGAAGAACATCTTTGGAGACTCTGATGGAAATTTTGGCTTCTAGGGTTCAATGATGTTTCCTTGGGATATCGAATTTGATCTTATGGTAGGGGGATCTTAATCCCTCTGGTGAATTCATTCTCAGATGATCCAAATATGTTTTCCTTTCATCCCCGTGGAGCTAGATTTGGGGATGCAAAATGAAGTTTCACCTTGGACGAAGATGGTGTTGATGAATGAATCTTTCAACAAGGTAATTTGGTCTATATTCATGACAACCATGATTTTATTCTTGAAAGGTTTCAAATTTATCAATATTCTATCATCAAAGGAGTGGTGTTTCCCTTTAGTCAAAAAACATGGAAGACTAAGGATTTAGAATGAAGGTTAGCCAGCATTTGAGGATTCCGTGGCTAGAAATGCATCCCCACTGGGAGGAGGAATTTCTAAAATTTTTTCCCCTTGGAATATCTCAAGAGGAATGAAAACAAATTTTTCATGATTTCTCTCAAGCCAGGGATGATGTCAATCTAGGATTGAGACCCTTTATTCAATCCATTTGGTGTCTAGAACACTATAAATCTGGTTTGGGTTCACATTTGTCATTTGAAATGAATTTTATAGCATCCATAGATCCTATTTGACATTGCCTTAGAAATTGGTACCCCAATCAAACATTATCATGAAACTAAGAAGAATCTCTTTGACTATTTTGCATTCTTCTTGGAAGATGTGGAGATTATATTTGTGCCTTTGAATATGTGAATATTTTCACATCATATTTCAACTTTGATCTAACCATATATATGAAAAAAAACTCCTATTTTGCACTGGTTTTCAATCCATTGGGCATGCTAAAGAAAAATTCCATAAATAATTATTTTGCTGTATCAATAATCTGAGAGGTCATGAGGCAACTAGGTATAGAAGAAGAAATTCAAAGTCCAGAAAGTTTATGGGTGTAGAGGCTACTATTCCCCCAATGCTGGTGATGCTATAACCAAAAAGGAGAACACTACAAAAAATAGGGTAGTAGCAGTGGTTATTTAATGAACTGGTGGCAATTTAAACCGCAACCTAACAATATAATAGCAATTAAGAAAACTACCACGTATTTCACGGTCATTAGCCATTTAGCGGCGGTTCCATTAATTTCATGGTGGTTTTTTATGTGTCATTTTTAGAGCTTTTAGCAGTAGTTTCATTTTTATTAAGAGTGGTTTTTAAAAAAATTTACCCGAGGAAAAAAATAGATTACATGAAATTTACTACCGTGAAATATATTAGCAGTAGTTATATCTAGATATGGTTAAGGGTAACCACCACTATAAATAATTTTAATTAATCTACTTAGCAGTGGTTACTAATAACTGTCACTAAATATCACAGTAATGTTTTTTTGTAAAATATTAAATAAAATATGATAAATATAAAAAAATGACATGAAATAAAACATGAATGTATGATAAACCCATAATACATAATTCATCCATCCATAGTCAGCATAACCATAGTCAATCCATACATTAGTCAACCATACCTCAGTCATCAATATATACATATAAAACATGTCCAAAAAATAACCCTTTCCCAATATAAATCCATGACCTGACCTACATCCATCCACCTCCACATCATCTCATCAACTAAAACTAACCACATCATCTCATAAAATAAAAAAATAAAATAGAAATTAAAACTTAAAATTATAAATCAAAATTAAATTATAATAATTAATAAAATTTAAACATACCGTGGAAAAAAAGAACCATCACAACCTCCTTCTGAATAATTTTTTATATCATAATAGTCAACCTCTTTCCTACTTCGAGTATCTTTCACCTATAATTAAAACCTGAAAATTTAATAAAAAAATGCAAAGGAGAAAAGATACAAAATATATTCAGAATTTCATACAATTTTTTTTATAAAATAGAATACATTTTAATATAAAACAAATAATATATCATGAAAAACACTTTTAAAACATAAAAATACCTATTTAATATATGATTTAATAGTTTAAACTGAAAATGGGTAAGTAAATATTCTATATAATTTTTAAATCGATGTGTGGTGTGCTTGAAATTTACATAATAAACAAATTTTTAAGACTTTGATATCACAACATATCTTATAATTTAAAAATATCTCATATATGGTTTCCCCATTATTCCATGTTAATTTATTGCTATTTTTTATGGTATTCACCGTTCCACACATGTTTTAGTGTTTTAAAACACTAAAAACTTGTGTTCAGCCATCGTAGGAAAACCATAACTCAGAATGATAGGCTTTCGGTTCCTAAAATTCAAAATTCAATCAATAATCATTTTCCTATGATTTTAGGGAAATATGACATCATTTGTCTGATTTTTACCTTCCGAGACATGCTTTTAAAGGCTTTTTTATCTTTAAGAAGTGTTTTATAAGTCATTATGACCACACCGTATAGCGACCCAGTCTTAACTTACATGGATATTACATCAATTTAGATAAATATTTATCACATTACAAAAGTAAATTCCTAAGGACCATAACAATTTAGTTTATTTGGAAACATGGAACAAATATATTCTAACTTGCTAAAAGATATTCAAATTTTTTCACAAAGATATTCCCCTTTAGTACTTCTACTTAAAATATTTCTTTATAACCTGATGAAATGAAACATGAAATGGGGTGAGCTCAGATGCTCAGTAAGGGTAAAAAAAGAGATATGTAAGCATAAACATGATAAAAAGGGTTTGAGAATGTGATCATGACATTAAAAGATCATACTCTAAAAAATAAAGATCATAAACATGAATCAAGGAATAAATATTGGTAGTTCATGAGACATTAATCATAAGGGAATCAGGAGAAAAAACCATGAAATCATAACATAGGAATAATGCTTTTATTTTTTGGCATACACATATGCATAGAAAATCATATGGAAAGGCTACCTACAAAGACCTTCATAACATGTTAGGCTTGGGATAATCACATGTATACCTACTTCGAACATGGGATAACAACCTGTGTACCTTCTTATTTTTGATATTGAGCTACAACCCATGTACCTTCTTGTTTTAGGGCTTGGGATATAACTTGCATACCCTATTACTTTCAAGCTTGAACAAAAACCCGCGTACCTTCTTGTTTTAGGTTTTGGGCTACAAAATATGTACCCATTGAGATCATATACCATTTATTATTACCCAATGAATTAGATGTAGATATAGATCTCATCCATCTCAAAATAAAATCATGCATACATGTCCCACGAGATAATAAAAATTTCATCATATCATGGCCAATTAAAAGAGATGGGTTTCATAAACATCATATCATAACCAAAAAAATGAAATGGGTATCATAATACTTTCATTATATTATTACCTGTGGAAAATATATTGGTCTCATAATCATTCCATCAAAGAATAACCCATGAAAGGTAACAGGTTTCAAGGGAATATAACCCATAGAATAGAAACTGGTGTCATAAATATCATTCCATCAAAACATAAACCATTCAAGAAAGAATACGAATGGTGTTCTTGGATCATATCGTTAGTAAAAAATAATATATAACAAATTATTTCGTATTATATGTAGAGATATTTTAAAAAATAACATGAAACATTTCTCATAGAAAATATATTTTTAAGGAAATTAATTTTTATAAAACCATTTCAAAATCTATTTCTTATAAAGAAATATTTACAATTTTGAATAAAAATTTCTTGAATAAAATATATTTTATGTTGTGAAAAACTTTCTTTAAAACATAAATCATTTTGAAAACAATTTTCATTGAAAATAATTATGAAAACTTATAAAGAATCATTAATTTTATTTTTAAAACCTTTTTCTTTGAAAATGATTTGAAAACTTATAAATAATTCTTGAAAATCATTTAAAACACTTCTTTAACATAAAATATAATTGAAAACATTTTTCTATGAAAACCACTTTAAAAACAATGAATGTACAAAATATTTAATACGAATCATTAAAAAAATTATGAACCTTAAAATAAATCTTTAGGTAAATGACGATCATGACAGCCGGTAAGTCTATACATGCCGAACATTCTTTTTACACTTTAAAAGTTTATAAAAGTGATTTGATTAGAAAATGATATGAATATTAATTTAAAAACTCTTTTTTAAAAAGGTAAAACATGGGTAAAAATGTCCTTTAAAAATAATAGTATAATAGTAAAAAAAATTGAAAACATTTATAAAACAAATTTTGTAATGAATATAGATTTCCGGCCGAAGAGAGAGGTAAAGTCATAATTTCTTAAAAATACTTTCTTGGTAATATTATTTACCAATGAGTGGAAATATGTTACCAATACATGAAGATATAATGAATAACCATAGGATAAGAAAATTATTGAGAGTTATTGAGAGATGTATCATAATATTTCATCAACAGAATCACAATCATAAACAATATTGATAAATGATGCGATTGTTTCAATAAACTCCTACTACTTGGTAACTTTAAATTATACTCCCCATGTTAGAAAATTACATTAAAAAAAGCATAAAATATACTTAAAAGAATTATATGCATGATATAACATGTCAAATGGTATTATATACACCTCGTAAAAAGAATATATGTGCATAACATGGCATGTGTCTCAAAGAAGGAAATTTGAGACTAAATTACTTTATCGATTTGGTAAATTTTGAAAAAAAACAACATGAAATAAATATCATCATAAAGATATTTAAATACATATAAATTTAATTATAATAATAATATAATACATCCATGGGCAGTAAACACACCACATTTAAGAAATAAGTGGTGAACGTGGCTTGTGTCTCATGAAAAATAAAAGTGAGACATAAAAACTCTTACTACATGAGTAACATTAGACTCATGATCTCCATGAAAGAATAAAATTAATTAAAGATTTTAATTACATTAAATAAATTGAATTTATTAAATAAATATATGTTTTAGATCAGTATATATACCACGCAAAAGAAGCGAGTGGTTAATATGGCATGTATCTCATGAAAATAAAAAGTGAGCTGAAATCCTCTTATGTTTAATCTTGAATTTCATCATACACATTAAAACCTTATGTATAATAAATATTAGTTTATTATTAGTTTATTATAGGATTCTATTATTATATCTAATATCATACATGATTTGGTTATGAATTTATATTAACCTTTTATTAACAACTCCATGTTAATGTTATGTTTCGGGTAATATCTGCTTTATTTTTCATATATGATTTGATTTTTATTATTAATACTCTTAATTAGATCATTATTTTCTTATATAAATAATTTAAAACATGGTATAAATATCATATATATTCATTATATATGTATTTATAATAATCTATATAATATTGAAGTGTGAAATGGAATACACAGTTTATAGAGACGACAGTTCATATGTATACATGAACACTGTTTCCATTTAATTAAAGATTTTAGTATCATTAAATAAATAAAATTAATGATATAATATTTCATAGGGGAGTATATAAACCACCCAAAGAATCTATTTGTGAATATGAAATTTATATCAGGGAAATAAAAAGTGTGATTAAACTCCCTTACCTTAAGTCTTGACTTTCTTCGTACACATTCAAACCTCCTGTATAATAAATATAAGTTTATTATAAATATAATAAAAAAATATTATTATATGTAATACCATATATGATTTTTATAACTTTAATTTACTCATTTATTAACAAATCCATGTTAATGTTATGTTTCAGGTAATATCCCCTTTATTTTTCGTATATGTTTTGACTTGTTATTCTTGATCCTCTTACTTAGATCATTATTTACTTATTTACAGAATATAAAGTATGATATAAATATAATATATATTCATTATATATGTATTTATAAAAATATATATAATATAGAAGTGTGAAATGGAATACACCATTCATGGTGATGATAGGTCATACATACACATCAATGTTGTTTCCATTTTATTACTGTATTGAAAGAAAAAAAGAAAATGAAATATATGAATATATATATATATATATTATAATTAAAATATAATTATTATTTAATATATATCATATAAATTCACTAAATGCATCCTAAATACATTCCATGTATGGTGTGAATGAATAACATTGCTTTGATGTGGCAGTATTCCACACTTCCGGAAACAAATTATCGTACATACACAAAATGGAAAACATGAAGGTATGTAGTATATAATAATTAAATAAAAATAAAAATATCATAAATATCATATATAAAAAATAAAAATATAATGTCTATCATAATTCTCAACCATGATAGGTTGTAAAGGAAAAACAAACAACATCGTTTGTGAAGCAATAGTTCATTTTACACAAGAATTGTAAGTTCGCTACCCATCAGATGAAAGTGTGTGAATGTTCTAGTAGAAACCATACAATAATAGAATATAAATATATCTATGATAAATTTTCCCTTATATAATCATTTAATAAGAATAATTTAGTGTTGGAGAAAGAAAATAAAATAAAGGATATCGAGGAAGGATGTTACCTCTTCTTTGGGTAACTCCTTTTTCTTTACAAAAAATGGATTATTTGGTTGGATTTATACCCAAAGGGATGATTAAATATTGAAGATAAAGATTTTGGAAGATTTTTTAGAAGATTTTATTTCTATCCAAAGGGATTGATATCTATAAATAAGTGGGAGGGGTGAGTGCCTTTTTAAAGTGGAGGAGGAGTGACATTCTTAGAAAATTTTGAAAAGGGAATTACACCTATGTTTTTCCCATATAAGGTGGATTGAAAAATAAAAAAATTATATAAAATGGAGGATAAGGTCAAAATATGAACATAAATGGATTTTGGACAGGGTTATAGGTTATTTGGGACCTTAATTTTAAGGTTTAGTCCCTTTTTGTGCTAATTTTCATCTTAATCATTGTAATTAATTTTAATAGCATTCACTAATATTTTTTTGTCAAAAACTATGTTGAAATTTTTATAAATTATAAATTATTATGATTACAAATATTGAATCCATTTTTCAAATTCCAATCACATAAGTTGAAGAAATTAATTTAAGATTAATCTCACAAGCGGGATGATAATAAGAGTTTTTATAGTAAAAATGTTAAAAAGTTTGCTAAATTTTTATATATAATTTTAAAGTTAAATTGATCTGAATGAATTGAATTAGATTAATTTATGTATAATATATAATTATTAATTAAAACAAATTGCTAAAATTTGAAATAAATTAGACAACAAACTATTTTTGAATTAAAATTCAATATTTTTAACTATTCATAAAAAAACTAAACTTCAAAGAAAAATATCCAAAATTCATCATAACATAATTTTTATTATTATATTTCAAATATGAAGTATATTTTCACTTAAAATATCAATAAAATTTCCAAAAATTGGATTTAAAATGTGTTCTCCATTTAAAGGTGCTAAAATTATTTTTTAGAAGAATATATCTTTTTATTCATAAAAGTGGATTTATTCTTATCTTATACCTATAAAATCTATGGGATAAGTATAAAAAATATTGATTTAAAATATTATATATAAATTTATTAAAAATATTAATAAAAAGTGGTTTGTTTAATTTATAGAGATAAAATTTTGTTTTTACCTAGAAAAATAGTTTTCTTAGAAAATTAATTAATTTATTTTCAAATAGTTCTAATATTTACTTATACTAATTGATAACCAAACGATTCAATTTATATACATGTGTAAATAATATTCTCACAATTTAGTTAATAATATTCATAAATTTAATTTCAACATCTAGGTGGTAGCTATAATAATAATTTAACATAATTATTAATAGTATATTTTTGTTTGATAAAAACTCGAGCTTGCTCTTTTGAAATCTATCGAACAGACTAAAAATTGTGTGTAACACAAGAAAAAAATAGTTTTACATGTATCTAAATATTATATAAATCCTTCATGTAGTGCATTCATGAAAATAGTAGTGACTTAATTTAAAAAACATTATTCAGTGTTGCATGAAATGCACAATATCAAAAATATTAAATTTATTTGAAAAATATATTTCAAAAAATCTTGGGGTGTTACACACCTCATGTAAAATTGATGTGTTTTATTTGTGTACGTTTCAAAAGTAAATCAACGGTGGTTGTCCCATGATTCCATATCAATATTAGTTCATTTTCTTTGGTTTTGACAATACAACACACATTTTAGTGTTTTAAAACACTAAAACGCGTTTATAGCCAACCTAGAAAAACTGTACCTCAGAATGATGTTTCATAAATTATTAAATTTAAATATTCAATATATTTTAATTTTACTATGATTTCATGGAAAACCAATTTTTTACTAGTTTTATCCCCAACGCATGTTTTCAAAGGCTTTGATACCCTTTATGAAGTGTTTACTGAGTCATTCTGACAACAACACACATCAGATTGACATATTGCTTGTGACTACATTTAAAAAATAACTCAATAGTGGTTTTGATATGATTATAATTAAATATGATGTTTTTATATGGTTCTTACTCTTCCAAACATGTTTTGGTGTTTTAAAACACTAAAAACACGTTTATGAACATCCTAGGAAAACCATAACTCAAAATAATGTGTCGTTAATTACTATTTTTAAAACATCAATCTATGGTCATTATACAATGATTTCAGGGAAATATGGAATTTTTTTTCTTGTTTTTACCCCCTAAACATGCTTTTAAATGTTTTTTACCCTTTAAGATGTGTTTACCAAGTCATTCTGACCACACATCATTTCAGATTGATGTGTTGTCTATACGTAACATTAAAAAAATATAGTTGTCACATGATTTCACATCAATATTAGGTCATTTTATTTGGTTTTTACCATTTTATAAATGTTTTAGTGTTTTAAAACACTAAAAACATGTTTATGACCATCTTGGGGAATCTGTAACTTGGAATGACATGCAGTTGGTTCCTACATTTCAGAATTCAATATGTGGTCATTTTCCTCTAATTTAATGAAAATTAGATATCATTTTCCTAGGTTTGACCCCATGAAGCATGTTTTTAAAGGATTTTGTACCTTTAAGAAGTGCTTACTGATTCATTCTAACTACACCACACATCAGATTGACGTGTTGTCTATGATTCCATGTAAAAAATAACAAAAAGGTGGCTGTTAAATGATTCCATGTCAATATGAGGTCATTTTATATGTTTTTTTACTGTTCCACACATGTTTTATTGTTACAAGACCCTAATAACATGTTTACAACCATCTAGGTCAAACTGTAACTCAGAATAACATGTCATCAGTTCCTATATTTTACAATTCATTATAAGGTCTTTTTCCTCTGATTTCAAGGAAATAAGACATATTTTTCCTAGTTTTCACGCCCCAACATAGGTTTTGTAAGGATTTTGTACCTTTAATAAGTGTTTACCAAGTCATTTCAACCACACCTCATGTCAGATTGATGTTCTGTATATGTATACACATAAAAAATTACTCAATTATGGTTTTCCCTTGATTTCATGTCAATATAAGTTCATTTTCTATGGTTTTGACCATTCCACACATGTTTTATTGTTTTAAAGCACTAAAAATTCATTATAGTCATCCTAGGAATATCATAACTAGAAATGATGTGCCATTGGATCCTATGTATCAAAATTAAATCTATACTCATCGCACTCTGATTTTATGGCAATCCGATATCATTTTTTTGGTTTGACCTCCTGTCACGTGTTTTTAAATGCTCTGATACCCTTTAACAGTGTTTATCATGTTATTCCAACAACACCACACATCAGATTGACATCTTTTATACATGTACACATCAAATAAAATAAAAAATGGGTTTCCCATTATTTAAATTCAATATAAGGTCTTTTTCTATTGTTTTGACCATTCCATAGACATTTTAGTGTTTTAAAACACTAATAACAATTTTATGGTTATTTTGGGAGAACTGTAACTTGGAATAACATACCATTGGTTCTTAGATTTAAAAATTAAATTTACAGTCATTTTTATCTGATTTTAGGGCAATCTCACATCATTTCTTGGTTTTTACCCCTAACACATGTTTTTAAAGGCTTTAGTACCCTTTAAGAAGGGTTTATGGAGTCATTCCGACCACAAAACATGTAGTATTGGCATATTTTCTACATGTACACATAAAAAATAACTCAAATGTGCTTTTCTCGTGATTCTATTCTTATCATAGGTGGTTTATCATGGTTTTGAACGCTCTACGTGTGTTTTAGTGTTTTAAAACACTAAAAATGTGTTTACAGCCATCCTGGGAAAACCATAACTCAATATGTTCTATCGTCAATTCCTACATTTTAAAATTCAATATACATTCATTGAACTCTAATTTTAAGGCAATCTGGCATGATTTTCCCAGATTTTCCACTCGAAACATGTTTTTAAAGGCTTTGGTGCCCTTTAAGAAGTGTTTACCGAGTAATCTGACCACACCACATGTCAGAGTGCAATGTTTTTTTAATTATATGTCAAAAATAACTCATTGGTGGGTTTCCTATGATTTTTGTCAACTTGAGGTCGTTCTATAGGGTTTCTACTGTTCCACGCACGTTTTAGTGTTTTAAAACACTAAAAATGTGTTTATGACCATCTTGAGAAAACCATAACTCGGAATGATATGTCTTCAGTTCATATATTTTAAAATTCTCTTTATAGTTGTTTTACATTGATTTTAGGTCAATTATAAATAATTTATTTAGTTTTAACCCCCCCAACACATGTTATTAAAAGGGTTTAGTACCCTTTAAGATGTGTTTACCAAGTAATTCTGACCACACCACATATCGGATTGATATTTTGTTTGGGTGTACAAGTCTAAAATTACACAAAGGTGGTTTTACCATGATTTCAAATCAATATAATAACTTTTCAATGTTTTTTCCATTACAAAAACGTTTATTATTTTAAAACACAAAAAACACATTTATGGGCATCCTGAGAAAACTATAACTCATAATGATGTTTTGTGAGTTCCTAAATTTTATAATTCAATATATGGTCATTTTCCTTTGATATCAAGGAAATAAGAAATTGTTTTTCTAGTTTTTATCCATCAACACATGTTTTAAATGATTTTGTACCTTCAAAAAGTATTTTCCAAGTCAAAACTAAGCAAACAAGATCAGATTATTTTCAAACTTTTGGATAATGATCTATAAATAATTTATGACATGTATGAATAAATCAGATATCAAACTGGCACAATAGGTGGCCGATATGACTGGAAATTCTTTTTTCTATTTAAAGTGTCATTTTAATTTTATTTACATAAGTTGTATGTGTTCTTTTCAAATGTGTGAATTATTTAATGAATTTAGATTTTACCTTGATAGGATAAACTATAAGGATGAAAATTTCCTCATGGATCATGCTGGCCATCCACTAAAATACATAAAATAAATCATTTTTCATTTTCTACCACCATTAATCCTAGGTTTTCATAAAATATTCTTTTTCTTGTACTTTTCCTTTCAATAATGCAATTTCTCTTTGTGATTCCCAATTAATGGTACTACTTGACCCCCCACTGGGTATAACATTAATGGATGATGCCACCCTACCCAACATAGTTGATGGTCTAGGACCATAACCCATTCCCCATACATGTCCAAGATGCTCCTTCCCTAAAATGATTGCGACTACATCATTTTGGGAAATTGATGATGATTGTGAAGGGTTCACTTCCCATATTTTTTGAATCTTAACATTTTAATGAAAATTCTATAAGCATAATTTTTTAAAATATTTTACCTTCAAAGTATCATCTAATTAATATATTTTCATTAATATGTATTATTATTTCATTATTATAAAAACATAATAATTAAAAATACATTATAACAAAAAAATCCTTAAACCCAATTAATTAAGGACGACTAGATGTATCAAATGATGCTAAATTGGTATCAATGTATACATTTAGCTGGACCCATTTAATTGGGTTTATGTATTGTTAGTTGTTATGATATATTTTTCATTATTATATTTTTATAGTAACGAAACAACATGAAATGGTAATGAAAGGTACTTAATCCAACGTTTTTGTTAGGGGTATTTAAAAAACTATCACCATGTTTACTATTCACTTTAAACCACATCTTTGTTCAGCCAACATAGTGACCAAATTCATTAGCATTTATAAAAAATATAAAAAAGTTATAAAGAACCTTGACTTATAATAAAAAAGTTATAGATAATAATGAATAAATAAAAACTAAAATTTTTCTTTTTCTCAAATAACTATGAGACATAACAATGTGAGGAATGAATTTCTTCTCACGATTCATAGTATTTTATTTAGATAATTTATAAAAAAATAGCAACATTAATAAAAACAATAATTTTATTGTGTTTATGTTATTAAGATAATATAAAATATAAAATTATATCATGAGATGAATCTATGTTAATATTAACAAAGGGACATCATTTCTCACAAGAAATGTCTTCAGGCACCTTCTCACGCAATTTTCATGAGCTTAGAGATGTGTCATTAAACTCATTCTATGACCTCTATTTTAAATCTCTTTATTTCTTTACCAAAATTTTCAAATTCCATTGGCATGAAACAGATTTAGGGATAAAAAATGAAAAAAAATCTAGGAATAAAAAACATAACACTTTATAAGTATATTACAAAATTTTACTCGCATATTTTAAATTAGTTATCAAGGAATATTAAATTAATATTCTCTTTACTTGACTATAAAAGAACTCATTTTTGAAATCTATAGTATTTTTCCTCCAATATTTATAATTAGTGGGAAATCTCACAGTCTCACGAGAAAGCTGCCCAAGAATATGCCCATAAATTCCAACAACATCACCGTTGGGCACCCCAAACTCATCAAGGGAATGGTAATATTAAAATACTTTAGGTATCATACATCTTCTGTGTACATATTTATATACCTTATATGTTTATGTCTCTATATTTTAAAAATGCATTAAACAATTAATACAACATATAGTTATTTGGGACAATGAACTAAATACCAGTAACGGTAACTCACCAATATCCTCTAGATGGAGGGGTAACAAAATACTCCATCACTCATGGTGAATCAAACTATGGGATACCAATGACATTTGGTGAAACTGTTGGCTCCCTAGTAGTCCTGAGTACAACAGAATCACTCGGATCGAAAGAAGCTGACAGGAGTGGTGGCATTCTACGAGATGCTGATCAACTAGGATATGGAATTTTTTTTTCTCGAAATTCCTACAATTAGAACGGTTCATGCATATTAAAATGTATAAAAAAATAAAAACTAAAATATTTTTACAATAAACAAAAACCTAGACAAATGTATATATATATGAGACACTTATCAATGAGAAATTGTAATATATTTTCATTACCAAATTAGACATTCAATTATCTTTATATTCATTCTCTTCATTGTTACCAACCTCCATTGTGACAAGTCCTTTATTTTCACCCTCTCTTACAGGTTCTACTATTTTGATATTGTTAGGAAAAAACGGTACACTGTTTTTGTGGTTGATGAGGTTCACTGTCAAAAAGTACTAATTAATATTTATCTACCATATCATATAAGTCTCTCTTATCTATGTTTATTATAACACTAAAACTGTCATGTATTTAATCATCCACATAATAAACCATATTTTATTATGAATACAAGATAAATAGATTATGCTCTGCATGATCACTGGTAGGGATCAAGTGATAGAAGTTTACATAAGTAAAATGTAACAAATATTTTATTATAACCCTATAAATATTGGCCCACATTCATTGGAATAAGAAAACTAAAAACTTATCATGATAGATTAATTCAATTACATCATTCATATTTCTAGAGTATCTGACCTCTTCAAGTGTAAATACACCACTATTTTGAGTTCTCATGTCTTTTTCCTGATAAATTGTAAGAAACCTGATGCCATGAATATTGTAGGCATCAAATATCTCAGTATTCATTAGAAAAAAATTAATCCAAAAACTTCAAATCATTTGATATTTCATCTTGATTATTAACATTATTTATCTATTAAAAAGATATAAGGTGTTAAATTTTACATATAAAAAATAAATACATGTCAATAATATGAATATGAGTATATAATTTCAAGGCGTTCGAACCATTTGAAAATCTCGTTATTAACAGATTTTGTTAATTCCATCTAATTTTGTGCTTGACCCTTTAGTCACCTCTTTGTTTGAAAGAATAATTATCCAATAAATGGATCTAAAATGAAATTATTGAGTAGCCCATGCCTATGTTCTTGTAGAAAAATCAATTCGGTCAATGTAAAATTTGGCCCCTTTCCAATTGGTCATCTAATAGTTGGAAATACCGATGAAAAGTTTTTTGAATGAGAATTAGTTGAAATTTCATCAACATGTCTCGAATGATTGAATATAGTCTCAATCCCATACAAATACCTAGAATAAAAGTTTATGTACTCTTCAGCTATGTAATATTCAGTAATAGAGCCTTCTGTTTGATCTTTATTCCTCACATAGTCTTTCAAATAACCTAAGTACCTAATAAAAAAATAATAAACATATTAAAAAATTTTACACAATGATTTGATAAAATCGAATTCACCAATGAAAATAAAAATAATAATAATTTAACTATCAACTGCATACATCCAGCGATAGTGTATCGGTCCACATAGTTTTTCTTATTCAACAAAATGAATAGTCAAATGAATCATGACTGTGAATAATGAAGGGGGAAATAACATCTCTAAATGAAAAACTGTCAATAAAATTCTTTCTATAACTTTATCAATATCAGTTGGACTTAGAGTTTTTCCATAAAACTCTTTGAAAATGGTACAAAAATAAACTATAACCATAGTTATTTTTTTTCTGGTAACATATTACGGAATTCTAATGACAACTACTCCATCAGAATATGTCAGTCATGACTTATCAATCTATATAAAATTCAATGTTTTAAGTCAACACACCATGATATGTTACTTAAATAACCAATGGAACTTTTATATGCTTTAAAGTAGGAAGGAATACATATTTTCATTAATTTTTATTTTAAAAATATTCAAAGGATACTTTTCATTCTCATTTTCCCAAAAAACATGATTTATATTCATTGACTCAAAATACTAATGATCATTAAGGTGATCCATAAATTTACTCAGATCATTAAGCAATGTAAAAACTACATTTTCATAAAAGTTATTCTCAATATGAATCATGTCAAGATTAGGACGTATCAAATTAATCTCTTAATAAGGAAGTTTGAAAAATATATTTCTTTTCTTCAATTGTTCATTCTATCTACTTAGGATACTGTACATCATAATATTTTCCACCCTTCATAAAACTAATGAAAACTTCCAAATTCTTCAATGAAATTCATTAATTGTCCCATGATTTCTGAACCATATAACACCTTTTATGGATTTCTCAATTCAATATATTTATTTAATCATGTCTCGTTAAACCTAAATTTTTTAGAATCATCAATAAATCAACAATGAAAAATAAAGCACCATTTTATTTTATGAGGTAATTTTTTATGTTCAAAAAAAAAATTAAATACTATACAAGCCAAATTAGTATTATTTTTCCAACAAGATAAATTTCCTAGTTTGGGAAATTTACTAATTATTCACATAAATTATCATTCATTTTGAATAGTTGTATCATTGAAGCATCATATGTTTCCATTCCATTATCACATAATCTATGTAATTCTTTAATTTGAGGTTGGAGGTGTACATGAATGTCATTTCCCATAATTTCCTTTCTATGAATAATCATAAAAATAATGAAATAAGTCTTCTTTATACACATCCATGGAAGTAGATTTTAAGGGATCAAAACAACTAGACAAATGCTATAATTATCACATAAAGTACTAAAAGGGTTAAAACCATCAGAAGCCAATCCCAAACGTATATTCCTAGGATTCAAAAAAATATGGATGTAGAAAATGAAATATATTTCACGATGTTGAATATTTTGGATGTATCATCAAGCCATCATTACTCTATTGAGCATGCCACTTCATGTTGTATGCAGTATTAGATAACATGAATAATCTTTGGAAGGATGGTTTCAGTGAAATGAAATGAAATACCTTTGTAAGAGATTTATTCATCTATTTTTTACTAGGGTTTCATTGATTTATACTCTCATTTTTTATTGTTGACATCCATATTTTTGTATGAAATCTTTTGCATTCTTATTTATCAGACTCTTCACCCCAATAAATCATGAAATCATTAGGTCATGCGAGTATTTTTTTATAATCAATTCCAAGTTTTTTATGACATTATTTATCTCATAGAATGATACAAGGATCTTAGCTTCACAAAATGCATTACATAAAAACCATAAAATGATGGAATTTTTTAGCAATTCCAAAGAGACTTGATATGATACAACTTTAGTAGAAGAGACATATTCAAATACTTAGAACACCCATCATACATCTTTTGTTGTCTATCTTCAACTAATTCTTAAAACAATTTTTTTGGTCGCTGATGTTGTGATCAAGATTAACCTATTTAGGATCAAAAGAAGGTTTTGTTGATATATTAAAATCTTGGGCATTGTTTTCTGTAAAACCAAATGTGTCATTTAAAAAAACTTACTGAATTTTCCTCTACTGTGTCACTTTATGTTTCATTGATAGTATTCTCATTGTTTTAAATTTCCATAATATTCAATTCACTATGATAAATCCAACATAAATATCGACTAGTAAAATATTTCAATATAAAATTCTCATATACTTCATTTCTATTCAACCATTTCTTGGATTTACAATCTAGACACAATAATTTTATTCTACCATCCACTAATCAATATGTAATTTCATAATCAAAAAAATCTTTCAAACCCTTGGCATACCGAGGTGTGTTTTGAGAAAAATTAATCCAAATTTTATACATAGGTATTGAGTTTTATTCTCCATGTAGATTCATATATAAATATATAAATGTTTAATCAAATATGTACAATCAAAATTAAACATCAACCAACTTCATCACTGATTAGGGTAGGGTCTTGATTCAAAATACCACAAATTCAACATCAAAATGACTCAATTAAACATTCAAAACATAAAAAACACTAAATTATATATAAATTTATATAATTTAATTAAAATTATCTGAAAAATTCAATCAATAATACATTAAACTATATTGGGGTCCACACTCACCAAACAAAATTGGAAGAGAAGCCTTTGGGATCATCTTCAAGGATCAGGGGAAGTCGGGGTCATAACAGTCACCGACATTGGGGGCCAGGGTCAAGGTGGTTGCCGAAAGGGGGGCCATGTTCATGGTAGTAGTTGACTGGGGGTCGCGTAATGTTGGTCACCAATAGTTGGGTTAGGGATCATGGGAAGAAGATGATAGGGAGGTTTGGGGTCACAACTGTCGTCGGAAGTGGGGATTGAGGTCACAGTGGTCATTGGAAAGGGGGCCAGGGTGACAAAAATAGCTGGTAGGGGTTTTATATTATAGAGGTTGCCAAAAGGGGGGTCGGATTCAAGGAAGTTGATAGCGCTACGAGTATCATTAATTCCCAATAGGTTACTGAATTTAGAAATTTAAAACACGAAAAAAAACAATAAACTACATGGTAGTATAGGAAATTCAAGTCCGAGGACAAACCCACATAGATAGGGTTGGAGAAAATATTAATTGAATAACAAAGATATAAACTAATTTAGATTTTCAGAAAATAAATATGAATTACTGATCATGTGACTGTTGAAGAATGGGGGAGAGGAAAAATATAAAACAGGTGTTGGGTAGTAATGATTACAGGTTCATGATATGAAAAGGTGTTAAATAATCTAATAACAATTATGAAAATAACATAATCATGTCCAAGAGAATTCAATGGTTATGATAAAAACTCTCCATCCCAAACACTCCTGTTTTCATGGTCAGGTGCTTAGTATTGAAAATGATGGGTGACCCAAAACCTTATTTAAACATGGGGAAGAGATAAACCCAATGGTCATGGAGAAAGTCTAAACATAGAACTCACATTAAACAAATGAATTCAATCATATCAGAAAATGGTCATTCTCAAAGAAAAAATGAATTTAAACCCATTCTCCATCCCCACTCATAATGGTCATGCAAGAAGAAATTAGGGAAGAGATAGAATTGATGAAACAACATGAAATACCAATATAAGATTTCACAAAAATATAAAATACAACATACATTCAATTCCCATTCATCACACACACTCCATCATAAATAAATCACCCTCTCATGCTAACCATGATAAGGTGTATAAAAAGAATAAATATAATATAATGATCATGGAAAAGTAGAGATCTTTAGGCATCCATCAGTGGTCCTCCATCTAACTCTAGAATTCTCCCAATTGGTGCGGAAAAGTGTCTCTATTTATAAGAGTTCAATGGGATCTACCTGACACATGTCACGATGTGTAATTGAGTTACATGTCATGTATCCTGATCCGTGATTGGTTCATGTTGCTCAAATCTCGTGTGAATATCGTTTATAAATTCAGAACTTTGACTACCCACACGACGTGAAACTGGGACTCATGAAGTGTAAACTTTAAATCTTCATCTCCCCCAAATCTTGATGTATATATTCTTCAAAAACATGTAAAAAAATTTCACATCGTGAAATGGTAATTCACAATGTGTAATTGTGTTTCAAAATTGTAATGTAGTCACAAGTTGTACTTACAACAGTAGTTTCCTTTGATAAAGGCATGATGTATAATGAAATTGTAGGATGTTTAATCATTTTTATACAGTTTTCCAGCCCCACCTCCTCAAAAAGCCGGTGTCATGTTCATTCTCATTTATCACTTGAAGTCTCTTTTTTCTCTCTTTTCTCATTTTTACTTCTTTTTCACATATTAGTTGCTTCCTACCAAAAACCATAAAACAACTCAAAAGGTTCCAAAATTTTCAATATTATTTATTTAAATAAGAAAATAAATACATTATACACTCTTGAAATATTTTCATGAAATACACTTATCAGCAGTTGCCAACAGGAGTGGTCGCCGACAGGGGGTCGGGGTCACGACGGTTGCTGAGGGGAGTGGGACATGGGGGTGGGGGTCGGAGGTCACTGCCTAGGGGAGAAAGAGGTGGTGGGTTACTGCTAAGGGGGAGAGCGAAGTGGGGGGGGGGGGGGTTCGGGGTTGGTGGTCACCCTAAGGGTAGTGTGAGGTGGGTGGGTTACTGTCGAGGGGAGAGTGAGGCGGGGGGGGGGGGGGTCAGGGTGTTGCCACTGATGAGGGGGATGGAGTTGGTGGGGTCTTCACCCAAGAAGGGAGAGGGTAAGTCGGGGTTAGGGTCAGGGGTCAGGGTTAGGGGTCACAAAGGGTATTATTTTTAGAGGGAGGGGGAAATTTAGGGTTTTTATAAAATATTTAGTGGTGGGTTAATTTAAACACCACAAAATTGTTAAAAATAAAATAAAAATATAGAGTCGGTTTAATAAAACGGCTGCTATGTTATAAATTTTTTTATATGATTTATTTCACAGCCATTATTAGAACTGCTTGCTAAGAACTAGTTTTTTTGTGGTGGAAGGTTAATGGAATTAACATTTTGGACTCTAAGAATAATGATAAATGAGTGATATCTACTGGTGTTGGGCCTTTTGTGGTCATCCCTGCAATACAAAAGAAGGGAAAGACCATGGGTTGTTGTAGAAGAAAGAGTTTGTTGCCTTCTTGTATGATAAAACAAATGTTCATGAGTCTTCTCACCTGGAAAAACTCTAGTGTAATATGGAAATAACCTCATATAAATATTTTGTTTCACCTTATGGAAGTTATCATGAAACTACTGGGGATACTGGAATACATATTTATGAATATGAAAATCATTCCCAGCTAGGAAGGATGAAGGAAAATGATCCCTAGACTTATTCCATAGATTGGATCTGATGCTGCTATGAATTATATTTTAGTGATGATGATTAATGTTGTTTCTCCAACTACATTAGCATAGGTAATGGTTAATGCATCTAAGGGCATGAAAGAAAGAAACTTCAATGAACACCAAGATGTGAATGGTTAGCATGCTAAGGAATTTATGGACGGTCAATACATTAATGAGGATGCAACTCAAAAATGGTTGACCAACAGCTAAGACAAGGGCACATAAATTTTTCATGGACTCGTAATGGAAATAAAATTATTATGGATGAAGAGGGATTACAATTGGTCACACCTTGGAAATCTAAATCACTTGACCCTCTAGGTATCAACTATTTGCAGGTACCTCCCTGACTGTTTGTACATCCAAGAGCTGATGAGAATTTGGAGTGGTCTTACTCACCCCACTTCAATGATTTAATGAATAATGTATATGTGTTTTTTGGTAAGGCATCAGATCGGGAATGCAATAATGCACGAGAAAGGAACTCTAGTATCAAACATCCTAAGGATCAAAAAGGTGAAAGACCCACCAAATGTCTTAGAAAGGAAATAACTGATTGGTATTTTTTCACAACTAGAATTCATTTATTCTCTCATGGATCCTAATGTCTCCAGAATCAATGATTATTTATCAGTTTTTAGGTTTATATCATTAGACATCAAACATGTATTCTGATATTATTGAAAAATTGATTTTCAAGATTTATCTAGAAAATTCATGATTTGTGTCACTCTTGGGGATTCCTCTGAATCGTCATTAGATAAAGAAGATGAGGTCCTGCAAAATAAGACATGACAGAGAGTGCTAAATCGAAAGGAAAGAAGAAAATACCCTAGGAATTTGGGATCTAGAGGGATGTCAAAGAGGTGAATTATTATGTTTGGATTCTTTTATTCTGATGTGGACACTTTATTCCTTGTATGAACCATCTCTTTTCTTGTACTTGTTATCTTTTTTATTAATTTAGAGTCCTGGGTTTAGTCTCCAAATCCATCACAGAGTCATCTTAGAATAAATAAATAAATAAATAAATATATATTCATATATTTATATAATGATAAATTTGTAATAAATATTATTAAATAATATTTATTTATTATATTTATAATTATATATACTTATATATTAATAAATATATATAATTATAAAAATATATTTATAATTATATTCAAATATCTATAAATAAATTTTTATAATTATAATTATAAATAAATAAATACATATTTATATGTTTGTAAAAAATATTTATATTGAAATAATTATATAAATATTAAAGTAATATAAAAATATGAATTATAAAACATTTAATAAAAAAATTCTCTTAATTTTATATAAAAAAAAGTATCAAATTTATATTAGTCAAGATTTTTAACAGTTTATTTATGTAAATTGATTAAAAAATGTGTATATAATTAAATTAATTATAATATATTAATATTTTATTTAAAAAATTATATAATATATAAATGAAAATATTTATTTAGATATATATTTATATTGACATTAAATAATTTTTCAAAACAGCTTAGTCAGGGATTTGACAACCAAATTAGTGACTTCAAATTTATGGAAAAAATTAAATAGTACAAGAATGGAGATGGGACATACAAGGTAAAAGTGCCCATATTCAACAAAAAGGACAAAGATAATAAAATTAAGTTGTTCAAGTTCTGATGAAGCCAAAATTCCTAGGGTAATTTCTTCTTCCCATTGGATGATGACTTCTATACAATGTCTTCTTTGGAAGGACCTCATCTTCTCTCTTTGATGATTCAGAGGAGCCCCAAGAAGTGTCATAAATCCTAAATTTCCAAGATAAATCATGAAAATTCATATTTGGATCAAATCATAATCCATTTTAAATTTTAATTTATAGAAATATCTGGACTAATATATAATCATTGAATCCAAATACGTCAGGCCCCATCAAGGTGTAAATAAATTCAAGCTGTGAAAAATACTACCCAATCTCTTCCTTCTGGATAGGGGATGTCACCCACTATGCCACATGGGGTTTAATTGAAACCCAACCTGAATAATAAGAAGAGGACTTTACTCTCTTGGTATGCAGGGGAGATACCAAAAACCCAATATATATTCTAAGATAGAGGATATCACATCATAAAGATATAGAAAAGATACAAAAACCACAATCTGGAACCTGTGAGATTGATCAGACCATCATCGCCCCACTATTGCTAGCAAGAACGACTACTTGCATCACCACAAAATCCTCATCAAATGTTAACAAAAAATATTTCATTGTAATATATGTAGAAAAACATCCTAAATAGACTACTCACATGTCCAAATCTGAGTTTAGATCAAGAAGATACAAAAATTCACTATGCAATACTATATATGTCATTTTATCCTATGGGGTGAAGTTCAGTGGTTACACCTCTATTGTACCTATGGCAGTGAGTTGAGGAGGTCATGGATTCGAACTACAATTTTATTTCCTTTGTACCCCCACCCTCGAACATACCATCTGATACCACACATGTCATCTTCCCCCATCATCACTAATCCTGCATCACATATGCCAACCACCATTGCCTCGATTCATCCACCTCCCCCATCAGTGCAGTCCTTTTCACTCCATGTGCTCCCACCAATCAGAACTCACTAACGTGGGATTCTCAGGTTTTCTAATTTTATTCACAAGCAGCCATGTGGTATTTCTATGTCTGTAATGTTTGACATCATGCCTCTATCATCTGTATATCACCATTGCTGGTGATTATATGAAGGAACATCCAGTAAGTTAGTATTGGATACATATCCCCAGTTCCAATTCATGTGTTAATGTAGATCCAATTTTATTTAATTTATATTAATCTACATCAGCTCACTGTACATAATATTATTATCCAATACTATTCTCAAAAACATTTCCATTTAACATGATAATAAAAATAATAATATCTAATTGCAATCCAAGTTTCCATATAATCATTATCTCCAAAGCTAACAAGGTGATTATCTCAATAGTTATTGTTCGAATTCTTCTTTTCTTCACTTGATTTTTATATTTATCATATCCACTATTTAGAAGGTTATTCATTGTCAAACATACAAGTATATATCTATGTTTCAAATTATAATGCATTTTTAATTTGTGCCCCCACCCCGTAGGTGGCTGGGTGGCAATGGGGGCTAGGGTATGGGGCACTGGTCGTGGGGTTGAGTCCCCAGTCTGTGCTTTCTTGTAGCGTGCATTGTACATAGAACCCACCATTTTTAATTATTATAATTAAATTAAATATTCATGTTTTAAAAATAAAAAGCTCATGTTCCACCTAATTTATTTTTATTTCAATTAATATTCATTTGTTGTTGTATAACATTATCAAATAAAATAATTCATGCAATAAAAATCAAACGAACATGTTGAGAAGAGAGGGAGGCTGAGAGATTTTGAGGGTCCGGTTTGGTCCAGACTGAAATAGAGTGGTCATGGAGGAAGAGAGGGTTAAGTTGGGTGTCACTACATTTACAACCACTACCACAGATCTATGAATATACAACGCTTACTTTTATTAGTGCTAAACAGAAGGTGCTAATAAAAGGGCTATCTTTATCAGCACTAAATAAATACACAGACGAAGGTGCATTTTATCAGATCTAATAAAAGAGGATCTTTATCAATTCTAATCTTATCATTGATAAGACATTTTAATAAGAAAATATCATTAATATATATAATTATCAAATTTATATTCAAAAAAATATTTTTTTATTTATATACATTAATTAAAAAATTCATGTTTATAATTAATATAAATACGATATATTAATAATTATATTTTTTAATAATCAAATATATATATATATATATTTATTAAAATTTGGATATATAAAATTATAAATAAATCAATATATATTGAAATAATTATAAAATTATAATAAATATTTTTTAGTGATAAATATATTTATTATATTTATAAATATACATATTAATAAATATATATAATTATATAAATATATATATAATTATATATAAATATTTATAAATTTATTACTTTATAATTAGAATTATATATATATATATATATTTGGATGGGTATCGGGAAGAACTTCCACGACTACTACAATGGAAATTTTGGCTTCAAGGGTTCGATGGAATTTCATTAGGATATCAAAGTAGATCTTATGTTTGGGGGGATCTTAATCCCTCAGTGAATTAATTATCAGATGATCCAAAGTGGTTTTCATTTCATTCTCATGGAGAATGATATGTGGATCAGGAATAGACCGATAAATTCCATTACCAAATACCAACATCAGAAATTTTTCCCTTGATTGTATTGGGATCTATAGTAAATGGGTGAAATTTATACCCTTATCTTTGGTTTTTTAATTCCCGTGTGTTTCCCTAGTTTAGGGGATCATGCGGCTTGCCCTAGGTTCATCCCTGTAGGGGATAAAAAATGATGTTTCACCTAAGGCAAAGATGGTGTCAATGAACAAATCTTTCGATGAGGTAATTCGACCCATATTTGTGTTAACCAAGATATGATTCTTGAAAGATTTATAATTTGTGAATATTAGATCATCATAAGTGTTTTCATTACCTATGGTCAAAAACCATGGATTATTTTGGATTTGGAGCAATGGTTATCCAATATTTGAGGATTTCATGATTGGAAAATTGTCCCCATTGGAAGGGGTCATTTCCACATCATTTTCCCCTTAGAAGAGCAGAAGCTGAAGACATAAGGATTTGGCCTGATTTTTCTCAGGATAGGGAATATGTGCATCTAATATTGAGATGATCACGTCAATCCATTTGTTGTTTGAAAACACTATAACATGGGTTTGGGTTCACATTTATGGTATGAATTGGATTTTATGGCATCCACAAATCGTATTTGACATTGTCCTGGAAATTGGTACCCCAATCAAACTTTATCATTCAACTGAAGAGGCTCTATTTGGCTATTTTGTGCCCTTCTTGGTAGAGGTGGAGCTAAGCTCACTTCCTATTGAATATGTGTCTCTTTCCACAACAAATTTCAGCTATGATCTAACACTATGGTACAAAAACCTACCCCTATTTTTCACTGTTTATCAATCTTTTGGGAATACTAAAGAAAAATTCCATAAATAATTAATTTTCTCTATTTGTAATATTAAAGGTCATGAGGAAACTATTTGTAAATGGAGGAATTCAAATTATATTAAAATTGTGGGTGTGGAGGCTTATGCTTCCCCCAATGTTGGTGATGCTAGAACTAAAAAAGAGACCACTAGAAAAAAGAGGGTAGTAGCAGTAGTTATTTTGTGAACTAGAAGTGTTTTAAACCGTCACCTAATGATATAACAGTGGTTACCAAAACCACCATTCATTTCATGGTCACTAGTCATTTAGAGGAAGTTTCTTTAATTTCAGGGTGGTTTTGGTATGTGTCATTTTTTGATCATTTAGCTGCCATTTTTTTTAAATTACTGAGGGAAATTAGATTATATAAAACTTATTACCACTAAATATATTAGTATTGGTTATCTCTCACATTGGATAAGGGTAACCACCACTAGACACAATTTTAATTAATCTACTTAGTGGGGGTTACTAAAAAACACCGCTAAATATTACAAATATACTTTTTTCAAAAAATATTTGATAAAAAACTGTAAATAAATAAAAACTAACATGCAATAAACTAAAACATAAATGTATGTTAAACCCATCATACATATGTCATAAATTTTAAGAACCCGTGTTTTTTCGGACTGTTGTTTTGAGCAGAAATTTGAATTTTTGCTGTTCGATGCTCATGAAGGGTAAAATGGTCATTTTTGCCTACCAGCTGATCTTGGATACTTTTTTAGACAACTTTATTGGTCTCAGAATAGGAATTTTACCATAGGACAAAAGTTTGGTGGAAATCTGAGCTATTTGAATTTTAGCAGAATATTTAATATTTAATATTATTAAATTATTCACGCATGTTCGTTTGGAAATAAATTTTAAACAGAGATCATATTGTGATTTTGTCTACTCCATTGAGTCCATAATTGGGAGTTTGGCCTAGGAAATTTATAAACTCATGTTGGGCATTGGGGCCGACCCAAGCCCCTTTTTCTTCTTTTTGTTTTCTTTTCTTTTCTTTCTTCCTTCTATTCATTCCTTTACCTACTCCTTGCGCACGCCTCCTCTTTGGACATGTATTTTGTGGAGATATGTAGATTGATAAAGAGAGAGAGTTTGGGGGTAAGGGGGGTACCGATTCGAAGCTCTTGACGTGCTAAGTCACCGTGAGGGATCCGTGAGTCATGAAATTAATCGAAGCTTTAGCGGTTTCTGCCCAAAGCTAGGTCCATTTATGTTTTCACCATAGATTACCTTTAAACATGTTTTTTATGTCTTTAAAGCTTTATATTTATTGCTTGTGGCATCTTAAGGCCAGATCTATTGCTTCGGGTGAGAAAACGGGCGATTCGGGCGTTTTGAGGGATTTCCCATTGGAAATCCCAGAATACATGGTGTGTGTTCCATGGGTACACACCGTGTGTTCTTCCCATTTAGGTAAGATGAAGTTTTCTTAAGTACACACCGGGTACTTTGAGTACATACCGTGTAGTGGGTGGTCGTGTGAAATAGAACACAGAATAGTGGTTTTTAAGGAGTAGACGCCTTGTAGTGGTACATGGGCATGTGTGCGGGTGAAAACATACACAGAGTAACTTTTTGTGAATAGTTCATTCTGTGTACAGTAAAGTACATGCTGTGTACAATTACACAGGTAGACCCCATGGGTATGGCCATGTGTTCTGGCCATGTACTTCTTCAACTTAGTAATTTGGGGATATCTTGGGCTTAGGAAGTCAGAATTGGGCATGTGAGTAGTTGATTTTGAGCATTTTTCCACATAGAGCACAATGGTGGATTACGTTTTTACATTTATGGGTCATCTAAATGATGTTTTGGGGGTTTATATATAAATGGAGAGGTTTTTCATCCATTTATCGAGTTCTTTTGTCACTTGAGAGTGAGACTTGGTGTGAATGATACTGTTGGGTGTTCAGACCAACCTGGTGGAGACTTATTTATATGATATGAGCTATGATATATCTCCTATGACATATTATTTTTATCATTGTTCCTCTTGTGAGATATTCCCTTCTGGACTATGAGGCCGTGAGACCGGATGCTTCCAAGGATCTCTTGAGGGATGTATTTACTTGTGTGTTGACCTAGGGAGTCCCTTATAGGATCTCTCTATTGTTCTTCCTTTGATAGAACCCATGTTATGTAATTACTATGTTGTCCTTCATTTGAGGATCTCGAGTATGGTTCCTCCCTTACTCTTTTCCAAGGATCCCATGTAGGATTCTTTCACTCATGTTTACCGGGAGGATCCCGAGTATGATGCCTCCTCAGGGTTTGACTTGAGGCTCCCAGGGGGTGCCCGTTGTTTGACTGACCCAGAGTTGTCACGTCATATTTGGGTTGAGATGGTGTTTGGGAGTCACCTAGAACCCATGCCAAACTGGTAATCCCATGGGGCTTTGAATATATTGTTGGGTTGGGAGTTTATCCACCCTCACTCATTTTATTATATCTGACTTGGTTTGCTGATTTTTTAGTAGTTACCATAGGTGCTTCCTGGTTAGTGGCTATTGAGCCTGATGCGAGGCATCTTTTTGTTTTTTGGGATGCCTAATTTTCCTCGTGTGCCTAAGTAGGGGTGGTTTGTTTGTAAATAGGCTAATTTACTTTATTGTGGATGTGTTTTCCTATGTTTCTTGATATTGACTATTTGGTCTATCTTTTCCAATTATGTTGATTTGTTTTCCATGCCTAGTATTGTTAGGATGGAGTGATTATATCTGATATGTTGTGATATTTTGAAGACTTGTTAGCCAAGTAGTTCACGAGGGTTACTTTGGCAGTGTTTCATTGCTATGCATGTTTGACTTACACAGGGCCGTGAGAACATGGTGTAGTAGACTATAAGGGGAATTGACCATGAGATATTTCTCATAGAGTCTTTGATTACACATGACTATAAGGGGAATTGACCATGTGAGCTTCCTCATAGATTCTTTGATTACACATGACTATAAGGGGAATTGACCGTGAGTGCTTCATCAAAGAGTCTTTGTCTGCATGAGACCAAAGGGGTTAGACTGTGAGAGCTGCCCAGGTGGTTGTATACTATAATGGACCCATGGGGTATTGACTATGAGAGCTACCTGGAGGTTGTTCATAATTTATTTGATACTATGTTAGACCCATAGGGTTCAGACCTTGAGAGCTGCCCAGGTGGTCGTATACTATGTTGGACCCATGGTGTATTAACTGTAAGAGCTACCTAGAGGTCGTTCATTATTTAATTGATGCTATGTTAGACACATAGGGTTCAGACCATGAGAGCTGCCTAGGTGGTCGTGTGTTTTTGATTGATGGCTTGTTGAACAAAGGGGTTAGACTGTGAGAGATTTCCCAGAGGGTTACTTGATTTTCATTAGCTAGGTCAGAGTTATAATTCCGGCATTGGCCAAAGCAAGTACATGTCGACGGGTTTACGGACCCAAAGATCAACTTATTGATACACGACTTGAGTGACATGACATCCAACTCAATTCCCTTACATAGGATGTCAAGGGGATCGAGATTATGGTCCCAAGGATCGACAGCTGATGTTGTTCTTGTTATTTGAATCACTTAATCATGAATATTCATATTTATGTATATGTGTATAGATATGGGACTATAGATGTGTACGTATATAGATATGGAAATCCATGGTGGCACTTTCCCAATTGACAGGGATTAAATTCCCTAGGTTCGACTCTGGTTGAACATTTGGTTTAATTTTTTTTTGTGTTCCATCTTGGCTGAGCACGTTGCTGTTGCATAAAATTAGTAGCACAGTTATAGGTTGCTTGTCAGAGTGCCCTACTGAGATTATTTCTCACCCCTGCATGTGCACCTCGGTGTAAATTTAGAACTTATGTCTTCTTTTCAGATTGATCACGAGTTTCATGGTGAATAGGGCTGAGGCCCATTGTTTCATGATCGAGCAGAGCTACTCGAGTGGTTCTACTGATCGGGATGATGCAGTTCGACAGTGTCTGGAGATCGGGTACGTGGGTTGGCTCGGAGTTAGTAGCAGAGCCATGTACGTTTACTTTCAGTTTCTTTTGTACTTGTATCTGTATGGTCGTCCCAGTGGGTGTCTAGTGTTGTATTGTATTTTATAGCTGTTTTGGCTTTTACAACATTTTACTATTACAACTTGTTCTATTTTAGTTGTTTATTTCTTTTGCGCTCTGTTTACTTTCCACAGTGTATGATACATAGTCATTTCCACTGTTTCCTTAATCTTGTATGAGGTCATAGTCTCCCCACTATCACACCCTATGCCCTTGCTGCTAGTCGGCAGCGTCTGGTGTACGAGGAGGCGTGCTTAAGGCCTTGTGGCGAACCAGCTCAAAGCACTGGTTTATTGGCTTCCATGTTGGGTCTTTACAAAGTGGTGTCAGAGGAGTTTTCATTCCTTGTATTTACTATTTGGGATATGGTAGACTGGATTATTAGGAATGTGTTGGAAACTGTGATGGATATCGGGTTGGTGCATCGAGAACACTTGTTCCAGTAAGAGGTCCCGGTTTCCAGGGTTTGGGATTGCTGTTCTGATTTTTTGATGTTACAGTTGTATATGATTTTTTCCTTGAGCGACACACATGTTGTGTGGTGTTTTATTTACTATGGATCTCTGGCTCTTTCCCATTGGTAATATTCGGGGGATGGATTTTGACTCTTGGCCGGAAAAGGCAAGATGCGTCTCATGCATCGTACTAGGAACGTTGGATTCACATCATATAGGCCTGCTTATGTGTGTTTTACTGACGACTGAGACCTTTTGGCCTACTTACACATACTGTTTACTCTGATGGCAGGTTACGTGGATCTATGTTGTGGCATTTTTGTTGAGGATGATGACTCAGTCCTCATGCACAGGTGGTTTAGTGACCCCAGTTAGTCTATGTGGCACGTGATGCCTTTCTGCTTAACCCCTTTTTGGGTGTTGTTTCTCAGGTCTATGGTTATCTAGTCAAATCAATGAGTCTGATGTCGATAGATACCAAGGATTTTCTTGTGAACTAGAACTCCTTGTGGTGTTTCTGTATACAGATACCCGATGAGTGTTAATTTAGTTTCGCTTCTGCTTGGGTTGTGGACTCTAGAGATTAGTTCCTTCTGAGCATGCTCAGAGAGGATCAGAACCCTTGCAGGTTGTGTTTTGGTTTTGGATTTCTTTTTTTGTTTTGATATATACCATCTTCTGATTGGTTTTGGATCTTTTGGGCTAGGTGGTTAGACCTTGTGACCCAGTTGTGAGGCTTTTTCTGTGGGGCTAAGTGGATGACCTAGAGACCCTTGGTTTTGACTCGAACCCTTGTAGGTCGATGTCTGTTCCATTCTTGGGAAACCTGTACGAGAATTTTTGGCCCATGTTTTCTAATGCATTTTTGGTGGTGCTTGTTTTTGGTGACTGGTTTTGATGGGTAGGACTATTCGGGTGCCTGGCTTGGTTGACCAATGTTTATGATTTTTCTATTGTGGGTCACATCATTTGAATCTAAATTGGTGAGTGTATGGGTGTGAGCCGAGGATATATGTTTGAAGACATTCTGTCGACTCAGATCACAGAAGTTGTGTGGGAATGTCCTTATGTTGTAGAGGTGACATTGTGAAATGTTGGATTGCCGTGATATAGTTGACTCGTGCTTGAATCCTGGTCACGTTTTGGAAATATGTTATTGTGGATTGGAGGGAGCTGGACATGCCTTCGTTGAAATTTTAGCGTACTTCTATAAGATATGATCATGCGCTATCTAAATTCATCTTGAGTGTGCTGAGAGAGCTTCGACCCTACATCGATCTCCTTTTTCTTTATTAATGTTCATCCCTGTTGAGGACAGAACCTGTTCTATTTGTGCTCTCGGAGCAGTGTAAGGAAAGCCTTATGGTGGGGAGTGAACCATTGCCCTTTTTAGGGTGGTTTTCCTTGTTTAGGTTAAACTTAGGTGTTTTCCAGGAGCTTTGATCTCATAGTTTTCTTTTAAGATGACGGAAAGGGTATTCCTATGGTGGGGAGTACCAGTTTGGGCGTAGTTCAATATCTTCTGTGTAGAAGGTGGTTGTTAACGATATAAGGCTGGTCATTGGATGGTCTAGATATCTTGGTTGTGCAGATGGTCGGGTTGGGAGAATGGCTGTAGGTCCTTTCACCGGGCTTCTCGGGGATGAGAAGGTTTATGATGGGGGGTTTGTAAGAACCCATGTTTTTTCGGACTATCGTTTTGAGCAGAAATTTAAATTTTTGATGTTGGATGCTCGTGAAGGGTAAAATGGTCATTTTCATCTACCAAATGATCTCACATAATTTTTATAACAACTTCGTTGGTCTTGGAATATGGATTTTACCCTCGGACAAGAGTTTGGAGGAAATCTGAACTGTTTGAATTTTAGTGGAATATTTAATTATTAATATTATTAAATTAAATATTAAATTATTCGTGTAGGTTCATTTGGAAATAAATTTTAAATGGAGCATCTTATTGAGATTCTATCTTCTCTATTGAATCCGGAATGGGGAGTTTATCCCAGGGAAGGTAAAAACTCATGTCCGGCATCGGGGCCGGCCTGGGCCCCTTTTTCTTCTTTTCCATTTCTTTTCATTTCTTTGTTCCTTCTCTCCATTCCTCCTCCTCCTCCTTGTTCACGCCTTCTCCTTGTCCATGTATTTTTGGGAGATATGGAGATTTATAATGAGAGGGAGGTGGGAGGAAAGAGGGGTACAGATTTGAAGTTCTTGACACGCTGAGTCGGCGTGCGACATCCGTGAGCCGTGAAATCAACAGAAGCTTCGGCGGTTTCCACCCAAACATAGGGCAATTTATGTATTCACCATAGATCCCCTTTAAACATATTTTTTTTTAACTCTTTAAAGCCTCATATTTCTTTCTTGTGGCCTCTTAAGGCCAGATCTATTGTTTGGGGTCCAAAACGGGCGATTCAGATGTTTTGAGGGATTTCCCGTCGGAAATCCCAGAATACACGGCGTGTGCTCCATGGGTACACGCCATGTGTTCTTACTATTCAAGGAAGATGAGGTTTTCTTAAGTACACACTGTGTACTTTGAGTACACACCATGTAGTGGGTGTCCGTGTGACTGGTCATGTGAAATAGAACACAGAATAGTGGTTTTTAAAGAGTACACGCCATGCACAGTGAAGTACACGTCGTGTAGTGGTACGTGGTCATGTGTTCGGGTGAGAATGCACACGGAGTAACTTTTAGTGAACAGTAAACTCCATGTACTGTAAAGTACACGTCGTGTACTTTAACACAGGCAGACGCCATGGGTCTGGCCATGTGTTCTGGCCATGTACTTCTTCAGCTTAGTAATTTGAAGATATCTTGGGCCCTGGAAGTCAGAATTGGGCATGTGAGTAGTCGATTATGAGAATTTTTCCATGTATATCGTAATGGTAGAATCCTTTTTAAATTTATAGGTAATCTAAATGACGATTTTGTGGTTTCTATATAAATGGAGAGGTTTTTCCTCCAGTTATCGAGTTCTTTCGTCACCCGAGAGTGAGACTTGGCATGAATGATAGGTTGGGTGTTCAGAACACCCTAGTGGAGACTTCATGAGATGAGATAAGATATGAGCTATCTCCTATGACATATGATTTTGATCATTTTTTCTCTTGTGAGATATTCCCTTCTGGCCTATGATGCCATGAGACTGGATGCTTTCAAGGATCTTCTGAGGGATGTCTTTACTTGTGTGTCCACCTAGGGAGTCCCTTGTAGGATCTCCCTCTTGTTATTCCTTTTAGAGGACCCATGTTATAGAATTACTATGTTTTCCTTCATTTGAGGATCCTGAGTATGGTTCCTACCTTACTCCTCACCAAGGATCTCTTGTAGGATGCCTTTTCTCGTGTTTACATGGTGGATCTTGAGTATGATGCCTCCTCAGTGTTTGACTTGAGGGACCCTGGGGGTGCCAGTTGTTTGACTAAACCTGATTTGTTATGTCAATTTTGGATAGAGATAGTGTTCGGGTGTCACCTAGAACCCGTGCCAAACTGGAAATCCCTTGGGTATTTGAATGTATTGTTAGGTTGGGTGTTCAGCCACCCTCACTCATTTATTTATATCTGACTTCGTTTGCTGATGTTGTAGTAGTTACCAGAGGTGCTTCTTGGTTGGTGGTTGTTGAGCCTAACGTGAGGAGTCTTCTTGTTTTTTCGGATACCTACTTTTCCTTGTGTTCCTGAGTTTCGGTGGTTTGTTTGTAAATAGGAAAATTTACTTTGTTATGGATGTGTTTTCCTATGTTGCTTGATATTGACCATTTGTTCTAGCTTTGCCTATTATGGTACTTTTTTTCCATTCCTAGTATTGTTAGGATGGAGTGACTGTATTTGATATGTTGTGATATGATGTAGACTGGTTAGCCATGTATTTCTTGAGGGTTACCTTTGCTGTGTTGCACTGCTATGCTCATTTGACTTACACAGGGCCGTGAGAACCCGGTGTAGTAGACTATAAGGGGAATTGACCGTCTGTGCTTTCTTAGAGAGTCTTTGATTACACATGACTATAAGGGTAATTGACCATGTGATATTATTTAGAGAGTATTTGATTACACATTACTATAAGGGGGATTGACGGTGAGTGCTTCCTCAGAGAGTCTTTTTCTGCATGAGACCAAAGGGGTTAGACAATGAGAGCTTTCTAGGTGGTTTTATACTATGTTGGACCCATGGGGTATTGATTGTGAGAGCTACCTATAGGTCATTCAAAATTTATTTGATGCTATGTTATACTCATAGGGTTTAGACCATGAGAGCCGCCCAGGTGGTCATATACTATGTTGGACCCATGGGGTATTGACTGTGATAGCTACTCGGAGGTCATTCATTATTTATTTGATGCTATGTTAGACCCATAGGGTTCAGACCATGAGAGCTGCCCTGGTGGTCATGTGTTTTTTATTGATGGCTTATTGAACAAAGTGGTCAAACTATGAGAGCTTTCCCTGAGGGTTACTTGATTTTCATTATCTTGCTTAGAGATATAATTCTGGCATTGGACGTAGCAGGTATATATAGATGGGATTATGGACCCAGAGATCGACTTATTGATACACGACTTGAGTGGCACGATGTCCAACTCAATTCCCTTTCACAGGATTTCCACAAGATCAGGCATATGTTCCCAAGGATCGACTACAGATGTTGTTCTTGTTATTTGAATCAATTAATCATGAATATTCATATTTATTTATATTTTTATAGGTATGGGACTATACATCTGTACGTATATGGATATGGACATCCATGGTGGAACTTTCCCAGTTGATAGGGATTACATTCCCTAGGTTTGACTGTGGTTGCACGTTTGGTTTACTTCCATTGTTGTGTTCCAGCTAGGTTGAGCACGTTGCTGTTGTATACACTTAGCAGCACAGTTATAGGTTTCTTGTCGGGGTGCCCTACTGAGATTATTTCTCACCCCTAAGCGTGCACCTCAGTGTACATGTAGACCTTATGTATTCTTTTCAGGTTGAGCACGATTTTCATATTAGATAGGGCTGAGGCCTAGTGAGGCATGGTTGAGCGGAGCTACTCGAGTGGTTTTACTGATCGGCTTGATGTAGTTCGACAGTGTCTGGAGATCGGGTACGTGGGTTGGCTCGGAGTTAGTAGTAGAGCCCAGTACTTTTACTTTTAGTTTCTTTTGTACTTGCATCTGTATGGTCGGCCTATTGGGTGACTAGTGTTGTATTTTATTTCATAGATGTTTGGGATTTTACAACATTTTACTATTACAACATGTTCTGTTTCAGTTGTTTATTACTTCCACACTCTGTTTACTTTCCTCATTTTATGATACTTAGTTATTTCCATTGTTTTATTACTCTGGTACGAAGGATTAGTCTCCCCAATATCACACCCTAGGCCCTCACTGCTAGTCGGCAGCCTCTAGCATGTGGGGAGGCGCGCTTGAGGCCTTGTGGCGAACCGGCTAGGAGAACCGGTTTATTGGATTCTGGGTCGGGTCATTACATACATCCATATTCGTATATAAAAACATCCACATCCAAGATAACCTCAATCAATCCATACAACAGTCAACCCATACCTCAGTCATCAATATATATATATATAATATGTCCAACAACAACCTATGCCCAATATACATCCACAATATGACCTCCACTACATCTTTCTGTCTCCACATTATCTCATCAACTGAAATAGACCACATCATCTCATTAATTGTAACAAAATAGAAAACATAAAATAAATCTAAACATAATAAATATTAATTATATTAGAATAATTAATAAAATTTAAACATACCAAGGGAAATAAGAACCATTATTACTACCTTTTGAAGAATTTCATGGATAAGAACGTTTAACCTCCCACCTACAATCGACATCCTTCACCTATAATGGAAACCATAACATTTAATAATAAAATTTGAAAGAGAAAAGAAACAGAATATATTCAGAATGTTTCAAATAAAGTTTGTTATTTTGTGAACCAAATAGAAGAAATTTTATCATAAAACAAATAATATATCATGAAAAACTCTTTGTTAAAATAAAATTACTTATTTAAGATATTATTAAACACTTGAAACTGAAACTGGGTAAGTAAGTATTTTAATTAATTTTTAAATTGACATGCGGTGTGCTAGAAATTTACTTAATAAATTTTTTAAGATTGTTATATCACTACATCTCCTATATTTCAAAAAAAAAAAAATACAACCATGGTTTTCCTATGATCCCACATCAATATGAGGCGGTTTCTATGGTTTTGATTTTCCAACAAAGGTTTTTGTATTTTAAAATACTAAAAATGTGTTTATGGACATCCCAAAAAAACCATAACTCGGAATGCCATGTCGTGGGTCCCTTTATTTCACAATTCAATCTACGATCATTTTACATTGATTTTAGGACAATCTGACATCATTTTTATGATTTTGACCCCATGATACATGTTTTTAAAGGCTTCTACAACTTTAAGAAGTGTTTAATGAGTCATTTAGACCACAGTGCATGTTAGATAAACATGTTGTTTGTACATACACATCAAAAATAACTCAATAGTAATTGTCCTATGATTTCATGTTAATATAATGTAACATCCCCATTCTTGAAGATACTAAACTGGTGCTCCAAGATGGTTCACCACATGACCTCTAGCGCACCTCCCCATGTCCAAGAGGTTGCCGACTAGCAGTAAGGGTCTAATAAGTCACTTGAGGATACTATAACCTATTTAACAGAGTAAACCGTAATAAAAAATAGAATAAATAGTGGGAAAAAATGAAATAACCAATAAAAATTCATAATCAATCATTTCCCAAAACTAGTTATAAATAAAAAACCAATAATAACTATGTCATGTCATGCTAAAAGTGCCAAAATTGCATGGAACCCAAAATAAATAAAAATTTAAGAATCCCTCAAGTGATCATGAATCAAAGTTCATAACCTCGTCCTTGCACATCCCAACCCCGAATCAACTCCCAAGCATAGGGCCTTTTCCCTTATCCTGACCTACAAGTATGATATCTTCTCGGGTACCCAATGACGCCCAAGAAGGGTGTGATTAAAACATAGTAGTCCATAACCAACACTGTCTACAAAATATCCAATCTAACAAATTTTCTATGAAATTTAGAAATAAATAAAAAATAAAAAAACTCAGGTTCCATTAGGTAACCAAACATACTTTACTCATTTACGACATTAGTTCCATGTTTATCATTTATTTTATCTTCATAATGTAATTTACATCCATTAAATGTTCCAAGGGTTAGGAATTTACATTATTTACACAACGACATATGCCAAGTCAATTACTAAGTATAAAGTTATAGTCAAGTTCCCTATCTCTCTAGATATAAACTCTTATAAAGATTTATATCACACTTACCTTGGAGCCTCGGTACAGGTAGTTTCATCAAATGCATCTGTTAGATGTATAGATCCTTGATCCCCTTCTCTAACCCATGCATTATGGGGTGGGGTTTAGAGCCTCATTAAAACCAGACCCATGGGTGTAGATCCTAGCGTCCAATACCACACAATAACCAATCCATGTACACAATAATATTTATCCATTTTTTACATATACCATATCATAATATTTACACAATAAATACACATAACATTATGTTTCACATTCCATTTACACATAAATCATACATATGATTTAACCCATTAACACATATACCACTTATAAAAACACATTTAACCCATTTCCCTTGTGATGCCTTTACCCATTTTTCCTGTTCAACACATTCTATATGTTAACTCCTTTCATGAATTCAAAATTTTCCCACACATTAACCCATTTGTCATGTTCAACAGTCTCTATACTTTATCCCCTTAACAAATTCATAAATTCCCTTATGTTATCCAATTTGACACATTTATCGATTAAAAAAAATTACCCACTAAAAAATTCCACCATTTATTATGAATTAAACCACTTAACACATTTATCATTTCACATGCTTTAGCTCACTTAATCATTCCAAGTGAAATTTATAAGTCTCTTAGAATAATCACTTTATTATCTCTAACCCATTTAATACTAGAAAAGTAATCCCTTATGCCATTATAAAAGTCTAGACAAAACTATTCATAATCCTTTTAAACCCAATTTAACTTACCAACATGTTTATAATGGGATCAACTATATCACATATCAATTTTGGGATCATTGTTACAATTTACTATGTCTGGAAACATTGGTTCACCCCTTGGGTGTCCCTAAATTGGTATATTCAACCTCAACACATCCCATGGGGATCATGATGGGTTAAAATCCCTATTTAAACAAACATTGTTTACCAAATATCACTAAATACATTAAACTCACAACAAGCGGGAAGAAAACACATAACCATGGAATCACAAATCAACATAAAGACTATGGGATATAACTTCTAGATGACCTACCTAGAATCTGATGGTGAACACACTCTTAATCATAGTATTTGATCTGGATTCAACACCCTTTGAATCCCCAACATAGATTCCACTGATAAAAGAGGGTTTTTAGGGATTTAGAAGAAGATGAGAGATATTACAAACCCTAATCTGGAAAATATAAGAAAGAGGATGATTAGAATTACCCAAATATTCGATCCACAACCAATAGTGCTCCAAGAGGCCTTTAAATGAGGGAGATCAGTCCTTGGGAGATCTTGAATATTTTGGTTTGTTTCTAGGGCTGGAGGTAGGAGAAAGGTCAGAAAAATCGGGTGGGAGCTTAAAAGGCCTGAGATAGAAAAACTATAAAATTTTCAACTTTTAATGGGGAACATGTTTTTTCTGCACAGTTTTCCAAATAGTGTGCACGCCACTATCTAAGAGAGGTTGAGTCACATGGTTACCTGAGGAGGTTCACAAGGTTTTAAAATTGTATGCCAACCATGTACAATTCCACTATCCCATACCACATGGTTTGGCTCTCCCCTCGTATGGTTTCCACTAACAGTACGCAAACCATGCAACAAGGAAAGAATGGCCTGATTCCCATTTCTTTCATATCTTGAGCTCCTAAAACACCCTTCAGATTCCTCGTACACATGGTGAACATTTAATTAGTCAACATTAAGAAATTTAAACAATAATTTAAATAAGAAAACACCTCCATGAAATATTGGATCTTACAACCTCTTCACCTTATAACGGATTGTCCTCGAGCCTCTCTTCCCAAGAATCAATAAGCTTCTAAAGTAAGAATATTGGGTCACTGATCCTGCATATCTGAATCCCTCTACAAAGTTTCTTCTTAAACATTACCATGCTTCCAAAAAACATGAACCAAAGGTACAGTCTAGCTTCGTAAGACTTTATCATGATGATCTATAATATGAACCAGATGCTCCTCAATGAACGCATAGACCTCAAGCTCAACATCCTCAACCTTGATTAAATCAGATGAGTTGGGGTGATACTATAAAAGTTGAGACACAAGAGAAATATTAGTCATACCACTAAATTGATGTGGAAGATCCAATCGGTATTCCACCGGTTCGATCTTCACCAAGATCTCAAATGGCCCCTCATACATGAGAACAAACTTACAATGTTTAAGAATTTGAGGGTGACCCAACCTTGGAGACACCCTAATAAACACACTATCACCCTCCACAAACTCAATAGATCTATGATACCAATCTTTATATGAATTCTACTTTCTTTTAGCAGTTTCCATACATTTATGAACCAATTAAACCTTTTTTGATGTATCTTGCATGTGACTCAGTCCCAATAACCCCAATTCCATAGCCTCTAAACAACATGATGAAGATCTACATTGCCTTCCATAGAGTGTCTCAAATGGTTTCATTTGAATCATAGCCTAAAAACTGATGTTGTATCCACACTCAACAACCAATGATTTCTCTTCCCATAAATCACTAAAATCTAGGACACAAGACCTAAAAATTTCTTCTAACACCGGAATCATATGTTCAGACAGCCCATCTTTCTGTGGTTGAAAAAGACATACTAAAAAACACCTAGGTACCAAGAATTATTTGTAATCCCCTCCAGAAGAGTGATGTAAAACTCATATCACTATCTGAAACTATCGTTCTCAGAACCCCATGAAACCACACTATCTCTCAAACATACAACTCAACCAGCTGATCCATGGTGAAGGATTCCTAAATTGGTAAGAAATGAGCCACTTTATTTAACTGATCCACAACTAATGATATCACATAATTATTCTAAAGTATCCTTAGAAGGCCCAGTACAAAACCCATCATTACATCATCCCATTTCTATTCCAGAATAGAAAATGGCTAAAAAAACCACCTAATCACTAATGCTCAGCCTTAACCAACTGACAGGTAAGGCATCGTGCCAAGAAACCCGCAACCTCTTTCTTCATCCCTGGCCACCAATACCTCCTATGATGGTCCAGATACATTTTGGTCAAACCATAATACACAACCCACTTCGAGTCATGAAAATCGTTCATTAACTATTCTTGAATACACATTAACACAACAACATATCCATAAACAAAAACAATCCCATCATCACCAATGGTCCAACCATAAGGTGACTCCCCACCATTATGATTTTCCTTCAAAGCCAAACACACTAAATTCTCAAGTTGTTTCTTCTTAATCTAGCTTAGAAGTATGGACTCAACTACCAAATAACCAAGGAACATCTACCATTGGTAATCCTACACCTATAGATGCATCTCAACAAAAAATTATATCATCATCCACTATAAAATTGATTCCTGAACCACCTGATTCTGAGTCTTCCAACTCAAGGAATCTGCAAACCTATTTCCTTTTCCCATTGTGTAAATCAAATCAAAGTCAAATGATATCATATATTCAGACCATATTTTCTAATGAATATTCAAATTACTATGAGTGAATATGTACTTCAGGATTTCATAATTGGTATACACTGTAAACTATTCTCCCAGTAAGTAATACTGCCAATATTTCAAGGCATGAACCACCACAGAAAACTCAAGATCATGCGTAGTGTAATTTATTTATTAATTAATTAATTTATGAGACCCAAATGCTATAACCCAATAATCTTACAAAAACAATTCTCCAATCCCAACACCAGATGCATTACAAAACAAGATATACTTCTTACCTGGCACTAGTAAGATTCGGATCGGTGTGGTAGTCAATCACTTCTTTAACTCTTGGAAAGAATTATAAAATGCCTCAGTCCCGTCAAAATTGATACCTTTCTTGGTCAAGCCTGAAGGTGGAAATACCAAATGGGAGAAATCATTCGTAAACCTTCAATAATAACCATCCAAACCCAGAAAAATTTGGATATAAAAAACATTCTTGGGATTCTTCCAAGACACAACTACTTGTACATTCTCCAGGTCCACTGAAACACCTTCCTCAAAGATGATGTGGCCCAATAAATTCACCATATCAATCTAGAAATGAAATTTGGATAGCTTGGAATATAGGATATGATTTCTTATTGTATCAAGGATGATTTCAAGATATTTACCACGATCATCATGAGTTTTGAAGTACAAAATGATTTCATCAACAAAGACAACTACAAACTGATCTAGGTAAGGATGGAAGATTTGGTTCATTAGGGATATAAAAATGTATAGGGAATTGGTCAAACCAAACGAAATCACCTCAAACTCATACAATCTACACCTGCTCTTCAATGTAGTATGTGGTACGTTTGAGTGTCTCACCCTAAAATGATGACACCCCGACCTTAGATCAATATTAGAGAACACTAAATCACCCCTCATTTGTTTAAAAAGGTTATTGATCCACAGAAGATTGTATCAATTATTAACCATCATTTGATTCAACTTCTTATAGTCAATACATAACGACTATGACCCATCAACTTTCTTGGAAAACAACACTGGAGATCCCCAAGGTGACATAATATGATAGATGAACCATATCCTCTCCAACTCCTCCAATTGAGCCTTTTTCTCTAAGAGTTCTTCCAGCACCATCCAATATGGTATAATTGAAATTAGATCTTCCCCTTGCAACAACTCTATTGTGACCTCCATATCTATCTCGAGGGGTAACCTCGAAGAATCCTTAAGAAACATGTCCAAGAACTGATCCACTATAGGAGGGAATAAAAGAATCTCTTATTAACAATAATCAACCATAAGACAAGCCACATGGGTTGTGAGTTCACTTAAATACTGAAAAACAAGCACTGCATATACTTCTTGAACATCCCATTCACCATGATGGATATATGTGTCTTCATTGAGTGATGTAAACATTACCCTATAGGGGTAACAGTAAATATGGGATTGGTATAACACTAGCCAGTCCATACCAAAAATCAGACCAAAATCCAACATCTAAATCACGAACAAGTCCCATAGGAAACAGTACCCACCAACCTTGATTTTACACCCTTTATAATGCCTGATATTTTTTACTCGCACCCATAATGGTGTACCAATCAATATTATCCCCCAAAAACATTCCACCACTAACCCCAACACAACCAAAAACTGAGTAGAGATAAAAGAATATGTGGAATCTGTGTCGAATAAAGCACTATAAATAATAGAAGTTATAAGGATCATACCTTGAACTATTGATGTTATAGCCTCACCACCTCCAGGTGTAGAATGAATTGTGTGAATATAACATACCCCTCTACCCTAGGCCCCGATATGAGTTCCTCGAATTGCACTGCCCTTATGGTATATAAACTCCTTACCTAGAGTACCACATCCAACACCTCTACTGGTATGGCTAGTTGAACTCAAACTACCGGCCTGATAAGGGGTAACTGATCCCATACCATCACTCAGAACTAGCCTATATCCTCTAGCTATGTTGGGCTGTCAAGTTTTACTACAGAACCTCTTCACTTTCCCTATCCCTTCACACACTCAGCACTTAATCGATGGTTGGGGACACTGATCACACATGTTCCCTGACCTCCCACACTAAAATAGAACACCTAGTCACCACTATGAGAGGCTGGTCCTCTCTTTAAAACAATCTGTGTACTTCCACCCTGATGATAATTTTTGAAACAAAGCTTCTTTCCCTCATAATTCACACCACTGGTCCGTGAAACTAGGCCCATAAACCCACTACGTGAAGCCTCCTTTAAATTTCCTTATGAAATAAGGGCCTTATCAACCACTTATACAAACCTATTAAAATGGAATATTTTTACCATAGACATAATCTCATGTCTAATACCATCATGGAAATATCTTTCCATTATGGTCTCATATCCTGCTAAAACTCGAACAAAGCATTACAAGTCTATGAAACGACCTGTATAATCCATCACTAACATCATTCCCTAGCTCAACCTCATAAACTCTATAGCCTGATCTTGTATCAAAGCCTCCAGATAGAAGTGTAATAGAATATTTTACTTGAAGTCCTTCTATAGCATACCATCCTCTTGCTGGGTCTGAACCAAGATATCCAACTAAGGATTTTCTATTCCCCACAATATGTACAATTACAACTTATCCCTATTCCCAGAAAGAGTATCCAAGTGGTCCAAAATCATTTCAGTGGATTCTATCTAGCATTATGCAGCCTCAAGTCCACCCTCTCAAGAAAAAATTAGAGTTTTTTCCAATTGAAACTCTCCGTTCAGATCAAATATTCTCGACACAACCTACCTTGGGTCCTATTCCATCATCTACCAAAAATGATAAATGTTCACTTAGAATTTCTCCTATCCCGGATTACCTTGAACTACCCAAACATCCTACCCCACTTCTAGGGGAGTATGCTCAACGACATCCTCTTGTTACCCAACTAGAACACATCAATGTAGTGGAATCTTATGAAAATTCCAAGTAAGATTCTTAGAACATATAACACTAAGATTCCATAGTTTACATAAAACAAGTCTCTACACTAGGCATAAAAACTCATCCCACACATACTATTCCAATGAACATCATCACACCTACAACACTACCCTTCATCCTTCCACCATGTTTCATGGATAATGTGGGTAAACCAACATAATTAAAAACTACCCTTCACTAGAGATCCTTTTTAAAACCATTCCCTCACTTACAATGCAAAACATTATTTTTTAACCGCAATTCTATCCTTAATGTTTGTCACAACTAAAATGTTTAACTTATTCACAACTATTAATATCCAACTTTTAAATTCTTTTATGCCTCTTCATTAACTAGAATACTCTAACCGTAATTTATTATTCTCTGTTAGGAACCATTTTCATAAAATGTTAGACACCATTTGCATCATCCTTGTTAGAAACTATCATTAACAAATTTTCAAGAAAGTAAAATGCATTCCACCCTTTATTTCTCATGCACCCATCCTGTGTGTGGCTCTTATAATGCATTCCACTTATATCTCTATGTGACTATAATGATTCATGGATATAAAAACTCATTACATTCTGGCTATGAGAAAAATATCATAAAATAGTGACATCACACAACTTGTTCATCACCCAATAATGAAATATCATTCAGCAATAACAACACACATCAAGAACAACAATTCCCACCCTGGAAACTTGGGTTTTCTCTTGTACATGGGTTAGCTACTCCCATTCATGTGCTCATTTCCAAGGAAAAACACTTACTAATCACCCATATACCATCCCTAAATAGTAAGACAAAGAAAATAACTCATCTGATATTACTTTGTAATATCCCTAACCTAGAAGCCACTAAATCGGTGCTCCAAACTGGGTCACCACTATATCGTGTCATTCTAAAAGTGATAAAAGTGTAGGAAACCCAAAGTAAAGGCAAGCAAAATAATCCCCAAAGTGATCTTGACTCCAAGTTTGGAACCTGATATATGAACATCCCAAGCCCTACTCAACTACAAAGAATAAGGCCTTTGACCTTATCTGGACCTACAAGCATGAGATCTGCTCTGTTACGCAATGGTGCCTGAACAGGGTGTGAGTGAAACTTAGTAGGACACCACCAATAGTGTTTAAAAAATATATAGTCCAAAATATAGTCCATAGAAGAACTAAATAAATAAAAATTAAACAGAAAAACTTAGGTTCCATTAGGTAACCATACTTACATTACCCGTTTACAACATTAGTTCCATGTATATCATTTTTTCTATCTTCATCTTTTAATTCACTTGAACTACATGTTCCAAGGGTTAGGCATTTACATTATTTACACAATGGCATACACCAAGATCATTACTAAGCACAAGGGTATAATCAATTTCCCTATCTCTATAGAGATAAACACTTATAAAAATTTATACCACACTTACCTTGGAGCCTCATTCCAAGTAGTTACATCAAAATCATCAGTTAGAGTTATAGAACCTCAGTCCCCTTATTTAACACATGCATTATGGGATGGGGTTTAGAGCCTCAGTCTAACCCAACCCATGGTATTAGATCCTCGAGTCCTATACCCCACAACAACTAATCCAAGTGAACATTATTATTTATCCATTTACCACATATACCATATCACAATCCTTACATAATCAATACACATAACATTATGTTTTACATTCCATTTAAAACATAAATAATCATTATGATTTAACCCATTAACACATATATAACTTACCTAGAACAACACATTTTACCCATTCCCATGTCATGCCTTAACTCATTTTTCTTATTCAACAATTGATCTATGTTAAATCATTTATCGTATTCAACAATTTTCAACACATTAAACCATTTTGCGTGTTCAATAATCCCTATAATTTAACCCCTTAATAAAATTCATCAATTCCCTTATGTTATCCGACATAAGACATTTATCGATTCACAAGCATTTAACCACTAAAAATTTCCACCATTTCTTATGAATTAACCCAATCAACATATTTATCATTTCACATGTTTTAGATATCTTAAGCATTTCGAGTATAATTTATAAGTCTCTTAGCATAATCACTTTATTTTCTCTAAAACATTTCATACTAGACAAACATTCCATTATGCCATTATCAAAGTATAGCAAAAACTATTCATAATAATTTTTAATATAATTAAACATACTGAAATGTTATTCATGGGATCTACTATATCACATATCAATTTTGGGCTCAACATCACCATTTAATATGTCTAGAAACATTGGCACATCCCATTGGTGGCCCTAAATAGGTCTAGTCAACCTCAACGCATCCCACAGGGATCGTGAGGGGTTCAAATCCCTATTTTAACAACCATTTTTTTTACCAAATATCACTAAATAAATTTAGTTCACAATAAGTGGGAGCAAACACAAAACCATGTAATCACAAAACAATATAAAAACTATGAGATATAACTTAGAGACCACCTACCTCGAATCTGAAGATGAACGCACTCATAATCAAAGACTTAAATCCAAATTCAACACACTTTGAATCCCCAAACAAGATTCCACTAAAAAAAGAGGGTTATTATGGATTTGGAATAAGATAATAGTAACTATAAATGCTAATTTTAAAAATAGAAGCAAGGGGAATATTATAATTACCTGGACTTTCGATCCACAATCAACGACGCTCCAAATTGCCTAGAAATGAGGGAGATTGATCCTAGAGAACTCTTGAGGGTTTTTGTTTTTCAGTATGGATAGAGGTAGGAGAAAGGGGATAAATATTGGTTTATAACTTAAAAATACTAAGATGAAAAAAATAGTAATTTTTTCAACTTTTAATGGGCCGCACAATTTGTCCGCATATTTTTCCCAACTGTGTGCAAACCATGTGCAAGCCACTATCTAAGTGAGGTTGGGTCTCACGTTTACCTTGGGAGTCTCAAATGGTTTGAAAACCGTGCACCAACTATGAAGAATTCCATCATCCCAATTTTTTCTCTCCCCTCACATGGTTTACACTAAATATGCGCTAACCATGCAACATGCACAGAATGATCTGATTCCCCTTTCTTTCATGTCTCGAGCCCCCGTAACACCCCCAAACTTCCTAGTACATCTAGTGAAAATTTAATTACACTATAATAATAAATTTGAAGCAAAATTGAAACAAGTATACACCTCCATTAATTCTGGGATCTTACATATGAGGCTTTTTTCTATGGTTTTGACTATTCCACACACATTTTAGTGTTTTAAAACACTAAAAACATGTATACAGACATCCCAAGAAAAACATAATTCAAAATTATGTGTCCCCAATTATTAAATTAAAAAATTTAATCTATGGACATTGTCCACTAATTTCAGGACAATATGACATCATTTTCATGGTTTTTACCCTAGGATATGATTTTAATGGCTTTAGTAACTTTTAAGAAGTGTTTATTGAGTCATTATGACCACACCAAATGTTAGATTAATGTGTTTTATATGTGTACACAAAAAAATAAATCAAATATGTTTGCCCAATTATTTCATTCCAATATGATGTTTTCTTATAGTTTTGATCATTCCACAAACGTTTTATTGTTTTAAAGCACTAAAAACTCGTTAACGGTCATCCTAGAAAAAAATGTAACTCAGAATGAAATTATAATATTCCAATATTTCAAAATATATAATATGGTAATTTTCCTCTAATTTTAGGGTAATATGACACCATTTCTATAGTTTTACCCCCAACACATGTTTTAAAGGCTTTTGTACCCTTTAAGAAGTGTTTACTGAGTCATTATGACAACACCACACATCATATTTATGTTTTTTCTATGTTTACCCATCCAAAATAACTCAATTGTTGTTTTACCATGACTCCACATCAATTTGAGTTAATTTTCTATGGTTTTTACCATTCCACACATGTCTTAATGTTTTAAAACTCTCAAAACGCATTTACAATGATCTTGGGAAAAACATAAATTGAAATGATGTGCTATTGGTTTATATCTTTCAAAATTCCTTCTAAGATCATTTTACATAGATTTCATGGAGATATGACATCATTTTCCTAGTTTTGACCTCCTAACACATGTTTTTAAAGTCTTTTATACCTTTAAGAAATGGTTACCAAGTCATTTTAACCACATACATGTGGGATTGATGTATTTTCTATGCATGCATATCAAAAATAACACTAAGGTTGTTTTACCGAGATTCCACAACAATGTGTGGTCTTTTACTATGGGTTTGACTATTCTATGTATGTTTTGTTTTTTTAAAACACTAAAAATACGTTTACGACCATCCTAGGAAAAATCATAATCTCGTTAGGTCAGTTCCTACAATTTATAATTCAATCTACAATATTTTTCCTTTGATTTCAGGGTAATCTGATATCATTTTCTTAGTTTTAACCCCAAACACTTTTTTTAAAGGCTTCTGTACATTTAAGAAGTTTTTACCGAGTCATTCCAACCTCCCCACAAGTCATATTGATGTGTTGTTTTCATGTACACATAAAAAACCAATAAATAGTGGTTTTCACATGATTTCACATCAATATGAGGCTATTTCTATGTTTTTGACCATTCCACGCATGTTTTAGAGTTTTAAAACACTAAAAATATGTTTATAGCCATCCTAGGGAAATAATAACTCATAATAATGTTCCACAAGTTTCTACTTTTCAAAATTTAATCTACGGTCATTGCATGCTGATTTCAAGGCAATCCAACATCGTTTTTCTCATTTTTACCCCCCGAAAAATGTTTTTAAAGGCCTTATTACTATTTAAAAATTGTTTACCAAGTCATTTAGACCACACAACATGTTGGATTGACATATTTGTTTTTGTATACACAAAAAAATAACTAAAATGTTGTTTTACCATGATTCCCCATTAATATGAGGTCGTATTATATGGTTTTAACCATTCCACAGACATTTTAGGGTTTTAAAACACTAAAAACATGTTTACAACCATCCCAAGAAAACTGTAACTTAGAATGAGGTGCCATAAATTACTATATTTTTAAATTAAATATACAGTATTTTTTCTTCAGAATTTAGGGAAATTTGACATCTTTTTCTAAGTTTTCACACCTCGACACAAGTTTTTAAAGGCTTTTGTACCCTTTAAGAAGTGTTTAATGAGTCATTCTTACCACACCACCTGTCAGATAGAGGTTTTGTCTATTTTTACACATTACAAATAACTCAACGATGGTTTTCTCATGATTTCACATCAATTTGAGGTCATTTGCTATGGTTTTAATTATTATAAGTACGTTTTAGTGTTTTGAAACACTAAAAACTTGTTTACATCCATACCATGAAAACTGTAACTTAGAATGATACGTGGTTAGTTCATGAATTTCAAAATTCAATCAACGGTCATTGTACTCTAATTTTAGGGTAATCTAACGTCATTTTCTTGGTTTTGACCCCCCCCGGACACATGTTTTTAAAGGCTCTAGTACCCTTTAAGAAGTGTTTATCGAGTCATTAAGACCATATCACATTTTTGATTGCTATGTTTTCTATGGGTACATGTCAATAATAACTCAATAGTGGTTTTAACATGATTTCACATCAATATGAGGTTGTGTTATATGGTTTTAGCTATTGTATGCACGTTTTTGATGTTTTAAAATACTAAAAAAGTATTTATGTCCATCTTGGGAAAACCATAACTCGAAATGACACGTCTTCGGTTCCTATATTTAAAATTTCAATATACTGTAATTTTACTTTTATTTTAAGGAATTATGACACCGTTTTCCTAGTTTGGACCCCTCTACATATGTTTTTAATGCTTTGCGTCCCTTTAATAAGTGTTTACCAAGTCATTCCAACCACATCGTACATCACATTGACATATTATCTACACGTATACATCAAAAATAACTCAACTATGGTCTTTATATAATTTTACATTAATATGATCTCATTTTATGTGGGTTTTACCATTACACCAATGTTTTAGTGTTTTAAAACACTAAAAACATTTACGACCATCTTGAGAAAACCGTAACTCGGATTGACCTGTCGTCAGTCCCTAAATTACATAATTCAATCTATGAATATTTTACTCTAATTTCAGGGACTTCCGATATCATTTTCCTAGTTTCAACACCCCTGAAACACGTTTTTAAATGCTTTTGTACTTTTAATAAATGTCTACTGAGTAAAAAATGATCAAACAAGCTCAAATTGTTTTCAAACTTAGGGATAATGATCTATATTTCATCATTGACTTAATGGAATCAACCACATATCAATACAAAAAAATACATGGTTGGCCTGAGTTTATATTCAATTTTCTATATAAAAGTTTAATTTTAGTTTTATTTATGTATGTTTTATGTGTTCTTTGAGAATGTGTGAATAACCTATAGAATTTTAGATTTACCTAAATAGGATGATTTATAAGGGCACAAATTTTCTTGGGTACTGTGTTGGTCATCCACTAAAATAAATAAACTAAATCATTGTCCATTTCCAACCGCCACTGATCCTATGTTTTCCTAAACGAGTCTGGTGCTTGCACTTTTTCGTTCAATATTACAATTTATCATTGTGATTCTTGATCAATGGAATTAATTGAACCCCCACTGGGTGTAACAGTAATAGATGACAATTTCTTACCAAAGACATCTAATGGAGTAATCCCATAACCCATCCCCACACACATTCAGTATGCTCCTTCCCTAAAATGATTGAAACGTTAGTATTTTGGGAAACCAATGATGACTGTGAAGGGTTCACATCAGAGACTTATTGAATTTTAACATTTTAATACAAAAATATTAACAATGATTTGTTAAAATATCTGATCTTTAAAATATTATTTAATTAATAAAAAGTTTAGTTCTTTTTATTATTATTTAATTATTATAAAAAGATAACAAAAAATATATATTCTAACAAAAAACAAGTCTTAAATCCAATTAATTGGGACAAAAAATATATATCTAACGATGCCAAATTGGCATCATTTAATCCATGAAGCCAGCCCCATTTAATTGGGTTTAAGGGTTGTTATTTATTATAATATATTTTTCCTTATTAATTTTTTATATTAATGAAATAACATAGAATGGTAATTAAAATTACTTACTCTAACTTCATTGGTAGGTTCAGTTAAAAAATTGCCATCAGGCTTCTGATGAACTTTCAAAAAAATATCTATTCAGCCAATAGAGTAACCTAATTCATTATCCTTTATAAAAAAATATAAATATGTTTTAAAAAACATTGACATATAATAAAATGATATAAATAATAATGAATAAAATAGAAACCAGAATTGTAATTTTTATCAAAAAACTCTGAGACCAAGTGATGTGAGGAATGACTTTCTTCTCATGATTCATAGTATTTTTTAGACAATTTATACAAAAATAGAAGCATTAATAAAAAATATAATTTTATTGTCACTACTGGGAAGAGATTCTATAACAATGCCCTTATACAACCAGTTTTCAAAAACCATTGGTATAGGGGGTCATATCAAAATGGTTCAACACAACTGTTGGGCTAGGAAATTTTAATTAAGGCTATCCCTGCAGTTTTAAAAAACTGTTAGGATAGAGTTTCCTCAAATAAATCATGCGACCAACCCTCTTCATTTCCGAATCGATCCACATTTTCCCTACTGGGTTCTTCTCTTCTTCCCAACTATTGATCCATCCTTGGATGAAGTCATTCAGTTTCTTCCACATCAAATTGGGAAGTTCAGAATGTGTTATATATTCTACCAATAATTATTTTTCTTTTTTATTTATGAAATATAGTTTCATTCCCCTTCTAGAGAAATCTATAATTCCTTAAGGTTTTCATTCGATTATTCTTGAATATTAAATTTTTATGTTCCAAATATCTTATATCTTCCGTCAACCATCATTTTCATTTATTTTATAGGTATGAAATAATAACCTTGTTTGGTATTCTAGATTCATTGAACTGAGGTTTTTTAATTACATTTGTTATTAAATTTCATAATAATCATGATTGTCTAGGATATATTTTTTTTAATTTAGTTACTCTTTACTTTTATATAAATATAATATGAACCTTTTATTTTTATGATTTTTATATAATGATTTCTATTATATTTATTGATTCATACACGATATGTGATTATTTGAAAAAATATTTAATATGTATAGCTCTATAATACATGATAAATCTTGATAATATTATTTTCCATACATGTTATCAAATTTTGGGTTTTATTTAGAAATGATTAAGAAAAAATATAGTGCTAATAACGGGGTGTTTCATAGCTATGATCTAAGGATATCACCCACTAATATGGTGTTTTCTCTTGATTCCCTAACCATTAGAGACAATATACACATCAACCTCATCCACACTAGCTTCATAAATATTTTATTAAATATTTAGAAATTAAATATAACTCGAGGAGGTGAAGGAAAATTATTTTATATTCTTATAATGATAAATAAAATTACCCTTTGTGATAAAAATAATTATATATTAATAGGGTAGGTCATGTTATCATATTGAATAAACCTTTGATATTATAAAAATCAATTATAAGGGGTATTTTATTGAGTATTGTACAATAATAAAATGTTGGAGAGTGTCTTACGAGGGAAAGTCCTTGAATAGGTTTAACTATTAGAGTGTATAACAATATGTAAATCACACTCACATTATTGGATAATCCTTAATTGTCAATGAATATCAATACAAGGTTAATACTATAACATCATATAAGATAGATTATATTATCAAAAAACTCATCTATAGAGGAATTAAAACTAAAATTAAAACTAATATAAAGTCATACGAGTCTATTGAAAGTTATTAAAAATCATTAGAATAAAAAAGGATGAATAAAAGACAACACGAAATGACTTTTTTTGAAGATGGATACCTTTAAAAAACACACCTCATAAAAAATATCATCTTAAATGGTATATATACTATTTAACATATCCACCTTATTGTGATAAGATATTTATCATCAAAATATTCTACTATGAAATAATTTATCACCAATACTAAAATTTTGATTCCATACACTAAAAAAATATCTTTAATTGAGGGTCACCATTGATTAGAAATATCATTAATTATGTAATACAATGATCTCTATAAATTTAGACTTAATCCCAAATATTTGATCATAATTATCCTAGAAAGATATTACTTTATATAATTTTTTTCCCTCACATACACTATGTTTCACATAATCTCCCAATTTATTCCTTGTTATGATGACCCACTAAATAAACTAAATTGAAATGAATTGATCAAACCCTAAGAAATCAAAATTGGTCCCAAAAAAACCTAACTAGGGTTGAAAATAAATGAACTAGACCTATAAACCCTTTAAACACAGAAACCAAACCAAACCAAACTAATAAATCTTATCTATATCATAACTGAACCAACCTAACCAAACAAACTGAATTGAATTGCAATGATTTGATCTAACCCAAGTAGATTTGATTTGACATGTACTACACTAAATTGCATCAAACTAAAAAAATATAAAAATAATTGAACTAAATTCAACCAAACTAAAATAAATTCTATAGTAATAATAAAAAATGAACTGACATGAACAATATTTAACAAAACCCAAATAGGTATACACCGACCCAATCCAAAAAAACCAAACCCAACAAAACTAAATCGACAAAAAATAAACAAAAAATAAACAAACCGAACTGACCAAAACTGATGCGAATGAAATAGAATATTGTTGCCTTGAATTAGTAATATTTTGGAAATGAATTTATTGAATAAGTATAAAATTAGTTAAAATGTGAATAGAATAAGAGAAAAAATAACAATAACAATTATAAACACAATTTTGTGTAGTATTATATATACTTATTGATATAATTGAATTCAATATCATTTTTTTATATTTATAGTATTTTGTAATATATATATATTATTTTTATTTTATATTATTATTCCCATATTGACTAGTGTTTCATTTATGATTTCATATCAAGTGAACATTTACCATTTCCTTAAATATATTTTTGATTAGAATTCAATATTATTTAATTGATTTTATGAAATTAGATATATCATTTTATTTACATAATGGATATAAGTTGGATGTATGAAACTGATTGGATCTCAAGTAATTTTCATAACAAGTTGGAGATAATTTTAGATTTTGAATTTGAAAATTCTTCAGATAGTGGTCACATACACTGACCATGTTATAATTGTGTTGGAAGACCTTGGATGAGTCATGAAGAAGTTAGCTAACATATAACCTAATATGGTTTTCAAACAAACTACTATGTGTGGTAACACAATAGGGAGAAAATGAAATCTAAAAATGTCCATGATTCAAATGAGAGGGCTAGATTGAAGAATTTGTTAGATGAATAGTTTCTATTTATTCTTCATCATGGGAATAAAAGGATGAAGACCCAAGAATAATTTGATACAAGAACACATGATGTATCTAATTAAATTGATGATGTTTAAAAGGGTTAAAAAATGAATAATTCTTCCATGACTCTATTTATCGGTAATGTGGTAAAATGAAAAGGCTATAATTTTTAATCTAATTGTTTCATGGGAAAATAATGTAAGGGATTTCTAATACTACCACTTATTTCATTCATACCTTTTTGAAGAACTTTCTTTTATATGATGTAGTTATTCCCTCAAATGATTATATTGAAAGGAAGTTACTTGAGGAACTTGGATTTTTAAAAAATAAAATTCATGGTTTCTTGAAAGATTGAATATTATTCTGGGAGGAAACCACCAAAAAAATGATTGTATAAAATTTGGAACATCCCGATGAAAGACAAAAAATTATAGAACACCATATTTTGTTCCACATAAAGTAATGTGGAACTTTCCATTGATCCCTTAAATCTATAATCTTTTTATCTATAATGAAATATCAATAAAACTGTGATGGAATGATACCGAGAGAAAGAATAATAATGATGGGTTGGTCCATGTAGGGACCCAAAGATTGAGGTACATGGACATTACATTACTTTTTCGGAATACTTAATACACAACAAAATCCAACACTCAAGGGCTGTAATAGTTTAGTGTCTTTGGAAACTCGGAACATAATATTCTAATCAGGGTGAAAGATCTTCAATATCTCCCATAAAAATCTTCCCCTTTTTTTTCTTACCTAAAAGCATTTTTTATATCCTGGGGAAAAGAAAACATATAAAGGGTGAGCTCAAATGATCAGTAAGGTTAAGAATGGAGAAAATAAAACAAACCATATAAATTTGAACTTAAAAACATGAACATATTGTTTAATCATCAAATTCTTGAGCAATGACATAAAACATGGCAGCATGTAAGGCATAGATCATAATGGAACATCAGTCAACATAAAATAGCATGGGAATAAATCATGTAATTGTGGAAAAAAATTAAGAACATGATATCATTTCTATAGTAGACAAGGAATTGCTGCCAAGACCTACTTAGGGGACAAACTCCCTTACTGAACCGAGTTTACTTTCCATTCCAGCCCTTTATTACTGAACCAGATTTACTTGTCATTCCAGCCATGTCTATATCATGAGATATAAATCTTTACCCAATGCATTGTAGGGAGATATAGGTGCCACCCATCTCATAATGAAATCATTCTTACATGTGCCACAACATGAACATAAATTATTAGTCATTACCCAAATAATAAAATGGGTTTTATAAACATCATCCCATCATAAAATAATCCATATAAAAAATGGATATCATTTCATCATAAGAAAAGTGAAACCATTTAAATCATAGATACATTATACTTGAAACATACAAATATGAAATAATTCCATCTTATATGGAAATTGGTTTTGATAAAACACTTGAAATGAATTCTGGAAGAAAATATCCTTTCTTCTTCAAAATCATTTTCTTTTTACAAAATGCCATGAAATTTTAAAAGAAAAGGATTTCATTGAAAATAGTCATGAAATTTTGTAGAGTAATCTTCATGAAAATAAAGTGTTATGAAACCGTGAAAATCTGTTCATGCCATATAAGTTAAAAAACATTCTCCTCATACTTTTAACGGAAACGTCAAAAAGTACCACGTATGGTAAAGAAAAGAAAGATTCCATCCATAACACAAATTAAAAGTCAAAGAAGGGTAAAAATGACTTTAAAAATACATGGAAGAATATTAAACACTTTATGAAAAACATTTTATGGACATGGATGAAAAATATAACCCCAGTAAATACTTACGTATAAGCAATCTCGGATAAAAATGAGATTACAAAATTATCCCTTACCTTATGTCCGATATGATTTGTATGTATCCGAAAATCCTGTATAATGATTTAAATAATGTCATTGACTTATTAGAGAATCATATTCATTGTTATGGTATCATATATGGTTCACTTATGACTTTATATTACCCGTTCTTTTGTAAATTCCATGTTAAAGCAGTGTTTTGGGTAAAATCGTTTCATTTATCGTACGTGTTTCGACTTGTTGTTCTTGATATTATTAATTATCTCCAGATTTAATTAATTCCAGAATGTAAAACATGATTTATATATAATATATATTCAGCATATAAATATATATGATAGATCGATAACTGGAATGAAATACACCGTTCATAGAGACGGTAGGCCGTACGTACGCATGAACACTGTTTTCGTTTCCTTATTGAATTGAATGGAATTAAGTAAATGAAACATATATGTAAATAAATATAGTATCATTATTATGTAATATTTTTCATGATTATTTATTATATATATACTTTATAATTATACTTGAATGGATAATCATGGAAAATGAATCTCATCGCGTTCGTGGAGATGGTAGTCCGTACATACGCACGAGCGATCATATCGATCCCATAATTATTGAATAGAATTGGAGTGGATGATACAATATATCAGAATCAGTGTGATGTTATAATAACCATATATAGGTATTCCTTTCACCATTATACCCATCCAAGTAAGCTGGTGGTGGAAAAATAGATTATACCACGACGTGGAGATAATATTCGGTACGTACGCACGCGCTGTGATTTCGTTTTCCGTAGGATGGATAGAAGGTGAAATGGGGTTGTTTAATATTTATAATAACATATCAGTATATTATTGATACTAATTTTATTATAATATAATGAAACATCTAAATAAGAAGAAGTTGAAGAAGAAAGAAACTTGAAAGAATCGGTAAAGGATATTACCTCTTCTTCGACACGCCTCTTTGAATCCTCATCTTAGGATAATAAAATTGGTCTTTTAAGAAGACCAAGACCTCTAGTATGTTTCTAGGGAGGGTGAGAAGAGAAATGGTTAGGGGTTGTCTGAGATTGAAGGCTCAAAGTTTTGTAAAGAGGAGAGGGAGGAGGTGCGCTTTTATAAGGGAGGAGAGGGGCACCTATAGAATTATAAGAAATATTAATTTATAATAAATTCCAACCCCACATAAAAAACCTCCAAAAATGACTAAAATACAAAGATTATATGAGATAGGGTTGTAATCTCATCAACCAATAAAATTTAGACAAGTTTAAAATTTACTTTAAACATTATCAACTTGATTTATCCTTATATAATCTATTTAATTTTATTTGTGATAATACTATTCTAAATTTTAAATAATTATAAATAATTACTTATATGTTGAAAATTTTCCATAATTTTATAATTTATTACATTTTAGACCATATAAATTTTAATTTATAAATTTTAAATATTTTTGTGATTTTTAAACAATTTTATAATATGTAATATTTATAAAATAACAATAGTGTCGATTTTGCCGCTATTCATTTCATTGAATTTAAATAAAATATACATAGAAGATATGTTCGGACTAAAAGATTTAATTGATTAATAACATGTCATATTTATCTATAAAATTAGTGGAGCACATTAAATAGTTCATTTAATATTTATTTTAATACTTTTAAAATCATTTATTTGATATTTCAATCAATAAAATAATTTCAACATCACTATTGTGTCATACTTAATGATAATTATTTAATCCCTAAAAATTATAAATAATTGATATTATGTAGATAATTTTATTACATTTCTGGGTAATATTTATATCTGATGTTTTATGAATTTTATCACTAAATTAAAATTATTACACTTATAAGATTTAAGAGAGTGACAAGTTGTCACTTTCTTTGGTTTTAATAATAAGTATATTATTTCATGGTCAAAAGACCATGAAATGAATTTAGTTTGAGCCTTAGGTGATATGGGTCTACTTTTATTCATCCAATAGGATTTTGGAAATTGTTAGAGTAATTTTATAATCTTATTTTTACCCTTAATTACCCAATTTACCTTTAACTGTAGTAAATAAAAATTACCGTAGTTACTATTCATAATATCAAATAAATAAAAGTAACCTATTAACATAATTTGGACCCACTGAATTCAAATATGGAATCCATTTTTAAAAATTAAAAACACAGAAGTTGTAGTAATTAATTTAAAATTAATACCATTGTTAAGAAAATGAGTTTTAAAAGTTAAAACATTGCCAAAGATTGAAATGTTTTTACCCAGGAATTGAATGTAAAATTAATGATAATGACATAAATTATATTAAATTGTAAAAATATATTATATTTATATTTTAAAACTACTAAATATTATAATTTAACCATATAAATTATTGCGATAAAAAAAGTTGTTTTAAATTAAAATATAGCGTGTTTTTACTATTCATTAAAATATGAAAGTTATCAGAATAATATGAAAAATTTATCCAAAGTAAATTTTTATATCCTGATTCCAAAGAAGAATTTTGTTTTGTCAAATTGAACTTATAAACATGTCAAAAACTAGATTTAAAGTTGATGCGCCATCAAAAGGGGTCAAAACTGCATTTTTTTAAAATACTTATTTTACATGAAAAATTTATTTCTTTCACATATCATGTTTTAGAAAAGGTTTAAGATGAATAATAATGTTATAAAATTTAAAATTTGGTTAATACTATTCATAACAGCTAGTCCATAATAATATTATAACAATATATTGTTGTTTAGTGAAACTCGATTTTGCATACAACACACGCTATCGAGGAAGGTTGCTCATGCGTATAACGCAAGACAAGATAGTGTTGTGTGTAGTGAAATATTCCTTTGATGTTGCATATAACATAAGACATAAAAAGAAATACTTCTCATAAAATATCAGGGTGTTACATTCTACCCCCCTTAAAATGAATTTCACCCTCAAAATTCATCACATCGTAACAAACAGATGAGGATACCTCTCCCTCATCATATCCTCAAGCTACCATGTAGCTTCTTCTAATTGGTGGTTCCTCCATAAAACTTTCACCAAGCGAGTGGTCTTGTTCCGTAGAACATTTTCGCTACGATCCAGAATCTCTATCGGCTGTTCTTCATAAGAAAGATCTTGCTCCCATGGTACAACTTCTAAGCTTAGTACATGTGAAGGATCAGGTATGTACTTTCTCAGGAGAGATACATGGAACACATCGTGAACTTGAGAGAGATTCGGTGGAAGTGAAAATTAGTAAGCTACCTTCCCAATATGATCCAACATTTCAAAAGGACCGATATACCTAGGGCTCTACTTTCCCTATAACGACCCATACTTTACATACATTGTTAGTACTTCAAAATTGAAGCACACTTATTACAACATATGACAAAACCACAAAGGACCGTATAGGTATAGTGTCTTTAGAAACTGGGAAACATAAACAACTGGTTCATAAATCTTCTACAGTGTCTCCCATTTATTTCATCATATCTAGGGTCCCTTTTAGCATATTCTACTTAATATCCATCTTCCTGACCTGGGGAAAAGAAAACATAAAAGGGTGAGCTCAAATGCTCAGCAAGGGCAAATAAAGGTACTAAAAATCATATCATATCTTTTTGAAAATCATAACCTGCAAAAGAGATCATAATATCTTAACATGGAATAAATCATAGAAGTGAAAATGAGATCACCATAATCATAACATGAAACTTGAAACTTTGTGGCATGCACACATAATCATGGAAAATCATTTCTTGTTAGTCATGACTCATTGCCAAGACTATCTTAGTGGACAAAGTCCCTTTCTGAATCGAGTAACCCACGTTTCAGTCCTATTTCACTGAACCGGTATAACCTACCACTCCAGCCCTGTCTATCTCATGAGATATAAAGTCTTTACCCAATGAATTGGAGGGAGATATAGGTCCCACCCATCTTATAATGAATCCTTTCTTATGTGTGCCACATAATCATAAATCATAAATCATAGCGTAACCCATGTAATAAAAATGGGATTCTTAAACAACATGACATCATAAAACAATTCATATAAGATAAATGAATTCATAAAAAAATTTCCATCACAACATAATCAAATCCATGTAATAATAGGGATAAAAACAGAACCCTTTTATTATCTCAGATGGAAAATAATTTTGATAAAATAGTTGAACTCCATTCTTGAGGAAAATATCCTTTCTACTTCAAAAACATTTTTCCTTTCATTAACTGTCATAAAACTTTAAAATAAAAGAAGTTGATTAAAAATAAACTTGAAAACTTGTAAAGGAAGCTTCTTGGAAATAATGTTTTAAAAATCCATTCATGCCGTATAAGCTAAAAAAACATTCTTCGTACTTTTGTCGGAAAAGTCAAAAAGTACCTCGTACGACAAAAGATTACTTTCATACATATTAATAAAAACTCACCGAAGGGTAAAAATGGATTTAAACAATTGTAGGTGGATGGAAATAATATTACATTTTGATGAAACATGGATGTGGATGATAAAATACACCCCAGTAAATACTTACGAATAAACAATCTCGGATAAAAATGAGATTGTGATATTTCCCATACCTTAGGTCCGATTTGCTTTGTACGTGTCCGAAGATCCTGTATAATGGTTTAAATAATGTTATTGACTTATTCCAGAATCATACATATTGATATGATATCATATATGGTCATATTCTTAGCTTCTTGTTAGTAATATTTCATTGTTACTTGTTACTCGGGTCTTTATTGCCTTTTGTTCTTATGCGTGTTTTGCCGAATACATTCTTATTCTTCTTTTAAGGTTATAGATACCTTATATCAAGAATGGTATTAGTGTAACATATATCATATTTATTCATTCAATTCATTTATATAATTACTATGTAATGATGATCATGTAGAACGAGTCGCATCACATCGTGGAGACGGTATTCCGTACGTACGCACGAGTGATGATATCGTTCCTATGATCGTGGAACTGTATTGGAGTATATATATATTATTTCAGTATCAATATTACTTTATAATAATCATAAATAGTTACTCATTACACCATTATACCCATCCTTGTAAAGTGATGGTGGAAAAATAGATTACACCACGGCGTGGAGACGGTATTCCGTACGTACGCACGCGCGGTGATTCCATTTTTCCGTAGGATGGATAGAAGGTGAATTAGGGTTGTTTCATATTTATAATAACATATCAGTATGTAAGTAATAATGATGTTATTACTTCATCATGAAACAACTAAAGAAGAAGAAGTTGAAGAAGAAAGAAATTGAAAAGATCGGTAATGGATATTACCTCTTCTTTGGAACACCTCTTTGAATCCTCCACTTAGGGAACTCAGATTGGTCTTTGAAGAAGACCAGGACCTCTAGGATTATTCTAGGGAAGTGGAGAGGAGAAAATGGTAGGGGTTGGCTGAGCTTGAGTGCTCAAATTGGTGTGAGGAGGAGGGGGAGGAGGGGGAGGAGGTGCCCTTTTATAAGGGAGGAGAGGGGCACCTTAGGAATATCTCAAAATATTATTTTATATTAAAGTCAAAATCGGTTTATAATGGTTCCAAAGGGTCTTATTTCGAAGATAAAGTGGGGATGGGTCGAAATCCTATCAACCAATAGGATTTAGACAAGTTTAGGGTATTATTTTAACCTTATCAATTAGATTTAACTCTAAGTTAAATAATTTAACTTTTACCGTGTCTTTTTGTTTTCTTTCATTATATGGTTAATACACTTACTATAACATGTCAAACGAACCCCACATTGTTTATTATTAATATATATATCCTTATCTAAGTCATTTGGCCGAACCATAGATTTTTAGGAATAAAATAACAATTAATAATATAATATTTGATTTAAAAACTATTTTGTGTCAATTTTGACACTATTTGATATATGATTTTTGTGAAAGTCATAACAGAATTATATGTTCGAATAAAGTTTATTAAATCAACACTAATATATAATAGTAACCTATAAAATTATTGTAATTCATAAAAAGTCTCAAATTACATTTATTTTGGTGTTTAAAACATCAATTATGTCAATATTTCATAAATAAGATAATTACTGCATCATCGTTGTGTCATAATTAAATTAAATTATTTAATGTCTAAAAATTATAAATAAAATACCATTATGTAGGAAATAATTTTAGCTTTCTAATGAATATTTATAGTCTAATTTATCTTATGTATAACCCCATATTAAAAATGATTTACTTATTAAACTTTGATTTTAACTATTTTAACCCTTCTTTAAATAAATTAATAATAAATGTCCTAATCTAATACAAGTGGACCTAAATGGTCATATTTTATTCCTAAGTTTGTTTTTGGTCGAATTACACTTGTCCAATAGAATTAGGACATGTGTTAGGGTAATATTAATATCATATTTACCCTTAGTTACCCTATTTACTATTAACCGCGGTAAAAAAAGTAAAAAGTTACTATTTACCAAAAAATTATTTTTATCTCATTGAACCAAATTTTACTTACTGATATCAACCGTGTCTGTCGTATTTTTGAAATTCCATTCACAGAAGCGGTAAAATTAAGTTTTATGCAAAATTCAGTTTTTAACCTACCACTTAGTGGTTTCACTATTCATCAAAAATTGAAAGTTTTCAGAAAAATACCAAAATTTCACCCTAGGCTAATTTCGATATTCTTAGTCCAAAAATGAAGTCCATTTTGAAAAATAAAATTTATAAAATTTCAAAAAGTGGTTATTACTATTCATAACGGCTAGTTTTAATAATATTTTAATAGCATATCGTTGTTTAGTGAAACTCGGTATTGCGTACGATGCAAGCTATCGAGGAAGGTCGCGATTGCGTGTAAAGAAATCCAAGAAATTGTTGTGTAGAAAAAGATTCCTTTGATGATTTATATAACATAAAAGTCTCGGGTGTTACATTCTACCCCCCTGAAAAAGAATTTCGCCCTCGAAATTCGTCACTTTGTAAAAAACAGATGAGGATACTTCTCCCTCATCATATCCTCAAGCTCCCATGTAGCTTCTTCAAGTTGGTGGTTCCTCCATAAAACTTTCACCAAGCGAGTGGTCTTGTTTCGTAGGACTTTTTCACTACGATCCAGAATCTCTATCGGCTGTTCTTCATAAGAAAGATCTTGCTCCAGCGGTACAACTTCTGAGCTGAGTACATGTGAAGGATCAGGTATGTACTTTCTCAGGAGAGATACATGGAACACATCGTGAACTTGAGAGAGATTCGATGGAAGCACCAATCGGTAACGTACCTTTCCAACACGATCCAGTATTTCGAAAGGACCGATATATCTAGGGCTCAACTTCCCCTTCTTTCCAAATCTCATAACCCTCTTCCAGGGAGATATTCGTAAGAACACTTTATCACCCACTTCAAACTCTAGGTCTTTTCTTCGGTTGTCGGCATAAGTTTTCTGTCGACTCTGAGCTGCTCTTATGTGTTGTTGAATAGATCTGACCTTTTCTGCCATTTCCTCAATGAGATCAGGTCCTAATAGCTTTCTTTCCCCAACTTCATCCCAGCAAGTTGGAGTCCTGCATTTCTTTCCATAGAGAGCTTAATAAGGAGCCATCTGAATACTGGAGTGAAAGCTATTATTATAAGAAAATTCCACCAAAGGTAGGTGTTGATCCCAACCTCCTTTGAAATCCATAGAGCAAGCTCTCAACATATCTTCTAGGGTTTGAATTGTTCTCTCAGACTGACCGTCTGTCTGGGGATGATAAGCAGTGCTGAAACTCAACTCTGTATCCAGAGTATGCTGAAGACTTCTCCAGAACTTCGAGGTAAATCTCGGATCCCGATCAGATATAATAGAAAGTGGTACTCCATGCAATCTTACCACTTCCTTTACATATATCCTGGCAAGCTGATCTTGAGAGAAATCCTCTCTAATAGCAATGAAGTGTGCAGACTTTGTAAGACGATCAACTATGACCCAAATAGCATTATTGCCTTTGGATGTTTTAGGATGTCCGGTGACAAAGTCCATAGTGATGTTTTCCCATTTCCATTCGGGTATGGGTAATGGTTGTAACATCCCCTTAGACTTCTGTCTCTCAGCTTTAACTTGTTGACAAAATAAGCATCGAGAGACATATTCAGCAACATCTCTTTTCATGCCATCCCACCAGAATTACTCTTTCAGGTCCCTATATATCTTCGTGCTTCCGGGATGAATAGAGAATGATGAACTATGAGCCTCATCCAGCAGCTCCTTCTTTAATTTGGGGATGGGAGGAACACAAACCCGATTCCTGAACTTTATTATCCCCTCACAATCAAGGTTGAATTCAGGAACATTTCTCACATTTTTTTGTAACTCAACATCTTCTTTCTGTGCCTCTTTAATCTTCACATGTATAGATGGTTGAACATTCATTTGAGAAAGATAAGATTTTTCCACTTCCATTATAATTACAAGGTCCATCCTTTGTAAATCCATAAATATTGGATCTTTTGTGATCCTCATCATGGATAAACTAGAATGGTCTTGTCGACTTAATGCATCTACCACCTTGTTTGCTTTCCCAGGGTGGTAATGGATTGAGCAGTCATAATCCTTAATCAGCTCCAACCATCTTCTTTGGCGCATATTCAGCTCCTTTTGTGTGAAAATATACTTTAAACTTTTATGATTAGTATAAATATCACACCTTTCACCATAAAGGTAATGCCTCCAAATCTTTAATGCAAAGATTACCGCAGCCAACTCCAAATCATGAGTTGGGTAATTTTTCTCATGGATTTTCAACTGTCGTGAGGCATAAGCTATCACCATATCATTTTGCATAAGAACACACCCCAATCCCTTCTTGGATGCATCACTGTAGATCACAAACCTTTCTCCACTACAAGGCAGTGTGAGCACAGGTGCACTGGATAACCTTCTTTTCAACTCCTTGAAATTCTCTTCACATTCTTCCGTCCAGACAAACTTAACTCCTTTCCGGGTCAACTTGGTGAGTGGATTAGATAATCGTGAAAAATATTTTACAAAATGTCGATAATATCCAGCCAAACCAAGAAAACTTCAGATCTCAGTTACTGTTGTTGGTCTCGACCATCTTTCGATAACCTCTATTTTTTCTGGATCCACAGATATCCCCTCTTTTGAGATTATGTGACCCAAAAATGCAACTTTTTGAAGCCAAAATTCACACTTGGTAAATTTGGCATAAAGCTTTTCCTTTCTTAGGGTCTTCAATATAATTCTCAAGTGATCTTCATGCTCTTCCTTGCTCTTTGAATAGACAAGAATATCGTCTATAAAGACTACCACAAATTGATCAAGATAGTCTCTAAAGACTCTATTCATTAGATCCATGAAGATAGGAGGGGCATTAGTAAGACCAAATGGCATCACTATAAATTCATAGTGTCCATACCTTGTACGGAAATCCGTCTTTGGTATATCCTCCCTTTTGACCCTTAATTGATGATACCCTGAACGAAGATCAATCTTGGAAAAGTATTGAGCTCCGCGTAGTTGGCCAAATAAGTCATCAATGCGTGGGAGAGGATATTTGTTCTTGATAGTGATCTTGTTAAGTTCTCGATAATCAATGCAGAGTCTCATTGATCCATCTTTCTTCTTAACAAATAGAACAGGTGCTCCCCAAGGTGACGCACTAGGGCGTATGAATCCCTTATCAAGATTCTCTTGGAGTTGCTTCTTCAATTACTGCAACTCAATTGGGGCCATTCTATAAGGTGTATTTGAAATAGGCAAAGCACCCGGTACGAGTTCTATTGAAAACTCAACTTCACGATTTGGTGGAAGACCCGGTAATTCCTCCGGAAATACATCATCAAACTCCCGTACAATGGGAATATTCTTAACCGTGAGTTTCTCACCAACCATTTGAGATAAATAACCTTCATTTAGTGGAATCAATACCCATAAGATGGAAGAAATTTCCACTGGAAGGTTATATTCATCCTTGCATCGATAGACGATCGTAGATTGATCTGGAATATGAAATGTGACTTCCCTTCTTTGGCAATTGATATGAGCTCCATGTAGATAAAGCCAATCCATGCCAAGAATCACATCAAATTCCACTAAAGGAAGGATCACAAGATTTGCAGGAATCACTTTCCCACAAACTTCGATCGGAGAAGAATTATAAACTTTTGATGCGACTGTTGTGCCATTAGGTGTTGTCACAACTAACTCAACATCTAATTGTTGAGGTAATACGGTGATACCCTTAGAAAATTCTTTATAAATAAAAGAGTGGGTGGATCCAGAATCAAACAAAACATTTGCTACTTTAGAGTGGATGGTAAGTGTACCTTTCACCACTTCGTTATCGTACTCCACATCGCTGATAGAAATTGCATGTGACTTTCCTTTGTCTTTAGCCTTAAGATTTTGTTGACGTCGACCATCATCATCAACCCTTGGATTTGGGCATTGATTGGCATAATGCCCCATCTCCTTGCACTTGAAACATTGAAGTGTAGTAGGTTCATTCTGTGTATCCCTTCCTTTATTTGCATCATTAGACATCTTCTTCCCATTATCGCGGCATTCAAATGCCCGATGACCTTCCTTTCCACATTTGAAACATTTACTTGTCCCTTTAAGACAACTCCCTCCATGTTTCTTTCCACACTTTGAGCACAAGGGAAAGATCATCTTCTTTTCAGTGTGCTCTTTAGATTTTCCTTTGAATTCCATCTTCCTCTTCTTATCAAACCCATGTGACTGATGGGTTACTCTAATCTCCATCTCGACTTTGAGAGCACATCGAACGATTTCCTCGTAGCTATTGAAGTCCCTTATGGCTAATGCCCTTCGAAGACTTGGTTTTAATCCACTAAAGAATCGATCGATCTTACTCTCAGGTTGGATAATAATACCAGAAGCGTACCTTGAAAGTCTTGTAAAATTTGCTTCATAGGTACCAACAGATTCATCATCCCTTTGCTTCAGTTCAAGAAACTCTTTCTCCATATTTGTTCGGAGAATACGAGGGAAGTACTTATTGAAAAATAAGTTCTTGAACTCGTCCCATTCCATAGACTCAATTTCATCCCTTTGCCTCGTATTCTTAATAAGATTCCACCATTGATCAGCATCTCCTTCCAAACGATACACTGCTAGGATGACTTTATCATGTTCAGAACATTGAAGAACTAAAAATATCTTTTCAGTAGTACTAATCCATTGTTCAACAACTAATGGATCAGTAGACCCGCTGAAAGAAGGTGGACGCTGCCTCATGAAGGATTCAACAGAATGTTGCTCCTTCCTTTGATCGTTTGGAAGTCCTGCATGATTCATAGCTTGAGAAAGTTGTGTGAGCATGGCTATAAGATTTTTCATTCCAGCTCCCATATCGTTTGGTTGCACAGGGGGACAATCATTGCATTTCCCATCGCATTCCGCATTAACACGGTTCCTTCGGGTTCCAGCCATTGACTAAAACCAAGAAGAATAGTGTGAGCAACACTAATTATAATAGGAAAACCACATAATTCAAGAATAAAATTTTCATGCTTAAGGTCTTATCCTAGGTTATTCATGGCCATTTCTAAAACACTAAGATTGTGTTCTATGCTTAGACTTATCCTTAGGGTTCTTACTAAGGCTTTCACATCCTAGTTTCCAAAGGTTGACTATACCTTTCCTCTGATACCGACTATAACGACCCATACTTTACATATATTGTTAGTACTTCAAAATTGAAGCACACTTATTACAACATATGACAAAACCACAAAGGACCGTATAGGTACAGTGTCTTTAGAAACTGGGAAACATAAACAACTGGTTCATAAATCTTCTACAGTGTCTCCCATTTATTTTATCATATCTAGGGTCCCTTTTAGCATATTCTACTTAATATCCATCTTCCTGACCTGGGGAAAAGAAAACATAAAAGGGTGAGCTCAAATGCTCAGCAAGGGCAAATAAAGGAACTAAAAATCATATCATATCTTTTTGAAAATCATAACCTGCAAAAGAAATCATAATATCTTAACATGGAATAAATCATAGAAGTGAAAATGAGATCACCATAATCATAACATGAAACTTGAAACTTTGTGGCATGCACACATAATCATGGAAAATAATTTCTTGTTAGTCATGACTCATTGCCAAGACTATCTTAGTGGACAAAGTCCCTTTCTGAATCGAGTAACCCTCGTTTCAGTCCTGTTTCACTGAACCGGTATAACCTACCATTCCAGCCCTGTCTATCTCATGAGATATAAAGTCTTTACCCAATGCATTGGAGGGAGATATAGGTCCCACCCATCTTATAATGAATCCTTTCTTATGTGTGCCACATAATCATAAATCATAAATCATAGCGTAACCCATGTAATAAAAATAGGATTCTTAAACAACATGACATCATAAAACAATTCATATAAGATAAAGGAATTCATAAAAATATTTCCATCACAACATAATCAAATCCATGTAATAATAGGGATAAAAACAGAACCCTTTTATTATCTTAGATGGAAAATAATTTTGATAAAATACTTGAACTCCATTCTTGAGGAAAATATCCTTTCTACTTCAAAAACATTTTTCCTTTCATAACATGTCATATGACTTTAAAATAAAAGAATTTGATTAAAAATAAACTTGAAAACTTGTAAAGGAAGCTTCTTGGAAATAATGTTTTAAAAATCCATTCATGCCGTACAAGCTAAAAAAAACATTCTTCGTACTTTTGTCGGAAAAGTCAAAAAGTACCTCGTACGACAAAAGATTCCTTTCATACATATTACTAAAAACTCACAGAAGGGTAAAAATGGATTTAAACAATTGTAGGTGGATGGAAATAATATTACATTTTGATGAAACATGGATGTGGATGATAAAATACACCCCAGTAAATACTTACGAATAAACAATCTCGGATAAAAATGAGATTGTGATATTTCCCATACCATAGGTCCGATTTGCTTTGTACGTGTCCGAAGATCCTGTATAATGGTTTAAATAATGTTATTGACTTATTACAGAATCATACATATTGATATGATATCATATATGGTCATATTCTTAGCTTCTTGTTAGTAATATTTCATTGTTACTTGTTACTCGGGTCTTTATTGCCTTTTGTTCTTATGCGTGTTTTGCCGAATACATTCTTATTCTTCTTTTAAGGTTATAGATACCTTATATCCAGAATGGTATTAGTGTAACATATATCATATTTATTCATTCAATTCATTTATATAATTACTATGTAATGATGATCATGTAGAACGAGTCGCATCACATCGTGGAGACGGTATTCCGTACGTACGCACGAGTGATGATATCGTTCCTATGATCGTGGAACTGTATTGGAGTATATATATATTATTTCAGTATCAATATTACTTTATAATAATCATAAATATTTACTCATTACACCATTATAACCATCCTTGTAAAGTGATGGTGGAAAAATAGATTACACCACGGCGTGGAGACGGTATTCCGTACGTACGCACGCGCGGTGATTCCATTTTTCCGTAGGATGGATAGAAGGTGAATTAGGGTTGTTTCATATTTATAATTACATATCAGTATGTAAGTAATACTGATGTTATTACTTCATCATGAAACAACTAAAGAAGAAGAAGTTGAAGAAGAAAGAAATTGAAAAGATCGGTAATGGATATTACCTCTTCTTTGGAACACCTCTTTGAATCCTCCACTTAGGGAACTAAGATTGGTCTTTGAAGAAGACCAGGACCTATAGGATTATTCTAGGGAAGTGGAGAGGAGAAAATGGAAGGGTTTGGCCGAGCTTGAGTGCTAAAATTGGTGTGAGGAGGAGGGGGAGGAGGTGCCCTTTTATAAGGGAGGAGAGGGGCACCTTAGGAATATCTCAAAATATTTTTTTATATTAAAGTCAAAATCGGTTTATAATGGTTCCAAAGGGTCTTATTTCGAATCTAAAGTGGGGATGGGTCTAAATCCTATCAACAAATAGGATTTAGACAAGTTTAGGGTATTATTTTAACCTTATCAATTAGATTTAACTCTAAGTTAAATAATTTAACTTTTACCGTGTCTTTTTGTTTTCTTTCACAATATGGTTAATACACTTACTATAACATGCCAAACGAACCCCACATTGTTTATTATTAATATATATATCCTCATCTAAGTCATTTGGCCGAACCTTAGATTTTTAGGAAAAAAATAACAATTAATAATATAATATTTGATTTAAAAACTATTTTGTGTCAATTTTGACACTATTTGATATATGATTTTTGTGAAAGTCATAACAGAATTATATGTTCGAATAAAGTTGATTAAATCAACACTAATATATCATAGCAACGTAGAAAATTAGTGTAATTCATAAAAAGTCTCAAATTACATTTATTTTGGTGTTTAAAACATCAATTATGTCAATATTTCATAAATAAGATAATTACTGCATCATCGTTGTGCCATTATTAAATTAAATTATTTAATGTCTAAAAATTATAAATAAAATACCATTATGTAGGAAATCTTTTTATATTTATAATGAATATTTATAGTCTAATTTATCTTATGTATAACCCCATATTAAAAATGATTTACTTATTAAACTTTGATTTTAACTATTTTAACCCTTCTTTAAATAAATTAATAATAAATGTCCTAATCTAATCCAAGTGGACCTAAATGGTCATATTTTATTCCTAAGTTTGTTTTTGGTCGAATTACACTTTTACAATAGAATTAGGACATGTGTTAGGGTAATATTAATATCATATTTACCCTTAGTTACCCTATTTACTATTAACCGCGGTAAAAAAAGTAAAAAGTTACTATTCACCAAAAAATTATTTTTATCTCATTGAACCACATTTTACTTACTGATATCAACCGTGTTTGTCAGATTTTTGAAATTCCATTCACAGAAGCGGTAAAATTATGTTTTATGCAAAATTCAGTTTTTAACCTACCACTTAGTGGTTTCACTATTCATCAAAAATTGAATGTTTTCAGAAAAATACCAAAATTTCACCCTAGGCTAATTTCGATATTCTGAGTCCAAAAATGAAGTCCATTTTGAAAAATAAAATTTATAAAATTTCAAAAAGTGGTTATTACTATTCATAACGGCTAGTTTTAATAATATTTTAATAGCATATCGTTGTTTAGTGAAACTCGGTATTGCGTACGACGCAAGCTATCGAGGAAGGTCGCGATTGCGTGTAAAGCAAGCCAAGAAAGTGTTGTGTAGAAAAAGATTCCTTTGATGATTTATATAACATAAATGTCTCGGGTGTTACATTCCCTTCTTTCCAAATCTCATTACTCTCTTTGAAGGAGATATTTGTAAGAACACTTTATCACCCACTTCAAACTCTAGCGGTTATCGGCATAGCTTTTTTATCGACTATGAGCTGCTCTTATGTGTTGTTGAATAGATCAGACCGTTTATGCTGTCTCATCAATAAGATCAGGACCCAATAGCTTTCTTTCCCCAAATTCATCCCATCAAGTTGGAGTTCGGGATTTATTTCCATAGAGATCTTCATAAGGAGCCATCTGAATACTGGAGTGAAAGATATTATTATAAGAAAAATCCACTAAAGGTAGGCATCGATCCCAACCACCTTTTAAATCCATCGAGAAATCTCTCAACATGTCTTCTAGAGTTTTAATTGTTCTCTCAGACTGACCGTCTGTCTCAGGATGATAAGCAGTGCTGAAACTCAACTCTATATCTAGAGTATGCTGAAGACTTCGCCAGAACTTCGAGGTAAACCTAGGATCCCGATCAGATATAATGGAAAGTGGTACTCCATGCAATATTACCACTTCCTTTACATATATCCTGGAAAGCTGATCCAAAGAGAAATCTTCTCTAATAGAAATGAAATGTGATGACTTCATAAGATGATCAAATATGACCCAGATAACATTATTGCCTTTTGATGTTTTAGGAATTCCGGTGACAAAGTCCATAGTGATGTTTTCCCCTTTTCATTCAGGTATGGGTAATGGTTGTAACATCCCCTTAGACTTCTGTCTCTTAGCTTTAACTTGCTGACAAACCATGCATCGAGAGACATATTCAGCAACATCTCTTTTAATGTCATCCCACCAGAAGTACTTTTTAGGTCCCTATACATCTTTGTGCTTCCATGATGAATAGAGAATGAAGAACTATGAGCCTCATCCAGCAGCTCCTTCTTTAATTATAGGATTGGAGGAACACAAACCTGATTCCTGAACCTTATTATTTCATCACAATCAATGTGAAATTCAGGAACTTTTCTCACCTTCTTTTGTAACTCTACATATTCTTTCTGTGCCTCTTTAATCTTAATATATATAGATGGTTGAACATTCATTTGAGAAAGATAATATTTTTCCCCTTCCATTATAATTCCAAGATCCATCCTTCGTAAATCCATAAATATTGGATCTTTTGTGATCCTCATCATGGATAAGCTAGCATGGTCTTGTCGACTTAGTGCATCTACCACCTTGTTTGATTTCCCAGGGTGATAATGAATTGTGTAGTCGTAATCCTTAATCAACTCCATCCAACTTCTTTGGAGGATATTCAGCTCCTTTTGTGTGAAAATATACTTTAAAATTTTATTATCAGTATAAATATCACACCTTTCACCGTAAAGGTAATGCCTCCAAATCATTAATCCAAAGATTACTGCAGCTAACTCCAAATCATGAGTTTGGTAATTTTACTCATGGATTTTCAACTATTGTGAGGCATAAGATATCACCATATCATTTTGCATGATTACACACCCCAATCCCTTCTTGAATGAATCACTGTAGATCACAAACTGTTCTCCACTATAAGGCAATGTGAGCATAGGTGCACTGGATAACCTTCGTTTTAACTCCGTAAAATTTTCTTCAAACTCCTATGTCCAAATGAACTAAACTCCTTTTCGAGTAAACCTGGTGAGTGGATTAGATAACCTTGAAAAATCTTTCACAAAATGTCAATAATATCCATACAAGCCAAGAAAACATCTGATCTCAGTTACTGTTGTTGGTCTTGACCATCTTTCGATAACCTCTGTTTTTGGTGGATCCACAGATATCCCCTCTTTTGAGATTATGTGACCCAAAAGTGAAACTTTTTGAAGCCAAAATTCACACTTGGTAAATTTGGCATAAAGCTTCTCCTTTCTTAGGGTCTTTAATACAATTCTCAAGTGATCTTCATGTTCTTCCTTGTTCTTTGAATAGACAAGAATATCGTCTATAAAGACTACCACAAACTGATCAAGATAGTTTCTAAAGAATCTATTCATTAGATCCATGAAGATAGCAGGGGAATTAGTAATACCAAATGGCATCACTATAAATTCATAGTGTCCATACCTTGTAAGAAATGCCATCTTTGGTATATCCTCCTTTTTTATCCTCAATTGATGATTCCATGAACGAAGATCAATCATGGAAAAGTATTGAGCTCTGCGTAGTTTGTCAAATAAGTCATCAATGCGTGGGAGAGGATATTTGTTCTTGATAGTGATCTTGTTAAGTTCTTGATAATCAATGCAGAGTATCATTGATCCATCTTTCTTCTTTACAAATAGAATAGGTGCTCTCCAAGGTGATGCACTAGGGTGTATTAATCCTTTATCAGGATTCTCTTGGAGTTGCTTCTTCAATTCCTACAACTCAATTGGGGTCATTCTATAAGGTGTCTTTGAAATAGGCATAGCACCCGGTATGAGTTCTATTGAAAACTCAACTTCACAATTTGGTGGAAGGCCTGGAAATTCCTCCAGAAAGACATCATCAAACTCCCATACAATGGGCATATTATTAATCGTGAGTTTCTCTCCAACCATTTGAGATAAATAACCTTCATTTATTGGAATCAAGACCCATAATATGGAAGAAATTTCCACTAGAAGATTATGTTCATCCTTGCATAGATAGATGATAGTAGATTGATCGGGAATATTAAATGTGATTTCCCTTCTTTGGAAATTGATATGAGCTCCGTATAAAGAGAGACAATCCATGACAAGAATCACATTAAATTCCACTATAGGAAGGATCACAAGATTTTTAAGAAGCATCGTCGCACAAACTTCAATCGGAGAAGAATTGTAAACTTTTGATGCGACTGTTGTGCCATTAGGGGTTGTCAAAACTAACTCAATATCTAACTGCTAGGGTAATATGGCGATACCCTTAGAAAATTATTCAGAAATAAAAGAGTGGGTGGATCCAGAATCAAATAAAACATTTTCTACTTTAGAGTGGATGGTAAGTGTACCTTTCACCACTTCGTTATCGTACTCCACATCACCGATGGTAATTGCATGTAACTTTCCTTTGTCTTTGGCCTTAAGAGTTTGTTCACGTCGATCATTATCAACAACCCTTGGATTAGAGAATTTATTGGCATAATTCCCAATTTCCTTGCACTTGAAACATTGAAGTGTAGGAGATGCATTCTGTGTATCTCTTTCTTTGTTCGCATCATTAGACATCTTCTTCCCATTATTTCGACATTCAATTTCCCAATGACCATATTTTCCACACTTAAAACATTTTCTTGTCCCTTTAAGACAATTCCTTCAATGTTTCTTTCCACAATTTGAGCATAAAGGAAAACTCATCTGCTTTTCAGTGTGGTCTTTAGATTTTCCTTTGAATTCCATTTTCCTCTTCTTATGAAACACATATGACTAATGGGTTACTACAATATCCATATCAACCTTGAGAGCACATCGAAAAATATCCTCGTAGCTATTGAAGTCCCTTATGGATAACTAAGCCACTAAAGAATCGATCTATCTTACTCTCAGGTTGGAAAATAATTCCAGAAGTGTACCTTGCAAGTCTTGTAAAATTTGCTTTGTAGGTACAAAATAATTCATCATCCTTTTGTTTCTGTTCAAGAAAATCCTTCTCCATCTTTGTTTGAAGAATACGAGGGAATTCCTTATTGAAAAATAAGTTCTTGAACTCGTCCCATTTTATGGACTCAATTTCATCCCTTTGCCTCGTATTCTTGATAAGATTCCACCATTGATCTGCATAACCTTCTAAACAATACACTGCTAAGATGACTTTATCATGTTTAGAACATTGTAGAACTGAAAATATCTTTTCCGTGGTACTGACCCATTGTTCCACCACTAATGGATCAGAAGACCCACTGAATGAAGGTGGACGCTGCCTCATGAAGGATTCAACAGAATGTTGCTCCTTTTTTTTCTAGTTTGGAAGTCCTGCATGATTCATAGCTTGGGAATTTTGTGTGAGCATGGCTACAAGATTTTTTATTCCATCTCCCATAACATTTGGTTGCTCAGGGGGACAATCATTGCATTTCCAGTCGCATTCAGCATTAACATGGTTCCTTCGGGTTCTAGCCATTGACTAAAACCAAGAAGCATAGTGTGAGAAACACTAATTACAAAAGGAAAACCACATAATCAGTAATAAAATATCACACTTTAGGTCTTATCATAGGTTATTCATGGCCATTTCTAGAATACTAGGATTATGTTCTATGCTTAAACATATCTTTAGGGTTCTTACTAAGGATTTCACATTCTAGTTTCTAAAGGTTGACTATACCTTCCTCTGATACGAACTGTAGAGACCCAAATCTTTATGTACATTTAAATTACATTACATTTGAGGAATACTTAATACATAAAAAAATCCAACACTCATGGACCATAATAGTTTATGGACTTTGGAAACTCGTAACATAATCATCTAATCATGGTGAAAGATCTTCAACATCTCCCATAAAGATCTTCCCCTTTTGTTTTCTTACATAAAACCTTTATTTATATTCTGTGGAAAAGAAAACATATAAATGGTGAGCTCAAATGCTCAGTAAGGGTAAGAATGGAGAAAATAAAACAAACCATATACATTTGAACTTAAAAACATGAACATAATGTTTAAACATCAAAATATTGAGCAATGACATAAAACATGGTAGTACGTAAGGCATAGATCATAATGGAACATCAATCATCATAAAATTGCATGGGAATAAATCATGTAATTGTGGAAAAACATTAATAAAATGATATTATTTCCATATTATCCAAGATATTGCTGCCAAGACCAACTTAGGGGACACACTCCCTTACTAAAACGGGTTTACTTTCCGTTCCAGCCCTGTATTATTGAACCAAATTTACTTGCCATTCTAGCCATGTCTATCTCATAAGATATATATCATTACCCAATTTATTGGAGGGAGATATAGGTCCCACCCATCTCATAATGAAATCATTCTTACGTGTGCCACAACATGAACATAAATCAGTCATCATTACCCAAAGAATAAAATGGGTTTCATTAACATCATCCCATTATAACATAATCCATATAAAAAATCGATATCATTTCATCATAAGAAAAGTGAAACCATGTAAATCATAGAGACATTATACTTGAAACATACACATATGAAATAATTCCATCTTATATAGAATATAGTTTTGATAAAACACTTGAAATGAATTCTGGAGGAAAATATCATTGCTTCTTCAAAATCATTTTCTTTTTACAAAGTGCCATGAAATTTTAAAAGAAAAGGATTTTGTTGAAAATAGTCATGAAATCTTGTAGATTAAATTTCATTAAAATAAGGTGTTATAAAACCGTAAAAATCCATTCATGCTGTATAAGTTAAAAAAACATCCTCCTCATACTTTTAACGGAAAAGTCAAAAAGTACCACATATGGTAAACAAAAGAAAGATTCCATAAATAACACAAAGTAAAAGTAAAAGAAGGGTAAAAATGACTTTAAACATACATAGAAGAATATTAAACACTTTATGAAAAACATTTTATGGATATGGATGAAAAATATAACCCCAATAAATACTTATATATAAGCAATCTCGGATAAAAATGCGATTGCAAAATTATCCCTTACCTTATGTCTGATATGCTTTGTATGTATCCTAACCTCCTATATAATAATTTAAATAATGTCACTGACTTATTACAGAATCATATTCATTGTTATGATATCATATACGGTTCACTTATGACTTTATATTACCTGTTCTTTTGTAAATTCTATGTTAAAGCAGTGTTTTTGGTAAACTCATTTCATTTATCGTACGTGTTTCGACTTGTTTTTATTGATATTATTAATTATATCCTGATTTTCTTAATTACAGAATTTAAAACATTATTTATATATAATATATATTCAGTATATAAATATATATGATAGATCCATAAATGGAATGAAATACACCGTTCATGGAGACGGTATGTCGTACGTACGCATGAACGCTGTTTTCATTTCCTTATTGAATTGAATGGAATTAAGTAAATGAAACATATATGTACATAAATACAGTATCATTACTATGTAATATATTTCATGATTATTTATTATATATATACTTTATAATTATACTTGAATGGTTAATCATGGAAAATGAATCTCATCGGGTTCGTGGAGACGGTAGTCCATACGTACGCACATGCGATGATATCGATCCCATAATTATTGAATAGAATTAGAGTGGATGATATAATATATTAGAATCAGTATGATGTTATAATAACCATATATAGTTTTTCTTTACACCATTATACCCATCCAATTAAGGTGGTGGTGGAAAAATTGATTACACCACAGCGTGGAGATGGTATTCCGTACGTACGCACGCGCGGTGATTTCGTTTTCTGTAGGATGGATAGAAGGTGAAATGGGGTTGTTTAATATTTATAATAACATATCAGTATATTAGTGATACTGATGTTATTAAAATATAATGAAACAACTAATGAAGAAGAAGTTTAAGAATAAAGAAACTTGAAAGAATCTGTAAAGGATATTACCTCTTCTTCGACACGCCTCTTTGAAACCTCCTCTTAGGATACTAAAATTGGTCTTTGAAGAAGACCAAGACCTCTAGTATGTTTCTAGGGAGGTTGAGAAGGGAAATGTATAGGGTTTGGCCGAGCATGAAGGCTCAATGTTGTGTAAAGATGGAGGGAGGAGGTTCTCTTCTATAAGGGAGGAGAGGGGCACCTTTGGAATTATAAGAAATATTATTTTATAATAAATTCCAACCCCACATAAAAACCTCCAAAAATGACTCAAATACGAATATCAGATTAGATAGGGTTGTAATCTCATCAACTAATAAAATTTGGACACGTTGGGAATTTATTTTAAACATTATCAACATGATTTATCCTTATATAATCTATTTAATTTTATTTTTGGTAATACTATTCTAAATTTTAAATCATTATAAATAATTACTTATATGTTGAGAATTATCTGTAATTGTATAATTTATTAAATTTTCGACCATATAAATTTTAATTTATAAATTTTAAATATTTTTGTTATTTTTAAACAATTTTATAATATGTAATTTTTATAAAATAACAATAGTGTCAATTTTGAAACTATTCATTTATTTGAATTTAAATAAAATATAAAGAGAAGATATGTTCGGACTAAAAGATTTAATAGATTCATAACATGTCATATTTATCTAGAAAAGTAGTGTAGCACATTAAATAGTTCATATAATATTTATTTTAATATTTTTTAAATCATTTATTTGATATTTCAATCAATAAAATAATTTCAACATCACTATTATTTCATACTTAATGATAATTATTTAATCACTAAAAATTATAAATAAATTAATATGATGTAGATAACTCTATAGATTTTTGGGGTCTATTTATATCTGAAGTTTTATGAAGTTTATCACTAAATTAAAATTATTACACTTATAATATTTAAGAGAGTGACATGTTGTCACTTTCTTTGGTTTTAATAATAATTATATTATTTCAAGGTCAAAAGTCCATGAAATGAATCTATTCCGACCCTTAGGTGATATGGGTCTACTTTTATTAATCCAATAGGATTTTGTCAAGTGTTAGGGTAATTTTATAATCTTATTTTTACCCTTAATTACCCCATTTACCTTTAACTGTAGTAAATAAAAATTACCGTAGTTACTATTCATAATATCAAAAAATAAAAGTAACCTATTAAAATAATTTGGACCCACTGAATTAAAATATGGAATCCATTTTTCAAAATTCAAAACACAAAATTTGCAGTAATTAATTTAAAATTAATTCTGTTGTTAAGAAAACGGGTTTTAGAAGTTAAAACATCGCCAAAGATTGGAATGTTTTTACCTATGAATTCAATGTAAAATTAATGGTAATGACCTGAAATACATTAAATGGTAAAAATATATTCTATTTATACTTTTAAACTATTCAATATTATAATATAACCATATAAAATATTGCGATGAAAAAAGTTGTTTTTAATTAAAATATAGCATTTTTATAATTCCTTAAAATATGAAAGTTATGAGAATAATATGAAAAATTTATCCGAAGTAAATTTTTATATCTTGATTCCAAAGAATAATTTTATTTTGTCAAATTTAACTTATAAACATATCAAAAAATAGATTTAATGTTGGTGCGCCTTCAAAAGGCAGCAAAACTGCATTTTTTAAAAATACTTATTTTACCCAAAAATTTTATTTTGTTCACATACCATGTTTTAGAAAATGTGTAAGATGAATAATAATGTTATAAAAATCAAAATTTAGTTAATACTATTAATAAAATCTAGTCCATAATAATATTATAACAATATATCGTTGTTTAGTGAAACTCGATATTATGTACAACACACGCTATCGAGGAAGGTTGATTTTGCGTATAATGCAAGACAATATAGTGTTGTGTGTAGTGAAAGATTCCTTTTATGTTGTGTATAAAATAAGACATAAAAAAATATACTTTTCATAAAATATCAGGGTGTTACAGTCCGCCCTACAGATGGATTTTCATTGAAGAGATTCTATGCTTGATATCCAAATTTTGTAGTTTAGGTATGTAATTTTAGGTTAGGGATTTCATGTGATGGTTTTAATATATCTAGGAAGATTCTTAATTATCATGACATATGGATAGTTTTCATACACATTTATTACCTTACTCCATGGATATGTATGAAAAAACCATTCACTTTCATCAGTATATTCATATCTGGACAATCTGCTCCCTGAAATGATTTACTTGTATACCTGAAATCTTTAATAAAAGAGTTGAAACATCTTTGGAATATGGATGTACACACATACGATGCATGTTTTAAAGGAATATTTCATATGCATGCTTCCCTTATATGGATGATCAATGATTTTTTTACTTATGAAATGATGTATGAATGGATCATGAAGGAAAAACTATAATGTACTATTTTTATGAATAATACATGATATAGAAGACTTAAATGTCATCATAGTTTCAGTTTTATGGGACATTGATAATTCTTGACAATTGACTATCTGTATAGGAATAATTTTCAAAGATTTGTTAACACCATGGACACCAAAAATCAGACTCAGTATATGTCTAGAATTGATGTGCATAATTAATTGCAAGATTTCAGTTTTTTATTTAGGAAGGGTCAGATCAAATCTAGAAAGAGGAAGAATATTTCCATTAAAACTAGTTATAATCAGAAAAAGAGAAGTATCTTCTTTGATTTTCCTTATTTTTCATCCAATTTTTTTACCTCATTTCTTAGATGTAATGCACATTGAAAAAATATGTGTGAAATTTTGATTTGAATTCTTCTAAATGTGAAGGGAAAGAAACAATATTATTTATGATGTCAATGTGACTTGGTGGATTATAGAATCAGGTCTGAATTGAATCATGTATGTATTAGTGGAAATAAATAGAAAGTTACCTATGCATATTATGAGAGGAAATGTGTAGAAAAAAACTAATTTATTGGTGTACTAGAGACTATTAAAGTTCATAATTGATATTAAAGAAAAATATCAAAACAGGTCAACAGAAGATAGTTACAGAATAAATATTTGAAGACTCGTGATTATAAAATCCTTCTACATGATTTGATTCCAATAAAAATCCATCATCTTTTTTCCAATAATGTAAGGTTTTCAGTTATTCAGTTCTTCTATTTTTATAGATCCCTTTGTGGTAATAATTTTTCCTAGTCATTCTTTCAAAACATATTGGCAAAAGAACCATTAATTTAGTATGAGTAAGAGAAAATATTTCCTCCACCATTTTTCACATGCATGCTACATCTTAATGTCCATATTCCAACCAAAATACTTCTCATAGGACCTATTTGTTTTCATTGGATTCATCCCACTAAAATAAATTGTCACATATTGAAGTCTTATGTATGAAATAAGAATCATCAATTTGGTCCTCTTGTGAAAGTTTAGTTGGCTCAAGAATGTATGGATTTCTATTAAATATATTTGTTTGATATGAATACAAGATAGAAAATACCAATGATAAATAAAGAATAATATTATGAGAAAATTGAACACAATTTTCCATCACTTCCCCAAATATGGGGAATTCCTAGATCATATACATTGACCACATTACGCCGTGAAGAGTGGGAGATGGAACATCGCACAATTTTGTTTAGATGTGAATTTTTCAATCACTACATTAAGTAAGTAAATTGAATATATATATTTTAACTCATATCATGTAATTTTACATGTCTATTAAACTATTTCTTTATTTTTTCTAGTAGATAATATAAACAAATGATAAATATAAAGGATAATTCTCTATCTTTGAGAAGGAGAGAGACATTTCATTGAAAAGAGTTCTCTACTTTGTTGAAATTTAAGGTAGAAATATTACTATAAAAAATTAAAAAATCAATATTTATTTAAGTTTAATATTCATTTACATTTCAGGTATTGAGTTTTTCTGCTAATTCTATGTTTGGGGAAATAAGAGAACTAGATTTTGGTCCTAATTTCATGGTTTGTGAATACAAGTATATTATGTTCATTGGGTAAAGATTTATTATCACTGAATGAACAATAAACATGAGAAAAAAATGAATGTTTTATGGTAACTACCACAACAGACTATTATACCAATGCGTTTGATAGTAGATCTTGATGTGAAAATGTATCTTATTATGGAGTGGTAGGTAAAATACTAATATTGGATTATTACTCCCATTTTTGAGTTAGATTATTACTCTAATGTTCGAGTCACAATGAAAAAATGCAAGTTGTTTAATTTGATGATGAGAAATGAAACATTCCTTTATGATTGTGGATTTCAAGTCATTGGCATGACTCACACTCTTGCTACCATTGAACCATATAAAAAAACATTGGGTTCCCTAGACCCAACTATGCAGTACATTTTATTACTATATCATGTATACATTTATCAATACATGATATCTACTTACCATTATAGTGTATAATTTTCTGCGTACACTATTGAAATGGTAATGTTCATAGTTTAATTTTTATCTCAAATGGTTATAGAAGATCCTAGGATATTATTATAACCATTATACACTATGAAATTAATCTTAAACTAATATCATATGCTCTAGATTCATCAAACTGATTCATCATAAATGATATTTTCCTATTAGGTGTTGGGGGATCATTAGAATTGAGAATTTTTCTCATGAAGTTAGCACTTGGTGATCTCTAGTAGTGAGATCATGAAGACTGACCCACCAATATAAAGACAACATGTTTTGGGTGTTATTGGATGTCCCTATCTATGGACAATTTTATTGGTCTCCGGACATGAGACCATTACCAATGTGTTACATTTTATTGCATACTTGGATGTAAGGAAAAAAATTTGATATTAAAATCATAGTGAGGTATCTTGTGTTGGGTGCATCATTAGTGGTATGTCATTCGTTGAATGGTCCTGAAAGGATTTGTCACTTCTAGGTTAAGGAAGTTGTATATCTCAAGACTCGTTGATCAGGATGGTGCTACCTTCATAAGTCATTGGACAAAGTAGTCAAAATGTAAATTCATCCAGTTGGGTCAACAAATAATAAATAAAGAAATAGGGTGATGACATAAGTGTGTGCCTTAATTTATTATATATTTAAATACAAAGAGATTATAATACAAATTCAGTGTTCATAGGTAGGTAGTCGTTGTTATGGCTATACTTATATCTTTAGGGGTCTTGATGGGTGGCTATACTCTGCTCTTGGTCTATTGATTATATTCACGGCTATCGAGATAAGGTATTAGAGGGTCACAAACAATAGTGTGTTCAAAAATCCTCCCTATTCATTTGAATAGGTATATTAGACATGGCGGGCCCCACCATGGGGTCTAAGTATTGTCCAATGTATTAATCACCATAGAAATATATAAATCTATTATTATTTAAGTTATGAATAATTGAGATTGAATTTATTTAATGTATTTACGAGTTAAGTAAATACGAGAAAATATTACTCGAATGAATATTATTTTAATATTCAAGGTTCATTTAATATTAAGTGGGAATGAAGAGTCTAGTTAAATGACTCAGTTTTATCACGTAATATATTATATATATATTACAAGTATGTTATAAATTATTAAGCATATTTATGGCATTGTTTAGATTGTCATAATTATTATTTCTTGGACGTTGAAATAAACATGGGCCAGGGAACCCAACATGGTATTTAGAAACTCCACTATAAATAGAAGAAGAGGCTCTCTCATAAATTACTATTAATGGGATTTTTGATAGATCCTATATCTCCTCCCGCTTCCGAGAGAGATAAGAAGTCAATCCAAGAGCTCAGATCTAGACCTCCCTCAAACATCGAAGGCATCTCGATGCGGTAATTGTCGGGGCATCGAAGATGTCGTCGAATTGACGCACTAGCACCCAGAATTCTACGGTTGATGTTCCGGTGAAATTTTAAAGCATGTATGGTTGATATTGAGGTTTCCTACTATGGATCCTTTATACGATGATCTCTATCGACAAGTTGCAGTCGTGCATGGTTTTAAATTTTAACAAGTATGTTTTTTAGTTTAAATTTATGTGATATTTTAATTTATGTGAGATATTTAGACCATAATGGGGCTTAGATCGTCGGAAAAGATATGTTCCGTCATCCCGACGATGAGAATTTTAAAATCCTCGGCCCACTGACATCAGCTTCAATCCCCAGTTCTTTCAATTTTTATCAGAGGGATCACATATATTTCTAGAGCCAGAAGAAATTAATTTTCATTAAAAATTTAGCTGGGGGGTTGAAATCAATCCCAATGGTTCAGACCGTGCTTCGATCTTATTTCAAATGACCAAGTTATGAACATTTGAAATTTTCAGAATGAATGAGGTTTTTTATTTTTTCTTAGGTTTTAAAATTTTATCGACTGTTTTCAATCAATTTACAGCAATGTTTTGATGGTTTATATTCATTTATAATCAAAAGGTTTTAATGAAAATTTATAGTTTTCAATCAGTTTATGGCAAAGTTTTGATGCTTTCAAAGTTTTGATGGTTTCTCCTCCGTCATCCAGCACTCGACTCGCTGCCGGCCAGCCCCCACGCTACCAGTACTAGCGACACCCTTCTCCAAATAGACCTGGTGTCGTTGCCTCCCTCAGCTGGATCTGGCCCCGCCTTCGGCAACCAGCGCACCCTACCCAGACCTCCTCTCTCCCCGATGGCCACTTGTAGCCCACCGCCTTGGCTCATCCACTACTAACCGCCACTGGTGGCACCGTATCAGATTCCATCCATGAGCTGTCACATCCCTCTTTCTTGCTGGATCTAAAACCGATGAACCCTCCACCTGACAGCTCTCTTCGGTCCTCTATTGTTGCCAACCTCAGATCTTGTCATTCACTATCCAGATCCAGTGCTGGTGCCTCCATGTTGCGCCAAACTTTTTAGTCAATGGGGTTCTATCCTACAATAAGGTACTCCCAGATTTTATGGACCCAAAATGCCCAGGACAAAGCCTGGGTAGGTCTGCTCAACCCAGAATGGTTTTGGGCGGATCTGCCTAACGTTGAAAAGTCGAGAACTGGCTTTTCCCGATCCATTATGGGTCTGAGCAGGTTAGGTGTGACCCAAAATGGGTTAGAGCAGGGATTCGAGGCCCGAGTTAAATATAATTAATATATTTAATTTGTATAGTTTCAGAATTAAATTAAATTAATTAATAAATTAATTGTGGATAATATAATAAATTTTCCAACTCAAGCATAAATAGTTAATTTAATTTTGAAACAAAAATTAAATATATTAATTAATTTAATTTTAGTTATTAAAATTAAATTAATTAGTGGACCAATGAATAATAAAATTATTTGAATTATCAAATTCATTCAATTTAATTAATTTTCCATCATACTTTTCTAATGAAATTTAATTTTTATCGCGCATTATGTCTACCTGTTTTTTTTTGGGTTTTGAGCACCGAACTTTTGTATCTATGCATTTATTTAGCAATTAACTATTTTTACTATGTGAAATGTTTGTAATTAATTAAATGGTGGTCTGTGCATTATATTTATTTTCGGTCGAAATGTATATGGGACTGCATGTCCAATTTATATGATGAACATTTATAATAATGGTCCTCCTTGCCTATGCACTAGTATCATTGTATATTGTATGGGGATGGTGTACGACATGGATCCCGCCAAGATAACATGTTGTACATTGACCAAGATGATGTAAGACGTGACGTGGACCCTGCCAAGACGAGGCGACACTCCAAAACGTGATATGGACACCGCTAAGACGAGGCAGTGCTTCAAGACATGATGTGGACCCCACCAAGATGAGGCGGTACTCCAAAAGAAAGAGAACATACAAGATAGGGGTGAGCTATATCCAGAGTTAAGTTTCGACTCATGTATGATGCCCATTGGCTGTTTAGATAATCAATACCAGTCAGGTAGTTGTATACCTTTATGAATTTATTTATTGTTTTATTCATTTTATAATAGCATGAAAAATACATAAAAAATAAACAATAAAATTCATAAATAAGCGACGTATGTTTTTCTATTAATGTTCAGTTATGAGTAAGAAAACATAGATGAACAAGATTAATAAGAGTGAGTTACATTTTTTGAAAGAAAAACACAAAAAACCCTCAATGTTATTTTAAGTCTTTATCATCTTCCGTCATTCAAGTTTGAACAAAACTGGGTGTTCGGGGTGTCGGTGATGCTAAGGCTGAGGGTACCTCTTACTACCAGGGAGTTCTTATGAGATTAATGGAATGATTTAACTAAAATTGCAGAAAAAATATCCAAATATACTTTTTTATAATCTTAGATGCATGTGTTGTGTAAATAAAGTAATGATTTTAGATGCTAGGACTTTAATCAAAAGATAAAGGAACCATAAGTTAATGTGGTTGGTCAGCCAAGAGCCTACCTTGAACCATCCGAGTAGTGGTGTAGCCATATATTATAGACTATACAGGGAGGTTCAAGGATTCATTCTAGTAGAATACTAAAGTGAAAGAGTATTTCTATTCTAGTACAGAGGGTTTCGAGAATTCGACAAAAATAGTGGGAGACATTTTATGATTAATCGGCGATGTCTCATTTGGTAATCACTATAAATGCACTAATCAAATAAAGCTTTTTTTTTAGAAAATGGAATTTAATACCACCAGAGAAAATGTGATAAATATTCAACAAAGTTATATGTACAAACAAGCAATAATTTCTAAGTGTTTTACAGGTGCTTCTGCACATTACTACAATATAGGAAACTAAAGGTATTGCTATCCCTATACCTATTATGCCACATAATAATGCATGGGTGTAAAATTGCTTACAATAGACTCATGAATCATAAATATTATGGTTCTGTCATAATACTATCATCAACGTACGATGCTAGTTGCATTCACTGCATCATGACATAAATGATATTACATGTAGTCTCATCTCCAAGAAGTTTTGTAGGAGAAAGTGAAGAAATATTTGAATCTGATGATTACACTCACTTTTTGTAAATTGAAAGATAGTTCATGATCTTTCAATGCAACCCATTCAAATATTATTTTCACCCATTTACTCTAGTTTCATTTAATGATACAAACAAACAATATGGAGTAAGTTCTTTAATAACTTTTAGGTAAAATCCACCAAGGAATAATAATATTTAAAAAAGCATAATCTTTAATTCTTATGGAGAATAAAATGAAAAGGCGATGTGGAAAGGCCTATGAAAAGTAATTCCAAAAGAACATTATCAATATTTTCAATGAATAGAGGTTGGTTATTAAACACGAGGTTATTTTAATCGTATATTACTAAATAAATTATGTATGATTAAAACACAATGAACTGAATTGAATAAGATAGAACCCAATTCTTCTTTAGTATATATTAATTAAATAAAAGTATTGTTTCTAGCATACTTATTGGGTATTAAATACCATATTATTTTCATATATTTGTATTTAAATACAGTAACTATGTAAGTAGAGAAATATTACTAGGAGTAAGGTTTCTTATCCAGGCAGCTGAGAAAGGGTGATTCCTATGTCAGTAGTGAGAAACACATAACATCCTATTACTTAGTGAATGATTCTAGTTAAACATGTTTTTGATTATAACCAAAAAATTTATCTCACATTCCATATGGACAAAATGAGACATTATTCCATAGTTAAGAATGAATTTTGTTGTTGGTTTCACATAATCGACAAATAGTTTAGTGTTACATGAATCATAAGCAATAAGGGATGAATATAAAAATATAATACTTTTACCCAATTGTGGAAAGATAATCATTTTTCCAGAAAAAAATAAGTATACATCACGTATATACCTAGTATGGTATTATAGGTTACACATCTAAACATTTTTGTTATAATTTACATATTTAGTTTGGGAAACAAAACCTTTAGAAATAAAGTTATGTCACAAAGATTTTGAATTAGTTCAATAATTGAGCGTGAACTATTTCAAGGGAAATCTAGTGGTAAAATTACATCACTAGATTTTGTTATGTTATTAAGGAACATAAAAGTGAAGTATAAGAATTTTCAGAATATATAAGGTGCTTCAGATCGGGATGCCAAATAATATCTTGACCAAGCATTAATCGATCATGATAATTTATCATGGTGTAATTCTTAAATGCATATTACATTATCTATATCACGACATTGATGTTCATGAGGATTGATTATGAGTCTTACATGGTAACATTGATAAAAAAATGTAGCTTGGAGAAATTTTTAAATTCCCATTTTATACATCAAATTTATGATGTATATAGTATCAATGTTACAATTTGTAGTAACTTACATTATATATCAATACATGCTTTTCAAATTACGACACAAACCCATAAACAATATATAAACTAAAACTAAAAAATTGATATCATATGAGTCATAGTATGATTCAAATCAATTATGTCATAGGACCTGTGTTTAGATGCAACAAGTTTGTTAGGATATAAAAAAACATGCATTAAATTAAACACATTGTGAATCTAAGGTAATTATCCTAATAGTTTCTTAGGACATCACATAAATACCTTAGATAGAAAAGAGGTGGTCAAGTAATAGACTACCTTTCTATAAAAGGGTGAACATAATGAGAGAATGATTTAATTGGGTCTAGTCAATTCTCTAGATGAAAAAATGTTTGTATTTGGAAAAATTTCTACAAGTACATGTGGAATAGGAATGTTCAAGAGACACAAACTACATAGGAAGGTTAAAAACCATGATGATAGTTTTGAGTTCACCATGGTTGGTGATATATTATTCATTAAGAATAATAATTCCTACAAGTAAGTAGTAAATGAAAATTATCTAATATTTACAAGACTAATAAAATTTAATAATTTATTCCATGTAAAAAATTTCAAAGGGGCTTATTACTATGAATACTCGGGTGCGTATTCAAGACAATTGATACATGGATGGTAAAAGTGTGGTACCAATATCAATTTATTGGTTATACCAAGTAAGTATGCCTAAATCGATTAGAACATTACTTGCCATAGATAAATTTTAAGATCATTTTATTGGTAATTGTATGTCAAGATAAAATTTTGTGAAATCTGTCTATACGATGCAACCAGAAGGAGATGGTGACATCACATAATGCCAATAAGGGTTGAAAGTTACTCAAATATAGTTCATGATTAAATTAAGCAACAAGATATTATAGCATTCATTTGGAATGAATATTTTTCATGTGTCTTCAAATGGTTATAGAGAGAGCAATTTTTTCCAAGAAAAATATGTTTGGAAACATATGGAAAATAGATATTGGTCTTACAGTTAGTTATGATCAGGATAGAAATAATTCTACTGTGATTGAATTATAGTAGAAACCTAAGTTCTTAGGAATATGATCTTCTAAGGTAGATCTAACAGTTTGTTTGACCTATTAAATCATACATATAGTGATGTGGTATTGAGAAATACAAGTAGGAACAATTGAAAAAGAAATTGTAACCAATGTCACATGTCATAATCTCTCTGGGTTGTCATGTTTGGAACAAGGGAAAAGATTAAAGTTGTGAGTTGGGTTCCCTTCAATTCAATGATAGATCAATAATGTATTCCATGATATGTAAAATAATTGATATTTCCAAGATATAATTTGATAGTAATAGGATATCAATTATATCCACGAGTACTTCAAGTGAATCTGTTTGAACTATCTGATTGTACTTCGACAAGTGCAAATGATATGTACCTGGTAAGTGATGAATTAAGATACTAGTTATGGTGGGACACAAACTAGTCTTCCTTAGATTAGTGTGATCTAATATCACAGTTAGGATAAGGTGTTGAGTAAGACAAGCTCATATAAGCTAGTGGAAGCCATACCTACAAATATAGAGTACGTTGAATCTTCTATGGTCTCAAAGAAGTAGTTATCAAATTCAACGATTTTTCCAGTAAATGGAATCACACCTAGAAAATAAAGAGTTATAATAATTTAAATTATGATATTATTACTATCCAATATTTCAAGTTATGAAAATGGAAAAAAGAGATATACTCAAGGATACAATCTCTTGAGAAGTTTTACCCTATGAGATAAGGTTTCATATTGCAGAATTTCCGTGGAATAGAAACATGGATGACCCAATAGATAAATCTGTTACTCTACAAATACATGATATTTATCATGTGAGTAGCTAACAACCATTATTATCAATTTGGATATAGTGAAAATGAGAGTGTTGAAATAGTGGGTGACCTGGACCCAACTATTCAGTACTTTTGATTACCATATCGTGTATACAGTTAGCTATGCATGATGTATGCTAACTATTATAGTGTAGAATTTTCTGCTCCCACTATTGAGATGGTAATTTCCAAGTTTAATTTTCATATCAAAAGGGTATAGAAGATTCCATGCTATAATGAGAACCCCGAGATACTATGACATTAATCTTAAACTAAGGTCTTATGGTCTAGATTCACCATACTGATTAGACATAGTTGATGTTTAACTATTAAGTGTTGGGGGATCATAAGCATTGAGAAATTTTTTCATAAAGTTTGCACTTTGTGATCTCTAGTAGTGAGATAATGAGGAATGACCCTCCAATAGGAACACCACATATTTTGTGTGTAATTGGATGTTCCTATCTATGGAAATGTGTGTTGGTCTCTCAACTTGAGATCATTACCAATGTGTTTCATTTGATTGCATACTTTGATGAAAAGAAAAAATCATGATATTGAAATCATGGTGAGGTATCTTTTGTTGGTTGGGTCATTGGTGGTTGGAAATTGCTTGAATGGTCAAGAAAGGATTTGTCACTACCAAGTTAAGGAAGTTGTATATCTCAAACCTAGTTGATTATAATGATTCTACCTTCATAGGTCATTGTCCAAAGCAGTCAAAAGGTAAGTCCATCTGGTTAGATCAAAAAATAATAAAAAAGAAAAAGGGTGATGACACAAGTGTGCACCCAACTTTATGAGATATTTAAAGACAAAGAGATTATAATAAAAAGTCAGTGTTCGTAGGTTGGTTGTCATTACTATGGCTATCCTTATCTATTTAGGGGCCTTGATGGGTTTCTAGACTCCACTCTTAGTCTATGGATTTTATTCTCTACTGTCGAGATAATGGCCTAGAGGGTCACAAAGAGTAGCGTGTTCAAGAATCTACCCTTTTCAGTTGAATAGGTATATTGGATAGGGCGGGCCCCACCACGGGGTCTGAGTATTTTTCAATGTATCGATCACCATAGAAATAAATAAATCCCTTATTATTCAAGTTATGATTAATTGGGATTTAATTTATGTAATATATTTATGAGTTAAGTAAATATGAGAAAATATTATTTGAACGAATATTATTTTAATATTCAAGGATTGTTTAATATTAAGTGGGAATTAAAAGCCAAGTTAAATGGCTCATTTTATCACATAATATATTTTTTACATATTACAAGTATGTTAGAAATTATTAATAATATTTTTGGTGCATTTTAGTTCATCATAGTAATCATTTAGTGGACGTTGAAATAAACGGGGGTCAGGGAACCAAATCGGGTATTTTGAAACTCCACTACAAATAGAGGAATAGGCTCTCTCATCAATGACTATTCATGGAATTTTGGCCAGAGACTCTCTCTCTACTCCTTCCTAGAGAGAGAAGAAGTCGATCCAAGAACTTAGATCGAGATCTCCCTCATGCATTGAAGGCATCTCGATGCGGTGATCATCGGGACATTAACGACATCGTCGAATCACCGAACTAGCACCTGGAATTCAACTATCGACATTCCAGTGGAATTTTGAAGTGCATGGGGATGATCTAGAGGGTTTATTCTATGGATATTTCGATCAATGATCACCATCGAAAATTTTTAGTCCTGTTTAGATTCAAATCTGAACAAGTATGTTTTTCATTTTAATTTACATGCTCTTTTAATTTATGTGAGATCTTTAGACCATAACGGGGATCATATCATCTGTGATGAAAAGTTTTGTCATCCCAACGATGAGAATATTAAAATCCCCAACCCATCGACTTCCGCTACGAGCTCCGGTTCCTTGAAAATATGTATTGGAATCAATGCAAAAACAAGTTTGTTATGTGAAAAATCATATTCAACCTGAATTTGGTGTCATTATTGAAGTAATCCCAAGACATATTTTTGATGATGGTTTTGATGGAATTAACACTATTCCTACTCCCATTGTCCCTAATACATTTATTACTTATGATGAATCTAATATTTCAATTATTAGAATTGATTGTGAACTTGAAGTTTTGGTGGGAAATATATATAATCATCCATATATGGTATAAGTTATTTTGGTTTAGCTCGACTTGGGTTATTAATGTTGGTACTATTGAAAATGATTTATTAATAATTACCCATATTTTATATCCAACATGAACTTCTTATGAATTTTAAATATTTTCTCGTTGCAATTTTCTTTGAGTTTCACTATATAATATCAAATTGAACTATATTAAAAACCTATCAAACCGAACAAAATAGAAATAATTAAATAGGAATAAAAAATAGATGTATTGATTTGGACATATTAAAATATTTAATATAAAAATAAAAACCAATGAAAATAATGACCTAAAAAAAAATTGACAAAATTTCCTAACCCAAAATATGAAAAAAAATTACCAATGATAAATAAAAATAGACAAATGACCTAATCAATTGAAAAAAATGAACCAAATGACCAAACAAAAATAAAATTGGACAAATGTCTTAATCATTTGACCAAAATAAACCAAATGACCTAACCAAAATTTAATTGGGTTGAATTTAAAATAGAAGAAAACTATATCAAACATGATAATTCGAATGTATTAATTTTTATATGACATGTATTATGTTTTCATATACTTCCCACTAAATATAAAATGTTTTTAATATCATTATGTATTCTGTATTTGGTTTAAAAAATTTTACTACTTAATTAAATCATGTATAATATTATTTCTTATTTGGATTACACATTAGTTATAGATTTATAATTAATTACATTTTTTTTCAAATTTCGGAAATGAAAAACATTAAGGAGATATGAAGAAAAATGATTAATGACAGTTATCACTGAATTAGAGAGATGGATGTTACTCCATTGGTGCCTGTTTTGAATATTTTATTTCATATATATATATATCAATAACATATAATTCCATATGATTATTTTGGTTTTTAACTTTTAATCAAGATCCACCAACTATGAGAAATTTATTTTTTGACAATCCTAGTGGTCCAAGTGTTCAAACTGATGATAGAGGGGGTGGTACAAGAGCTACACGCTGCACTCAGATTACCTGATGACACTTCATCCTTCACCTTCCATACCATCTACCACACATTCTAATCTCAAGGTGTCATTAGAGACACCTGTGATATTTATACAGCCCATGTTTCACCACCATTTGCTTCTCAACCTCTATTCCTATCTTTTATCTAATGATGATTCCTACTCCTCATCGATGTTATGAATTTTCACAGTGATCTATGTTATTTACTTTTCCTTACACTTTCTTCTCCCTAAGATTCTATATTAATACTTCTTAGAGTTTTGTTACAATACATTTTGGAGTTACAAAGCATACATTGAGACCCACTCTATCTATACAGGTTGATGTTCCTTCAGAGCCTGGGGATCCAGCGTCACCCATTGATCATCTTGCCTCAAGTATATTTATAGAACCCCAGTAAATTTTTTACCCTTATTTATTTTAATTATAAGGTGATTTGATATAATATTTGTTTTTTTTCTTAAACAAATGGATCTTTTGATAACTGGTGTGGGAATAAATGCATGCATGCAATGTGGAACCATCACACACATCTCATGGTAGTGTGCATTGAGGAAAACATAATGATTGATAAAATAGGACAGGAATGTAGGAGTGCTATAAAGACACTTTCCAAATAATTTTATATTATTCTAGTCAAGACAATATCTTAGAACCACCTACCAAATGATGTTAAGGATAATGCATGGGAATAGATACGGGTAAAAGAATTAATTGGATTTAATGTTATATAATAATTGGATTTAAATGAATTAACATTTTAGTGTCAGATTTGTTTTAATTTTCCCAATAGTGAAGCTATAAGGACAACACATCTCATGGATTTAGGTAAGATATATAGAGTATACAAGAATGAGTTGTATATTGGTTGGCACACTAGACTTAGTATAGATTTAGAGGCCATTCCTGTCATGAATAACTGCCTGGTATAATATTTTTGGGAAATGATTGCTCATTGGACAAGTACCGAGTTCATGATATTAATCAAATTTGAGGGTTTTGAATGACAATTAACACAATTTTAAATAATATATTCATTTATATTATTAAATATTATTTTTTTGGAAGCCTTAGGAGGAAATAAACAAACAAATATGCTAAAAAATACCTCCTCACTTTGGGGCAGACTACAATTCTAAACTATGAGAGGAAGCATGTATGACACATGTTTAGCATTATAAGAGAATTGTATTTCTAAAAAATGTTTATAATTAAAATTTATTTATTTATCCTATTATGTTTCTTAGTTACAAATTCTATTTTTATTAATGTATGCGGTTAAATTTGAATAATATCACTCAATACATCCCTAAAATCCCACCATGGATCCAAAATCACAATGAGGAATATTTATACTAATTAGAACATTTAGCAACCTCATAACACTTTTTATCTATCATATATATCTGAAAACAATGGGATAAATTCATGAATGACATATATAATCTTTGAATTTAGAATCATCCTTAAACCTCCTTTGAATAGGTCATTAACTTCCTATGATTAATTGTGTAGTGGTTTGTTATAATGTCTCTTTTCAAGTTAACATGTTGTGTCATCTTCCTATTTATTGGATCAGTTTTCCTTAATTCACTCCAAAAAAGAAAATTTAGTATTGACAGATTTATCAAATATAATATGATCCACATGGTCTCATGGAAGTGATCATGTTCTATTCTTTTTCTTATTCATCCTCAAATGAAAAATATTTTTTTCAAGTTATTATACAATTGTTGGAGTTTATGTCCCATTTAATAAACTTTTTTCCTCCTAATAGAATTATATTCATAAAATTATAGTGAATAATATCTCAATATTAAATTATAGAAGATCCATTTAATGGAGTAATAATATTTTCTAATTTTTAAAATTGTACAAAAATAACCATATTTAAAAATAATTTGAATATCGATTTAATCATATATTTTAATTTTATTTAAATAAAAATATATCTCAAGATAATATTCCATGTTATAACATAGATATCTCATACTCAACATCTTTATATTTCCCAGAATAATTGAACTCCTCTATTTAATCATACCAAAGATGCAGGCATGAGATTAAAATTGGAACACCCTTTTATGTTTTGAATATTCTAACGAAATTAAGTTTTATTTAGTCCACATATTCATGGAACACATGAACTACAAATTCTAGGGATAAATATACATTTAATACAGACAACATGAATTAAAAACAACTTCGTAAATGAAAAAAATTATCCGTCCATCGTATACCAACTTCATATACTTGATATTTTCACTTGAAGGAGGTGTAAGATAAATCCATTGAATGTGATCATTTTTGTCACTATAATTCATCTACCATATGTTATATTTTTAGATTCATTTATAATTAATATCTATATGATTTTAGTTATGAAACTAATTTTTAATAATCTATTATAAATTATGGTTATATAACATTCAATATCATTGTAAAAGGAGGTTTTGAATATTAAAGGATGTGTGCCTTGAGTAATTTTTTTCCTGGAGCAGAAAGAAAAAATATGGAAGTGCTGTCAATGAACTGAAAAAATAGAAAATTATAATTGTTACTTTTTTTATTTCAAATTATAAATATCTATTTTGTATCTGAATAATCCATTTTTATTTGTAACAGTGTGCTTTTTAGGCCCTTGATGATCAGGAAGATGAAAACTTTGGTACAAACAATCATTTACATTAGGTTTTTGGAGCCGAGCACCATGGAAGAGTTTGTTTTCATCCAGGGAAGAGTAATGTCCTGAAGAGATATTGACCCACTTCAATTTCCAGTTCTGATAGCATCGATTTAGAAAAAACTAATGCATGGATATCATAGGCTATGGCCCGGGTAGAAAAGGCCCAAACTATGGTCATTCGGGAGCATGAAAAGAATCAAAGGGCCAGTGATGAATTCATGAAAATGTGGAAGTTTTATATCCACCACTTCCACCAGATACCACTGTGGATTTTGATGCCTATATATTAATGTTTCATACAATATATAGTACATTGGGAACTAGTTATAGAGGTGTTTGGGAAGATTACGTTCCTAGTGATGGAAATGACGATGAAGAGGAATAGGGTGAGGAAGAGGGTGAGGAAGAGTATAAGGACGAGGATGAGGTTGAGGATGAGGATGATTCTGAGGATTAGGTCGAGGATGAGGATAATAATGTTGACAATGATAGTGATGGTGATGATGAAAAGATTTATCATTTACATTTTTTACTCATATTTATGAGATTTTATGTTTGATGATTTATTATGAAAAAATACATGTGATATTTTTTTATTTGTTATCCCTAGTCAAATACATCGATTTATTTCATATGTTATCATTATTTTTGTATTTATTTGTGTCTATTTTTGGGGATTTTGTTGGTTTCATTGTAGGTTTTGTTTGTTTGGAGGTTTTGTTTTTATTGTGTGTAGGTTCTATGGGAATGAGGGGAAACTACTTACTGGGGAATTGGGGGGGGGGGGCTATACCAATAGTTTTAATGAACCGTTTATTAATATAAAATTCACCAGAACCTAGTCCAATGGTTCAATAAAAACTATTTTTATAGGAAATTTCTAACAACCTATAAACCAACAGTTGGGATAATTGTTGGCATAGGATATACCAATAGTTCTCTAGCCTATACCAATAGTTTGGAATAATTGGTATAGAATATAATTTTAATATTGTATGTTATTGTTATTAATATACTATAAAATATGAAATCATCTCATGATATGAATCTCTATTAATATCAAAAAAGATATTCTATTGCTCACGAGAAATGCCTTTAGTTACTTTATCATACAGCTGTCATGAGCTCAGCGATGTGTCATTAAACTCACACAATAAACTCCATTTCAAATATATCTATTTATTAAAAAATTCAAATTCCATGAGAATAAAATGTAGTTGGGGACATCAAAATGAAAAAACTTCTACAAATAAATAACATAACACTTTTTATGTATATTACAAAATTTTACTCATATATTTTAAAATAGTTGCCAAGGAATATTAAATTAATATTAATTTTACTTGATTATTAAAGACCTCATTTTTCCAAACTATAGGAATATTCCTCTAATATTTATAATTAATTTGAATTCTCACCATCTCATAAGCAATATTCCCAAGAATCAACCCATATATTCCTACAACTTCGCTAGTAGGAACCCTGAACTCATAAAATGGAATGATTATATTGTATTCCTTCAGGTCCCATACATCTATAATGTTCATATCTATATTCCTTCTATGCTTATCCTTCTCCATTTGAAAAAATAAATAAATAAATAATAAAATATAGAGTTTTTTTAAATAATTACATACATTCCAGTAACGGTAATTCCCCAATATCCCCTAAGTAGACGGGTAACAAAATTTTCCATCATTGGAGGTGAATCAGTTGGTGGGATACCAATGAAATCTATGGAAATGGATGGCTCGCTAGTAGTATTGGGTATAGTAGAATCCCTGGAATCCATAGAAGATGACGGAAATGTGGCATACTCCAAGATGTTGATTAGCTAGGACCCTGATTTTTTTTGTTCTTAGAATTCCAATAATTCAAATGGATCAGGTGTATTAAATTTATAAAAAATTAAGAACTAAAATATTTTTTCACGAAATAAAAAAGAAAAAATAGAATAATATATATATGTAAGAAACACTCATCAATGAGAAATTTTAATATATTTTCCTTACCAAATTATATATTCAACTATCATCATCTTCATTTTCTTTTTTGTTATCAACCTCTGTTGCAATGATTCATTCATTTTCACCCTATCATGCAAGTTCTACTGTTTTGATATTTTCAGTAAAAAATTTTCAATGTTTTTTGGTGGATGAGGTTCACTATCGAGAATTACCAATTGATATTCATCACCCATATCATACAAGTATCTCTACATTAAATGTACAAAACACTCCAACCTTCATGTATGTCATCATCAACATAATAAACCATCTTCACCGGTGAAGCCTAGATAAATGGATCATTCTCTGCACTATCACCAGTATGGATCCACCAAGATAAGTTGATAGAGGTAAAATGTAACAAATATTTCATTATACCCCTATCAATGTTGACCCTCTTGAATTTGAAAAATACAACTAAAAACAAACCGTGACATTTTAATTTAATTATATCATTCGGATTTCTATATCAACCCACCTCTTTAAGTGTAAATACCCCACTATTTTTAATCTTCAAGTTATCATCACAATAAATTTTATGAAACATCGATCCATGAATATTGTAGGAATCAAATATCTTATCCTTCTTTAGTGGACCTTCAGACAAAAACATAAAATCATATGATATTTTAGCTCAATAATCACCATTAATTATCTAGAAAACAAGATATAAGGTGTTTGTTTTAACTTAGAAAACATAACTACAAATCAATAATAGGAATATATGTATAGACTTAGATAATATAATAACCATTAAAAAATCTATTTATTAACATATTTTGTAGATTCCATTTCATTTAGAGATCAACCCCTTAGTCATATCTTTTTTTGAAATCCAAATTCTTCAATAAATGGATCTACAATAACACTATTCAGTAGCATATATCTATGTGGTTCTAGAAACTCCAATTTAGTCAATATAAGATTCGACCCCTTTCGAATTGGTCATCCAATAGATAGAAATACCGATGACCAGTTTTTATAATGATAATTAGTTATCATTCCATAGAAACATTCATGATGATTGAATCTAGTCTCAATCCCATCCAAATACCTAAAATAGAAGGATAAGCACTCTTCACCAATGTAAACTTCAGTAATAAAGCCTTATAGTTGATCTTTATTCCTCACATATTATTTAAATGACCTAATTATTTGATTAAATAAATAATAAATATATTAAAAAAATAACTCAATGATTTGATAAAATAAAATTCACTAATGAAAACAAAAATAATATCAATGTTCCTCTTAACTGGATACATCCATCAGTAGTATACTGGTCCACCATGATTAGCTTCTTCAACCAAATGAACAATAAATTGAACCATGACTATAAATAATGAAGTGGGAAATAACATCTCTAAATGAAAAAGTTTCAAAAAAATTCATTCTTGAACTTTATCAATCTTAGTTGGATTTGGAGGTTTTCTCTAAAGCCCTCTAAAAAGGCACAAAACTCAATTAGAACCCCAGTTAATTTTTCAGGAAATGTATTACATGATGCCAACGGAAACAATACCCCATCATAATATGTGATTCATCACTTTTCAATCCATTTAACTTTCTATGTTTTAAGCTAATTCACCTTGATATGTTACTTAAATATATATATAGCACTTTTATATTCCTTAAATTCCTAAGGAATATATATTTTTCATGATTTTCATTGTAAAAATATCCAAAGGGTAATTTCCATTCTCACCTTCCCACAAACCATGATCTATATTCATTGACTCCAAATCCTTACAAGCATTAAGTTTATCCTTCAATTTACCATGCTCGTTAAGCTATGTAAAAATTACATTGTCACATGAATTATTCTCAATACACATTAGGTCAAGATCATGGAATATCAAATTAAACTCTCAATAAGAAAGTTTGAAAAATGAACGTGTTTTTTCCATTGTTTTGTTCCACCTGCTTCGGATATTGTACCTCATACACTTTTCCCCTTTTTTAAATTGAGGACAATTTCTAAATTCATCGGTGACATTAATTAATTATCCTAAGTTTTTTGAATCACATAACACCTTCTACAACTTTCGAAATCCAATATTTCCATTGATTCATGTCTTTTTAAACATAAATTTATGAGAAACATTGAGAAATAAAAAATAAACCATGAAACACCATTTTCTTTTATGAGGTAATATTTGAGGTTAAAAATCAAAATTACAAACATGAAAAGTTAAACCAGTATGAGTGTTTGAACCATATAAATTTCCTAGTCCTGGAAAGTCACTAATTAACCACATTAAAGAAGTATAAATTCTTCTTAGTTTTCTCATTGAAGCATCATATGTTTCGATGCCATCATTCCATAATTATCACAATTATTTTATTAGAGGTTTAAGGTATACATCAATGTCATTTCCATGCACTTACATTACAAGAATAATCATTTAAATAATGAAATAATTATTCTTCATAAACATCCGTGTAGTTATATTATATGGGATCAAAAGAATAGACCAAATACTAAAATTAATTCTTAAACTGCCAAAAGGGTTAAAAACATCTGAATCCAACACCAAACATACATTCCTAGGATCCAAATAAAAACATGGATATATAGAATGAAAAATATTCCATGATTATGAATATTTTGGGTGTCTTATCAAGCCATCATAACTATTTTAAGCATTACACTTTATGTCTTATGTTGTCTTAGATGAAATGAATAATCTTTGAATGTATGGTTTTAGAGGAAAGTATTGAAATACCTTTGCAAAAGTTTTCTTTTTTTTATTCACAAGAATGGATTGATTTATACTCCCATTGTTTTTCATTGACTTATATCTTCATGTATCACATATTATAAATTCTTCTTCATTAGACTATTCTCCCTAGTAAAGCATGAAATCATTAGGGTATTCATGTTTCTTTTTATAATCAAGTCTAAGTTTATTGATGACTTTCTTCATCTCATAGAATGATGAATGGATCTTAGCTTCACTAAATTCATCATGAATCAACTATAAAATCATAAACATTTCTTTTTTAGTAAATCCATAGAGACATTTTATATTATATAACTAAAGTGGAAATGAAAATTTAGAATAATTTTCACACCCTTCATATGGTTCTCGTTTTCCGTATTCAACTAATTCATAAAACTAATTTTTTTGTCACAAAAGTTATGAAAACATTATCCTTCTCAAGATCAAATGAAGGATATATTAATCTATTAAAATATTGGACATTGTGTTTTGCAAAATAAAACAAATTTAAAATGGAATTCTCCTCTTTCGGGTCACTTTGTGATTCGTTGACATTATAATCATTGTTTTGACTTTCCATAAAATTTGATTCACCATTCCAAATCAAAAATTCATATGGAACATAAAACTATTTCAATATCAAATGATCATATACTTATTTTCTATTTAACTATTGCTTGAATTTATAATCAGGACACATACATTTTATTCTCCATCAATTGATCAGTTTTCAATTACCAAAAAGCTTAGTCATAGGCAAATCCCCTAACCATTTATTAAAATAAAATAAAAATTCTGAAAAAAGTGCCACAAGATCAAAACATAATCTACATACCATCAAAATCCAACCTATCACCACCTCCATGAACAAAGTCTTCATCTGTAGTCGCATATTTCCATTTCGAGCTCTCACATTACTTGAGGACCTTTACATACATTCTCTTAAGATTCATCTGTTCCAATGAGAGGAATTCATTAGTAGTTTGCATACCTTTGTTAAATGAAATGGTGGACTTCAGCTTTGGTAAGAAAGAGTATTCGATCCTCTACCATCTTCACGGCGATGCAAGCATATCATCCTGGCTCCCAGACAACACTTTCTTCCCTCCCTGAACAACATCACTATATAAGGGCCAGACCATGCCACTCCCATCTTCTTTGTCACTATCAAATAAATCCTCCCATTTACTAGGGATATGAATATCCTAATAAGGATCAAGTTGGTTCTGATGGAGCTGACAATTAGTGTCGATCCTAGCTAAGAATTTCAGGTTTTCTATCAATTCATTTCCTTCACGAACCCCTTTTTCAAAGCTCTCATTCACTGTAGAATCCATCTGAAAAGTTATCTGGGCTTGCATGTTGGCACTGTCATGTAAGACATCATCCACACCCTCTTGCTTCAGCCTTTGAAACTAGTTCCCTATGGAGACATCATCCAGCACACCTTCATTACCATCAGCCCTTCCCTTTATACCAGTAGCACATACCTCTAAAATCTTGACAGAAAGTCGATCCTCACATCCAATAGACTTCAAATTTCCCACAGCCCCAAACCTCTGCTCTTCAGTCCGAATGACACCATTATTGTTTCCAGTCCAATGCTCTTCATAACCAAGATCTCCCTTATCAAAACCCCTATTAACAACCTACTTCTCACCATCCCCCACCCTCAGATCAGATTTGAGCTGGTCCAAGACTACACTAACCAGCAGATTGGAAGGGGCCACTACCTATCCACCAACTGCCACTACAGCTCGCTTCCCATAATAAGACTCCATACCATTATCCACATCGGGAAATTGACTCTAACCCTCACCTATCTTCACCTTTGGATCAAACCTCATGCTCCTCTGTTCAACATAACACTGCGACACCTGATGCCCCAGATGATAATATAAAAATTATTCCAGACCCTTGGAATACCACCATGTGTTTTGAGGTATGTTAATCCAAATTTTATCCATAGGTGTTGGATTTTAGTCTCCCTACACATTCAGATATAAATATATAACTATTTAATCAAACTAGTAAAATTGAAATTAAACATCACCCAAGTTCATCATTGACTAGGGTAGGGTCTTGATTTGACATAACAAAAATTCAACATCAAACGGATTCAATCCAAAATTAAAAATATAAACAAAACTAAATTATATAGAACATTATCCAATTTAATTAAAAATCATATATAAATTCAATCAATAATACCTTTAATGATTTCAAGGGTTGCAGTCACTTAAAAATGGTAAGAGAAGTATTTAGGGGTAACTGTCGAGGAGCAGGTGGGATTCAGAGTTACAACGGTCACTGAATGGGGGGTTGGGTTTACGACGGTCGTCGAAAGAGGGGATCTAGGTAATTTTAGTAGTGGATAGGGGGGGGGTGGTTAGGGTCACTTAGATCACATAAAGTAGGGTCAGGTACATGACAATAGATGCTAGGGAGGGTTGGGTCATGGTAGTCACCGAGAAGGGGTTCGGGGTGACACCAGTAGTTGGAAGGGGTATTGGCTGATGACAGTCACCGACAGGGAGGTCGGAATCAAAATGATCATCATCTTTTATTTTTAGGTCTTGAAAATGATGAGGGGAATGAGAGGTGGGGTTGGGGGTCAGGGGTGATCACCAAGGGGAGCAGGAAGTTTAAGGGGGGGGGGGGGGGTTAGGGTTGGGGGTCACTGATGAGGGGAACATGAGGTGGGGGTCACTGTCAAGGGGAGAACAAGGTGGGGGGTGGGGTTGGGTCACCTCTGAGGGGAGCACTAGGTGTGGTCTTGGGGTCAGGGGTTTCCACTGACGAGGGGAGTAGATGGTGGATGGGTCGCTGTCGAGGAGGGGAGAGGGAGGTTAGAGCGGGGGGGGGGGGGGGGTCGCAAAGTGGAGCATGGTAAAGGAGGGGGGGGGGAATTTGGGATTTTTTTAAAAAATATTTAACAAAATTTTAATTGGAACACCATCTAATTGTTAAGATAATAATAAAATAGTTATGTTATAAAATCAATGATATATTATAAATATTTTTACACAATTTATTTCCCAACGATTATTAGAAACTTCATTAAGAACTAGTTTTTTTTGTAGTGGAAGGTTGTTGGAATTAAAATTATTACGTCTAATGATAAGGATAATGGAGTAATATCTACTTATATTGGGCCTTCTATGGTCATCCTAGCTTTGTAGATGAAGGGCATGACATGGGATGATGTCGTAGAAGAAGGTTGTGCCTCCTCAGATGATTAAACTAATTTTCAAGAGTCTTCTCTCCTAGAAAAACTCTGAAGTAAGAACAAAATTCACTCATATAAATATATCGATACAGCTTCTTGATATTATATTACACATATTTAGGAAACTAAAATATGTATTTATGATTTTTTAGAACTTCCCTAGCTTAGAAAGATGATTCTAAATGATCATGGTCTTATTTGAAAAATTGGATTAGATGTTGCTATGAATTTTATGTCATCGATAATGATTAATGTTTTTGCTGCAACTACATCAATAGAGGACATGGTTAATTCTTTGAAGGGCATGTAAAGAAATAACTTATATGAACACCAAGCTGTAGATGGTGATCATGATAAGGAATTGATCGATGGTCAATCCATCGATGAATATGTTTCTCAAGAATTGGTTTAATAATAGATAAGACTGGAATAAATAATTATTTTAAGGAACCATAAAGGCAATAAAAATATTTGTGGATAAGGAGGGATTCCAATTGGTCATCCCTCAAAAATCAAAATAACTTGACCTTATAGGTAGAAATTCTTTAGTGGTTCCACCCCTGCTGGTTGTACATCCATGTACTGATGAAAATGTGGAGTGATCTTACCCACCCCACTTTAGTGATTTAATGAAAAATTCATAAGACTTTTTTGGTGAGGGATCATATCTGGAATGTGATAATTATTGAGAAAGGAACTCTGGTAACATACATGATGAAGATTAGGATGGTGAAATAACCATCAAATGTATTAGAAAGAAAGAAGTTGATTGGTATTTTTTACATCTTGAATTAATTTATTCACTAACAGAGCCTGATGTCTTCAGCATCAATGATTATTTATCATCCTAGAGGTTTCTATCATTAAACATTGAAGATAGATCATGATCTGATCCAAAAATAGATTTTCAGGTTTTTTCTTCAAAATTCATGATTTTTTCCACTCTTGGTGACTTGTCTGAATCATTATCAGATAATGACGTTGAGGTCCGGAAAAAGAATACATGATAGATAGGCCAACATCCAAAGGTTAGAGGAAAGTACCCAAGGAATTTGGGATCCATGCAGACTTGAAAGAGCTGAATTATTATGTTTGGATTCTTTTATTCAGATGTGGTCACTTTATTCCTTGTACAAACCATATACTTTTTCTTCTAATTTTATCTTTTTTAATAAATTTGGAGTCTTGGGATTGGTATTAAATCCCTAACTGATCCACCTTGGTGGTGAAGGGAGTTTCCAGTAGCAGTGGGACCAACATTATGGGGGCATAGGGAGTTTCCAGTGGCAACCTTCATCGTCTTGAATAATGATCATGGGATGTGCATCCTTGGGATGGGGCGCAGATGATGGATCGAGGCTATATATGACTTCAAGATGGGGAATGGGAAGACTTTGGGCAGTGAATAATGACCTTGGGAAGAGGTGATGTCAACCACTGGTGGCAACCCTAATTAGGGTTAACTTGGGTGGTGTGTCCTTGAGTTTGGTTTTTGGCCATTTTTGGGCTGTTATATTTTTTGGTCCTTTTTTTTGAGTTTTTGTTGCACCTTTTATTTTAAATGTCTCATAAATTTGTTACCCTTTCATGGCACATGTTGGGTGCAGGTTTCTTGAGAGGTTTTCTGTGGCTGGGGTGCCAGAGTGTTTCAACTCTCACGATGACTGTTAGTGGTATGGGATGATGATGGGTGGGTTGGGCTCTACTCACACTAGACATTGGTGGTAGGGGCACCAATGGGGTTGTTGAATAAGACTAACATTGATGTGGCGAGGCATGGATAACACACAAGTGTTGATGCTGAGGGCACAACGTTGCACCTAGGGTGGAATTTTATGGATGACGACATGACGACATATGGGATTTAGTTGTGTAGGGTTCGTCTTAGGAGGCAGGCTCATGGTGGCCACATGAGATCTCATAATGGGTCTTCGACCAAGTTTCCTGGATGGGATTTGGGTTGGTTTTGTGGGCCTTTGGTTTTTCATTTTGGGGGTCCTTAGATATTTTTCTTGTTGGGCCTCTTATTGGCCACTTTTGTGTTTGGGGGTAACTATTTTGCCCCATTTTTGTTTCTTTGTACTTTACTTTTTTTATTAAAATTTGGGGACCATGGTGTAAAACTCATGGTGATCACCACTTTATGTATATAAATATATTCACAACTATATAAAAATTCTTCTGAAATATATTTATTTATATTTTTAGTTATAAATAAATTAATACATACTTAAATAATTATAAAAATATAATAAATATATGTAAATAAAAAATATAGTTATTAAATTTATAATTAAATTTATTTATATATTGATATAAATATATATAATCATACAAATATAAATATAATCATACAAATATATAGAATTATATAAATATATTAATAATTATATAGAAATTTTTTAAAAAATATTTATTTATAATTGTAATTAAAATAAATAAATATATATTTAAATAATTGTAAAATTATAATAAATATATTTAAATAAAAAAAATTTTAATCATATTTATAATTTTATAAATATATATAATAATATAAATATATATAAATATATAAATATATATAAATATATAAATATATATAAATATATAAATATATTTATAAATATATACAAATATTTATAAATATATACAAATATTTATAATTATATAGACCTTTTTAAAATATATTTATTTATAATTATAATTATATATATATATTTAAATAATTATAAAATTATAATAAATATATTTCAATAATAAATATATTTATTATATTTATAATTATACATTAATAAGTATATATATGTATATATATATATATATTTATAATTATACATAATTATTTTGAAATATATTTATTTATAATTATAATTATAAATAAATAATGACGAGATTTAGAAGAGATCTCTCCCATAGCGATTTAGTGAAAATTCGCTATGATCTGGTCACATGGATTCTAGTCGGAGTTCGGCGATTCACTTTCATCAGATCTGGGCATGGCTTTTATTCGGGTTTTGGAGGTTTGCATTCATCAAATCTGGGCAAAGATTCTATTTGGGTTTTGGCGGTTCGTATTCATCAGATCTAGGCATGACTTCTGTTCAGAGTTTGACTGGTCATAGGGCTTCTTGTCTATTTGTTGTTTCATCGGTTATGAGTTAGACTCGATGACATTTTTTTACTCTATTATCAGCAATCTATAAGGTTTCTTCTCGATGGGGGTGTGTTCATTACCTATGGCTGCCGATCTCTCCTTGGATCTAAAGCACTTTCAATCACATAGTTATGATGCATCTGTGGGTCACGCTGCTATCTCCCCTATGGATCCTATTCTCCCTGTTATTCTGCCATCAAAGGTAGTCGTGGTGCTGACTGTAGCTCTTGTGGTTCTATTGGATGGCCTTAGCGCATCCAGGTTGTATGATCTACCTTCCACTATCATAAATGAAAATGTAGAGAAGGATTCTTTCCTGATTTTGAATGGCGATGTTGTACGGGGTGGTTTCCTTTCTATCTTCAAGGGATCTACTTAATGTTGTTTTCGTAGATGAGGTAATGTGATTCACTTAATGGTGGAACATTGCGGTCTCTGATCAGTTGAAATTAGGTGATTTCTCTATCATAGGTCATTTTATCTTTCCATGGGGCTCGAAGGCATGGACAATTGTGGATCTTGAAAAAATCCTCTTGGATATTTTGGGTTTTTCTGATTGGAAGTTTTTATCATTGGGTCATGGGTATTAGAATTTCCATTTCTTCTCTAACGAAAGGAAGACCAAGGCATGGGGTTTTGGCTACACCTCCCTCAATCATGGACTAATTTACATACATGAATGGGACATATCTTTTAATACTTTGGAGGTAGGTAATGCTTATGTACATCTTTGGATCAATGTTTTTGGTTTTAATTGGATTTTTTGGGATCCTAAAATAATGTATGGTTTTACTTTGAAAATTGGGAACCCTATTAAAATGGTTTGTGAGACTGAATTGGCTAGATTTAAAAAAAATCATGATTTTTGGTTAATGTGGATATTTGTTCTCCTTTGGCAGAGGCGGTTTTTCTTTAAATAGAAGATGAGGATATCAATCATAAAATTGAGTATGAAAATGTTCCCATATTTTTCTCGATCTGAAAAATTATTGGTCTTGATGTTCTAAGTTGTAGGACATTGATCATATGTTCATTCCGTCACAATCGTGGGCATGAGAAAAATGTGTTTCAAAAAGCTAAAGCAAAGAAAACTCACTTATCAAGGTGGATTCTATATTGCTTTAGGTTCGGATGGTGATACTTTGATAGAAGGTAATAGTCTAGTGATTTCAGATAAACAGAATGTGAATGGTGGTAACTCTGCATAGCTGATGGGGACTTCTAGTTGTAGTGCAGGGGTTGGACAACTAGATTATGGACAGTCAGGGAGTGACCCTCTTGATATTTTTATAGGGCATTCTAATGCTCAACCAGATTATTTTGTCTTGAATACAAAAGCTAACAATTTTAAGACTTTGGATAGAAATATTTTTGTAGGGAATGAGCCTACATATTATGCTTTGTATGAGTATATTGAGCAATCTGAAGGTGATGGTGATTTACCTACCATGCGAGTGAAGGAAGGGGGGACAAACCATTTAAAGTGCAATGGGTTTTTTGGTGAGTAGAATGTAGGGGAAGGCAGTCAGGTGGCTCCAAAATTCACGATTTATAATACATCAGCTATCATGGATAGAATGGTGATTATTGAACATGATAATGCAGTGCAAGCTGTGGCAGATTAAACTTTAAGAGTCATTAATGACTATAAGGATCAGTATCTCATTTCGGAGAGGGATGAACCAGAAGGGAGTTGACAACAACCTAATAAATGGAAGTGATGTTGACATCTAGAAAATCATGGATGAGGATGTGGTAGAGATGACTAGATTAGACATGGCATATCAAAAAAGTGTTCTCTCGAGGATCTCACTCTGGTGTAGGTTAATCTCAAGGAAAAGTACTCTTTTCTTTTGAATCATAAGAACACACAGTCAGAATGGGAATCTGGTGATGATAAATCTGATGATTATGGGGATGATCTTGGTTCAATGCATTTGTAGTTTTTTCTTCGAGACGAGGACTTCTCATTTTTTTGCCCTGCCCTTTATCTTTTTCATGTACTGTCTTTTATTTTTCAATAAATTTTGGCTGGAGCAGGTTCGCATGGATCCTGGAATTTTCTTGTATAAATAAATAAATACATATTTAAACAATTATAAAATCCTAATAAATATATTTAAATAATAAATATATTTATTTTATTTGAAATTATATATAAATATATAGAAATATTTTTATATATATTTATTTATAATTATAATTATAAATAAATAAATATATATTTAAATAACTAAAATATTATAATAAATATAGTTTTTAAATTTAAAATTATATTTATTTATATATCCATATATATATATATAATTAAAAAAAAATATATAATTATATAAATATATTTATAAATATAAATATAAATATAAATATATATATTTAAATATATATATTTATAATTATAATTAATATATATATATATATATTTAAATAATTATAAAATTATAATAAACATGTTTTAAATAAAAGATATATTTATTATATTTATAATTATGTAAATATAAATATTAATATAAATTTATATATTTATATAAATATAAAAAAAATTATTATTATATATATATATATATACTTTAAATCGGGTAGTGGAGAAGTTCCCCCTATTTTTAATTAAAACAAAAGGGCCAACTTGTTATTCTGAGTAGAGGGATCCCATTACATGACCATTGAAGGCAGAATGGGCTATTAAACCCCATTACAACAAACTTGTTACCCGAACCCAATTTTAAGTTCAAGACACCCGTGAGCTCACCACCTATAGCCATGCCTCACCATCCCTTGCCTACCCATCCCTTGTCAGGATTAAACATCAGCTGGAGTCAACACAACTACCACTATCATTGAACATACTACACGATCACCCCTATGCACTGAAACTGAAACAGAAGGTCTATCGTTGTCTTCACAAAGTCGCTTTCTAGGTCAACATAAATATCCTTTGATGTTGGCTCCCCCTTCACCAGAGTGAAAGCTGTCAACTCAATCTCTATCCCATATTAAATCCCGCATTCTACGGCCGAAATTTCCACCATTTACATCATTTCTCCAATCTCAACCTCCTCAGGGAGGCTTCAGACACCTAAACCCATGTTCACATGTCACCGCATGTTGCGTCATGCCTACATCACAACCTGCTTGCAGAATTTCGTTCACACTCATATTTGAACCCAGTTCTGATGCAAGATTATGGGGAGCCTTTACCACTTGTGTAAGCCCCCAAATGCATTAATAAATATATATAATACTATAAATATATACAAAGATTTATAATTATGTTGAAATATATTTAAATATATTTATTAACAATTAGGATTATAAATAAATAAATATAAAATAAATTTATAATTATATTTATTTATATATCAATATATATATATATATATTTATAAAATTATATATGATTATAAGTAAATGAATATATTGCTAAAATTCGATCTTTATCAGTGCTTTTTTAGTGCTAATAAAGAATCCTTTATCTGCACTAAAAAATGTTGATAAAATTTTTCTTTTATCAGTGCTAGAACATTAGCACTCATAAAAATAATGTTTTATCAATTTTTTTAATGATAATAAATTCTTGTCTTTATTAGTGCTTACTATTTCAGTGCTGATAAAACTTCTATTTTTCAGAGCTTTTTTGAAAGCACTATTAAAAGTATGGCAGGTTCTTATAAAAAAACCCTCACAGATTCGTCAAATCTTCACCACTTTAAGCTCTCATGGAAACCAAGTGGTGCCCATATCGTGCAACCCCCATCTTCGTTGTTATCCTCTTTCTCGAGAAATTGATCCTCTAAAAATCTAATGGATGTGTCAATTTGGTTTATATGTCATCAGATATCTGTTTTGATTTTCACCCCTGTACTTGTTTCCTAGATTTCCACCCCTTTTGGCATCTGGGGGGTTCGGTCAGGCCTACCTTGGCCGACAACTAACGAGTAATGAGTGATGAATGAGACCCCCTTCCCTCCTTTTCTCACCGACCGCATCGCATGAGCCTTTGCCTCACCTACTGATTGATGACTAACCGCCACTCCCTTCCCTCCTGCTGACCTGACACTGTTCCCTATTTCCCTTGCTACCTCACCTGTCAATAGACAATCAGACACCCTAACCATCCTCTGTTGTTTATGGTTGACTACCTAGTTGTGGGATGTTTTTGATAATTATTTTAACATTTCATTTTTTTATTAAATGTTTTCTTTAATTTTAAAAAAAAATCTCAATTACGAATTCACCATTGTTTTTCCGGTTTGGATTACAATATCAGATTTTTCCATGGTTAATTTGATATTTTATATAATCAATTTTTGTCCATGCAATTTGATGTTTTCGTTCATGGGTAATTTCAATTTGATAATTGAGATTTTAAAATTATATATATATATATTAATATTTCAAATATATATATATATATAATATTTTAAAAAAAGTATTTATAAAATTATAAATAAATAAATATAGTTTAAATAATAAATATATTTATTATATTTATAAATATATATACTTATATATGAATAAATATATTGAATAATATATATATATATATATATATGTAACTATGGATCAACTAATTAATATTTAATATCACTTAGTAGTTCAAAATTATTTTTTAATATTACAATCTATTAATTAATTACTGATTAATTGATAAATATGAAAAATAATATGTCATTAATTAATAAATAGAATTCGTAATTTAATAATTAATTTGCATTATTAAATATTTAATATTAGTTAATAGTTGATAATTTTAAGTTAGTATAAATCCTTGTTAATTAATTACTAAATAATTAATAAATATGATTAATAATTTGTAATTAATTAATAATAACTCTTAATTAGTAATTTAAAAATTATTATTTATTAATTAATATTGAATATCACTTAGTAGATAATTATTACTAGTTAGTTTTAATATTTATTAATTAATTACAATTCAATTAATAAACATGAATAATTATTTTTAATTAATAGCAATTATTAATTATTTACTATAAATAATCAATGTTTATTATTGAATAATTTATTAAAATATATATAATTAATATTTATTAATAAGAATCATCATGACGTTCCTTGGGTAATAAATAAGATGGAGGACGGTCTGTGGAATTGGAGCTCTTGGCGATGATGGAAATTTACCTGTGGGAATCACATCACGATTGGTAATGATGAGAATAGATCACCTGATATTTATGCATCTCTAAATGGGGATACTAGAGATATGTAGTTTGAATCCTAAGGTTTTCTTTCTCTTACCTCATTTAGAGATGCACACATAGGAAGGATCATCAAAAAGGTTTCCACCGATCTTGTCAAAGAAAATATGGAAGTAGTTTTGGAAAGGCTTTTGATGGGTAAGAATTCTGTTATTGTGAGGATTGTGATTCACAAGGGAGAGAATGCATGGATATTTGATGACTTAGTTCATAGGCTTTCCATGATTTTTAGATTTTCTGAATGGAAATGTGTTTCGATTGGCTATGGGTTTTTTGTTACTTATTTCCTTCTAGAAAATTGAAGCAGCAAGCATAGGGCTTCGAATCCATGTTTTTGAAGTCGAGTACCTTGAGTATTCATTATTAGAGTCTTGAATTTAATTTTTAGAATGTTTGGATTGATTTTCTATTGGTATGGTTTAGGATCCATGATATCAATTGGATCCTATGTCACCCTAAGAACCTCCATTACATTGAAACTTCAATTGGAGTTCCTATTCAGCTGGATAGGGAGACATAGCAAGTTTGATTTGAACACTTTTTCTGATTATTAGTATAAATGGACCTCAACGTCACTCTCATTGACACAGTAATGATTTTTACTCCTATTGATGATATGATTTTGTGTGTTGAATATGATAAGTGAACTCAATACTGTGTGGGATGCAATTCTATTAGACACTCAGTTGAGGCTTGTTGTTGATCTATTTCCTATGATAATTGCAAGTATAATGAACATATAACAAAGGAATGTAGAAGTGAAATTCTGTCTATGTAAGGTACAACCTTGTGAGATAAAAGGGTGTTTTTTTGGGTCTATAGGTTGCAGGGATGTCTCAATTTTAGGTGGATAAGTTCCCTAAAAAAACTATGGATTTTTCTAAGGAGAAAGGGTAGTGCAGATAGTGCATGCCACTGTTTCCTTTAAGGAGGATTTTTGTTGGAGAGATGATACTACTCTATCTTCTAAAGCCCAATATGATCTTTCTGATTATAAGGGGATTTTCCAAGAGGAAGTGGATCAATACCTATGGAAAGAATCAATTACTATCAGTTGGAAAGGGAAATCCAAACTAGTGTATGATGAGGGTTTCCATTTGGTTAACCATATGAAATCAAGGGATTATTCACATGTGAGGAAGGTGTCTAAACCATAGGGGAAAGATCTCAATACTAAATCTCAAGTCTTCCCGGTTGTGATGAATGGTTGGGATTTCATTCCAATTTTGAAGGATAATCCTTTACTTTCAAACTTGGATTCTAGTGGCTCAATGAAAATGAATATGGATGCTGGGTAGGGAAAAAATTTCATTCAGGCCTCTGGTACTAGTAAACTATCTCTGCTTGATATTTTAAATTGATCATGTAGTAAGGAGGCTTTCAAGGAGGTGTTTGGTAATGTAAATGAATCTTATTATGTTTTTGCATAGTATTTTTTACAAGAAGATATATCCTGATTTGCAGGATGATATATGAAATTATGATTGGTATTATTTGAATCCCATTGGGGATGCTAATACTCATGATAGTGATGTTAAATCCTAGTGAATGGAGGAATAGGATGAAAACTAGAAGACTCCCAAACAATGGAAGAGAGGCAGACACTTGATAAGTTATGGGGGCTCTGGAGGGAAATGTGGAAGGCATAAAAGGAGGCGAGCATGCCTTTTTTTGGTGTTGGTGTATCTATTTGTTGACTCCTATTTATTTTTTTAATTTATTTTTATTAATAAATTTTCAGGATAGTGGATTTTAATCCATCATTCTCCCATTTCCAAGTAATATTTAGTAATATTTTATTATTCATATATAATATTAACTAATAATTAATAATAATTGGTAATCACTGATCATAATTAATTATTATTAAAAAAAATAAAAATTATTATAACTATTGTGATTAATAATAATAATGATTAATGAATATAAACTGAGGATGGGGTTTGTGCTTGAGAGGTGCTCTCTATAGCGATTCAATGGAAATTGAGGGTTTTAGGGTGTGCTCATGGATTTTTCAAGGGATGATGTAGTGGAAATGGTGAATCTCATTACTTTTGAATGGGTTCTTTCTATAAGGGCTAAGGATATAGAGGAGCAAGATGTTTTACACTAGTTTTAAGATTTTAATAAATGTGGAAATCCAAATCATAGTCTTTTCTCCTCGAATCAGACTTCTGATACTGGTTGATTTGTTAAAAGGGCGGTTTTGTGTATTTTTCACAAAAAAGGAGGAGATTTTAGATCGAACTGTGTCATGCCAACATTATATAATTTCTAAGATTGTGATTTCAAAGGAAAATCATTTCTAGAAAACCCCATATCCAATTCAAAGTCTTTCACCAATATGGGGATTTTTTTATTGGAAATTTATATATTTGGGAAGGAGATACTTTCAAATACTCATCCAAAATAATGTGTTGAAACAGTGAGCATGGGACTTTTTTATGGTTTTACTGAAGCCTGTATCCATGAGAATATACAGGGGGAGTTTTAGTTTCAACCAGTTTGATGTAAAAAAATAATTTTCCAAGATCTAGGTCAAGATCTTCTTACTGAATTAGATTTTGTGGCATCCAGACATCCAATTTTACATTGCCTCTTAATTTGGTGTTCCCATCAAGATGAAAAAAAGATAATGAGAAGGCTAGGTATGGATAATTTTCTCGTGTGCTTGTAGAGGTGTATCTCAGCCAAAATCTTTTTGATAGGGTGGTTATATAATATAAATCTAATGAATTTAATTTTCAAATTTCTTATGAGAATTTTCTTACATTTTGTTCTATGTGAAAAATAACAGGTTATTCTTTGGAATATTTCCAAAGGGCCATAATGTGTTCCCTCTACCTGAAAAATGGCTATAATGATTCTATCTAGAGGAAAAAACGCATGTTTGATACTAATTCTTCAAGTATGAAAGGTGAACATAATGTTATAGTCCATCATATTATTTATGTTGGGGCTGGTTTAGGTGTGCATTCAGTTGTTCCCTAATCGTATAGACAGAATCAGGTTGGTGCTCAAACAACTACAACTTCAACAAGTACTACAGAAGATAATAGGGCTAAGCATCCATGTGGATATATTTTGAATGATGGTATCTCTTTTAATGACTCCTTGGTTAGATGCTCTTAATCAGGGAGAAAATAGAGTGAAAACCTAGATGAAAATCATATAGTTGGTGATGGATTGGGAGAGGACGAATTGGACAATCATCCTATTGATGAAGACTATGCTCACGAATTGGCTAATCAACATATTATATAAGAAAAATTAATTACTTCAAGGTCTCGTAAGAGAAAGAATACAATCGATACTTAAATTTCATAAAAAATTATGTTGATAACTCAAGAGCCTCAAGGGATGGGTTTGGAGGTGAGTGTGCCCACCTCTTCTTCTTTTGGAGGAGCTCATGATAATTATTTGGGGTGTAATCCCTTACTTGGAAGGAAGATACTACCATTTTCAATTCATTGGCCGGTGATTGACCTTGCTAGTACTTTCATAGGTGACATGGAAAGCTCTAAGGTTGCTGCATGTTCCCCTCCTATGGAATTTGATTGAAATTTGAGTTACCCCAAATGAGGAAGTCTAGTTATTGCTTCTTTTCAGGTACTTGATAATGAGGTCACTATTGGGAAGCTTGTAAGTAGGATATTCTAGGAGGAAAAAAATGGTGGAATCTGTTGATGCTGGGGAAAAAGTGGCCAAGAAGGGGTATACTTCTCATCATGTTGCTTCCATCTCAAGTCAAGGACCACATAATCAATAGGTTGATCTCGAGGATGTAGTGGCTAGTCCATATATTGGTGGCACACAATATGGGAAGGTGGCTAAGGATAAACCATTAGTCTCTAGTCCCCACATGAATACATTCCCATTACTTGAGCTCTAAAATAGATATAATAGCAAGTAAGTCTTTTGTGATGATTTTGAAATCGTTCATGGAACTAGTATTCAGCCACCTATTGATAAATAGACATCATCAGACATGGATGATCAGGATAGAAACTAGTAGAATCCTAAATAATGGAAAAGCGGTCCACACCCGAGGGTCCGGGGTGGATCCCATGGAAGGGGCTATAGACTTAAAAGGTGGTGAATGTGGCATAAATGTTTTTGATGTTTTTTTGGAATTGTGAACCCTACTTTCCTTGATTATACTTTATTTTTTATGATAAATTTCTAGGGACATGAACACAATGATCTACACCTTCCTAAATAATAATTATTCTTAATTAGAAATTTATTATTTCTTTAAAGTGATTATAAATTAATATCACACTTGTTAACAATAATTATAATTTATTATTAATATTTATTAATTAATTACTAACTAATGTCACTAAACATTTTAATTTAAAGTAACCAAGAATAACCCCACTATATTGTAATATTTATTGGTTCAATAGTTAAACTACCCTCTCACAAACTTAAGCATCAAATTTTGTTCTATTTTTAGTATTGGAAGGTCACAAACATTTTACAATTAAGAAATACTACTAATGTTTTTTTTTGACTCAGATGTTCATGTTTTCATAATTGGATTCCTACATTAATGTGTAGGTTTAATGAATTTACCGTATCATCCAATTGAATTAGATTTTCACTCTGTTCACTGACCCCTTATCAAAATACATCCATAAAATCATGGATTAATTTTTTTATATGAAGTCTGAAACTAGAAAGGGATACAATGTATTACCTTGGTATCATCTAAGAAAACCGTCCACTCCAACCAAACCAATGGAAAATTTAAGAATTTAGGGTAGTAGTCCTGTACATTATAGATGGATGTGCCCCATTAAATGATATGTGAAGATTTTGAAAGGGAATGTCAAAAATCAAAGTCATATAGAGTTTTGTATTGAAGAGAGATATATTATTAAGGAAGCTATTTAATTCTGTATAGACTAACTATCCGGTGTAGAAATCATTGATCTACCAAAATATAATCACAAGAGAAGCTCGAGGGTAAAAGAATTTCTAGAATATAAGTTTTCACAATCATTATTCTAGATCGAGAGTAGGCCCACCTTTATGTTTTCATGATAATTTATAGATTTTCCCATATGTTGAAAAACAAAAATAAATTCATAGGCATTTGAATCCATCAAGAGATGCAAGATGGATATAAAATACACACAATCAACAGTTTTTAGGATGGGTTTGAGACCATATTTTTTAGAAGTCAGATGAATATATGGATTCAATTTCAGAATGAATTCAATGACTAGCTATATTACCATGTGTAAATGTATTATCTTATAATGGTTATGTAATTAATGGTTATACATTCTATAAAAATGAAAATTTTAATCAAAATACCATTAAAAATATTGGATTTACACTTGTGTATGAAGTAATGCATGTATCTGGTACCAAGGAAAAACATACAATTTATGCAAATATGCCATACTTTGGAATCATGAAACAAATATGAGAGTTGGATTATACAACATTCTAAGTGCTGTTTTTTCAATGAAATTGAGTTGATAAAAAGTGTTTTGTTAAAATAGGTTAATTGGTATTTGTGAAAGTTTATTTTAGTAAGGAAGGGAAAAAAGAACAACCATTTATATTGGCATCATAGGTAGTATAATTATTTTATGTTCCAGACCTCGCAAACTGAAAGTGGTCCATTGTTTTGTTATCGAACAAAACCACAAAAGGGTCAGATGAAAATTCAACTAAGGATGGCCCTTTTATTTGGACATAAAGGTAATTTTGTAGATGTTCCTCTATATATGAGGGTCTTTTATGTTATAGGAGACCACAATGAAGGGACTTGGACACTCAATAGAGAGGTAAAATCCTGTCAACCTTTAAAAAAAAAAAATTCAATAATTAGGTTTTTTTGTAATATACAGTGAATTACCTCATGTTATTATATTATCACTTTTAAAATGACATAATCTAAATTAAATGTTGAACCAATCATGTAGATAATGACTTCTATATATTCTTATGCTATCAATCTAGAGGAACAATAGGTTTCTCAACCTGTTTCTACTCTCAATGAAAAGTAACAATGACCTTCTACACATTCTGATGCTACCAATCTAGTATAACCACATATTGATGATTTTGAACCTAAGGAAATTTCAGATTGTGAAGATCCAATGTCCCATAAAAATAGGATCTTTTTAGCATAATAGTGTTACAAAAAATAATTAAGGAAAAAAGGGCATCAAATTTGATGTGGGGTGAAATTTGTGCGGCTAGCATGTTAACCCCAACTAGGACATGTTCAGTAGTTTCATTGGGCTCATCACTAAACAGTGCCTTCCAATTGATGTAGATTCATGGAACCATGTTGTTCTTAGTCTTAAGAAACTTATTTGGGGAGATATTAGGGTAACGTTATGATACCATTTATTTATTTTACAAAAAATTAAAATAATGAAACATTGATGGATAGGCTCCCATAATAAATTTCTATTAAAGATTGATGGAAAGAATCAGAAAGGATTTTTAACAATTTAAAAAAATATCTCAAAGATGTTTAAGGGAAAATAAACCCACACCCACTATAAATGTATGCACAAATGATAAGACAAGTAGCATGGGATGAATTTATTTTCTATTGTGAGGAGATATATTTTCATGTACACTGTGGGTAGTAATATATTATTTGATGATAACTGTATTAATTAATTTTATTGGAAATTTATGGAAAAAAACCGATTGATAAAAATATGAAACAGGTAAAAAAACCAATGTACCCCTACCATAAAGTGAGGATGGGGTATGCTTTAAATGAAAAAAATTTGACCATATTTTAAATCTATCGTAATAATTTAATGTGACATGAAATGATGACATAATTATGTTCCTCTCTTTATATATAGATGGATGAATCCAAATAAAATTCCACTTATATTCAAAATCACGTGCTATGAAAGGAGGAATAATTAAATAAAGAGGTGCTACTAATATATGAAAACACACAAAAGTTTGGGAAGCATGTTTAATTATGAAATAATAATGTTTTTCTCTAAATAACGATTACATAACAATGATTACTTATTTTCCAATATTTTATATCTGACTTATAAAAAGTAATCGTCAACACTTACTATCCGTGGACATGAAGTGTCCAGAACACTATGGACCCATCAAAGGTGGAAGTTTTGGGGTAACACCCATAATATATTTTGAGAAAAGAAAAGAATATGGGATAAAGATAAAGAATTAAAGATATACATGCTTGATTATCTACCCTTGAAGAAACATTTCTTTTGTAATTTGAGTTTCTAGATAATTTTATGGTGGGGTGTTGAAGTAAAGAGAAGAAAAAAATCGATAATAACCACTACGTGAAGATCCACCCACCAAACCCCCAACAACTTTGAGGTGATCCATTCCCCTAAAATTATTATATGAGATGAGGTAATAAATATTCTTATAATTGTTTCTATGAAATATGAATTAGATAGAAACTAATACCATTCCTGTACTGATATTATATAGGGTGAAAATGAATATGATTTATATCTATCAATACCCACCCATCAACTTATTATGAGGTATACCATGTTCAATATCCAAGAAGACACTCTACACAATCGAAAACTTCTAACAGGTCATGTGAGAGTGGGGAATAGTGTAACTCAAGAGTTGAGTGCTAGATACCTATTCTAATTGATGATGAAGATATTCATATAGTCAATAAATCAATCGGAACATTCATAGAATGACTGTCAGATCTTGTAAAAAAACATTTTGACAAGGTGGTATTTATTTATAATTTATTTGTCATGCAACACCTTTAAATCATGATGAAAAACTTTTGAACTGATGAATTTTATTACAAATAGAAAAATGGTAAGGTGGTGAATAAAAATTTAAAATAAAAAAAATATAAAGGATCAACCAACTAATCAAAAATATCTTCACAATGAACCTTTACCACACCCATTGAATATCTATATTTACTAACATTGAAGGTTCATGCAGATACAAGGTTACAAAGTGGTAGTAATCACCTAGTTTATTTTTTAAGAACATATGTATGGAGAGGCCATTTTAGAAATTATTTCTCTTGAGAATGTAAATAAAATCCTCAAGTATGAATGGATAGGAGTCTCAGTTGTAAATGTAAATGTGAGGTGTTTTTTCATGATTTTTTGCAATAGATAATCTTATATATTAATTACAAATATATAAAACTAATATTTTTTACATGCGTTTATATCAATTATATTCTAAGGGAAACCCTATGAACATAAATATGGACTCATTAGTCCTCAAATCACTTCTACAGACCAAACCAAAATTGAATCAACTAAAATTGATATAAATAGTGGAAAAACTAGCTGTAACATTTAAAAGAAAAATTATGGATAACAGAATCTCCTTTTACCAAAGATGCTGAAGTAATACTCTACAATTTAATCATATCAAATATATTTTCATTACTTTAATTTTGTAATCCTTTTTATTTTTTAGGCAACATTGGGTACTCTTTGCAGTCAATTTAGATACTCGAAATATTTATTTTCTGGATTCACTCTATGGATACCCAACAAATTGACCACATGTGATGACATTTATCAATTTTTAATACAATAAATCCGAAATTTTAGAACTAAACATAAAGTTATATATTGTATAGTATGATTTAATGAAAGTTCTGTTGCGATAGGGTGGTTTTTAAATTTCATGAAAATAATGGCTTGAGGAGAGTCCATGCACACAAGAATCCTATCAACTTCTACAAGTTGATAATTGTTAAGGTATTTATAATAATATTTCACTATCAAAACATATATAAAAACAAATTACTTATTTTTATCAGTGTTTCTTCAGTTTTTGAAACAAAACAATGGAAAATATTGGGGTTATAACGTTTTTAAATTTATGAGAGATATCATATACCATCAATAAACTACCACCCCTGAAGAGGTATTTTTAAAGTTAATTACCAATTCATTTAAAATATTTATTAATCCCTTGTTTATTTATATTTTTCTAGTACTACCATGACTGTTGAATGTCATCTTATTCACAATAATAAATTGATTTTTTCAGAAATTAATGGGAAGCATACTTGATGTTAGAGTGTATGCATATATCATGAATATGTGACTTTAAACTTATTATTTAGTTGATTTTATCATCATTTATCTACTTTTTTATTTATTTTTAAAATAATTTCTATCTAATTTTTTTTTAATTTTTGCAAAGATCATGAATAAATGACTTCATCAACAAGGATGATTCACTCCTATACTATGATCATGCACTCAATCTGATACACAGTGTACCTAGTATGACTCAAATTGTATTATTTTAGTTTAAAATTGTATTTTTTTAATTTATTATTTAATATTTAGGTTTAATTTACTTTTTTATAGTATTTATTACATAATAATTGTTTTCTTATACAGATGGATTCTTTTTCTTGGGTTGGGGTGGTTTGTTCGAAGCTGCTCATTCTCATGCATGTTTTGACTTCGAGTCTATAACTAAGATAATACAAAAATTGAAATGGGTAAAGAATATATATAACAATTATGAAAAGGTGAATTATTGATACTTATTTAATTAATTTTTTCATCATTTTATCTATAATTTGTATATTAATTTCCTCATCATTTTTTTATAATACTTATTTAGTTTTTTCAAAAATATTTTGGGAATTCATATTTTTCATTCAACTATATGGAATGAGCCAGAAACAAAATAACATGTTCCTTTTTTGTGGAAGAGGAAACCTTATACTTCCTAAAATGTGATGTTTTTTGGGCAGCATGGGGTTTCTATTCCATTAAAAAGAAACATGTTCTCTCTTTTATGTGTTTTTTATATTGTTGAAAGAAAAATAGATATCATATACTCAATCATCCACACCTCAATATGATACACAGTGTGCTCGATATGACTATGAATGTATGTTTTTAGTTTATAATTTAAATTTTAGTTCAAAACACAAATCACATACTAAAATATGAGCAACAAAATTAAGATTATTTTGAAACATTAGGTAAACAATCCATAATTCATTTGTGATATGTAAGAATCAACAACACCTCAATATGATGCATGGTGTGTTCGATATAACTTCAAGTATATCTTTTAATTTAAAATTCACTTAAATTTGAGTAAAAAGAAAAAGTGTCATACTGAAAACTGAGAAAATGGCTTTCATATTATTTCGATCTTTAAGAAAAGGGACTATAAGTCATTTTTGATGTGTAGAAATCAATCACACCTCAATATGACACACATTGTGACCGATATGTCTCCAATTGTTTCTCTGTTTTTTTAAAACTGACATTAATTTTAGTAAAGAGAACATGTGACATACTAAAAACCAATAAAAAAATTCTTATTGTTTTTATACTTTATAAAAATGATAAATAAGTCATTTTTATGTGTAGTAATCAACCATACCTCAATATGATGCATAATGTGATCAGTATGACTCAAATTATCTATTATCATTTTAAAATTGACATTTTAGTTCAAATCATGTCCCAATCATTGAAAACCAAGAAAAAAACTTTTTAACTTGATAATTTTGGAAAAATATTTATAACACATTTGTGATGTATAGGAATTAGTATCACATCAAAATGACACACGATGTGATCAGTATGACTCAAAGTGTGTGTTTCTAGTTTGAAAGGACATTTTAGTAAAACTACCTAAGTGACATACTCAAAACATAGAAAAAATTCATATTATTTTAATAATTTAGGAAAATAATCCATAAGACATTTTTGACATGTCTAAATTAGAGTCACCTTAATCTGATGATCAATGTGACTGATATGACTCCAAATGTTCCTTTTTAATTAAAATTGACATTAATTTTTGTAAAATGAACAACTGACATAGTCAAAACATAGAAAATACATTCATATTGTTTTTATATTTAATGAAAATTTTCCGTAAGTAATTTTTTTATGTATAGGATTCAACCATACCTCAATCTGACACACAGTGTGATCGGTATAACTCAAAGTGTGTCTTTTTAATATTAAAAATAATTTTAGTAAAAAGAACACATGACATATTGAAAACTGAAAAAACACATTCATATTAGTTTGACACTTTTGAAAATGATATATAATTCATTTTTTATTTGTAGGAATCAACCTCACCTAAATCCAACACACAATGTTACTGATATGACTCCAAGTGGTTCTTTTTATTGAAAATTACCATTAATTTTTGTAAAAAGAACAAGTGACATAAAGAAAACCAAGAAGAAAAATTCATATTATTTTTATAATTTATTAAAATGATTCATAAGTCATTTTTTTAAATGTATGAATAAATCCCACCTTAATCAAATGCATTGTGTGATTGATTTGACTCAATGTGTGTATTTTTATTTAAAATTTTTCATTAATTATAATAAAAAGATCCCATGACATATTAAAACTTATCAAACACATTTGGATTGTTTTGATACATTAGTAAAATGATCCATAAGTAAATTTTGATGCGTAGGAATCAATTGAACCTCAATCTGATGCATAGTGTGAGTGATGTGACTCCAAGTGAGTCGTTTTATTTTAATAGATAGTAATTTTAGTAAAAATAACAAGTAACATAGTGAAAAATGATAAGTGCATTCATATTATTTTTAAACATTAGTAAAAAAAATACATAATTCATTTGTGACATGTATTAATCAACCCCACCTCAATCCGATGCATGGTGTAACCAAGATGATTCCAAGTGTGTATTTTAATTTACAATTGACATTAATTTTAGTAAAAATGATATTTAACACACTAAAAACTGATAAAACACATTTATACTACTTTGATACTTTATTAGAATAACCCATTAGTCATTTGTGACATGCAGAAATAAATCGAACCACAATATAATGCGTGGTGTGACCTGTATGACTCAAAGTGTATGTTATTAGTTTAATATTGACATTTTAGTTCAAAATGAGTGTCACTCAATAAAATCAAAGAAAACGGGTTCTAATTTTCTTAAAAATATAATAGAAATATTTATAATCCATTTTTTGATGTGTAGGAAGTAGTATAATGTAAAACTGATGTACGATGTGATAGACATGACTCAAAGTGTGTCTTTCGTGTTTGAAATGCAATTTTATTAAAAAAAAGTGACATACTCAAAACCAAAAAACTAAATTCGTATCATTTTTATAATTTATTAAAATGATCCATTTTTAATTTGTGACAGGTAGGATTCATAGAAACCTCAGAATGAGGCACAATGTGACTGATATGACTCAAAGGGTGTATTTTTATTTAAAATTAACTGTAATTTTAGATAAAAGAATAAGTGACATACTCAAAACTGAAAAAAACATTCTTATTATTTTTATAATTTAGGAAAATTATCTATAAGTCATTTTTGATGTTTAGAAATCAACTACACATCAATATGATGCATGGTGTGACCGGTATAACTCAATGTTTGTTTTTTTATTTTAAAATTGACGTTAATATTTGTAAAAAAACAAGTGACATACTAAAAACCAATAAAATGTATTCTGATTGTTTATATAATTTTGTATAAGGATCCATAAGTCATTTTTGATGTGTTGGAATCAACCAAAGCACAATATGAAGCATGGTTTGACTGATATGACTGCAAAGGTGCCTTTTTATTTAACGTTGACATTAATTTTAGAGAAAAGAAAATGTAACATACTGAAAACTGAGAAAACACATTTAGATTGTTTTTATACTTTAGGACAATGATCTATATGTCATTTGTGATGGGTAAGAATCAACTCCACTTAAATGTGACATACAGTGTGACCATTATGACTCCAAGTGTGTCCTTTTATTTAAAATCGACATTTTATTAATGTATTATTTCATATTTATGTTTAATTTATTTATTTATAGTATTCATAACTTAATTTTTTTCTTATATAGGTATATTTATTATCTCGGGTTATAGTGGTTTGTTTGGAAACTGATACCATGGTCGGGGTTTTTTGAGAGGGGTCACGAGTTCCAAAGGCGATGAAATATTAATGTTTTTCAATGTTTGTGGATCGTAATTGTAAATGTAATTGTACAAAACACTTTTTTAAATGTATATAGTTGTGTTTTTTGTATTTTTGATCTAAAATTTACTTCAATTAAATTATGTGTTTTCATATAGGTTGCATTTATGTTACTGGTGTATTTGTTGCAGTGTGTTGTTATTCAAAAAACACACAGCAGGAGGTGGGGCTTTACTAGTGCTTTTTGTAGCATTGATAAAGGAACCCCTTTGTTGTAACTTTTTTAGCTCTGATAAAGGCCCCCCTTTAATAGTGTTGCGGACAATAATGCTTTTTAGCACTGTTAAAGTTATTTTTACATGCTTCTAAGGGGACAAAATATGGTAGTGAACACACTGTAGAAACATAAAGTAACAAAAAATTTCAATTCATTCAATAAATTTACTACAAAATAAATAATTTGATTTAAAACGAATCTTCATTATAAAAATTTCAATTTACACTACTTTAGATAACGCTTTTATCAGCGCTAAAAAGCGATGTTATTCTAAGTGACCTTAAAAGGGGTACCTTTTATCAATGTTGAATAAAAGAGTTGACAATTCCCCATTTTATCATTGCAAAAAAAGCACTAATAATGGGGGATTTTATCATCACTAAAAAATTTACTAATGAAAGATAACTTTTAAGAAAACTTTTTTATGATGATAAGAGGGCCCATTATCAGTACTTATAAAAAGAACTATTAAAAATTCAAATAATTTTTTTCTTCTATAAATTGGGATAATATTTAGCACCCCCTCTTTTATAAGTGCTTGTCTATCCATCCTTTAGACCTTTATCAGGGCTAACTGTCCGCTCATGCCCACACATGTGCGTACCAAGCACCTCACCTTAGGTTCGAACATGAGATATCACCCTCACGTGATTTCACCTTTACCACTGCTCTATATTTCTTTGTTCTCTATTTTATAATATATATATAGTTATATTTTTTATCCATATATTTAATTTTATAATAATTTATATTTATGTGATTATTTTTAAATACATTTATAAAATATGATTCGTGTGTATGTGTGTTCATAAATAAATAAATTAATAAATACATACATATATACCACATACATACATACATATGCATATAGACATATAGACACACACACACAGATATATATATATATATATATATTATGTATGTGTATCTATAAATATAATTATACATATTCATATTTTTTTAAATAAATTATATACTAATATTTATATACATATACTAGAATATATAGATAAATGTATATATCTATTTGTTAATACACACATACAAATATATATATATATATATATAAACTTTATATATAAATTATATAGGTATATATATATTCATACAGTTTTATTTTAAAAAAAATGGTTATTATTTTTTATTTTGATTTGTTCTATATATTTAGAAAGATATTATATTTGAAAGTATGTTTACATATTTATTTATAAAAAAAAATTTTATGTGTAAAAATATATAAACATGTATATATGTGTATATATTTAATTATAAATAATAGTAAAATTTGAAAAATTATATAATTTTAACATCAGAATATCCATATGTGTGTAATCCTTGAGAACAAATTGAGTCTCGAAAAAACATAAGAATAATCATTTAAATGAGGATGATATTCCATCAAATGTTATAAAATGGGATACCTCAAAAAAACTCAATTTTAGAGGACTTACAATCCTTTTTGACCTGAGAAAATGACTATTGGGGTTTCCCAAGTAACAACATCATGGATCTTTCCACAATATTCAATTTGATTTGTGGTTGAGCTCAAACAGACACTTGGATCAAATGTTATGACCGTTTGAAGTTCTAGTTATGTTTTCAACTTATTTTAGACCATTTATGAATTTATTAAATTTTTCTATCTAAATTTTTTTATTAAATTACTATTAATCAATAATAATTAGAAATTTTGTAATTAATATTAATTTTTATTTTTTTATAAAACATTTTCAACTAAAATATTTTATATACTGTGTGTGATAACATATTTCATATTATATAAATCAAATTTTATAAAATATTTTTAATTTATATGAATATAAATATATTTATATATCAATAAATAATTTTTAACTATATATAAATCTTTTATTACGAAATATACCTTTTATCAGCACTAAATTGATTATTTTTAACACAGATAAAAGACATTCTTTTAAGATTGCTATTAAAATTGCTGATAAAAGTACCTTTTATAAAAACTAAAAAAACACTAATAAATGTATTATTTTTATCAGTGCTAAAAAAAGTGCAGTTAAAGGGTCACTTTTATCAGTACTAATAAAAAACTTTTATCTGTGATTTTTTTAGCACCGATAAAATTACTCCCTTTATCAGCGCTCAATAAAGCCAAATTTGTGGTAGTGATATTTCAATTTCATTGATATAAATATAAGAAATTTAGTCTTTCGTGTGGTGGAGGTTCAAGAAACTGCCATTTGGCAGTCACTATTGATGATATTAGCGATTTCCAAACCACAGTCACTCCATTTCAACCCAATTTCAACCCTCACGTGTTCCTCTCCCACTCCCCACCCCCTCTCCTACTGTATTGAGCCCCTACTTCCGGCTCTCCCCTCTTCCAGAATTTTTAATCCCTACACCCCGCTCTCCCCTCTACCACTACTATATCCTCCTTCCCAACCTACCATCGAGTTCCTTCCACCCACTCCCACTCTCCCGCCACCATTGAAACCAACTGCCCGCTCCCCCCTCTCATGCATCATTAACCTCCATTTCACTCACTCCCCTCTCACGTTGCTATGAAACCCCCTCACCAGCTCCCCCAAATCCCACTACCATAGACTCTCATCTCTCGTTCCACCCTCCCCTAACACCATCACACCCCTTCGCTTGATCCCACCTCTCTCTCGATGTTGACCCTAGATGCACACTCCCCCCTCTCCCGTATCATTGACCCCTGCCACCCAGTCCCCCCTCTCCCACCATCATGGATCCCCCACTGCCTGCTCCCCCTCCCCCACCACCATCGACCCCCGCCTTTTGGGTTTATTTAAAAAATGTATAAGGTATATTTTGATTTCTATTAAACAGTGGATACAAATTTTATATACTAAAACATATACGATTAATTCATTATATATTTCTCATATTGAAAATTTTCTGAATTAGTTAGTTTAGTGAGCACACTGATTGAATATAGATCATTGAAAAAATGTATACCAACACTATTTAAATGTTACCTAATATATTGGATTTTTGTTAAAATTTTACATTATATTAATTTTGAATCTAGTCTTTTCAATATCTATTTAGATAAAAATTTTAGGTGTTAAATTTAAAATATATACTCCATGACCGTATTGATGTCTTAGATATAACCATTTGGATTAATTCATTACTATAGAGCTAGGTATGAAATATATAAGTATTTTTGTGAAGTCAATGTTTTCGTTATTTTGTATATTATATTCATTTTGTATTCATTATAATTTACTGAATATTCATGTACTTGATATATTTTACTGTGAAATATAAAACATCCCTAATTTCTAAAATACTGGTTCTAATTCATTAAATAAGATATAGTGAAATATCAAGATTTATGCATTTTAATACATAATAAATGTTTCATTAATGAGATATTACCATACTAATATATTTATACATTCATCACATGTTTACATAAATCTTTTATAGTTTAAATTTCACAGGTACACAACGTTATCATATTGACGTTTTAGATAGAATCCATCTCATTTTTCAATGATATGGCCCTAATATTCAACTAGCTAAAATTTGTATACATATATTAAATATAGTTAAAGATATATGTATTCAATATATAATATTCATAGTTCATTAATTTTATCTTTGGGAATCTCAGTATGCTTCATATAATTTATTTTGGCATATCCAAAATCAATAATTTTTAAAATACAGGTTTTAATTCATTGAATAAATATTAGGAGTATAATTTAGTGGTTACAATGATTCCAAACGGATTATAGAAATTTGATATGTAGTTAAGTACAAATTAAAAATTCAATCTTTCTAACAAATTATTTTTCTAATATATTTTTACTTTCTGTTATATTTGAAACCAGTCACGTTAAAACATTTTTAAATATATGTTTTAGATATAAAATTAAAAATATATGCACCATTAACATATTGTTGTCCCTTATATAATTCCTATTATTGTATATAATTTCAGTAATATTCATGTTGAATATTTTACTCATTCTGTATTCATTACATTAAATTGAAACCACACATTTATATCATTTACTATAAAATGTTGAAATTCAATAATTTTTCAAATTATGGATGTAACTCATTGAACAAAGATTAGGGGTGTTGTTCAAGGATTAAACTTCAATCATACATATTACAAAAAATATTTACGTAGTTTAGTTCATTGTATAAATACTTCATTCCTAACATATTTATGTTCCAATATATTAATTATTTCTTTAATATTTGACAACTGTGAAGTTGATACATGTTAGATATGTGTTTTTGGTGTTAAATTTAAAAAGTATGCTACAATACCATAAGTATGTGTCAGATATGATCCCTCACTTTTTTCATTTACATGGACCAAATATCAATTTAGGTAGGATATGTATAAAAACTTTTATTCAGTAAATGATATTTGTATACACTATATTGTAATCATTATGTATTCAGTAAAGTTTTTATTATTTTTCACACATTCACACAATTGAAGGTGATATATCTGACATCAATAATTTCTAAAATACTTTACTTGATTCATTGAATAAACAATAGTGGAAAATATTATTGATTAAGTTGATTGAATAAAGATTCTTAAAAAACTATATATAGTTAACTGACAGAATAAAGATTGGGGTAATAGATTACTAATTAAAATAATTTCATATTCACTGTATATTTTTTTTATTTCATGAAACGCTATACCAAACCCTTTTTTGTCATGTACAATGAGTTTTTTATGAATCAAACATAGCTACATTCAATGTTGACTTTAATAATTAAAATATATATTACAATTTATTTATTATTTTCTAATTTCATAATATATTATCTGTTTACATTATTAGATATCAAAACTATGTTTCTAATGTATTAATTCATTTAATGTTTTTATTGTAATCTAGAGCTTGGATATAATTTATTACTACATTCATTTCTTATTGTCATGTTCATGTTTTAATAACATGTTTCTAATGTTAAAACCCAATATATAGATAGTGGAAACTTTCTAAATCTAGTGCAACATCTTCAAACTTCTCTCCATTATACTCTTTACATTTTATATTTCATTTCATGTCATTCTGATTACATGATGTCTTAATCGCATTAAGATTTTTTTGACTCCCAAACATCAAAACATCAGAGAATACTATGAATTATATTGTACGTATCTGACTTTGGTACATTAATTCATGTCATTGCATGTGTCATTTACAGATTCTAAAGTTCATATGAAAGGCAATAAGATTTATTAAATTTTCATATAGTAGTTTTCATTGGAACAATATGTTATCATTATGTAACAATAGAAAAAAATAATTATCATATATATTTTCTACTTTTCTTTAATTATTATTAGATTCTTAGGAAATTCATATTGTAATCCAATTACTTATGTTCTAGATATGTTATTTGATATGTATTTTTCTTAAAGCTTATATTATTTACTAAATATACTATCTCAAACTGACTGTTTAATATTTTTATTTGTTTATTCATTTACACCTTTATCATAACACATACAACTCAACTTTCGGTCTTTTCTTTTCATAACTATTCTCCTTCCCATTGATTTCTCAATATCACCTATCATCTTATAGAATTTATTAATGTGTATGTATTTCATTTGATTTCTACATATTCTTCTTCATTATTTTATTCATTCTAATTCCATGGAAGGTCATTAGAATCAGTTACTCTTAATTTAATCAATGAATGTCTTGATATATTCCAGTATGAGTCTTTAAATTACAAATCAAACTTTCCATTTTTTGGTCTGTATTCATCTATTTGATTTTAATTTTATTTATTGATAAATATTTTGTATATATTTGTACTCTGTTCATTTTTTTTATCTTGTTTTGGTTCTGATGGAAGATGGTATGTTGCATGTGGTGACACCAAGCATATCAGAGCCACATATTGAGGTTTCATGTAATTATATTTTTAGTATTATTTACATTCATGATGTTCATGAATAGATTATTGATTATACAAATGTTTAGTCACTAAATCACATTTTTTAGTTTTATAAATGGTGGGTCATTAAACATTGAGCTACATAAAATCAAGTATTATACTCTCTAATTTAGAGTTGATATGGTTGCATGTTATAACACTAGACAATATTACTGGTTTGGAATTATTTTTTCCACTAGGTATAAATAATGAATTATTTTCTAATTAATATTCAATTTAAAAACATGTTATTTCACTATTTCCTTAGTTTTAATCTATCTCATCAATGGACTATCATTATCCATTGATTCTCATGGACCAATCACATCACCTTTGACATATCACCATATCATCAATGTACATTCCACATTAGAAATTGAATACAAAGGTAATGTTACATAATTATAGTGTATGTTTCTTAGTTATTCACTATTTGGAAATTATTTCTCAACCCCGGACATGGATGAACAGAGAAATTAATTTCCTTAAATTGTGTTTACCATATAATTCTTAATCATATTTTTATATTAAGTTTACCCCATAATTTGTTTCTATAAATATGTTTTTGTTCATCAACATCAATAAAGAATGGATATTGTAAGAAATTGAGATAAATTTGTACTTCTATAATGGTAAACTTCTTGGTAGTAAACTTATACTCCTAGAATTCGCAATTGTATGGAAGAAAACGTATATCACATTATATACAATTTATAATTTCTAAACACGTATTTACTTTTTTTAAGTATAATTTATTTCATATAAAGACATTAATTTATACCTCTTAATAAAGTGAAGTCATATTAAAAACTTATTTATATTATTTATGACATGTAAGAGTAGACAGCACGTTTTTCTAACACATATTTTTCTCAGACAGACCGAATAAGGTGTTTTTAATGTTTTAGTGGCCTTTAAAAACATTCATTATAAGGTCAAAACAAAAAAAAGACATCCAAATGTCATAAAATCAGGTGAAAAAAAACCGAGTGTGATTTTTGGAGATTTTAGAGTAGAAAACACATCAACACAACATGTTTTTTTCTCGGTATTTCAAGGAACACACTTTTTGTGTTTAAAAAACACTAAAACATGCATGTAATCATCCAAACCACAACGAACAACCTCTGAGTTATGTAAAATGATAGTAAAATTGTCATTTTATTATTTTTGACATATACGAGTAGATGAAACATCAATCCAAGCTTTCATTTTCTTAAGATAACTCAAAACACTTTATTATTTTTTTAATCACTAACACACACGTTTTATGGGAAGATCCCTAGAAAGAATTCTTAGAATGTGGTGAAATAATATGATAACTTTTATAGTAATATTTTTGTCATGTATGAGTAGATGAAATCTCAATCGGATGTGTGGTTTGCTAAAAAAACTGGATATGAAGTTTTTAATGGTTTAACACCCTTAAAAAATAATCATTAGGGGGTCAAAACCAATCGAACATCCACCAAATGTCATGAAATAATAAAACCACAGCTGTATAGTTAATTGTGAAATGGTCAAGTAGACAGAATTTCAATCCCAGGTAACATATCATGGGATGACTAAAAATTCACTTTTACTATATTATAATATCAAAATTTGAGTTTAATGGTTAGCTCTAATAAAATGGAATCAGGATGACATGAAATAAAAAGAAAACCATATTAGTATTATTTATTACATGTTCAAGTAGAATAAGAATCAATTGGATGTATAGTCTTTCTAGAATGACCCAATAAAAAGTTTTTAAAGGTTTAATGCATTTTAGAAATGTGTGTTTAGAGGTTAAAACAAATAGAACAACCTATTAATGACATGATATAAGATTAAAACCATCATACAATTATTTCTGAAATAGTGGAGTAGACATAACACCAATGTTAGGATTCATTTTCTTAGGATGATTGAAAACACAATTTTATTATTTAAAAACTATAAATTGTGCATTTAATGGTCACATCCATTGAAAAAAAAATTATAATGATGTGAAATCATAGGAAAAATGTTTTAGTATTATTTGTGGCATTCGTGTCCATATGACACATAAATCGGATGTGCGGTTGGGATGAAGTGTCTAATTAAGCTGTTTTTAAAGGATTGAGGCCCTTTAAAAACATGTGTCAGGGGTCAAAACGAAATGAATGGCCTTTGAATAAAATTAAATCTTATGAAAACAACCATATAGTGATTTATGAAATTGTGGAGGAGACAAAACATCAATCCGAGAATTTTTTTCTCAGGATGAATGAAAATATACTTTTATTATTTTAAAAACTCAAAACATGTGTTTAATGGCTAGATCCATAGTATATTAACACTAAATGATGTTTAAAAATAGAAAAAATCACTTAGTTTTATTTGTGACATGTATGTGCATTTGAAAAATCATTTGGACCTGTTATGTGCTCAAAATGACTAGATATATAATTTTTAATTTTCCAATTCCCTTTAAAAACATGAACCAGAAGGGGGGAACCAACTGAGCAACCTTAGAAAACTGTGAAATCATAGGAAACCAACCGTACAATGAATTTTGAAATGTTCAAGTTGAAGGAATGTCGATCTAAGGTTTTTATTGCTTGATATAACCCAAAAAAGAAATTTTTTGTTTTAAAATACCTAGAGATGCATTAAACGGTCATATCAAAAACAAACATCCTAGAAATGAGAGAAAATCATAGGAAAACTATATTAGTATTTTTTTGTTACTTGTGAAAGAAGATGAAAAATTAATCACCTGATTGCATAATTGAAAGCGATATATATAACTTCCACAATTTCTAAAACACTTGACCTAATTCATCGAATAAATATTTGGGGTACAAATTACTGATTATGTTGATTGAATAAATTTTTTTCAAATACTATATATAGTTAAATAACTGAAATAATTTTATGGGTATACATTACTTGTTAATGTAATTTCATATTCATTGATTTCATTTATTTTATTTCATTAAACACCATACCGAATCCTTTTTGGTCATGTACCATGAGTTTTTTTATAAAATAAACATAGCTACATTCAAATATATCTTTGGTTGAGTCAATAAGGTTTCCTTATAACTCCAAATTCCAAAAAATCCAGACTCCAAATTCATCAGAATCTAGAATACGAATTCATCAGAATTCAAACTCTGAATTCATCAGAATTAAGACTCTGAAAGCTATAGAATTTAGATTCCAAATTCTTTGTAAAACATAATCAAAATATCCATGTTTCTAGATTATGATTATTTATTTTTTTAAACTCCAAATTCTATTTTTCCGTAGATTCCAAATTTTCATATTTAGTTAAGCTTAATTTTCAACACATATCTTTTGTATGTATAAAATGATGTCATATAATTTGTTTCTAACTAACTGTTGGTTGAGTGACATGTGTACAGGTCCCTCTGAAATTCATGGAAAAATATGACCATTGGAGGAATGAGCCAACTATTTATGTTTTTACTATAAATAGGATCCCATTTGAACATGATCATAATCAATATAGATATTACATGTCATGATACTATGATGTGATTTATATAGAGAGAAAGACTCTCGTTCTTTGTGCGTTTTATAAACATCTTGTTCAACTATGAACATCTTGTTTAGCCTACTTAGTGTGACTTTTATTGTTGCTGATTACAATCAAGGGATTTCGGGGATAGGAAGATAGAGGTTCTTACTTCCTTAAAGCTCTAGGGCTTGTGGGGATAGTTAGACAGATTCTGATATTTCTATTGAGGGCTGAACCTGGTGTGGGTAAGACAATATTTCTTGAAAGTATAAATCAAGGGACCTTTATCCAAGGATGTTGGATACCATACTATTCATGTTAAAAGCTTTCCTACTTGTTACTTATTATTGTTTCAAGTTTTATTTCCACTGTATTTTAATAAACAAATAAATTATAATTTTCTTATACTTTCTTGTACTTTTACTTACTCTGATAATTAAGATTCTATATGCATTAAGGTGGAATCTATCTCTAAGAAAATTGGTCTTAAGATTCATTTTTGGATTCATTTTTTCTGACCGTAAGAAAGTTTATTTTATTAAGTAAGAATCCAATATGATTTTTGAATTTTCCTTATTTAACTTTGTTAAACATATTTTTCTTTAAGGTTAAAAAACTAAACTTTTAAAAATTACAATTCACCCCCTCTTGTAATTGAGCATCTACATACACTATTTATATCCTACAATTCTTATCAGAGCAGGTCTCTAAAATATTTATACTCGCATATTTTTTTTCTTGCTCAAATTTTCCTTGTTCTAAATCTTCTTCCTCAACTTTTCTTATTCAAGTTTTTGATAAAGATTTTTATCTTTGCTTATAAACTTATACTACTAACTAGTTTTGTGGAAAAGTAATTTCTTATAGAATGTATGTTATAAATATTCGTTCCATAGAAAATCTGAAATCTACTATATCACCAATTTTTCATGGTAATGATTATGAGTACTGTAGAGATATGATGAACACTTTTTTCATTAACACTCGAGTAGACAACTTTGTTATGCTCACTAGAGACTACAAAATTCAAGAAAAAGAATTCATAACCTTCAACAATCAATAGAAACAAGAATATCAACTAAATTACAAGGTAAACAATGATTTTTTTGGTTCTATGACTAGGAATATATATAGTCAAATATATTCTTGTGAAGCTACCAACTACATTTGGAAGAAATATGAAGTTACACATTTTGGGAGTTATAACGGGATAGTAACTAGAAGAGATATGTTAAAATTTGGATATCATGGATTCTTATTCCATTATAGAGAACCTTTTTTCAAATGTACAAAAAATATTTATAGCCATTTTAAACATTATTCAATCTCTGAGAGAGAAAGGTTTTGATGTTGAAGTTCTTGTGGATAAAATAATTAACATTATGCCCAATGAGTGGGAATAAAAATGTATATATGTTGATGAGAATAGAAAAGTATATAACATTAATCTTGATGAGTTATATAAAACTCTTCTTCAGTATGAAACTAGAACGAAGAGAGATGATGATTTCAACAAAATTATGAATGGTAATGGAAATGTAGCTTTCACTACTACATCTAAAGACAAGAATCTCGAAATGGTAACTAGATATAAAGATAAGAAATATTTTTTTGTATATGAATCAAGTGAAATTGATCATTTTGAGAATTAATTATCCAATCTTGCTCAAATGATGAACAAGGTTGTGGGAAAAAAATATTTTTAGTATAGATATAAGAATAAATAAATAAAGGAAAGGAAATATTCTGAAATAATCTATTACGACTATAAAAGAGATGAAAATATCAGACCTATTTTTACTATGATAAAAAGAATAGGCAGGAAGGAAAATAATTCTGAGAGAAATTGAATGAAGTATTAAAAGTCTAAGGATAAGAATGTTTTGAAAGAAAATGACACCTGAAGTGCTAGTGGTGGTTACTCTTTAGAAAAATCTTCATAATATGAATCTTCTGGTCAAAATAATATTAGTCTTATAACCAAAGTACCTATTGAAAATCATTGTATCAAGGCTAAGGTACACAATTCTGAATCCTTAACCAATATTTATTTAAATTCTAATTTTCCAAATTAAGAATATTATGAAACTTCAGATGATGAATCTTCCTCATCAGAAGAAAATACCTTACCTTTATTTGAAGAAGTTTCTATATATGCAAAACTACTTGAGAATGAAAATTGTAAGATAAAAAATGTTATATAAATAAAATTCAAGATTTTTTGTTTTAACTAAAGATGTATTAGATATTTCTAAGTATCTTGATCAGAAAAAATGTGATTTCGAATGTTTTTCTAAAAAACCGAATGAATTTAATTCTGAGAAGGATAAAATTTCTAAGGATCTTGAAAGTGTTATTTCTAAGAAGAATATTTTCGAGGATAAATCAAGTTCTAAAACTAATAGCATTGTGGATAAGAATTTATTCATTAGTCTAAATTTTTTAATTTTGTCAAATTTTACTTTGAGAAGGAAAGAATTTGATAAAATGTATTCACAATATCATCCTCTAGGGAATCTTTCTATATTTGGTTATACTCATTCAAAACCTATTTTTAGTAATAATTATTTTGTTCCCCAAAGTGATCCCATTTTTACTATGTGTCAATGTGGTGAAAATTGGGATAAAATTTTTTCTTTAAATAAAACCTAATCTTAGGTTTTCATAAAGCATATTTTTCTAAGGAAATTTTGATTCCTAAAATTTTACTTTTTGAATTTTACAGATCCAAGAGTACTTGGATTCCGAATGTATTGCTCTTTTATTTTCATGAAAATAAAGAAATCACCACGAAAAATACATGTTACATGGATAGTGTATGTTCCCAGTATATGAATGGTAACAAAAAAAATCTTTGAAAGGATTATCAAGACGAAAGGAGGAGAAGTAACTTTCAGAGATAATGCTCAGGGAGAAACTTTTTGGTATAGGTAACATTGTTCTTCTTGTAAAAAACATTGATTTCAAATGTTTTATTTGTTAAAGTTATTAAACACGAACTCATTATAATAATACAATTATGTGATGAAGGTTACCTTGTTAATTTTGGGAAGGATAAATGCTTAGTACACTATTCTAAGGAATAGTTTTTTCATTCTTCCCATAGGCTTGAGAATGTTTATATACTAAACTTAAAAAACATAGGGGATAAGATCCATCTTTCCTTTGAGAAATGGAAGATAAATATTGGCTATGGAATAGAAGACTAGGACACCGTAACTTTAGGAACCTATGCAAAACTCTCAAAGAAAAGACTTATTATGGATCTATTGGAGCTTAGATTTGATTCTTAAAAAGTTTGTGATCCTTGTTAATATGAGAAGAAACATAAATCAAGTTTTAAATCAATTGGTAAAGTATAAACTTTTGATTCATTACAGTTATTGCATATGGATATTTTTGGTCTAATGAAAACTGGAAGTTTTGGAGGCAAATACTATGTATTTATTTAGTTGATGATTACACCCGATTTACATGGGTCCATTTTCTAGAAAATAAATCTGAAGATTTTTATTAATTTAAAACCTTTAAAGACAAAGTTAATAATGATAAAAACCTTCCATTGATAACCATTAATAGTGACTATGGAGGAGAATTTCAAAATTCAGATTTTGAAACATTTTGTAGTATGAATGGCCTTACTCATAAATTATCATCTCTAAAAACTCCTCAACACAGAGATGTTGTTGAAAGAAGAAATCTAATTATTTTAAGAGATAACTAGAACCATATTGAGTGAGTATTCCATTTATAAAAACTTTTAGGATGAATATTTTAGTTCTTCTTGTGATACTATAAATTGAGTTTTAATCAGACATTTTCTTAACAAAACACCTTATGAATTATGGACTGGTAGAAAACCTAGAATTTCTTATTTAGAATTATTTAGTTGCAAAGTATTATTATTGAATACTAATGATAACTTACATAAATTTTCACCCAAATATGATGAAGGAATTTTCCTAGGCTTCTCCACTACTTCTAATGATTATTGAGTTTTAAATAAAAATACTTATACTGTTGAAGAAATAGTGCATGTTAAATTTGATGAAACTGATCCTTTTGTTTTTAAATAACTCCAACCTACATCCTCAGATGTGTTTTCAAAAAATGATTATAACCCTTTGATAGAAGATTCTTCTAATAAGGGAAATACTCAATAAAATTATTCTAATGTATTTACCCAAGAATAATTTCTACCTTATGTTGATGATTAGGTTTTACAAAACCTAGATCAGTTGTTTCTAAAGAATCATCCTAGTGATAGTATCACTGGTGATGTAAATCAACCTTTAAGGACTTGAAGTTCTTTAAGAACTGAAGTAGACCACTTAGCATTCCTTTTAAAATTAGAACAAAAAATAACTGGTGAAGCTTTATGTGATAATGATTGGATCCAAGCCATGTTATATGAGCTAAATGAATTTTTAAGGAACAAAGTATAGACCTTGGTTGAAAGACCTAAGGAAACTTCTTTAAATGGAGTAAAATGGGTATTTAAAAATAAATTTGATGAAAATGGAATCATAGTAAGAAATAAATGTAGAGTAATTAATAAAGGATATAATCAAAAAGAAGTAATATATTATGAAGAAATCTATTCCCTATTATCTAGACATTAATATATTTATATTTTACTTGCCTTTGCAGAGTTCATTAATTTCAAACTTTTATAAATGGTTGTAATGTGTTCTTTCCTTAATAGATATGTCCAAGAGGAAGTTTATGTTGAACAACCTCCTAGATTTGAAGACATAAAACATCCTGAACATGTTTTCAGACATACTAAATCTTTATATGGACTTAAATAAGCCCATAAAGCCTGTTATGATTGACTTACAAGATTTTTGTTACAAAAAAAATTATGTCAAATGAACTACTGATCCAACTCTTTTTATAAATAAATAAAATAAAAATGTTTTTATTGTTCAAATTTATGTTTATGACATTATATTTGGATCAAATCAGCAATATTTAACTAATTCGTTTACAAATCTACTGAAATATGAATTTGAAATGAGTATGATGGGTGAGTTAGCATTTTTCCTAGGTTTTCAAATTTCTAAAAAACTAGACAGAATTTATATATCTCAACATAAGTATATTAGAGATATTATTAAAAACCATGGATACGAAAACAATAAAATTTTAATCACTCTAATTGGTATATAAAATTCTCATGATCTTGATGACTCTGGGAAACTAGTAGATCAAACATCTTTTCGAGGTATGATATGAAGTTTACTATACATTATAGCCAGTCATCCATACTTAATTTTTTTTAGTATTCTTATTTGAAATATATCAATATAATAAAAATTAATCTCATTTAAAACTAGTGAGAAGAATTTTTTTCCATTTAAAGGGAACCATGGATTTAGGACTTTTACATTCTTCAAGAAATGATTTTTTTAAAAGGTTTTTTCGGATGCTGAATTTTGTGGATATAGAATGGATAGAAAAATTAAATCTAGAACCTATCACTTCTTAGGATATTCATTAGTTTCTTGGTCATTCAAGAAGCAACACTCAATAGCACTTTCCACTGCTGATGTTGAATATGTAGAAGATGGATGTTTTTGTTCTCAAGTGTTGTGGATACAACACACAATCAATGACTATGACATGAGTTTTTCCAAAACACAGATATTGTGTAATAATACAAGTTCCTTTTCCTAAATAAAAACCCTACACATCACTCTTGTAGAAAACACATAGATATTAGGCATAAATTTCTTAGAGATCACACACTTAAAGGATATATTATTTTATAATTTTTCAGAACTCAAGATCAACTTGCAGATATTTATGAAACATATTTACCATCTGATTGATTTGAATACATTAAAAAAAGTTTTTAATGATAACCATAAGGTAATATTCCATATTAACTTTTTGTTAAAACCTATCTCTTTACATTAATAATCTCCTTTTTATAAGTGGAGTACATTTTCTTGTTAGCAAAATTTTTTCTTAATTGAATTTTTCATAACCAATACTTTTTATTAATCAAATTTTTCTTAACCAAATTTTTTAATCAAAATTTTCCTAACCAAAATATTTCTTAATCAAAATTTTCATAAATTTTTTTTAATCATATTTTTTGTTAACAAAATTTTCCTTCTATTAGTCATTTTTTTTCTAGAATAAAACATTTTCCTTTACTTAATTTTTTTTTCAAGAATCTAAAGTTCTTTAAGAAGAATACTTTTTATTACTAACAAATTTTGAAGGGAAATGCAGAAGGTATGTTTTCTTACATAAATTTTTGTAATTGAATTTTTTACTTGTTGGTATTTTTATCCTATTTTAAGAAAACTCTATCAGATTCACTTTCTGTATATCTGATTTTTCCATAAAACCTCAAAAGATCGGAACTTACCAAATCTTTATTTGACATTCATCGTAACTTTCAGATCAAATCTAGCTTATTTCGACTATGGGATCATTTTGGGAATTCTAATCATCAATTCAACACCTATAAAAAGGCCCTCCTATTCATCATCCCACATAAGTTTTCAATAATTTTTTGTGCTGAAGCTCTTCCCACCTTCCATAAGGCCATTCCATTTTTCTATTTTTTATTTGACTCTGAATGTCACTCGAAGCTTCCCCATAGAGGCATATTTCCTAAACTAACAAAATAAAAGATAGAAAAGTCTATAGTAAATGGTTGGTTGACCAATTTTTTTTCTATGTATAATTTCTTGATTATGAATAATATTAAGTTGAATGGATGAGAGGGTTTTTTCATAGACAATATAACAATTTGGGATCCTGTTTACCCTGAATTACTTATAAAATTCTATGATTCATTATTTTTTTATGAAGAAGGTGGAAGGGAGAAGTTTTCAATAAAAAACTATGGGGAAAACTATTCCCTATCTTTTAATATGGAAGAAAATATTATTGGAATTCTATGTGAAGGTGAGGAAATTTTCTGCACTCAGGAGTTTCCAGATCAGTCATGATGTTTCGAGAAGGAAAAGGTAATAGAGTTCCTTGGAATCAAAGGAGTAAAATAACTGAACATTAACCATCTCTAAAACAAATTTTAGAATGTTAGCCTTGTTGGTAAAAGGTTTCCTCATTCTATGAAAAGGAGAGAAGGTCTTCTTAATGAAAAGTGATATCTTTATACTATAATTGTTGGTTAACTTTAGAAAGGTAAACCTAGTGATGTAAATTCTTCTAACAATCACCAATATTAAGAATAGATCTCTCAAATCCCAGATCATCATGTGTCCAAACATCTTTAGAGGATTATAATTATCTGATTGGAATCCTACAAAATTACCTGCAGCTCAAAACCAAAAACCATTACATTATTTTTGTTAAGTGATGATACCTTGAGGAGAATGTAATTTAGTTTCAATACCAAGTCTGGAGAGTATTATGATATCTCTGAAAGTGATATTAAAGATTTATCTAAGGAAGGGTAAGTAAGAGAAACTTCCAAGAAAACCCCAAAAAAGAGAAAATAGAAGGAACTGGAAACCAAAGAAAAATCTACAGTTCCAGAATGTCAGTTAGAACCACCAAAGCCAAAAAAGAAAAAATATTTCCTTGATGAATTGGTAGAAAAGTGGAGGGAAAAGAAGAAGAAGAAGAAATAAAGAGATATATGTTTTGGCCTAGATCATACTGAGGAAAAATCCTTCAAAATTCAAACTGCTAAGGAACATTAAAGGTATGAAAAATAGAAGAAGTTGAAAAAGAAAATGTCTGAAGCTGAGATCATTCAAGCACATCTAAACGATACAGAGAAATCATCTTAACAGATTCAGGAACCATAATCCTTTCTCCAATAATCAGTGCTAGTAGAGACTCTGGGAAAGAAAATTCCAACTATGGAATCTATTATGGAAGAAGATATCGACCAATAAGAAAAATAGAAGATGAATAAGAGGAATAAAAAGATGAGAGTGATGATGTGATAGAGAAAGTAGAAGAATACCATGAGAAGGAAATACCTTTATAAAATCATTCAATCCAAATTTCTCATGTTAAGTCAACCAAAATTGTTTCTCAAGAAAAAGAGGATAAGGGACATGTAGAGGTTGATAGACCCACCGATGATGAGATTAGAAACCATGATTTCATTCAACCGGATTATGTTAAGAAAAATGATGAGAAAGAAGAGGTTGATGAATACAAAATCCTCCAACATTCAGATAGTGAGGATGGGTCTCCAAGGGATGAGAAGGTAATTTCCAAAGTCGATAAAGAAAAATAGGTGGTTGATGATACACCTAAAAAGGATGTGGTTATAAAAGAAAAGAAGGATGTTGGTGGTTCATCCAAAAGAAAAGATGAATAGCTAGACAAAGAATATTCTCCTTCAAGGGAATCAGATTCTGAATCTTCATCTTCGATGGTTTAGGATTTTGTGGTTAAGTTGTTGATGAAGTTAGTGAACAACATTCATTTATTTCTGAGTATTGATTCTAGATGTCAGTTGCTTCAACAATATTTCAATCAGAAGACAGATTCAATAAATATCATCCTAAAAAAATTCATCAAACTTGAAGAATATTTCTAAACATTACCTATTGGTTGTGATGTTCATGGGAGATCATGTAATAAAATTAAAAAATGGTCTAAAAGAACAATGGTAGACAAGATAATTCTTGATGACATCCAGGATTCAATGAAATATGCTTTTGATAAGTCAGACGATAGAATTAAAAACATTTCAATAAGTTTTACTAAGAAGCTGAACGTTGAGGAAGTATCCCAGAAGCAAGAAGATAAATATCTGAATGGGAAGTTAAATTCTGTTTCTTTAAATCTAAAGTGAGAAAGGGAACTCAAGGATGAGTTAGAAGAAAATTTCAACCAGCATGAAGAAGTAGTGAAGTCTCAGGTAGAAATACTTAAGTCTCAAGATGAAGAAATCAAGGCTTTGGAAAAGAAGAATATAGATCAAGAACAGTTGCTCAAGAGGTTTGAGGATGATCATAAAGAGATCAAGAAGTTAAAGGATACCTTGAGGAAGATCATGCAGAAGGAAAAGAATGATGAATAATTTTTCATGTAAATTCAAATCTTTTGTTATACTTTATCATGTACAAGTTTTTCCTATCATAATAAAAATTTTGTTATCTTTCAATTGTTTTGTATTGTATAGTTATAATATTTCAGGTACCAATTTTTTCTATTCTCTCAATTCCTCTTTTAAAATGACAAAGGGGGGGTGAAGAATGATCAAAAGAATACTAAGTGTCAAGAAGAGAATTCCCTAAGTAAGGGAGAGTTTAAATAAGGGGGAGTACACTTAATGAATACTTTCTTATACAAGAAAAACTAACTTCTCTAAGGAAGTCAAGAATACGATCCTTAGGGATTTCAAAACATAAGGGCGAGTTACTTGTATTCATCATAGTTCATAAGTAAAGGGAGATAAGTTTTTCTTTTAAAATTCTAAAAATTAAACTCCTTACCCCTTATATTCTTTTTCTAAAATATGTTTGTGCTTTCCAAAAAGGGGTAGATTGTTGAGTTAATATGATTTCCTTATGACTTTTCCATTCCTCTATGTTTTGAAAATCACAAACACATTAACTTAAGGAAAATTATCTTTATATATGGATTATTTTTTAAGGAAAATTTTCTTTATCTAAGGAATTTTTTTCCATTAACCTGGTTTTCATTGTCCTTCCAAATCTAGGTTCATTTTATTACTTAGTCAAAAATTTATATCCTTATATAAAACCTCAGAATATTATAGTTTCTTGAATATCAAATTATCTAAAATTAAGACTCCTAATTCTATGAAATTAAGACTCTTAATTCTATGAAATTCAGACTCTGAATTCCCAAATATTTAGACTCTGAATTACTTAGGATTTAGACTCCAAATTAATTAGAATTCATACTCCAAATTCCTTAAAATTCTGTCTCCAAATTTCTCAAAATTAACACTCTGAATGCCTAAGAATTCAGAATCTGAATTCTTCATAATTTAAACTCTGAATTCATCAGAATTCAGACTCCGAAAACTATAGAATTCAGATTCCGAATTCTTTGTAAAATAGAATCTGAATATTAAAGTTTTTAGAATCCAATTATTTATATGTTTAAATTCGGAATTCTACTTTCCCTCATAACCTGGATTTTCATATTAAGTTAATCTAATTAATTTTCCTTACACATGATTTTTTAAGTATAAAATAATGTCGTACTATTTTTATCTAACTAACCGTTGGTTGAGTGACACAAGTACAAGTCCCTCTGAAATTCAAGAAAAAATACGACCGTTGGAGGAGGAAGCCGACCGTTGATGTTTTTCCAATAAATCGGAGCTCATTTGAACAATCTCATCATTGATCTAGATATTACACGATATGATGTTGTAAAGTTATTTCTAGAGAGAGAAATACTATAGTGACTAGTGCGTTTTATGATCATCCTGTTCAACCATGAACATTTATTTCAGCTTGCTTTGAGAGATTACAATTGTTTCTAAGTATGATCAAGGGCATCCATGGATAGAATGTCTGAGGTATTGACTACCTTAAAGTTCGCGGCCTTGTAGAGATAGCAAGACAGATTCAAATATTCTTATCAAGGACTTACTCTGGTGTGGGTAAGACAAAATTTCTTGAAAGTATAAATCAAGGGACCTTTATCCAAGGTTGTTGGATACCTTACTATTTGGTTTAAAATATTTCCTTCTTATTACATGTTCTCATTTCATGTTTTATTTCCACTGTATTCTGATAAATAAAAAAATTATAACTTTCTTATGCTTTCTTTTACTTTTAATTACTCTGATAATTAAGATTATATATGCTTTAATGTAGAATATTTATCTAGTAAACATTTTATTAAGTTTTGTTTCCCAGATTCAAATTTGTAGACCCTATGTAATTTTATTTCATTATGTAAGAACCAAAGAGTGTTTTTGAATTTACCTTGTTTAACATTGTTAAACATAGTTTTCCATAAGGTTAAAAAATAATAGTTTTTAAAATTAAAATTCACCCCTCTTGTAATTTATCATCTATATAAACTATTTAGATCCTACAATTTTATCAATTATGATTATGATTACAATTTATTTATTATTTTATTATTTCATAATATATTATCTATTTAAATTTTTGGATATCAAACTATCATTTTAATGTATTTTTTATCTCTTTATTCATTTACAATTTTGTTAATGAAATACAGATCTTGGATTTAATTTATTATTAAATTCCATCCCTTTTGTAGTTTTAATGTTTGAATGACATGATGCTAATGTTAAATCCCTATATCCAGATAGTGGAAACATTTTAAATCTACTGTGGTACCTTCAAACATCTCTCAATTTTACTCTTTCAATTTTATATTTCTTTTAATTTTATTTCTTGGTACATGATTTCTTAATCACATTAATCTATTGTTGACTCCTAAACATCCAAACATCAAAGAATACTATGAAATATGGTGTAATTATCTACCTTTAGGAAATTAATTATTATCATTATGTGTGTCATTTCTTGCTTTGAAAGTTCGTATGCAAGGATATATGATTTAAAAAATGGATAGAGGGTATTTTTCATTGGAATAATATCTTCAGTTTATATAAATATCAAAAAGAAAATAATTATTATAGATATTTTATACTTTTGTATAACTATTATGAGATTATTTTTTTAATTAATATTGTGATCCAACTACTTATATTCTAGATATATTATTTGATATTTTTCTTGCTTTAAACTACTATCCTTTAATATATCTATTATCTCAAAAAAACTATTTAATTTTCATTGGTCATTCATTTACACCTTCATCATAACACATCAATCTAGTCTTTTTGGTCTTTTATTTTCACTACTATAAGCATTCCCTTTGATTTATAAATATCACCTATCATCTTCTAGAAGTTATTAATGTTTATGAATTTCATAAATGTTCTCTATATTTTTCTCTCTTATTTGATTCATTCCAATTCCATGTAATTTCATTAAACTAGGTTAATATAACATTAATCAAGGTATGTTTGTATATATTATAATATGAGTCTTTAAATTACAAATTAAATATTTTATTATTAGTTTAGATTAATATATTTTATTTGGTTTTTATTTATCCATCATTAGTTTGTGTTCATTTGTTTTTATTCATATTATTTATCCTGTTATGGCCTTGATGGAAGATGGTATGTTGCATGTGCTGACACCAAGAATATCAGAGCCTCATCTTGATGTTTCATGTAATTATATTTTTTTGTATTATTTATATTAATGATGTTCATGAATAAATTAATAATTCTCATAATATTTTGTAATTGAATCATATTATGTATTTTTATATATGGTAGGTCATTAAACCTTGAGCTATATAAAATCAAGTGATTTTATCTCTAATTTAGATTTGAGATGGTTACTGGTTATCACACTAGACAATATTACTAGTGTTGAATTTTTTTACACTTGGTATAATTGATGAATTATTTTATAATTTATATTTGAGTTGACTACAAGTTATTTCACTATTTCCTTAATTTTAACTTATCACATCCATGGACTATCATCATCCATTAACTCTCATCGACCAATCCCATGTCCTTCAACATATCACCTCATCATAAACATACTATCCTCATTATAAATTGAACACAAGGGTATGACTACATAATTTTAATTCATGTTTCTGAGTTCTTAACTATTTGGGAATTATTTATAAAATAAGGACAAAGATGAATGGAAAAATTAATCACCTTAACTTGGGTCTTCAATGTAATTTTGAATCATGTTTTATATTAAATTTTAATCATAAAATTCATCAATAAATAGATTTCTGAGCATAAAATAGATAAAGTTTTAAGATTACAAGAAATTATGGTGAAGTTATACTCCTACAAAGGTCGACTGCATGGAAGTAAACTTATAATCCTATAATGATCAACTATAATAATGAAAAATTCTACTCTGCATGCACTGTTTATAATTTCTAAATATCTATTTACTATTCTTTTGCATTATTTATTGCATATAAACACATATTTTATCCTTTGAATGATGTGAAAATATAGGAAAACTATCTTGTTATTATTTTTTACATGTACGAGCAGACGACATGTTAATCTGACACATGGTGTGTTCAGACAGACCAAATAAGTAGTTTTAATGGTTTGACATCCTTTAAAAACATGCGTAGGAAGATTAAAACAAAAAATATGACATATAACTGTCATAAATACACATTAAAAAAAATTTAGAGTGTTTTTTAAAATTTTTTAGTAGGCAACATGTTAATCCGATGAGTTGTTTGCTCAGGATGACCAAAAACAAAATTTTAGTGTTTTAAAACACTAAAATGTGTGTGTAACGATCCAAACTATAATAGAAAACCTCCAAATGATGTGAAATCATAGTAAACTTTTTTTAATTATTTTTTACAGGTATAAGTAGTTGAAATTTCAATCTGAGGAGTTGTTTTCTCAAGATGACCCGAAACACAATTTTATAATTTTAAAAGACTAACAAAAATGTTTTAGGGTAAGATTCTCATAAATAAACCATGTAATGAGGTGAAATCCTAGTATAATTTTTTTTTATTATTTGTTATATGTATGAGTAGATGACATGTCAATCAGATGTGTGGTGTCCTGAGAATGACAAAATATGCAGTTTTAAATGGTTTAACGCCCTTTAAAAACACACGCTAGGGGGTCAAAACCAAAGGAATGAAATCCAAATGTCATGAAATAATAGAACAAAAACTGTATCATGAATTTTGAAATGTTCAAGTAAAATGAATTTCAATAGGAGGTTTTTTTTTTCCTAGGATGACCAAAAATTAACTTTTAATGTTTTAAAGCATAAAAATGTGCTTTTAACTATTATATCCATATCAAACGACCTCAGGATGACATTTAATCATAGTAAAATCACATTAGTATTATTTGTGACATGTAAAAGTAGATGAAACATCAATAAGATGTGTGGTCTATCTAGAATGACTGAATCACTAGTAAAAAAATGGTCTTTAACCTCAAACATATGACATTAATTTCTTAAAAATCGATGAAAAATATGTTTCTAGAGACTTTTTTGGAATATTTTTTTAAAAAACAAAAAATTATAGTTAAAAATTTTCATAATATATTTTAGATAATTTTTTTATGCTTTGATTTGACTGGTATTTGAGATAAAACAGAGTTACAGATTAAAAGTTATGGCATTCGGAAGTTGGAATTCATTAATAGATGTTTTCATAGATATTGTGGCATCCATTTTGTTGAAAATCGACACCAAATAGGATTTACATTGATTTTTTGGCGTTGGTTTTTTAGAAAATCGATTCCAAAATACCCATTAGTATCATTTTAGGCATAATTTTTAAAAAAATCAATGCCAAAAAGTTAAAAAAAATATTTTTATCGTCGGTTTTTTTAAAAACCGACACCAATAATTAAAAAAATAGAATTGAATTTTAAAAAAACTGTTGGAAATAATAAAAAAAATATATTATGTTTTTGATAATTTACAATCATCTATTTGACTATTCGTGGAGCTAAAGAGGTGTTACAAATTTAATGTAATGGATGTCGCAAGTTGAACTACTCTAAGAGAAGTATTAATGAAGTCCAACTTTCAAAGGCCATAAAATTTAATCCATACCTCTATTTTAGCTCCACGATTAGTAAAATCAATGCTTAGAAAATGATCTAAAACATAGTAATATTTGTAATTATTGGTGATTGGTTTTTTAAAAATAGGCAACAAAAATATTTTTTTTAACTTTTTGTCCCTGGTTTATTTAAAAACTAACCCCAAAATAAAATTTATGGGTATGTTGGGTGTTGGTTTTATATAAAACCACACACAAAAACAAATGTAAATCCTTTTTAGAATCAATTTTAATCAAAACTAATGCAAAAAGTATCCAAAAATACACGGGATGTGTATTTAAACATTTTTTGAATGTATATTTCACTTTTTAAAAGCCTAGTTATATTTTAATACAACTTCATTGAAAATATTTTTTTTCTATATATATATATAACCATTTTCTCTTTCATTAAAATTTTTTGACCACTTAAATTCAATAAAATTTTCAACGCAACTTCTATTGATGATTTCAACATGGTATCTATTCTAATAATTTAATTTTATTATTATTATTTTCCTTCATTTTTAAACATCTCAATAATCTTCTTTATAGTGATGATTTATTATTATGATCGTGTTATGAATATAAAACATCCAGATGAGATTTACCAACATAGGTGAAAAATTCATTATCAATCACAATTTTCATTGTCGCTTGAGTTCTACCATAAAACTAAGAGATATATTGTTAAACAACATATCATTTTGACTAAAACCCCTAAAAGATGTGAAATATGTTTGAATCCTTAAGTTTATTTTATTTCATTTGGTGCATGTAATTTGTATTCATGTTTCTAATGTTTTCATTTAAACGAGTTGTAACTATCGAAACTTTTAGAAGCACAACTTCCGACGATCATAATTTTTGATCCATAGCTATGTTTTAGCTCTACAAGCAGTCAAATAGATGTTTAAAAAAATGATCTAAAATATAGTGAAAAATATATACTTATTTTCATCAATTTTTCTAAAAATATATGCCAATGATATTTTTTTTAAATTTTTGGCATTGGTTTCTTTAAAAATCGATGCCGCAAATGATATTGATGGGTATTTTTGGCATCTATTTTATAAAAAATTAACAAAAAAAATAAAAATAAATGTAAAACCTTTTTATAGTCATTTTATAAAAAGTAATGTCAAAATTCATGTTGTTTACATTGGAGACGTCAATATCGGTTAAAAAATGATGTTCAATACTATTTTTTTACTTGTAAAAAAGCAGTTTTTATAGGTTTAGTGCAGTTTAAAAAAGTGAAAATGGGGATGAAGACCAATCAAATTACATCCAAGTTCTGTGAAATTAGATGAAATTTCCATAAAGTGATTTTTGAAATGATGGAGTTGATAGAACACCAATATGAGGTTTTATTTTCCCAGTATGTCTAGAAACACACTTTTATTGTTTTAAAATAGAAAAATATGTATTTATCGATCACATACATATAAAAAAATATTATAATAATGTGAAATCATATAATAACAACATTAATATTATTTTTCACATTAATGAGTAGTTGAAAAATCAATCATCCATACGGGATTTCTGGAACAAACGAATATGAATTTTTAGAGGTTTGAGGCCACTTAAAAATATGCATCGAGGGTCAAAACCAACTGAACAACCCATGAATTCCATGAAATTAGACGAAAAAAATTGTATAGTTATTTATAATGTGCTGAAGTGGATGAAACATCAATATAAATTGATTTTTTCCTAAGATGTATGAAATTACACATTTATTATTTTAAAACACAAAAAATGTGAGTTTAACATTCAGATCCATAAAACATGACCTCATAATGATTGAAAATCATATAAAACTATCTTAGTATTATTTCTGATGTGAATGATCATTTAAAATATCAATAAGTTGTGATATGTTATTATAATGACTGAATAAACAAATTTTAATGGTTTTTTGCTTGTTAATAACTTGTGTTGGGGGTGGGAGGGGGAGGGGGGCAAAGCCAACCAAACAACATCTAAATGATATGAAATCCTAGGTCCCCAACCATATAATGAATTTTTAAGTCTACGAGTAGGAATAATGTCAATTTTATATTTTGATTCCTTGATATTTCCCAAAACATACTTTTTTAAAACACAAAAACATGCATTTAATAGTCATATCAATAAAAATAACCTAGGAATGAGGTGTAATCATGTGAAAATCGTGTTAGTATTATTTTTGGTGTGTGAATGCATAAATATGTTTATTTGACATGAAATATTTCTAAAATGAACAAATAGAATGTTTTTAATAATTTCATACCCTTTAAAATGTTCTTCTGAGGGTCAAAACCAACAAAACGACCTCCAAATACTGTGAAATCAAGTGACAAAATCAAAATAGTGATTTCTGAAATGGTGGAGTATACATAATGTTAATCCAAGTTGATGTTTTTCCAAGATGATCAAAAATTCACTTTTCTCATTTTAAAACATTAAAATGTTCATTTAACAGTCATATCCATATCAAACATCCGAAGGATGATGTGAAATCATAGTAAATCCATCTTAAAATTATTTTTGATGTGTATGATTAGACGAGACATCAAACAGCAGTGTGGTCTATCCAAAACGGCCAAATGAGATGTTTTTAAAGGTTTGATTCCCTAAAAAAATGTTTTTATAGGGTCGAAACAAATCAAATGACCTATGAATGCTGTAAAATTAGATGACAAAAACCATAGAATGATTTCTGAAATGGTCATATAGACAAAATATTAATCTCTAGTACCATTTTCACGATATGATCTAAAATAAATTTATTATTTTAAAACATGAAAATATGAATTTAATGTCATGGTCTAAAGAAACAACCTTAAAATGAGGTGAAATAATAGGAAAATCATATTAGTATGATGTTTTACATGTGAGAGCAGATAACACAGATATTAGATGTGATATCTACCCATAATTACTGAACAAAATTTTTTAAAGGTTTTATAACCTTTAAAAATATGCACCTGTGTGTCCAATCTAACCGAACGACCTTTTAATAACATGAAATTAGGTGGAAACAACTTTACACTAATTTTCAAAATGGTGGAGTAGATCAAATGTCTATCTGATGTTTCATTTTCTTGAGATTGACAAAAACACACTATTATTGTTTTAAAACACCAACTTGTGTGTTTTTGTGGTCAAATACATATAAAATGAAATAACAATGATGTGAACTCATAGTAAAACCATATTATCCTTATTTTTGAGAAGTTCAATCATATGACACCTCAATCAGAGATGTGGTGTGCTCATAATGGCTGAATATACAGTTTTTAAGGGTTTAAGTCCCTTTAATAATATGAATCTGGGGGTCAAAACCAACTGAATGATATATAAATGATGTTAAATCATATGAAAAAAATATTACAATTAATTTTGGAATGTTCAAGAAGATTTAACATCAATATGAGGTTTCGTTTTTGAAATATGTCCCAAAATAAACTTTTATTATTTAAAAAACACTAAAACATGTCTTTAACAGTCAGATCCATAACAAACAGCCTGAAAATGAGGTGAAATCATAAGAAAACTATATTTATATTATTTTTGATGCGTGTGAGTAGGATAAATGTTGATACGATGTGTGTTCTTTCCATAATGAACAAATAAACAGTTCTTAAAGGATTGTCGTTCTTTTAAAATGTGTTAGGGGGTCAAAACAAAATGGACAAGCTTTGAATGTTCTGAAATTAGATGACAACAACCACACACTATTTTTTTTTTAAATTATCAAGTATTAAAAATTTCAATCCATGGTACTATTTTCTTAATAGGGCCTAAAACACACATTTATTGTTCTATAGATGAAAAAATACGTTTAACGATAAAATCCAAAAGAAATGAAATCAAAATGATGTGAAATTATATAAAAACTATTTTATTATTATTTCTAACTTGTGTGAGAAAACGACATGTCAATCAGATGTGTGGTGTGCCTATAATGACTAAATAAGAAATTGGTAAAGGATTGATTCCCTTAAAAAATTGGTTTCCCAGGGTTGAAACCAACTGAAAAACCTACATATGTTGTGAAATTAGGAAAAAACATTTGTACAATTATTTTTGAAATAATGAAGTATGAAAAATGTCAATACAAGTTTCCATTTTCCCGGGCTGACCGAAAACACAGTTTTATTATTTTAAAAACCATAACAAATGTTTAAAATTAAAATCCATAGAAAATGACTTTATAATGGTATGAAATCATATAAAACTGAACTTATTTTTATTTGTGACATTTACTAGAATAAGACCTATCAATCAGACTTGAAGTGTACTCATAATGACCGAATATACATTTTTTAATTTTTTAAGGCCCTTTAAAAACATGTTCCCAAGGGTCAAAACCAACCGAACTCCATAAAATGTCCATAAATCACTGGAAAACAACCATATAGTGAATTTTGAAGTGGTTGGGTAGACAGAACATCAATCTGAGGTTTCATTTTCCTAATATGACCTAAAACAAACTTTTAATGTTTTAAACCAGTAAATCATACATTTAATGGTCATCTAAATAACAAAAGACTTCAAAATGAGGTTAAATCATAGGATAACCTTACTTGGATTATTTTTAACATGTGTGAGCTGACGACACCTCAATTGGATGTGCAATCTTCCCAGAACGATCTAAAAGAATGTTTTTAATGATTAAATTTCTTTTAAAAACATGAATTGGGAGGGGGGTCAATACCAATAAAAAAGAATCATAATACTATTAAATTAGGATAAAAAAACTGTAAATGAATTGGAAAATGGTGGATGAGAAAAAAAATCAATCTGATTTTCTATTTTTCTAGGATGACCGAAAACACACTATCAAAGGAGGGTGGGGAGTACGTAGTGTTTTTTGATTACTCTAAAGACAATATTGGATGTGTGTTGATATAAAGGTATGTTGGGATCTCATATGGGTTGAGGTATTTTATCCCCATGAGAAAAACAATGTGACTCATGACCTAGAGTTTGCAGCGATAGTCTTCACTTTGAAGATGTAGAGGAACTATCTTCTCGGAGAGTGCTTTGTTATTTACTCGGACCATCAATGTCTTAGGTATATCTCCACACAGAGATATTTAAACATAATACATAGGTTTTGGTTGGAGATAAAATATTACCACGACTTTGAGTAGTCTATACTCTTGATAAAGGAAACATGGGGGTGGATGCCCTGACCAGGATGTCCTGTTCTCATTTGGTGAAGGAGGCATCTGAGAAGCTGTCATCATTGAATCCAACCCTAATGGAGGAGAGGGGTGTATCTTATCTTCATTCAATGGTGTTGACTACTCCATAACTCTTGTGTGTGATGGAGGTTCTGTTGGGAGATGTTAAATATGGGGTTCTCCGTGACCATATAATCTCAAGATATTCACCAGATGGATTTTCTAAAGGAGGGGGACCACATCATCCTTTTCCATGAATAGATTGTGGTTTTGGTTACATTGCAAGAGGAGGGGATTTATATGTTTCAAACTTTTCCTTTTTTTACATCTTGATTTAGATAAGATTTACAGGTATATTCAATATTAGTTTTTGTTGGCAGGCATGGGCTAGAGCTTGGTTGAGTTCATCTCTTGGTGTCTCACATGTTTGATGGGAAAGGCAGAGCACCGAGTTTTGGAAGGTTTGAAACGCCCTATTGAGATCATTAAGTGGAAGTGTGATAACATATACTTGGATTTTCTGATAGGTATTTTATGGAAAATAAGATTTCATGATGTTATCTGGGTGATTGTTGACTGACTCACAAAGTTAGTGCACTTCCTTACCCACATAGAGAAAAGTTCAGTGGAGAATCCTGGACAATTTTATGTACATGAGATCATCTGACTACATGGTTTAACCTCAATGATCATCTCCAAAAATGATTCAAAATTCACATCATGGTTGTAGAGAGGCCTATAGGAGGAATTGAGGACCCATTTGAGGATGAATACAACATTCCACCCCCAAAAAGATGGCCAAAATGAGGGCACTGTCTAGATATTAGAAGATATGATGAGAGACTATTTGTTATACTTTTTCCAGACCTAGGAGGATCAATTTCCATTTGAAGAGTTTAGTTATAATAATAGATATAACTTTATAATTGGAATGTCAACTATCGAGGCCCTATATTGGGGACCCTGCAGGTCACCCTTATGTTGGACTGAGATTGGTGAGGCATATCTGGTTGGGCCATAGATAGTGTATGAAATTATAGGGAAGGTCCACGTGATCCACTAATGGATGAGGAAAACCCAAATATGATCGAAAAATTACGTAGATAAATTCCATAGGCCCTTGGAGTTAAAGTAAGGAGACCATGTTTTTCTGATAGTATCCCTATGAAAAGGATTGGAGAGGTTTGGTTAGGGAGGAATGCTAGCCCTGAGGTTTATTAGGAATTTTGAGATCCTACATAGTATTGATGAGGTTTCATACCACCTATACCAACCCTCTAAGTTGAATTAGGTGAACGATGTCTTCCATGTTTCACATCTAAGGAGATACATGCATGATCCTATGCATTTCATAGATTGGATTGAGTTGGAAATCAAGGATAGATCCACATTCACAGTTTACCCAATGGGGATCGAGGATTTTAAGATATGATCCTATGAGGATGGACCATTCCCTTGGTTAATGTGTTGTGGCAGCACATGATCATGTAAGAGAGCTCCTAGGAGTGAGAGAGCTAGATACAGACTCAGTATCCCCACCTTTTTGTTTAGTTTTTTCTTTTAGGGGTGAAAAACATTGAAGGATGGGATAATTTATTGACCCTTTTTTCCTTGTAAGAATTTTAAATATATTAAGGAATGTTTTCAGAGCCAGGTACTGAGATGACATGAGATTCTGAGGCCCAATGAGCCCAAAGTTCTTATTATAAAAATATTAAAAATATTAATATCACGCTGGTTTAGTATTACTAAAATAGTGGAATTAGTCCAAAATAGAGTCTCAAATCATAAATATGAGACCAAAGTTGAGTCTAGAATGTGGGGTTTAGCCTCTATGTGACCTACAGTTGGTCGATGCTAGACATCAAGTTGAGAAAATGGTTGGCGGTTTGTTTAATTAAAATAAATAATTAAATTTATTTATTTTCTTTTAAACACCCATAACCCAAAATATTCTATATATACCTCATTAAAAAAATTATCCAGGTTTATCTACTTAAAATATGAAATAATTGAGAGGATATTTGATGATCTTTGTTGGCGGATTGAGACAAGAGAATGACAGTTTATCCGATTCAGGTGGATTGAGAGGCAGTGAAAGAAATGAAACTTCTTCTTCATTGGAAAATGATTTATTCACTAATGATTAACCCTAGATCAAGGTATGGATCATATATTCATTATTTACACAATTTTTTATTAAAATATTTAGCATTTATTTGTTATATTCTTTTTCTTATTCCATTTCACTTTCTTCACATGAGCCTCATAGATTAGTTAAATTGATTTAAATCATTTTATTTATGATTATAAAATTTTCTCACCTAGGTTTCCCTAATCTATGATCCTTGGTAATGGAAACATGGACAATGAAATTTTAACATTTGTTATTGTGTCTTTCCCCCACTAATAATTCATGTTATTCACTATTGTTCCATGAGGTCACGATTCAACATTGTCGGGGTGGGATCAAGAACGATTGTACCCCCCGATTCAAGGTGGATTAGAAAATGATAAATGAATTTTTATTTTTGAAACTTCTTTTAATGAATCACTATTTTTTTGGTGAAGCTTCATGGATCCATTATATGGATTGGTGATGGCATCATGTGGCAGGCGACGGGAGGCACAATGGCTAGCATTGCATACTTCCAAGAAGATCACTGAATTCCATTTTCAGCCACCGAATGCCAGAAAACGTTGGTTATAGTATATTTCCTTAAATTTTAGGTTTTTAACAGATAATAATATCAGGATTAATGGAATATATTAAAATCACATGAAGGAATGTCAGATTGTATGAAAAACTTGACCACACACCCTGTATTCTAGAAGAACACATGACATGTAGGCTCTTAGCTACGACGCTAGGGTTTCAAAAAACATTATGGATCACATGTATTATATCCAAACCCACACACCATGTGACCCTAAACAGTTTTCCAATTCATGTGACAGCTAGAACTCATGTAAAGGACCTCAGGTGTTCCCACATTCCATGTACTCTGAGAGTACACGGTCATGAGTTGGTACACGGGTATAACCAGGAGCACAAAGGTAGGCCCCGAGTGGATAAGAAATTCTATGTATGACCCATAAAAACCATATAATGTGAAATATATTCTAATATGTGTCTATATGAGAATACAATCATGTGAAAAATTAGGGTCAAATATCGTGTTCCCCTTATATATGTCATGTATTCCCCCCTTCAACCTCTTAATCTCATATCTCCTTTATTTGGAATTGGATTTTAACCAGTGAGTAGCCTATCCTCAGTTGTTTTTATTTTATAACATTATGGTGCCTTTAATTATAAAATATAATATATGATACGTGATGTTCCTAGCTTGTCACTTATTTAGGCGATGCTTGAAAATGACGGTGATCAGGGTTGAATCATTAGAGAGATGTCAGGGTCAGTACTCCCCTGTCACACTAGGATGTAGGTTACCGATATTATAAAAGATATTCTAGGGTCATTACTCCACTATCAAACTAGATTTTAGGTTCCCCATACTTTTTATACAGATAGAGATTGTAATACCCTATATGGGTGTGAGTCCTCTCTTTATAGAGTGGTACTCCCCCATATTTAATATTCGGTGGGGTTTGGGTCCTCCAAGATAGTTGTGTATCCCTTGGAAATGGAGAGAATTAGTGAGGGATGGTACCAACCACACATATTTTAGAGATGTTATGTTTGATGTTGAGCATCAGTGATGGAATTTTAAAGTTGCAAGATTACTCATCGACTTTGGTTGGGCTGTGATATAAAGATCCTTTTTTTTCTCTTATATAGGTTTATTTATGATCATATATATGTCTATATATTGTTTTTTATTTACCTATTTCTTTGGGTTGATATGAATACTATTGTAGTATCTTTTTTGTCACTCCATTTTGATTCTCAGGGTTTCCTACTGGGTATGTACAGACTCACCCCTGCATGGGCTTTTGCCAAATGTTTCATGTCTTATGAAGATGAAAGAGAGATCAATGATGACTTTGGTGAAGCATAGTAATACCTTGGATCATTGACCATGTATAGTGGTTGATCTTGTAGATAGAAGCTAGGATCTCTAATCTTTCTTTATTTCCAATTGTTTCTAGGTAGGGACTTCATTTCCGACTGGACATGTATTTTTCCCCTTTTTACTTTTCTTTTATTTTATCACACTATAATATATGACCTAGAGTTATTTCATGCATGGTTTCACTCTTGATATTCTAGTATTTTTATTATTCCTCTTTATTATTTCATGGGGATGGTGGGGTGTGTGCAAATATGTATATTAGGAAAAGGCCACTCATTCAATTTAGGCCTTCTCAATGCTTGTATACAACCCCAATCCTATTGTATCTTGGCTTGAGGTTGAAGGACTCAACATTATTATATCCAGGTGGGCCCCAATGGGTTTGGTCATTATAGGTTGTTTGTTTAGTGTACATTAAAACAAAGATTATGTTCACACATGTGGCAAAACGTTCCTCATACAAAAAATGAAAAGAAGATTCAATTTAATATTTTTATTTAAATTAAAACATAGGTAAAAATGACTTTGAAAATTCAATTTTAAAAATTAAATAATTCATTGAATTTTTTTTATTTATAATATTTACATAGAAGAAAATGATTCTGGACTGTATAAAAAACTAAGTCAATTTTCCTTAAAAACATCCGTTTAGGAATTTTGAGTACAAAGTGAGAAGAAAATAAAAAAAATATTTTAATTTCCATTAATAAACCAATTATAAGAAAATATATTGTTTTTTAGTTAGAAAAATCAAATAATTCCTGTAATGGAAAACTAGACATAATCTATCTCGAATAATGTTGAGATTGTGAAATAAACCATTACCTTAGGTATGAATCAATTTTAAGTACTTTTATCCACCTTTATAATAAATTTCGATTTATTAAACTTCTATAAAATAGTCATATACATACTTATAATATCACATATGATGCACTTATCATATTTCAACACCCCTTTATTAGTATGTGTTTATTAAAATCATCATTTTTGGGTGTTAACTGTTTCATTTTTCATTTAAGTTTCAGTTTTATAATTTTGGTTCCATCATATGTATGATTTTAATCATGATATAAATATCATATATAGTCATTATATACATATTTATAATAATATTTTTAATTCATACCTAAAAATGAATCACATATCTTCGTGGAGGTGGTAATCCATATGTATGCACGAGTGATGTTATCATTTTTTAACAAGTGATATGGTGATAATATAAATGTTTTATAATATTTATAGAAGCATAATTATTTTTTAAATATCATATATATTAATTATTTCCATATTTATAACCATCCAAGGAATGTGGTGATAAAAAATGAATTACACCGCTACGTAGAGATGGTAAACCATACACACACACAAGTGATGTTTTCATTTCCCCTAGGATGGAAAAGAGATGAATATATATTGTGACTCTAGAATAATAAAATACTACTATATTTGAGATAATTATGTTATTATACAATATTTTATATATAATATTTTATGGAATCAGAAGGAGAAAAAATGAAAACACTCAATTAAAATTTATACCTATTCTTCAGAAAACTACCTTTGGCTTACACGTTAAGCCTTCCAGGTTGGTCTTTTGATGGGACCAGAACCTATAGGTTATGGGGAGGATGGTTGGGAAGAAATTTACGGATTAATTTGTTAATATATGTGTCTCAATTAGTGTGAATAATATAGAATATCTAGTTCCCATTTATACGTGGTGAAAAGACACGCTTGGGTTTACTTAAAATATTTTAATAATATAAAGTATTATTTTGGTAGTGGATAAAATTTAAAAAATATTTGAATATGATAAGGGTAAGGAATAAATCCACCCAACCAATTAGGTGAAATATTTTATTGGAATTTGTATCTTTATCTCTTAGTTTAACCCCTCTGCCTGGTAAACCCGTTTGAGCCCTAATCGTGGTAACAAATTTTTACTATTCATTCCGATCAAAAAATAAGTTGAAATTGTATCCTAATATTAATTATATTGGTGGAAAATATTTTATCCTTTTTAATATATTCCATTTTTATAGTTGCTATAATTTAATTTTAATATAAGTGTGTGGAACGCAATGAAAACCATTTTTAAAAACATGTTTGTTTGAAGTATAAAAGTTATTTTAATGATAATTAATGTATAATGTTGGTAATAATGGAATTAATAGGACAATATTAAATAAAATGAGACCTAGTTTTATTTAAAAATAAAAAAAAAATAAAAATAACCATTTAAATACTTGATTAACAGAAAATAACAAAAAATAGTTTTTATTTGGACAAAAAACATTCATTTGATATATATAATGTTAAACATATATTTATAAGTTCAAAATTATATTTTTATGTGGATTATATTACGTATTAAATATATTTTTTATCTAAAAATATGTTTCCTGAGATTTTAAGTTATTCATATATCATTATAATGTCATAAAAGTGATAGTTTTTTTCAAATCAATATTTTTCCCAATTCATCCAAAAATCAACTATTTTTGAAAAATTTATAAAATTCATAATAAGATAATTTTTATTTGATGAATTAAAAAATTAAATTAATTTATTTAATTTAAAATAATAAAATTTAATAATTTAGGTTTCAATTACATTATTGAATAGAATTATGTGTATTGTGCTGTTTTTTCTCTAGAAGGAAAATATTACTATAATTGAAGATCAGGTGTTACATGAGGGTCTAGTCATGAGGGGTTATAATGATGCGAGATTTTCTAAAAATAAAAAATATATAAATATATAGTCAAAATATTCTTCTAATATCAATGGAGGATTTGTAATCTAGAACAGTTCAAAGCTTCCAAATTATTTTCGATTCTATAGTGGAATATGAGTATATAACACCTTATGATGCATCTAAAGAAGATGTTTGGATGTGAAACACTGTTGAAGAGTTTTATATGGTTCCTATAAGTAAAGACTCTATCACATAACATTTTGATAATACTGTAGCGGTGGTTCATGCAAATGAATCAAGGTCACACCAATGGATGAATGCCATACCATTGAATTATCACCGCTTGAGAGATTTTTCTTTGAGGGGTGAAGTCAAATTTAGTAGAGTTTTTATAGAAGATAACCTGGTATAACCCTTGAAAAAAGCATTATCTTATTAAAATACTTAATTTCAAATGATTTATAGTGGACTAAAGGTTGTTAGTAGCTATCTATAGTGCACAATGGTATCTACTGGAGTTGGTTGACTCGAACTAAAGTTTATGTACTTTATGATTACATGAATTTACTAGTTTTAATATTAATCAAGTTATTATTATATAATTGTTTTTCTTTTGCATTAAATAGTATGTGATAATTTTATAAGAGTAACTATCACACTAAAAGGTCAGAACAATTTCCCTCTTTGATGAGAACCTATAAGCTCCATAAAAATATTCTAAAATATTTGTTTTTATAATCGGATGATATCATTTAAATGGATTAAAATGATATATTCTATCCGGGGTGGAGACTCAGAGGGATTTGAGATATTTTCTACTTGAATACTCCCTTGGTAATTTTTATATTATGATATTATATGAACATGACCCACCAGTAGGAAATTCACAACTATATGTATCGTTGGATGTTATTATCAACAGACATGTATTTTTATCCTTAGAACTTAAGATTATTTTAATTAATATCATGAGTCAGGTTAATTAATATATGGATGAAAAATTTGATGAATTTTTTTTTTCAATAATGTTGGACACATTGGAAGAATCCCGAGTGATATTGCATTAATGAATAATGTAAGAAAGGATTTGAACCTTTATTTTAATATTTTAACATCTCAAGACCTTTGATGGGAATGGGACAGATGGATTAACTCCTTTATCATGGTGTTATGTTGGTAGCATCATTTCTATAAATTCAAAAAAAGTTAAATCGAGCACATAGGTAGATGAAACCACTATGCAATCTCCTTTATTAGAGATTCCATGATAAAGGGATTATATTACAAAATGAGTGCTCATTTGAGCTAGTGTGTTATTTCCATATTAACTTATTTTATTATGGGTTACATAGCATATTTCTAGATGATAACCTTGGAATTTTGGTAGTTTAGCCTAATGCCACTGAAAAAGTCCCCTAGAGATAAAGACACTCAGTTTATATATTATTTCTATTAAATTAATTTTCTAATAGAACAAGTTAGAATAAATATTATTCCTTCTTTGTGATTTAATAATTATTTAGGTTTGATTTATATATAAGATTTAATCATGAGATATTATAAAGAATAAATATGTGAGGTAAATAATAATAAACATTTAAACACAATATTTAGTGAATATAATATTTTTTATATTTATCAGCAAATAATGATGTAATATTTATTTATGAAATAAATAGTCATCATTCAAGGTTTGATAATTACCAAGGAGGATAAATAGACTGAGTTTAATGATCTGATTGGAAATGATATATTAAATATCACTTAAATAAATATTTATTTATTTATTTAAGAAATGATATTTACTTATCAATAGGAATTGAACATGTCAAAAAAATAATATTATTTATATTATTATTAGACACGAGGTTCACTAAGGAAAAAGGAATTTTCTAAGGGATTATGTGAAAATATCAACCCTAAACTAGCTCTATAAATACCCAATTATATCACATTCTAAGATTATTTTCTTTTTATTAACAATAAAACTAGAGATAATTTTCTCAATCCCTATGTTATAAACCTCTCAAGAACAAAATGAAAAACTAGAGATACAATTCTCCTCCACTCTCTCAAGCCTTCAAGATAACCTCACTAATATTTCATCCACAAATATATAACCAATTATGGATGAAAAAAGTGATACGGATTGATAGTTCCAGTACTCAGTGATTCAACGACGATGAAATGAGATTTTAGATCATGTTTGGATCACCACTAGAAGAATTATCGCTTAAATCCTATGACACAATGGAAATACAATAAGAGTAGTGAACCACATCATCCATGAAGAAAATATTACAATATAGGGTAATTTTAAATCTATCAATAAAGTAATTATAAATTATATATGATGATCTACCATCAGGGTTCTAATGTTCAGATGTCAATAAAATAATTAATTAATTCTACTTTTTACGATGTTCTTTATAATGTACATATCTGATTATTTTAGGATTATAATAAAAATTCGAGTTGGTTATGCACAATTGGCAAAAATATTATGCCTAGAACCTTCATAAGATTCTCAGACTGATTCAAAAAACATATATTAGTAATGTGATAAACTGAATTAGCTTGGAAAACTCAAAAATATATTTACTAGTGTTGCATGAAAAAAATATTAGGAAGATTCAAAATCATTCTAAAGAGTTTTAATGGATGGATATGATTCCATATGAGTCCACCATAGTATCTTTCATGTATTTCATGTTAATTACATGACGAAATGTTGCTTATGATTTCATCATAATATATAGATACCAATCCAATCCAAGTGAGAGTCACTATGTTTCTATCAATAATATCCTTATGTACTTAGTAATAACTAATGATATGTTCATGGAATTTTAAGGAAAGGATGATATCATATTAGAGGGTTACATTGATTCTAGTTTATAATCCAATAAGGATTTTAAAAATTTTTAATCTATTTTTATTTGTTTTTCAAAATTAATGGATCTATTAGTTAGAAGAGTTGTAAACAAACCACTTTGGAAAACTAAAAAACAAAGGAAGAGTACATCATTATGTTAGATACTATGATGGAAGATGAAAGGATCAATAAGTTAATTATTAAACATGGGATAATCCCTAGAATTGTTTTGATTAATTGATATTTATTATTTACAAATGGAGTTATTTCCCATGCCAAGTGCCTAGGTAATATGTTCTATATCACCGATAGGGGGTGAGGGTTAATTAGGGATCCCATTTTTGGGACTTATTCTTTGAAATTAATCTCTATAATAGGTCAAATTATTGATCCATTCAATTCAAAATCTCAATCTCTCCCATATTAAAATATAATGAATGAAATACAAGTCATGCATTAAATTTTACACAGTTCTCACCTAATGTGGGTGACTACTCATTGTTGTGTTCATGATGAGTTTGAGACACATATTTTATAACTAGTTTATAAAAGTGATTACAATAAGTTTGAAGGTATCATACTTAACCCATTAATTACTCCAAAACTTTTTTACTCTATAGGAAACCATAGAGAAGGTTCAATATCCACTTACCAAGGAAAATCATTATCTAATGATAGTAGGTTGTCTCTTGAATAGATAATTATACTGAAATCCCTATAGCCATTAGTGTTCCTCCTTCTATTATGATGAATACGATCTTCAATATACTCCCTGATATATCTTTATCACAATAGAATATCTTCTTTCTCAATAGTTGATTTTATATTTCCAGTGAATGAGGAACATCATGACATGCGCATCTGCCTTCTCCTCAAAATTTATAAATAATAACATTTTCAGGGTAACATGAAAGAATATTTTGTCTTGTTCCTTATCAGCTTTCTTTATTATCTATAGAAATCTTCAAAACTAGAAAATATAGGCTCTTCTAGAGTCTTGATGAAAATGCTGATCAATAAAAGGGACGCTTTTCAGTCACTCTATCTCACATTCACATAATTTCTCATATTATTTTTCAATATCTCAAAATCTAAAACACATGAATATTATCATAATTTGAATATAGAATAATTTACATGAAAAAACCCACTAAGACCCCTATTAGGTTGGAATTAGGTAGAGGGTTCCACCCCATGACCTCCTTCAATAGTCTACGGGATAGAGACTATCACTGAGTATGAATATCTCATAACAAGTGAGGACTTTGACTATAATAAAATACTAAAAAGCACATCTTTTGCACAAGATAACCCAAAAATACTATAAATATAAATATAATAAATTGATATGCATTCTATGAATTGATAATGAAATGAATAAAAATACAACCCATAAGGCGATTACAAGGGAAACACAATATATGAAATGTCTCTAGAATAAGAATTTTCTCAAAGTTTCTCTATGGAACCTCTACTATGGGATTACATTCTTACCACATCATTCACCAATACCATCAAAAATCACCATTCACTATAATGTGTCATCAATATAAAGATTCTAAACATAGCGAGAGAGCCTATTTAAGTCATTCTAAACTCACCTTTTATCATTATCAAAGAAAAATATATGATATAAAATACAATAAATATGTAGAACAATGAATTAATTTGATAATTAATTAAAATATATTTTACAACCAAGAAAAGTGGGTATTTTCACATTAAATTTATAATTAATTTAAATAAATAATTACCCCTTTCTTTGGAATTATTTCTTAAATGAATTTATTGATCATCTAATCCTACATAATATTTTATTGTCATTGCATCGAAATGATCTAATTTATATTCCATTTAATAGTGATTCACATGTGTTCATATGATCTGAAGTGTTTTCAATGGTACATTTCATGCTGGCATGGTAGTACATATCATATTCCATCAATCCCATTGATCTCCACACAATCCATCAATGATGGAGGATTGATTATTATTATCTCTTTCTTTAGAAGATGAGGGAGGAAGCTCCTAATTTTCGAGAGAGTTTTAGATAATTTCTATCTCTATGTTTTAGAGATTCTCTCGAGGGATGTATTGTGCACACAAATATCTTACACTAAGAACAGATATAATCAAGTATTTATAGAGCTAAGATAGAGAATAATTAATTATACATAGGCATTTATTATCCTCAATATCTATAGAAAGCCCAATGTCTAAATAATAATATAATTATTATAATTTATATTACATGACATCAACCCATGGATAAAATAAATATCATTTCTTTAAATAATAATAATAATATTTATTTAAAAGATATTTAATATATAATTCCTTATAGAGTTGATAGCTCGGTCTGAACTTCCTTTTTATTTATCGAACATCGAATAATGTATATTATTCCTTAGTGAAATAAGTAATTATTTATAATATTAATGATTTTGTGAATAAATACTCAATTAATATTTAACTTACATATAAATATGGTAACTCAATATTTTCAATTAATAAATAATAAATAAATATTAATTCATGGTCTAGAGAATAATATTTTTTCAAATAATTAAATTCAAATAGAATTAAATTGAGATCAATAGAAACACTAAGTGTGTTGAAATCTAGTATTATGCCTTAGTCGTTGTAGGAGAGTTTGCCTAAAATTTAATATCAGTATCTAACAACACATAAAGGCATCCAAAAGGAAGAAGTTAATGTCACAATGATAAAAATTGCATACGAATGATCACCATGAAATATAACCCCTTTGTTTCAATATCTCATAAAGATAGTTGTATACTCATATCATAAACCTATATGATTTATACATATTTTAATCCCATATATACACCATAGCTGTGAAATTTAGTTCAATGGTTTTATTCCAATTAAAGGGATGAGATATAAAATTCCATAGTGATGGAAGGGGAAAATCATTTTTTTACTTTATCATTAATAACATATCACGAATGATGCATCTAATGCACCATAAATCATCATGAACATATGATATCATGGATTTTATCAATGTATCAAAGTACACAATTCATGATATTTGTCAATAATAAATGTAAATTCTAAGTATCATTAGACACATTCATAGATAGGAATATCTAATTACACTTAAACATAGATAATTCTTACACCTAGGTTTGTACAAATAATCCCCCTTCTTAAAGATTACTAAGTGTGAAGTTCATAATATGAACTCTTATCCTTCTATGATTATAAAGAAAATAATAATATATATTGTTTTGTCCCATCATATGACTTTATACTTCCATAAGACTTATGTTTAAGAGTATATTCATAACACTTTATGTTTTTCATCATAGAGGGGATATTATATTACCTTTTTAATGTGATAGATACTCTAGGAAATTATAACATTAATTTTATGTATAAGAATAATCAATATGTGATAAGATATTTATTTTTATTAAAATCTAGGAATACACATGAAATCTAAGGTACGGAGAAGTAGTTTCTAGGTCCCCAACTCCAATAGACTCTCATCTGTACAAGATCCAACTACTAATGGCTTTTAGTCTTCTATCCCTCACATGATGTTTATTCTTCAACTAATAATTGGGATTTAGTCAATGGGTGTACCAAGTTTTCTTTCATTGAAACTCTACATACTATGATGTCATGTCTCTATGAAAAAAAATCGTGTCATGATATTTCAAAAGTATGTGCTTCATCAAATGATGTGACCATGGATCCATGATAAGTGACACCACCATAATATTATCATAATAAAGAATGATATGATCTTTTCTTCTAGTCCTCACTTCCATATCATTAATGAATTTTCATATCCAAACCACTTCTTTGGCTATATCATAAGATGTAATTTATACAAACTCTACTATAGAATTAGTGACAATGGAATTATTTATTCTCTTATAGCTCAAAATTCCTTTATTAAGAATGAAAATATATCCTGATTGAGAATTCATATCTTATTAATATATTTGGAAACTGAAATCATTATTTCCCCTTATGACTAGCTCCATAACTCCTCCATAGAATATGAAAATATCCTTTGTATTCATGATTAAATATCGGATTTTCTTGACTACCATCTAATAGTGGTATCTTGGGGAATATTGATATATTATTACCATACTCAAGGCACAGGAAACATCTAGCCTAGTACACGACTTTTCATGCATGAATAAACCTATAATATATGTATATGAGGTCCTTTTCATACTATGTCTCTTTTCATGTGTATGAGGACACATTTTATAAAAGTGATGTATAACCTGTGACAATGGAATAAATCCCCTCTTTTACGCTTTTATTTAAAATATATTCATTATCTTGTCAATGTATATACCTTGAATTTTTTAAGCGGCCAATTGGATCTATAATTATGTATTTCTATCACAAGAATGTATTATAATTTACCTAAATCCTTCAAAATAATCATATGTGTATCTACTCTTTCAAGGAGTATAATACCCTTAATTCATTTCCAATAATTAATATATCATTAACCTATACTACTAAAAAAACAACAACACTTCCACTACACAACTTATTGATAAAAAACTCACATTTATTCTTTATGAAACAAAATTATGTTATGACATCATAAAAAAAAATTTTGTGTGACTGAGATATTTTCTTTTATCTATAAAAGGATGTCTACAATTTCAACACCTATTTACATCCTTTAGATTCACAAAACATTCTAGATGTGTCATAATGACATATTCCCGAAGGTTCCTGTTAATATTTTTTTTATATCCATTTTCAAAATCCAATAGTCCTGGTAAGATGCTATGTAATGTAGAATTTTGATAAATTTTATCATTGCAACTGGTGAAAAGGTTTCATCATAGTCAATTACATAAAATTGTTTAAACTTTTTTACAACCATCTATGCCTAATAGGTACTAAATTATACATTTATGTATTGTTTATTCTTAAGTGTCCATTTATAACCAACAGTATTTACTTCTAATTAAGGGTCTTCCAAAATTTATACATTGTTTTGGTACATGGAATGAATCTCAAAATTCAAGGAATCTTTCCACTTGGAAACTACTGTACCACTTCATTTTTCCTTATAGGTTACATGTCAATTATTATTAACTAATAATGATTCAACAACCTTAGTGACTGTAAAACTATATATTTTAGATTCTCTAACCAATATTATACTCCTAAATTGTAATATTTTATCTAGAAAATACTCTTCCCTAAAGGGTTTTGGAATCTATTATTATTCCAAATTTTGTGTATCTTAGGACATGAATTCATCAAATTCCATCTCACCCCCATTATCACCTTTATATATTTCCTCACTATCAAGGAATATGGGTTGTCTTGAAACTATTACATTCTTTCCTATGGGGTAATATAGGTAATACCCTTTGGTTTTCATAAGGTATCCTATAAAGGTACAATTACTCCCTCAAGGTGCATGGTTTTTTCTAAAGAGGCCCAAACAGATTCTTATAATACCCAAGCACAAAAATGTGAAAAGGTGGTTATCTTTTTACTCTAAAGAACATATGTAACACCAGATGATACTTTAGTTGGCACTCGGTTTGGTGTGTATTCCATTGTCTATTATGTGTATCCTAAAAGAGATAATTAAATAATTTCATATACCATCATTGATCTTACCATATATAAGAAGGTTCAGTTCTTCCTTTTACATATTAAATTCTATTACGGTGTATAAGGAGGAGTGAGTTGAGCTAGAATCCCCAAATCCCATAGATAATCAATGAACGCATGGTTTATATATATTTTTTACCATATTATAAGAAAAATTTCTTTATCTTCTTACCAAGTTGGTTCTCAACATCATTATTTTATTCCTTGAATTTATCAAAGGAATATTACATATAACTTATTATGTAGATATATACCTATCAACTAAAGTCATCAGTAAATGTTATGAAGTATGAGTATCCATGACTTTCATTAATTTTAAATGATCCAAAAATTTATATATGAATCAACTCCATAAGATCTACTGCCCTTTCTCCTTTTCTACTAAATTTACCTTCATTAATTTTTCCTTGAAAACAAGAATTCAATATGCTAAGTGGATTTAGTTTGAATGAATATAAATATTCATCTTGGTATAATTTAGTTATGATCTTTTCATTTAGATGAACGAAGTAGTCATGCCATATTTGGGTGTGATATGAGTCATTAGAACAAGATTCACTATTGATTTAAATTAATTGGTTTATGTAATCCAATACATAAAGGCCATTATTAATAAGTTACTTACCATAACATATGATATCTTTGTAAAAGAAAAAACATTTATTTCCAAATTTGAAGATAATTCAACCAGTATAAAGTCTAGACATAAAATAATGTTTTTTAACCAAAAAATAATAATAATGTTTTTTAAATCAAGATCATTAAATTTGGAAATTCAAGGTTGTGATATATAATAACTACTATATCAAGAAAGTCTCTATTAGTGGCTTATATATCCACATCTACTCATGAAACTCTTTTAAATCTACATGGTTCTTGTAATTAGATACAAATGTGTGAACCCAAAGTAGAATATAATCCCCAATTTGTGTATATAGATAGATTGCACTTAATAGTGGATGATCCTAAATATTCCCCTTTTAATTTTTTTTAAGGTGAAATTTTTATTTTATGGAACTTATTTCCATAGGTGAAACAAACAAAAACCTATTACATTACTTTCCCCTTGATATTTTTTTCATGGAATGGCGATGAGAAGAAGCTTTAGAATTGGTGTTAGTCATAGGTCTCCTATTCGGGCCTTTACTCTTATTCCCCATAAGGAAAAAAACTATTCATTATTCATATCATTATAAACTTGTTGATGTTGAGTAATGAGATTTGGTTGATACTCTTCAATGTCATTCATATTAAAATTTACAACAAAGCTATAGAATCTCTAAGGGAGTGATTAAATTATGAGATTGTTATATAATTCATTAAGAAGTTTATGCTTTGGAATTTCAAGATGCTCAATTTATCCAGTCATTTGGACTATTTGATGCCCAATTAGAGAACCCTATATAATTTTTATCATAAAGAGTTCCTTGGGGACCTCAAATAATTATTTTCTATATATCTCCTAATAAATATCATATAGAAGTTCAAGGATTCAATATGAATCGATTTTGTCATGATATTTGATGAGTTTTTTTGACATAGATGAAATAATAAAACACTATAAATCTTTCACATAATCCATGTATTTTTTTAGAAAACAAAATTTTCATCACACACCTCGTTTTTGAGAAAAAAATAGGATTTGGAGATTCTAGCATGAAAAGAATACATTATCAGGATAATACAAAACACAAATGATTATACCATTCATATAAGTTATGTATATTAAATATATGCCATTTCTACATAATTTATCATAAGTATAATGTGGTTGATGAATTTTTCATTTTACTACAACAATATAAAAGTGTATTATTAGCATATTACTTGATAAATAAAATATGAGAGATGAAATAAAATAGTTTTATTATTAATCTCCCATTATTTTATCATATCCCAATTACCTCACCATTGGACTTATAATTTTCATTATCATGGCCCTTATAGTGCCAAGGATCCAAATTTCCATTATCATAACCTATAATTTGGTTGACAAGTTATTTAAAGGTATTTAGGAAATGGTTCTTATCAATGGTAGACTTGTAGCACCTAGACCCGTTGAATGGACTCCAAAATATGGTAATATTTATTTGGATCTCCCAAACAATTTCACTTGATTAATCAGAAGTTGTGCTTTTTTAGTCAAACCATGGTTCCACTTAGTTATATTTTACCAAAATAGTAGTTAGAACTCTTCAAAATCTTAAATTCACCTAGAATTTTTTCAGAAAAGTACCTTTAACCATGGTTTCATTCATAACATAAGTAATGGAATGATTTTATGAATTAATATTTTATTATGGGACTTTTTTATTAGAAATAAATTAATTTATTTAATACTTTTATATTTGATGATAATATTAAATGTATTTTAATTAAGATATTAACCATGTGTTTATAAAATATTTACATATAATCCTTTTATTTTATTCTATATGGACATTCTCATTATTTAATTCATTTTTTATGTTATCATGATAATGAATCCATAAAATAAATAACCATAAAATTGACATAATTAAATATGTATCATGATCATGATATTTTTTCTACTGGTTTATTTATTGAGAAAACAATAAATAAGAAATTAACCAGAGGGGAAAACTCTATGAGTCGGTCATGGATTTAGTTGCAACATTCTACCTCTATCATATGTATCACCTGTGTTTATTTTACCTCAACTCTACCTTAAACCACCTATGATCAGTTGGGATCTCCAACATTACATATTCATTACTCATAAATAGGTGTGGGAAACCAATCAAATATATACATGGTTTATATAAAAGTAACTGTGGAAACACATCTCCTTACACCATAAGAGGAGGGGGTAACACACATACCATCATTTTAATTCAATAATAATATTTTCTAAACCTATGCAATAATAAAATTCCAAGTAAACAAACACATACATATGCAGTTCAAGATAATTATCCTCTATGAATGAAATTAATAAACATTTAATAATGTTTCTTAATTTTAGTCATTATTAATTAAGATAAAACCAAATCAGATTTGTTAATTATCATTCTTAATTAATTCCTTCTTTATCATAATATCCATCCAAAATGTACCAGATATTTCAATCTAAAAAAATTTAATCAAATTAAATTAAATAATTATATGTAAAATTTACTATGTTTGATGGATATAAATTGAGAAAACACATAGTGTACCAATCTAAATCCCCAATTGTGTATTTTGGGCTTGTACTATTCACTCATTTTGCATATAGAATATGCGGCTTTTCATGTAATTAAATAGAGTACTATAAATACATTCCTCACATACACATATGAATTTATGTGGTGTGTAATGATTTTAATTTATGTAGAGTATTTGATATATATGACTATATAAGATATGATGTTCTGGATTTTTATGTGAAGAATAATAAAGAATTTAATATGTAATAAAACATATCACATGATAACTACTATCAATTAATGAAACAAAAACACGTGTTGATTATGTTTAATGTATTAAATAATTAATTCTTTCCACGTAAATAGGCATCAGATACATGGCATGTACAAGCCAATTGCAGGTGGTGTATTCCAGTTATGATTTATTCACACCACACTTCTAGGGATAGGATTTCTGTATTAGTTATGAACATCTATGAGGTACATAGAGTGTATTCCAGCTCACACTGTGTACCCTTGATGTTGAATGGATATCAGTCCCATTAATTATTTAATAAATACATGATGTTTCTCAGAATACAGGCTTCCCACTTTGAAAATTCAAGGACTACACATTATGTATGAAATGTACACTATGAATAATATGATAAACTATGTGCTAGTCTATTCTTGTCAAAATAAGGAATGTTAATTATGCCACGTATTTAGCCACACAAACAACCATGTTTTACACAACTTATTCTTAGTGTGGTGAATATGAGTACATAATGTGTGCCTTTGGGTTTCACATTATATAGTTCAATGTTATCTTGATAGAAATATCAGCACCTCTAGATGGGTTCTTTAGATATTCCTCATGTATTTATAAACTGTAGTTTGTGTTTATGTAAAAGAGAATGAATTGAAAGAAGAGATATCAAAATTTATATTTAATATAAATAATTTTAATCATGAAAAACTAATAGTAAATGTGGGTAATACTCCCCAAATTAAATAATTATAAATTAGAATGTGATTTCTCTTATACTACTTGAACATTTGAGATGTAGTGGAATCACTAATTTAGGTCATTCCCAACGTGGATGTTTCCATAATAAAAAAATAACATGATATGTGCATGAAAAGGAATGTTATAACTAATGAATTAAATTGTTGACTAATTTAATTATATTCAAGAACCAAGAAGATAATATCCATTTCATGTTAAATTTATAATAAATATAAATGAAGAATTACCCAAATCTTGGGAATTACTTTTTTAGAGAAGTTGGTGATCATATTAACCTCCATTATATTGTACACTCATTGCATTGAGTGGGTCCAAAGAAGAGTCCATCTAGTATTGATCTACATGTGCTGTTATTATCTTGAAGAGTCATTGATGGTACTTTGGGTGCCACAGTGGGGGTACTGATAATCTTGTGTCACTCCATTTGATCACTACACAATCATTCATGATTGAAAGATTGCTTATTGTTCTATCATTCTTTAGATAAGGTGGAAGGTAAAGTCACTTTCTTATTGAGGGAGTTCAAGAGAACATTTACCTATTGTGTTAAGAGAATCTCTAGAGGGATTTTTGATGCACAACTATATTAAACCATTATAAATGATATAATTGGGTATTTATATTGCTATGTTAGAGAATAATTAATTTCATGTAAGAACTTTATTATTCTTTTAATCACTAAAAAACTTCATGTATAAATAATAATAATAATATTCAATTTACAAGTGCTAAAGTTAGGGATAAAATAAATATCATTTTAAAAATAAATAAAAATATATTTTAAATATATTTAATATATCATTCCTTCTAGACCCAATAGCGCGGTCTGAACTTCCTCTTCATTTATGAAACAAAAAAATAATGAATATAATTCATTTGATAAAAAATAAATATTTATAATATTCATAGTCATGTGAATAAATATTTATTTAATATTTAACGCTTGCATAAATATGGGGAATAAATATTTTGGATCAATAAATCCTAAATAGATATTAATCCATGGCCTTGTGAATAATGTTTATTCAAAAAAATAAAATAAAGATGAATTAAATTGAGACCAATAAGAACAATAATTGTGTGGGCTTAAAGGATTATTACTCAACCAATTTTAGTGGGTTCAACTAATGTTCAATATCAGTATCTAGCAACACATAAAGGCATCTAAGAAGAAGAAGTTAATGGCACAATTACGAAAAGAACATATAAATGATCATTGTGTAATATAATATCTTTATCTCAATATGTCACCTTGTAGGTTGTATACCCATGTCACCAACCTATATGTTTAAAATGAATTTCATTAACTATGTAAAATTTCTTTATCAGTACACCCTGACCATGGAATTTAGTGAAACAATTTTATTCCAATCAAAGGGAGATATCAACTTACATTAAGATTTATGATACAAATCCTTTCATGACTTATTAAATAATAACATATCACTCATGATGCACCCAACATACCCTCTTTCTCCGCAAACATATGACTTCATGGTTTTCATAAATAGATCAAAGTAAATGATACTTATTAATAATAATCTCAAAGCATAAGGCTTATTATAAATTTTTATTGATTAGAATACATAATGGAATATAAACATAGGGAATTATTTCATGGAGGAATGTCCTTGAAATATCTCATCATTGATATTACCAAGTGTGAACTTCATGAGATGAAGTATTGTCCACTTATGAGTATCTGAAACCTTATAGTTTTTACCATTTGTGACCCATCGAATTACATCATACGACCATAAGAATTGACTAACTAACAATTTGAATTATTTTATTATGAAAAAACTAAAGCAGCGATAGGGAAAAGGCGTCAACATCATGGTGGACTAATGTGATGAAGCCTGAGAGAATCACCATAAATGATATCCTTATAATCCCTAGGGATATATACAATAGTTGAATATATAATCATAATCTCCTCATAAATGAATTTGAAAGATATTCTATCCATCGTAAAATTACCCTCATGCCGGGTGTGAATAATATCCAATCCTTGGTGGATCAAATCTCCACAATCTATGATGGTGTAGGCTATGGTACATTGGAAACGAAAGATCCATAGAAAATAGTTGACTAGATGTGATGAATCCACTTTTATCATAGATAAAAAATTATTTTTCCATGAGTATTGAGTTAAGATAGTAAATAATGCATTTTATTCAACAATAAGGGAGTTATTTTCATTGTAGTAAGCTGAGAAATCCAAAATCATGAATCCCCTGTAATCCTAAAGGAGGCCAACAATTTTCATGATTCCATTAACACTATAAAAATATTAGTTAATATTTATGTCTTATGTAGGTTCTACCCATTGAACATAATGGACTAAACCATCCTTAGACTTCGAATAATTCAAACAAGTGGGCGGGGAGCCAACTTTTTATGGAAGACAAGATATCAAAATTCATGGTTAGTGAGAAGAAAAATGTAATAAAATAATAAAATATAACTTTGATACTACTTTCTGATGGGTTCATTCTATTATGGTGGAAATAATTTTTTGATTTCCCAAATCACCCAGTACCCAACAATTATAAATATTAAATTATCCTGAAAACCTAAAGGCTTTCCTATATTGGTATGAATATAGAAAGAAATGAAATGATTGATGGAAAAGAAAAGGGTCAAAAGACTATCTCCAAACTATATGCAGAAACTAGATAAAGTGGGTAAACTCCCCTTCACATAATAGGTGAATAATAAATTCCATTCATTCAATTTTAAAACACGTGTAATTTAAGAAAAAAATGATTCTTTTATTATATAATTCTATGTATATAGGTAAATCATGATTTTGAATTATCCAAACAACAAAATAAATCTTTTCTAGGAAAGGGTTTTTACTATAATCAAATGGCCTATAAATCCTCATTTTTTTCACAATGATGATGTTTTGAAATGAGAAGTGTCTGAAAACAACCAGATGGAGTTGAAGAGATGAAACAATCATTAGGATCATTAGTCAACTGAATAGAGGTTAATGTGAGACCTTGATTAAAGTATAATACAACATCAGTGAACACGAGGTGCATAATTTTCTGACTAAAGTTGATTTTAGGTGTCCAGAACACTATGAAAAATTTAATTTTACTATCCCAATTAAAATAATGATGTTTCCCCAACAAATGAACCATCTAGAATTATCATATATGTTTGTAATAGAGTCATAGAGAGAGTTCTTGTAATGTCGAAAATTTTCATAGAGGTAAAGATCCATTAAATTTTAGTTTAAACCACATTTTTTATACTTATAATATCACATAATGGATTAAAGAATGGTTTAGGGGCATTAAAGGCTTGTTTAGAACTTGGAGATCTAGTTTTTTAAAAAATAGGTAGAGGTGCACAATTAGTAGTAACTGTGTGGCTCTACGGTGCAACCCAAAAATTGAGGTGAATAGTTATTTTAATCATGTGATGGAGGCAACATGACCATATAAAAATATTCATACATGTTATAGGGGGAAACATAGCATTTACATATGGTTAGACAAACTATTCACCGAACTGTTTGAGGGGGTGTGCCGCTTGGATAGTGGCGGCACATTGTTTGGATAACCATGCAGCAAAACCATGCACTGCTTTAAAAAGTGGGAAATTTCTTCCTCCTAATAAATTTAAAAATTATTCCTCTATTTTATTTTCCCATTCACATAGCCACTCTCCCCCCTCATTGGAAGCTTCTCTTCTCCACCTAGGCTTTGAGCCCCCTCCCTCATTCGAGCTCAGAATCACACATTGTTCATCATGTTTGATCTACATAGGAAAGATCTTCAATCCCTTTTCTTCATTTATTTCTTTCTTTCATCATATGGAATGATAAATTCATGAGAGATAATAAACCCTATTTTCGATGAATTTTTCTATTTCTCTAATTTCTCAGGTTCTAGCCTAGATTAGAGGCCAATACTAGATGAGAATTCATCTATTTGTATAAGATAGGTGTCCTTGTAGTTTTCCCTATGATTCTAGTTTCTTATATTATGATCCTTTTTTCCATGTGCTATAATTTCGATGATCCACCTCCTAAAATGTGTTCTCTCTAATTAGATGTTTGGGCCTCAAGGTATGTGACCCATTAGACCCTATAACATCAACAGAGGTTGAAAACATCAATTCGAACCACACCTTGGGATTGTTATTAAGCTACATAAAATAACTATATTTTTGCATATGAAATTTAATCAACTTTCATGTGTTTCATTTTTCCCATTGTAAATAGGGTTTTAAGAATAATTAAATGAAATTCTTAAACAAATTACATGAAATGGGAATGGTGGTGAAACTATATCACTTGGCCCACGCTTTTCTCTTACATTTTTGTTTAGTTATAACTTATTGATGAAATTGAAAATTCAAATTAAATGAGCTATAAAAGGGGTATAAAATGCCATGGGCAACAATGGGTTCCATTACAGAACACCTTGGATAAGATCATTGGACATTTTAATTGAATGATTTTTGAATGGGATCATGATGTTTCAGTAATGATACATGGATTCTATATATAATGTCTTGGATAGGCTCACTATGAATATGATATTATATTATGTCATGATCGACACTTGGGTTCCCTATGTGGAATTCTTTAGATTGGATCATAGTGAAAAGAATATATATACCATTCCTAGAGTGGTACCTGGGTTACTATGTGGAACACCTTAAAGTGATGGGTTTTTATAGTATCCCTAGAGTGATACCTAGGTTTTCTTTATATAACTCCTTGGATATTATTAGTTTTCCAATCAATTAAATGACTAATATTCTAGGACAAATAATATACTTGGATTTGGTTAATGCATTACCTTTGACAAACATGTATTACATTATTTATTGAGTCATAAATGTAAATGGAATTACTCATAACTCATATGAATACAATTATCTGTGGATGAATTGGCAATGAGTATTGGGACCAAGAATATATTATGATTAAATCAGAATTAATAAACTTTAAGAGATATTCCAGATTAGTCTAGGGAAGTTCGTATCAGATGGGTGACCCAAGGGGGACGCAAACCAACATGGTTATTTTTTATTTCATTTACTTAAAAAAAATATTAAGGATTTTTTGCTGATAGTTTCATATTCAGGGACTAGATGACATTATACTTCATTGGTGGTGGCCTACTGAGTTTATATCACACTCTCTTCAAGTTTACATTTGGTACCTGAATAGTCTTTATAGATTCAGGTAGAGAGAAGGGGAAGCACCCAATATTGGAATATTTATTTTCAATATTAGTATGGATTATGGGAGCATAGTACTGAGTATGTTCTCATGAATCTATCAGATATATACATGGGACTTTTTTCATTTTTTGAATAGCCTATTGTTTATGCATGCTGCTCTATTTACTTATATTCCACAATTTTATGTAGCCTAAATGCATGAAATCATAATTTTTTATATGAATCTAGTAACTATTTATGTTAGTTTACTTTGTTTATATTTTACATCTAATGTTCCTCATTTATTATGTGTCCGTTGCATTGTGGAAAAACCCCTCAAGGTAACATGGAAATGTTATTGGGTTGATTGTGTTTTTTTGAAAAGGTAGGTTTTTTATGTTAGTTGTGGAGTTTAAAACATATTTTTGTTAAGGTAAGTTGACAAAGATCCAATAAAAATTAATGGATTCTTTGGAGGCAGTACAAAAAATTGAGTATACAAGGTGGCACTATTTCCTTGAGTTTTCCAAATTTTTGGGGTCCAAAATTTATAGGATGACTCAATTATCATGAAACATGTATCTCTAAGAATTCATTCTAAAAATTTAGAAAATTCATGATTGTTTTTTATGATTTGAGCTTCACAATGTTAAAGATATTTTGAAAGGCATATGATGTCACGAAGGATGGGTTTTTCAAAGGTGCGGAGCATCACGAATGTGTGAAGGGTAGATGATAAATCTCCACAACTAAGAGAAGTAGATAATAATGAATGTGATAAGGGTGGACGGTAAATCCCCAAGAATATGATAATCTTTATGAGTAGGTAAATTTACCTAGTGCTTCATGAAAACAATGGAGATTCATGAATGAGATTGGAGAGCTTTATGAAAAGGTGATGATGAGGATGAAAGCTTCTAGAGTGGGTGTAAGCGCCTATAAATAGGCCTCTGTCCCCCTTATAAAATGAGATAAATACATAATAATGATTCAAAGGATTCGAATTTTTTATTTTTGTTCTTATAAAAAATTTCATGAAGAAAGGAATATTGTGAAGGCTATGAAAGTTGAATGAAAGGTTTAAGCATCGCTAAAGTATTGATGTTCGTGAAGGATATAAAAATCTGACCAAAATTTGTGTTCTTCACAAAGGATATTTGAACTTTTAAAAAGTGTTTTTAGGTTCAAGAGATGGGGTCTATTCACAAAGGTTTGTTGAGCTTCGCAAAAGAGGAGAGCTTAATGAATGTTGTGGGGTTTGCAAAGGCAGTATGTGCTTGTGAAGAATTGGAAATTTTCTCAAAGATTATGCGAGCTTCAATAAGGCGTTGTGCATCACAAAAGTATTAAAAAGGTATTTCCTTGTAAATATGTGGTAAATTGATATTCATAAATTAGATAAAAGTAGATCTTTAATAGAGTATCTCCTTGTAATTGAGAATTCATTTAGTATTGCTAATGAAGTGACCTATATGTACATAAACTATGTGTGAATCCATTCTAGAGTAGTGAGAAAAGGAAGAGAAAAATGGTGATACTTTCCACTAGAAGTGATCCATATAAGGAAATAATGAAGATGTGACCCTTGGAAAGTAGTGATATATCCCTAAACATTGTAATGGTTGTGATCCTGGGCATAGAAGAGTTATAGACCAAACCTTATTTTGGCACTCAGCCTTATTATATTTGGTACATAGTAATATTTCCATTGTATGCTCCTTGGATGTAGACTAGTGAGGGTTAATTGAGTAAAATCACTATATCTCATGCATGATTTAATTTATGTTCATACATTGATATTTTAAAAGAAGATATGAGTGTTTTTCTTATTAATGAAACAAGATCTAAAGGGCTGGTTGTTTTAATCTGCCATACCCTGATTCACCCCCCACTCAGGATATTTAACCTAGTTGGGATACCATGTTTTTATTCATTTATTACACTATGGTTATTTTTTTCTAATAAAATAGGGTATTGTATCCCCATTGTACTAATAAATAACCTTACTGATAGTTGGAAACCTCTAGCGTATGGGGAGATGTACATGAAGAATCATGACCAACCTAGTTTGGTTTGTTATTAGTGGACATGGTCTGAGTCATTACAATTATATAGATGTGATCCATTAAAATCACATTCAATAAAAAACCCTATAGAGGATCCACACTTTCTAGGAATGACTCTTTTCCAGGGAGAATGTATGTATAGTGTTTCCCATACATGTTTTTCTTTTAATCATTATATGGTCTCCCAAATTTTGTTTAGATTAGTTTCACCCTCCTCATAAGTCTTGTCTATCCAAGACCAAGTGCCCCTTAATTTCCAACATTCTATTTAGTGTCCCAAACAAAACTATTGAGGATAATTTTTACTCTTTTAATAATGGAATTTTGGGGTCAAAAAACTGAAAAGACATGCATTGGTTTGAACGAGATTACATAGTTGGTGAGTGTTATAATACCTCTAAAAGAGAGGAATCAAATTTTCTAATGTTGACTCTACATATAATTCTATTGAGAATACTTTCTATATTCGTAATGTGAAATATTTTTTTTATAAAATGATATCTAAATTAATCCATTATAATTCTTCTTTTAATAATCTTGAGCCTGTCTTAAATGTCATTATCTTACCTTCCTAATATTTTTTTAGGAATATAGACAACTCTCTTGAAAACATTAATGAATTGGACACTTTTATGACAATACTCCATTATAATATCTCAGAACCTTTGAATTGAGTTTCTTCTTCTATTAATGAATAAAACCATGCACCTTCAGAAAAATAAATGATATATTATAATGAAACAATAATAAAATTTTAATGTGTGAACCCTCTCAATGGAAATTTTAAAATTCAAGTTCCTACTAAGAACATATTGGGCCATGATAAAAAGACATAGAGAAAGTGGGTCTTGTTATCAAATTCCCTAGAATAATTTGAGAAATCCTAACCTTCTTCTCATAAATAATATTATAAACCAAGGTGATGAGAATTAGTGTAAAAGGAGGTCACATACATATTTTGAGAAGCCATACTAACTTATAACTTTGAGAGTGTAATGTCATTACATTCTATAATAGTCTTTCTACATATTAAACTTGATCATGAAATTAGAAATAACTAATTTCCTATTAAATGTCACTATCATTTACCAATCCAATCCGATTAGACCATGTTTTTCATCTGATATTTAAAGATGTAAAAAAAAGATAATCTCTTATTGATAATCATTACAGGTGACTTGTATAAAAATTTGGTCAATCTTATGGGCCAAAAGTAACTGAATCTTTTGGGATGGTTCACCTTGGGGATGAGAACAAGAATAGTGGAATCAAAAAAACAAGGGAGAGGACCACCCATGAAATAATATTGAACCACCATAGTAAGATCTTTCTTTACATAATCTCAAGCCACAAAATAGAATTATCTTGGAAATCCATGAGGACCCATTCCACTATTAGGATTTAGGAATTAAATAGAAGCAATGATTTAATCCTCCTATAGGCAGTATTTCAAAAAAATCATTTCCACTTTACCTTACTATAATTTTAATTTTATTGAAAAATTAGTCATCACATTCATCAACTGATTGCGCTTCTCTCTCTCCATGATTATGAACAACAAATATGTCCTTGAAATTTATGGCTACACATGGTCCAATTGTCTCATCATCATTGCAGAAAGAACCATATTCATATTTTCTTTTGATATTCCTAGATATGTTTTTTCCCTTTCTCATGCATTAAAATACACCATGTTAAAATCACCTTCCTCAATCCATTTGACATGGGACCATTCTCGCACATCCCTCTCTTCAATGATCCCAATTTATTCCAAGATTCTATGTTTACTATATCAAAAAAAACATCCCAAATTCCTTAATACATCCATCAAGTTGATAGGTCTCTACCTAAATCATATCTGAAGAATGTTTGGGGGTTAGTTGGCTATTCATCCATTATAAAATGGAACCCTTAAATGTAAAAAATTTATTATAGAATTTATCCCTTGCATAAACTTTCAAGATGGTATTCAATGATTTTAAAATAATGGACTTGAAGGATTCATCCTCTATCAAACCATTGAATAATTTAAAGCTACGAAAATAGTCTAGAGAGCCTTGGATCTAGAGAATTAGTGTAGAGTGATCAAATAAGGACTGATCTAGATGTGATAAATATGCGTGAGAGAATTTTATTATAGTAGTAAAGTTATCCAAACAATAATCCATTTGACTTCATATCCCTCTACCTAATCACTTTTTATTACACTACATGAATGTGTCTCCCCTAAAACACAGGTCCTTGATATTATTATGAGACAACAACCTTGAAAATATTCCATATGCTTTATCGAGTAAACTACTCCACCTTTATTTTTATATGGATCTATAAAATTATTGATGGCTCCACCTATAAATCATGCACTGAATCCTAGTTTGAAGGAAAATAATTCCTTCCAATGTACTTACCATTCTCCCACCTCAAACATGGTATAAACTAAGTTATGAAACTATAGTATGATGATTCACAAACCATGATAGTAATCTATTGAGAAAAATAATTAATGAACTAAACCCAAAAAAACTCATAGAAGAGACGAATATTCTTGTTAATTGGGATTCCATGAATGTGGTTCTAAATACATAGTTTGAGAGAATTATTTAGAATAGTTTCAACCTTATGCTTTGGATTAAAAATATCAAGAAACATTGTTAATTTTAAATGGATTTTTTTTGTTAATTTTTCACATTTTCCCAAAGAACTAGTGCCCTTAAATTTCCAAATCCTGGTGTTAGTCCTAGAAAGAAGAAGGAGTATCCCCATATACCTATGTAATCATGGTTACATGAGGAAAATAAACTCATGTTTTATTTGGACTGAGAGAGATCATCCACCCTGTCCCCACAAGTGGAGGATATTTTATTCTCCTTATTAGTTTTACCACTTTGAATTATAGGTCATTTGAAATATTAATTAACTGATTCTGGAAACATGGAGAAATTATGATAAGAATAATGTTCTTTTGAGGGGGGCTGACACACCATATAGATCTTTGATCTTGAGGTAAAAAGGAATACATTGAAAATTGTTCACTATACCACCAAGAAACAGCGAAGGAGGCACTTACATTGTTACATTTTGAAGAAACCCCTAAAGCACCTTGGACACATAAAAAAACATCAGAATAAATGGGATCCAGGTAACAATTCTACCATTAATATTTTCTCATGAAAAGGTAAAAAATAAAGTATTCTAGGAGGCTTTGAAAAATGTGAATGGGTTCATAGAAAACATAGAATCATGGGAATTAAAATCACAAACATGATTGAACATTAGTTTTTCATCAATAGAAAAAGATGAATGACCCTACAAAAAAGGGAATCACTTTCATGAAAGAACTCTAACTTAATTTTTGAGTGAAATGGAATTATAAATGGTACTGGGGAAAACCGAAGGGGATTTAACGGGATGCCTCCCTCGGGTGGGGTCATATTTTTTTAGAACCACTATCCTAGAGATTAATGGAGGCTATAGGTCCCTTCTCAGCTCCACAAAGAATGAGAGATTTTTTTAATACATTATCAAATTAATGTTTTTCATAAGAACAATAAATAAGTGATAATATATTTATTATTATTGAAATAAATGAATTCATATAAATATAATGTACAAATATGTAGGTTTTGGGTCACTAAATCTTACACAAGTTTCATTAGTCATCAACTCCAAACAAGTCACTCTAGATCCATGTCTATCCAGTTCATATCTGATCTTGTGCATAAAATACACAAAAATAATATGTGTGGGCATAAGGACCATGTGGGGGTGAGTATAAATTTAAAGACCCTAAAATTTCAAGGAATTTTTTTTCTTCAATACTTTGGAATTTTACGAGTCTTCGGTTTATAACGGCACTTAATTCCGAGGCCCGGTGTGCCCAAAATTAATTTCTGAAGTTTTGTTAAGGTATGTTTAGTAAGTGTACGTGAGAGTTTTTCTATATTTTGAACTAGTGCTAGGAATTGAAATCAGAGGACACTGATGAACTCACAGCACCGGTATTCTCTTAAGGGGACCTTTATCGCAGTTGTGTTTTATGCGGGTTGAGAGTTAATTTTTTTGGGGATTTAGAATAAAATAAATAAAATTATAGTACATAATTTTATTTAAAGAGGTTAGTTATATCCTACAAGGGGAAGTTATAGGTGGGTCCCACACCCACATAACCTCCTATGATAGGATAATGTGAGGTGGGGCCCACATGAACCCCTATCCTTTCAACACCCTTAAATTCCTCATTAATCCCCCCTTAATTAATTTGACAATTCTCCCCTTAATTAATGTGATCTCTTTACCTCCCTCTCTCCCATTAATTTTTGCCAATACTTTTTATTAATGAATTGAACCCTACAATTAATTAATTAAAGAATTTGAATTTTGAAAATTCATGTGTGAATAAAATAATATCCTTAGCTATTATTTTAGTTTGGCAGTCGTTGTGTTCAGAGAATTTTGGGAGAGCTCTTGAGAAATATGAAAATAGAGTTCTTCTTTCGACTAAAAACCACCGAAGAATGACGATCATCTCCTTCGATCTTTGACCAAGCCAAAAGAGAAGGAGCCACCAGAAAGGAACACCGACGACAAGCCATCTTTGGCCTCTTCTTCCCCGATGTCATCGAGTTGATGCCGCCTCCCCGCGACTCCGTCTACGAATGAACCTTATTTTGAGGTAGGAGGTTGGTTTCAATTTTTAATTGAATAAAATTGTTCTTCGTCTCTCATTGAAACCATGTTTTATCTTCGGCCTTATGAAACCGCATAACACGGAGGGTGCGGGCTGAACGAACACGACCCAATGACCCACTGTTGACCCCTGTTTTATTTGATGGAAGAGGTCGCGGTGACCGGAGAAAGTGGCAGACGTGTGCCGGCCATGTGGAGAAGAACCAAGACCTGCATCCGTGGGTCGCTCGGCTGAAGAAGTACCACCTGGTCGTAGCCGGCCAGGCTGTTGGAAACGCAGCACCCCATGGAGCCGCGCTATAGAGGACCGCGGCCCGCGCTCCACTGGCTACTTCGGCGAGTGAACTGGCTGGCTCGTCAGCCGGCCAGGTTGATGAAGACCGCGACACCTACAGGTGCTTCACATGATGAAAGAGACCCGCCCATGCGGGCAGCTCACGCTGGGAAGAACGACCGACCAGTCAGGAGGGTGGCGCCGCTCGGCACCGCCGGTTCGGAAAGTCAGGGGGCCACACCCCCCCTCCCCGCATCGCTCGGCCAGCCAGGCCGAGCCGCGGCCAGCCAGGCCACGCTGGGCCGGGCCGCGCCCCGCCGGGTCGGTCCGACGCTAGCCGGGTCAGAACCGCCAAAATTGGGTCGACCCGACCCGCCATCCCACTAGGCTTAATGGGCGGGGCCCATTACACTTGAATGCGAATAACTTCACGACCGTGCATCCGATCGACGCGCTGTCTGTGGCACTGAGATCTTCGTGATGAGGCGGTCCTTTTATGATACTCTAAGTGAGTTTTGGACAACATTAAAAAATGGCCGGGTTTGGAATGAGCGTAATTCCAACCGGGACCCTGGAACAGAAAATCCAATAACTATCAGGCCGAGCGTTCGATTGACGCGCCGTCTATCACATTGGTTTCCTTTTGATGAGATAGAACTTTTGGATACATCAACCCAAGGATTCATGATAATCCATGTATCGACCCCTTGGATCGAGGAGCGGACCCTCCCAGAATCAAGCGTGCTATGTGCGGGAATCCTAGAGTTGGCTGCGACTGCGACGACTACCGTACTGGAATCCTTCGTGGGTTCGACATCAATGAAAACTGTACAGGAATCCTCCATGGGTTCGACGATGATGACAACTGTACTGGAATCCTCTGTGGGTTCGACAGCAATGACTTCTATACTTGTATCCTAAGTGGGTCGGACAGTTTGACTTCTATTCTAGTATCCTACGTGGGTCCGACAGAGTAGCTGGTCTAGTATCCTACATGGGTCTGACGACTTAGCTGGTCTAGTATCCTACGTGGGTCCGACAGATTAGATGAATCAGTGACTACATCTGATCATCTCTATCACTATACGAAATATGTATACATGTGTGATCTGAGTCTTGACTTTAAATAATTATCATCGATGTGATTGAATTGCTTTCCTGTGTGGACTGTGTTGTGCTTGGGCTCGAGAGTTGGAGCCGAACTGTGATTTATAACTTATGTATATGTATGGGAATATAACTAAGTAGAGTTGGATGAAACTTCTTGATTGTATCTTTCTTTTGTGGTTATCCTTCGTGGATTCTGGGAGACCTTCCGGGGTCTCGGGGTCCCTACTGAGTATCATATTCTCACTCCTGCACAGGCTATGACCGCACTACGTTGTGTTGGATAAAGACGATAGACATCACTAATCGAGGTGGAGACTTGTAGAGATGGATGGTACCCGGAGGGGGACCACTTGACGAGACGTACACAGAGTAGGCAGATGGAACCGAGGTGCTGATGAGACCATCTGTACCCACCCATCAGGTGGGATTCCTGGAGGATGACTCGGTGGTTGCTGTTTTACATTATTTCAGTTGTACTAGCTTTTCAGTTGTACTGTACCTACTGTTGGGCTTGTATTTCCAGCCCCTTTCTTTTCATCACTTACTTTTGTATACAGTTTTACTTAGTGCTTTCTTATTTTGCGTCCTCTATTGTGTTTGTTTACTTCAATAAAGGTAATGCCTTCCCTTTTTATTAGGATTTACGCCTTTGGTGCTAATCGTCAGCCCCTGGCCTATGGAAGGCGGTCTTGAGGTAGTCACAACATGGGCTCCGAGGACAGGTCATGACAAATTGGTATCAGAGCATTCGATTCTACCGCAGAACTAAGGAATCTGATTATTTGTTTTTGTCAAGAAATAGTGTTAAGAGTATTGAGTGTGGTTAGCAGTCCAGGGAGTTCAGTGTTGGTGTAGCGGCCGACGTATCCATACACCAGGACCCTGACCTCCGATTTCCGACTTGGTGCACGAAAACACTGATTGCATGTGTGTTTCAAAAGTTTTCTTTGTTATTACTTTATGTCAGATCACCAAGTATACTGTTTGACCGCGGTACACCTGTTTAATTTTGAGGATGGCCCCACAAAGGCAGTCAGCTAGGGTTCCGAGTTGCGTATGTGATGGAAGTCCACCAAGCGACGAGGCCTCGGTGTAGTTCCCCATCACATCAGAGGCACCAGCGGTACCACTACCCGCTGGGCCACTGATACAGCCAGCCCCAGAAGCAGAGAGTGCACACCATCTGAGTGCATTGCGTGAGTTCCAGCGACAGAGGCCGCCCAGGTTTCGCGGAGAGATGGACCCTCAGGAAGCCGAGGATTGGCTGTAGGATATCGTCATGGTTTCTATATTGGTAGGGACACTAGCTGACCTTATGGTGATTCTTACTGCGAGTCTCCTGCACGTAGCAGCAGATAGATGGTGTAGCCTGATGCTCGAGGTGCATGACGAGGCATCTTCACTTTGGACAGACTTCGAGAGTATCTTTCACTCAGAGTTTATTCCAGCCACCATTCGTGCGGTGCAGATATAGGAGTTACTTTATCTGCAGCAGGGCGGCATGATAGTGGCTCAGTACCCTTTGAGGTTCACTGACCTCTCAAGCTACTCCATGGACATGGTACGAGACCCATTCGTCAGGGCCCGAAACATTGAGCAGGGACTCAGACATGAGATCAGGGCTTTGATGATCTCCCTCGGTATTCTGACGGAGGCCAGAGTACTGGAGAGAGCCCTTCTTGTGGAGAGATTTCTTGCTGAGTTGAAACCAGTGGCGAGAACCACTACAGGGTGACACACATCGGAGTCTTCTGGAGCTAGAAGGAGACAGATGAAGCAGAGGTCCAAGCAGACCAGGACATCAGGTGGGTGATCATAGGATACTGGTCTGGTTGTGCGGGGCACACGGGACAGAGCCAGGTATACGAGGAGCAGGCAATGCTACGCATGCAGCGGGTAGTGCCACATGGCTCGTGACTGCCCGACCCCCCTTCAGGATGAGCAACAGACAGTAGAGAGACCTCCCAGGCAGAGGAAAAGGTTTGACCGTGGTGGTCCATCGAGAGCAGGCGGACGAGGAAGAGGAGCTGGCGAAGTAGTGGGTGGTGGACGATGTTTCGAGGCTCTACCACCACCACCACCAGGATGTCCACCCCGACCATAAGGAGCTGGTCGACGGAGGTGGGCTCACCTCCAAGAAGTCGAGTCCTATGACCACATCACACTTGAGATGATTTGAGGTACTATCTGTTTCTACTCCACCCTTGCTGTAGTGCTTATAGACATAGGTGCGAGTTATTCTTTTATTGATGCTTCCCCTGTTCGGAGCTCGGAGATTTCGACAGAGTTATTGGCTCAATCCTTATGGCGAGAGACTCGTATGGGAGCAGACTCGACGATTACACACTGGTTCTAGTAGTTTGAGATTACTCTAGGAGACGAGATCTTCGGCTGGGATCTTCTTGTAGAGCCATCGAGGCATTACGACATCATCATTGGTATAGACTGGTTGTCTACAGTCCATGCTCATATTTACTGCATTAGGAACAAAGTGTGGTGTTTCCGCATGAATGGGACCAGTTTCACCTTCACCGGTGAGAAGGGAGCCTTTGCAGCGCATGATGGACTTACGTAGAGGAGAGGGCAGCTGATCACACATCAGTTGGCTAGTCTCATCCTCAGATCAGTTGATGTGCGGAGTCCGAGTTTTCCTGTTGTGGTGGATCAGTATGCGGATGTTTTTTCTGACGACATTCCAGGACTACCTCCTCACAGAGAGGTAGAATTCTACATATAATTGTACCCCGTTACATCACCAATATCTACTCCAGCATATCGGATGGCTCCTGCTGGGCTTCTTGATATGCGGGTACAACTAGAGGACATACAGGGGAAGGGATTTATTCGACCCAGTGTTTCACCCGGGGCATCTCTGATTTTGTTCGCCATGAAGGAGGATGGGAGCTTGTGACTTTTTTTGAACTACCATCACCGGAATCAGGTGACCGTGAAGAACAAGTACCCACTATCGAGGATTGATGACCTCTTTGATCAGCTCAAGGGAGCACGATTGTTCTCAAAGATAGACCTCAGGTCAGGCTATCATCAGCTCAGAGTTTGAAACGAGGATGTGCAGAAGACGACCTTCAGGTGTCGGTATGGCCACTACGAGTTCTTGGTTATTCCCTTCAGTGTAACCAACGCTCCAGCAGTGTTTATGAGTCTCATGAACATGATCTTCTAGCCTTATCTCGATTGATTTGTTGTAGTCTTCATCGATGAAATATTGATTTACTCGACTACTAAGGAGGAGCACACCTACCACTTGAAGGTTGTACTGGATACTCTCTGAGAGCACCATATTTATTGTAAGCTCTCGAAGTGTCAGTTCTGGATTCGAGAGGTTCACCTCTTGGGACACGTCATCTCGGAGGCTGGAGTTGTAGTGGATCCAGCGATGATCGGGGTAGTACTTGCTTGGGAGCCACCTTGGAGCGTGACAGAGTTGCAGAGTTTCCCGGGTCTAGCTAGGTACTATCGGAGGTTTGTGCTAGACTTCTCTAGAGTTGCAGCACCGCTTTCAGCCTTGAAGAATAATGGGAAACCCTTTGTGTGGTCAGAGAGATGCCAGTAGAGATTTCAAGAGCTGAGGTAGAGTTTTACTAGTGTGTCCATCCCGAGGCTACCGAAGGAGGGCATAGGGTAGGTAGTTTACTTGGACGCATCAAGGACCGGTCTAGGGTATTTCCTAATGTAGGATCGAGCAATGATCACTTTAGTTCTCGTCAGTTGAGACAACACGAGAAGAACTACGCTACCCATGACCTGGAGTTAGCAGTAGTGGTCTTTGACTTGAAGGTGTGGCAACACTATCTGATGGGCGAGTACTTTACATTCCACTCTGATCACCAGAGTCTCAGGTATGTCTTCTCCTAGATGGACATGAACCTGAGACAACGACAATGGATTGAGTTCCTCCAGGACTATGACTTTGAGATAGTCTATAATCCTGGGAAGGGGAATGTTGTAGAAGATGCTCTTAGTAAGAGATCAGGCATTCAACTTCTTGGAGAGGTGACAGAGCAGCTAGCCGCGCTGTAGATATCCTTTGTGGATAGAGATGGAGCAGCTTTTCTACAGTCTCTCACATTCACTCATCCACTCCTTCACCAATTCAGAGAGGCACAACATGGGGACGTTGACTGTGAGATGCGACGTGGTTAGATATCCTCAGGGCATGCACCTAATAATGTTTTTGAAGGAGGGGACCACGTCATCCTATTCAGGGGACGTACCATGGTACCAGTTGCACTATAGGAGGAGGTGCTAAGGGATTTCCACACTTCCCCTCTAACGGTACATCCGGGAGAGGAAAAGATGTATCATGACCTCAGAAGACAGCACTGGTGGCTGGGTATGAAGAAGGAAGTAGCAGAGTTCATTTCATGATGCCTCACTTGTCTTCAAGTGAAGGCGGAGCACCAGGTACTAGCAGGCTTGGTACAACCCTTAGAGGTTCTGGAGTGGAAGTGCGACAAGATATCCATGGATGTCGTGACAAGGCTTTCACGTACATCCAGAGGACACGACTCTATCTGGGTGATCATAGAACGAATCACCAAGTCGGCCCACATCCTACCGATCAGAGAGTAGGGCTCGGTAGAGATCTTGGGACTCCTCTACATTTAAGAGATTGTACTGCTTCATGGTGTTCCATCATCTGTCATTTCTAATCGAGATGGTCGATTCACTTCCCAGATTTGGAAGGCGTTACAGAAGGCTTTTGGGACGTAGCTACGTCTGAGCCCTGCATTCCATCCTCAGACAGACGGTCTGACTGAGAGAACCATTCAGACTCTCAAGGAAATGCTCCGTGCATGTTTCCATGACTTTGGTCGCATCTCGGAAGATCACCTACCCTTGGTGGAGTTTGCGTAAAACAACAGATACCACTCCAACATCGGGATGGCCCCTTACGAGGCACTGTACAACCGACCTTACAGATCACCTCTGTGCTGGACTGACCTAGGGGAGTCAACACTTGTAGGACCAGAGATGGTTCAGGATATGATGGAGAAGGTGCAGATCATCCAGAAATGGAAGAATATTGCACAGACCAGACAGAAGTCCTATGCTGATAGGAGACGAAGACCACTGAAGTTTGAGGATGGCGACCACGTTTTCCTATGGGTTTCATCTCAATGAGGTCTACAAAAATTTGGATGGGGTGGCATGTTATCTCCTCACATCATTGGACCTTTCCATGTCCTCAGTAGAGTAGGCGAGGTGGCTTACCGCCTGTTCCTTCCACCTCAGTTACACTAGGTGATGACGTCTTCCGCGTATCTCAGCTGAGGAGATACGTGCACGACCCCCCCCCCCCCCCCAACATCATCAACCACAGGGATCAAGACATCGATAAAGGGGAGACATTCACAGAGGTCCTAGTGGAGATCGAGGATTGATAGGATCGGGTCCTATGTGGATGGTCGATTGCTCTGGTGCGCATTTGCTGGCAGCACAGGAACCTCCAAGGGAGCACTTGGGAGTGGGAGGCTTAGATGTGATCTCAGTACCCCCATTTGTTTCCCTAGTGTGTGTTGTATCTTTACGGGGACGTAAATCCATGAGGTGGGAGTAATTTAATGACTCGAAAATTTCAAGTAAATTTTTTTCATAAATACTTTGGAATTTTACGAGTCTGCAGTATTTGGAGGCACTTGATTCTGAGGCCCGGTGTGCCCGGAATCAATTTCTGAAGTTTTGATCGGGTACGTTCTGTAAACGTACCTGCGGGTTTTTTTATCTTTTGAACCGGTGCTCGGAATTGAAATCCGAGGAAACTGATGAACTTTCAGTGCTAGTATTCGCTTAAGGGGACCTTTACCGCATTTGCGTTTTATGCAGGTTGAGAGTTAATTGTTTGGGGGATTTAGAATAAAATAAATTAAATTGTAGTACACAATTTTATTTAAAGATGATAATGATATCTTACAAGGGGAAGTTATAGGCGGGGACCACAACCAAATAACCTCCGATGAGTCTATAATGTGAGGTGGGGCCCACACGAACCCCTAACCTTTCAACTCCATTAAAATATCCATTAATCCCCCCTTAATTAATTTGACAACTCGCCCCTTAATTTTTGTGATCTCTTCACCTCCCTCTATCCCATTAATTTTTACCAACACATTTGATTAATGAATTGAACCTTACAATTAATTAATTAAATCATTTGAATTTTGAAAATTCATGCGTGAATAAAATAATTTCCATAGCTATTATTTTAGTTTGGCACTCATTGTGTTGAGAGAATTCTGGGAGAGATCTTGAGAAATAGAAGAATAGAGTTCTTCTTTCGACGAAGAACCACCGAAGAATGATGATCATCTCCTTTGATATTCGGCCAAGAAAAAGGAGAAAGATCCACCCACAAGGAACGCCGACCATGCGCTATCCTCGGCCCCTTCTTCCCCGACATCAACGAGTTGATGCCGCCTCACCGTGACTCCATCTACAAACGAACCCTATTTCGAGGTAGGGGGTTTGTTTTAATTTTTAATTGAATAAAATTGTTCTTCATCCCTCGTTGGAACCATGTTTTATCTTCAGCCTTATGATACCGCCTAATACGGAGGTCGCAGGCCGAATGAACCTGGCTCGATGACCCTCCGTTGACCTCAATTTTATTTGATGAAAGAGGTGGCGATGACCGGAGGAAGCGACGGTCGTGTGCCAGCCGCGTGGAGAAGAACCACAGCCCATATCCGCGGGCCGCTCGGCTGAAGAAGAACCAGACGAACATAGTCGTAATGGCCGGTGGAACTGCGGCGCCCCATGGAGCCACGCAGCGGAGGACCGCGGCCCGCTCGCGCCGGGAGGACTGGCCGACTTCGATCGGCCAGACAAGAGGGGGGTGCCGCTCGGTGCCGCCGGTTCGAGAAGACCCCCCCCCACCCGCATCGATCAGCCCACCGAGCCTGGCCACGCGCTTCACCAGGCTGGTCCAACACCAGTCGGGTCAGACCAGCTAAAACAGGGTCGACCCGACCGACCATCCCACTGAGCTTAACGGGCCGGGCCCGTTACGCTTGAATGCGAATAACTTCACGACTGTGCATCCGATTGACACACCTTCTACTGCACTGGGATCCTCATGACAAGGCGGTCATTTTTTGATACTCTACGTGAGTTTTGGACGACTTTAGAAAATGGTCAGGTTTGAAATGAGCGTAATTCCAACCAGTCCCCTTGAACGGAAAAGCCAATAACTCTCAGACCGGGCGTCCGATCGACACTACGTCTGTCGCGTTGGGTTCCTTTTGACGAGAGATACATCAGCTGAAGACCTAATTATAGTTGATGTATCAACCCTTTGGTTCGAGAAGCGGACCCTCCCAGAATCGAGCGTGCTGTGTGCGGTAACCCTAGAGCTGGCTGCGACTGCGATGACTATCGTACTAGAATCCTCTGTGGGTTCGACGATAACGACAACCTTACTGGAATCCTCCGCGGGTTCTACAGTGATGACAACTGTACTAGAATCCTCCGTGGGTTTGACAACGATGACTATTGTACTTGTATCTTATGTGGGTTCGACAGTTTGACTTCTATTCTAGTATCTTATGTGGGTCCGACAGAGTAGCTGGTCTAGTATCCTACGTGGGTCCGACAGCTTAGCTGTTCTAGTATCATACGTGGGTCCGGCAGCTTCGATGAATCAGTGACTACATCTGATCATCTCTATCGCTATACGAAATATTTATACCTGTGTGAGATGAGTCTTGACTTTCAATCATTATCATCGATGTGATTGACTTGCTTTCCTGTGTGGACTAGGTTGTTCTTGGGCTCGAGAGTTGGAGCTGGACTATGATTCATAACTTAGGTATATGTATGGGAATATACCTAAGTGGAGTTTTTTATACTTCGTTATTTTATCTTTCTTATGTGGTTATCCTTTGTGGATTATAGGAGACTTTCGGGGGTCTCGGGGTCCCTACTGAGTATCGTATACTCACCCCTGCACGGGCTAAGCCCGCACTACGTTGTGTTGGATGTAGACGATAGAAAACACTGATCGAGGTGGAGAATTTTAGAGCTAGACGGTACAAAAAGGTGGACCACTTGACGAGATGTACATGGAGAAGAGGGACAGAACCGAGGTGCTGAGGAGACCATCTATACCCACCCTTCAGGTGGGATTCCTAAAGGATGACTCGGTGGTTGATATTTTACTTTACTATAGTTGTACTAGCTTTTTAGTTGTACTATACCTACTGTTTGGCTTGTATTTTCAGCCCCTTTCTTTTCAGAACGTACTTTTGTATACAATATTACTTATTTCTTTCTTCTGTTGCGTACTCTGTTGTGTTTGTTTACTTTTATAAAGGCAATTTATTCCCTTTTTATCGGGATTTACACCTTTGGTGCTAGTCGCCAGCCCCTAGCCTATGGAAGGCGGGATTGGGGTAGTCACAGTACGGGCCCCGAGGATAGGTCATGACAATAAAAATACCCAATAGAATGACCAAAAACCATAAAGGGGATACAAATCGACAAATAAAATCAAGTCCGGGTTAATGAGATAGTTGAGGGGTGATGTAGGGGAAGAACTAGAACACATGGTCCACTCAAGATCCCGATACTAAAGAGTGTATGAATGAATATTTAAGAAGAGTAATCTATATATTTTCCTAGAAGAAGTCATGTATCTAAAGGGAATTGCATCCTTTATGACTATCTATCAAATAAATCCTACTCACAAACTTGTGAAACAAATGTATTGATGACAAACAATTTTTGGAATTCTCTTCAAGAACACTGTAACAAATCAAGCACCTCGGTAGAAGAAAATTTAGCTGATACAATCATGAGTCTCAAATACACTGGTTCCATGAGTCACCCCCATCATCACTAATACAAGTCACCCACACAAATGATACCAGATGTACCCTGTGTCTTGACCATATCACCCATACCATGTACCTTCATTGTGGAACCTGCATGCTTCCCCTTCTTATTACTATATAAGTTTCCCAACCACCTATGTTGTTTTCCCTACTATTAATCCTCTCTTATTAGTGTTTTCAGGATGTACACCTCCCACCCTCACATATCATCACTGCAATGCACACCACCCTCCTACATATTTCGTCATCCCTAAACTACCATTGTCATGAGTCTCCCTCCACCCCCTCTGCTGCTGTAAAACAACGTGATATAAGAAATTTTCCATTTAATTTTCAATAAAATTTATTTACAAATTATTCATTGAAATAGTATTGGTGGCACCCCTTTAATCATGTCATATTTATTTTATGATTTTCATCCTTGATAGATGATAGCTGGAAATGATCAGTTTTGTCTTCCACATTCTTGATGACCATTATAGGGTGGTCCTTTTTACTCCATGTGACCCCACCAATCCCAAATCTATAACATAAAATTGTCAGGTTTTCCTATTTTCTTCATAACTAGATGTGTCTATAGCCATATGGGGTTGGTAGAGCTAGAGATAAGTAAACACTATGTTACATGTTTGTAATGTTCAACTTCATGTCTATTTCATCGCTTCTATAGGTTTCTGGATGATTATATAAAGAAGGAATGTTTATTAGGTTGGTATTAGATAGAGGTCCAGGGTTCGAACTCATGTAAATGTACTCATGTTTGATACTTATTCTATTCAATATGTATTAATCTAGATCAATTTACTATTGATCAAATTAGCGACTATAAAATGGTGGTAAATCCATTTCAACCCAATTTCAACCATCCGACATCCCTCTTCCATGCCCCACCCCTCTCCCACAACATCGAGCCCTGGATTCCCACTCCCCATGCTCCCACAATCATCAACCCCCATCGCTCGCTCTCCCCTCTCTCACCATTGGTTCCCCCTACCTGTTGATGAGATCCCACCACCCACTCCAAAATCTCTCGCATTATTGACCCCCATCGACCACTCCCCCATCCCCCACTGCAATGAAGCCCCCCTCACATGTTCTGTGATGTCAACCCCAACCACCCCGCTCCCGCATTTCCAACATTTTCATCCTCTACCGCTCGTTCCCCCTATCCCACCATCATGGAAGCCCCACCACCTAATCCCCCTATCCTTCCACCGTCGACCCCTAGTTTTTGGGTTTATTTAAAAAAATTCTAAGGTAAATTATTGTTTCTATTAAATATTGGATATTATTATACTATACTAAAACATATATGAATAATTCATTATATATTTCTCATATTGAAATTTTTTGTCAATTGGTTAGTTGACTGATTATACTAATTACATAAAAATAAATCAATAAATATATAGAAACAAAACATAAGTGTTTCCTAATATATTTTATTTCATTTAAAATTTAACTTTATATTAATTTTGAATTTGGACATCTCACTATCTTTTTAGATAAACGTTTTAGCTGTTAAATTGAAAATACACACTACATAGTTATATTGGTTTCACAAATATAGCCATTTGAATTTATTCACTGATATAGAGTCAGGTAATAATTATATATGTATATTGGATAAATTTAGTGTTATTTATTTGTTGTATATTTTATTCACTGTTTATTCATAATATTTTTTTGAATATTCACATGCTTGATATAATTTAATGTGAAATATAAAACATTACTAATTTCTAAAAAACTGGTTCTAATTCATTGAATAAAATACTATGAAAAATCCAGATTTATGCTTTTTAATACACTATAAATTTTTCCTCAATGAAATATTATAGTACCTATATATTTATAAATTCATTATGTGTTTACATAAAAATTTTCGAGGTTAAATTTCATAGGTACACAATGTTATCATATTGATATTTCAGATAGAATCCCTCTCATTTATTCACTACTATAGTCCAAATATACAACCGAAAAAAGATGTATGCATATATTGAATGTAGTTAATGATATGTATATTCTATATATAGTATTCTTAGTGCCTTCATTATATCTTATTAAATCTATGTATGATTCATATAACTAACTGTGACATATCAATCATCAATAATTTTAAAAATATTAGTTCTATGTCATTGAATAAATATAATAAGTATAGTTTAGGGATTACACATATTTCATGCATATTAGGTAACACCCCAAATTGTTTATAAATTATTTCTTTTTAAATAATTTGATTTCATCGAAAACTTTTGTTTCACACAACACTATGTTTAAATGAACCGTGATATACTATTAGAATATTATGATTTTAATACAGTCATTATCTCTTATCCATTTAATTGGAGGGTATGAATAGGAATAACCATATTATAAAATATATCAATTCTTAGAAAATAAACACTTAATTTTTTTTAATAAAATCATTTTATTATTCAAAAAGAGATTTTCTTCAAAAATGATTTTATTACTTTCAATGAGATAATAAATATATTTTTACACTATTAGAAAATTTATATGAAAAAATAAACATAATTTTTGAATTAATTATTCAAAAATTATCTTAGGTTGAATTTTTGAGAATTTTCTAAAAATATTTAAATGTTAATGAATAGTGAAAAATACTAATTTACATTGAAAATAGTATTTTATTTTAAAACTTTACAAATTATAATTTTATTTCAGATTATTTTTAAATATTAATTAGTTATTTATTATAAATAATCTAATTTTGGTCTTTTAAATTAATTTTATACATGAATTTAGTATAAAAACATTTTATATTTTCATAGGGCATTTTTTGGAAAATTGTTTTCATTGTGTTTTTACGATTTAATATTAAATTAAATTCTTCCATTTATGACTCTTGAATTTTTAAAAATGAATTACATATTTTAAATGAGGAGATTAAATTTATTCAATATACCCCTTTTAATTTTTAGTCAATATGAATAGTATCCATGGTAAAATTTATCATATAGGTAAAGAGTAAAATTAGGTTGATCTTGATTAAAAATAAGTGATAAGGCCATAAGATTTCATAAATGTAATTATTTGATGAATTTCGTTATACCCTTGACACAAAAGTTTCAAAATTGATTTATTTAATGGGAAGTTGTCTATGAATGTGACATAGAAATTATTAAAATCAAAGGAAGCTACAAAATGTCACAATCTTATTTTTAATAAGTATTTACTTTTTAATATAGGGTTAACCAGATGATATATGAGAATATAAATATTATGTGGGAATATAAATAATTTTTTTCCATCATGGTAATTTATTAAAGAAATTAAATAAATAAATAATTTCCATAAATGCTTACACAACGCATATACAATAATTATTCAGTTAAGAGAAAAATCAAATAAATGATAATAGAAATATTAAGAGTAATATAATATGAGATATTTAAGGTGATATATAAATTTTATAGATAAACATGACATATTTATGATATAATTAAATATTTGGTTTAAATTTTACTTGTATTCACAATGTTATTAAATTTCAAAGTAGCGAATAATATCAGAATTGATAGAGTGATGTTTTAAGGGATTAATATTTCATTATATTATTTAAAAATCATAAAAATATCTAAAAAAACATAAAGTGATTATGATATGATCTACAATTTAATTAATTTTACAATTCTGGTCAAATTCACAAAATATGAGTAAAAATTACAACCTTTTAGTATTGAAATGTTGCTGTCGTAGTTAAAATTAAAATAGTTTTACTAAGGGTTAATAAAAAGGATATGGTTTAAAATAAAAGCAAGAACATATATAAATTATATTGGTTTCTGATATAAATACCTTATATCATATTATCTTCTAATACAAAGCCATTTTTTGGTATTTGGATATAAAATTAATTTATTTTAAATTAATATTTTGATAAATTTCAAAAACACCCATATCCTTCCTTATAAACACCACCCCTCATAGTCCCTTCTCCTCACACCTTCCAAGAATTAATGATTTCCAAATATCAGAAAAAAATATCTTCCAAAATCTCCCTATTTTCAAGTGTTTCTTGTCACACTAAAATATGAATTCCAAGTTCCTCAAGGGTTCATTCAAAGAGGTGATATTCAAGTGGTAACATTTTCAAACAATCTCTTTTAATTTCGTTTTTTATTCTACCTTCTACTCACCTCTTTCATCCATGAAAGTATAATAACTCCAGTATCATGTATATAATGAAATTTTATATTTGTAATTGAATATATTCTATCCATACCTTTTTTATCATCTCATCTTATTCAAATAATGGAAACCATTGTCCCAATTTTGGTGATTGACTCTCTCCATGGATAATGAGTTTTCATTTTACATTATTTTCTTTAAGGATGGTCATAAAATTATAATTATTGTTAATTAATATTTTAATAAGTATATTATAATTTATTTCATTTTTGGGAACTAATATATATACATAATATAAAATAAAACAAGACTGGTTTGTGATGGACGAAAAAACTGCCAAAGTAAACAAAATATTTATCATTAATGTTTTTCAAATGAATCATCATCATGCTTGAAAAAAATGATATATGGGACCATTTAAACTTATGTATGTTTATTTATAGAATTTCATTTTTTATCTATAATATTATTCCCATTTTACAATAAATTCCATAATCATACACAAGTGAACTGACCATGAAACCATGAAACAAACACTCCCATAACGACGAAATTGAAACTTATAACTAATAGAAATGGACATAAATGAACATAATAAAATTATATTAAATAAAATAAATGGTTCTTATTTTATAAATTAAGTAATTAAATAATCTCATTTTTTATCTAGGACATTAAGTTGAAGTGTAGAACACATTCAAAGATAAGGTGACATATCTTTCCAAACCTCCATATTTCATTTGGGTAATGCTTTATCTCTCTTTACCGCAAGTAATCTCTTAAATATTTCTATATACATATTCTGAATATATGTTAAATATATATATATATATAGCTCAATTTATATTTATTTTATGGGGAAATACATATTTTATAAGGTTACCTTCTCAATTCTTCTTGATAAGCAAACCCGATTAATGATAACATCTCTTTTTCTTACCCATTTTCAACTATGCTCCATAAAATCTTCTAGGACTCCAATATTTTTATAAAATAACCCAATTTATCATGAAATAATTATTTTAGTTCATTATTGGTTTTATTCTAAAAATAATTCTTTTATCCTCTTTAAAGACTCTTTATACTTTTTCATAAAACCACAATTGAGTGGAATATTTCTAATGTTACCTCACCACTCATTCTCATGTTTTAAATTCAATTGAACATGATTATTCTTGATCTGTTATTTTTTTTCATATATAAATGTTCAATAATTAATTAAATATCCTATTCATGGACACCACAATGATATTTCTTTAGGACATGCTTTAAGATATGATTCTGATACCCATTTCTTCCATGGGTAACCCTTATGTTTGGATCTTTATATGGAACCCATATGCATGAACATGTTATGATCAGTCCATCCAAATGGACCTCCAATGCATTGTGTAATTTTTTAGTATCATGAGACATTATTTATGGGAATAGGGAGTAAACCTAATCCATTATGGGACTATGTCCACTATGTGATAAAGCCTTGGGAAAAGATGTAGTGACCTCTTACAATCTGTTGGTCATTGCTGTGTTTGATCGGCATAAAAATGATATGAAGGTGGGGGATGGTGTGAAGAATGTAGCTGTTAAGGGTGTCTCTAGTATGGGTGTCCTTGGTTCTAAAGGCAAGTTGATTAGCTATAGCAAAAATGATGTCTGGATTGAGGGGATGCAGCCTGTGGTAGTGGAAAATTTGGATTCTACTGTATGTGATTCTAGTCAAATCATGAGGGTTCCAGAGATCTATGTTGATGGATTCAATGGACCTATTGAAGAGGATGGAGGTGTGACGATCACTGTTTCCACGGGGAATCAATTTCATGGGTTGGAGCATGGGGGTGGGGAGGACGTTATCCCACCGCATGATGGTGCCAACATGCAGACCTAACTCCCTTCTCATGAGGATGTTTCAATGAATGAAGTAATGAAAAAATGGATATGTGAATTTCAGGAATTAGTGGAAAAACTAAATTTCTTATTTGTGATTGAAAATAACTAGTTTCTTCAACAGAACCAATTATCTATTTATCAAGATATATAGATCCCTAGGAAAAGGGGGGATATCTCTGACAGTGACAAAGAAAATGATGGTGGCATGGTCAGGCCCTCATATAGTGAAATTGTCCACAGATAAAAGAAGATGTTGTCTAGCAACCAGGAGGATATGATTGCTTCGACACGAATAATTCTAACGAAATATTACTCTTATTTGCAAAAACCGATTTCCATGAGGTCTTCTGTTAGAAAATAAGGTGGGGAAGTCTCTAGATTCAATAAAGGTATGCGAATTACTAATGCGTTTCATTCATTGGAGAGGTTTATTCTTAGAAATAAGTTTTCCAAAGTTCCAAAGCATTATGAATGCTCAGAGTGGGAATTTGCGACTATAGAGGAAGATTTATTACTATGGGGGTGGTGATGAGTTTGGTTCTGATGGTCTGTAGTTGTTGTTTGGGGCCTGTGGTTCTTGTATTCTTAACTTTTCCTTTATTTTAATAAATGTTCAGAGGTTTGCCTCTGACGAAGATTTTTTTGGTATTGTCACACTTTTATATGTTCCCATTATCACATAATTACATGTTCTATATGTCATGGTTTCATATTTTCATTTATGAGACATGACTTTTATTTCACTAGGATATGCCATCTTACTCATCTGTTGAGCTTCATTTCCATGTTTATTCTCTTACTGGGATTTTTAAACTTCCCCTTTGTCAATTTATTCCCTAGGTTATCCTATATAGTTGAAGGATCGAAAATAGAGTTAGGATAACATTATGAATATTGATAAAAATATGTTTTATTCTTGTTTCATGTATTCAATTTATATACCTAGTCTCCATAAGACACAAGTGTTTTCAATATTTGGTTTTCATTTTATAGATAATTATGCTTAATTAATGAAATAATATATGTATGAGGCTTGGGTCACTATTATTGGTATCAGAGGATGTTCTAGTTATTATTTGGTTTTAGGAATAGAAAACATTATTATGAACTCTAGTGGTAATTTTCTCACAATGGATAACATAGATTGAAACTTAGGAAATCACATGTTAGGATATAATTATAATTTATAAATTTATACTTATATGTTCAAAGTTTTATTTTTATATTATTATTTATTAAATATTAAATCCCCTAGTTTTATTTTTATTTCTTAGTTGATGTATGGAAATAGGAGAACCCTTGCTGACAACCAATGTGATGATAACCCAAATGAGATTCCAAGTATGGTGGGAAAAGGAGATTTGAACTTCATGATAAAACTAGCCTAACTGGACCGAGTTATGTATAATATCATGAATCCTATGTAACTACCTCCTTATCCTAAAAAATTTCATGTTTCGGTAAAATACTTTATATGGAATGGACTCCTATATTTAGTATATCTTCTAATCCCTTCATCACATGACAATGGATTAACTCCATTGTGAAAATATTTTTTCCCTCCAATGCCCAGAAGAAGAGAATGTCATGATCGTGGTCTGTCATTTGGATGGGGAAGATGATCAGTGGTGGAAAATGATAAATAAGATAAAGACTAAATGGGAAATTTATTCCATGTAATTTGAAGAATTCAAGAAAATATTTTTCAATAAATATTTTCCCTGAAATATCTGTCTTAATATCAAGAGGGAGTTCCTCAAACTGATGAAAAATGAAGATGAATCTATGAGAGTTTATAAAGAAAACATTATATGTTTTTCATGATAGACCTATCGATTTTTCATGAACACCGAAATAAATTTGGATCACTTATTTAGTGGATTAAATCCAAATATAAAAAAATCATTGAATATTTGAGACATTGACGACTATGAGGATATTGTCTGTTGTTCCCTTAAGGTTAGATTGATATTGAAGACTATCAGTGGTCTTGTAGGCTCAAAGATAAAAATTGTAATGTAGAGTTTAATATGGGAGGTTTTGTATATAAATCTCACAGAGGAAAGAAAACCTAATAACTCATGTTTTAAAAGTGCGAGAAGAAGAATCTTGGGAACCGTCTAAAGGGAACCAGGAGATGCTTCAAATGTGGAAGAGGGGAATTAGGATAATAATTTGTGAAGGGATATGAAGAATCCCAATAATATAAAAGAAGAAAGGAAGGTTCTGATCAATACTCATCATTCAGTATGATGTTAAAACTACAATGAACATGGGAATTATGCAATCTAATTTCCCAAGCCAATGGTTTTCAGTTACAATCAACGAAAACAACAACAAAGGAAGTAAGGAAGGGCATATGCTCTCACTACTATTGAGGTAGATCCCAATAATGATTTGTTGAAATATACGGTGGTTATCCATTCAAGAATAGTGAGCATACTATTTGATTATGGTTCTATGAATCCTTTAATATCTTTTAAGTTTAGTAGATCTATTCAAACACAACCACAAAATGTGGAAGTTAATAATGTGTGTGAATAGATATTGGGTAAATTATTGCATCTAAATTATATTAATCCACCCTGATCAATTTTTGTGGACTGAACCTCCTAGAAAACCTCGTATTAATTAATTTTGTGGAATTTGATGCTATATATGGCATGTATTGACTATCTTTATACAAATCAAACATCAAATATTAGAAGAGGGAGATTACCCTTCACATCACAAGGAATCCTCAATTTTTTTTAAAAGTGACAGGAGGGGATGAATCACCTTCAAAATCATCAAATCAAGTGTTGATATTATTTTCTTATGATCAAGCATGTCTATCTCAAATGATTGAGACAAAGGAGAGGGTTATACTTGAATACATGCCCATTGTGAGGGACTACACTGATGTGTTCCCTAAAGATTTGTATGGTCTTCCTCCTTACCGAAAAGTTGAGTTATCAATTGAACTTATACCTGGATCTCTACCCACATAAAAGAATCCTAATAGAATTACCAACATTGATTTGGAATAACTGAAGAAGTAGTTGTAAAAGAATTCAGATAAGGGTTTGATATGCCTTATTGCTTCATTGTGGGGTTCTATAATCCTCTTCGTCAAGAACTTGAATGGACCAATGTGATTATGAATTGTTTATTATGAGCATAAAAAATCATGATAAAGAAAATTTATCCACTTATATGTATAGAAGACCATTTAGATCAACTGGATGGGGCCAAGTATTTCTCAAATGCAGAACTTCAGTATGAATATCACTAATTAAAGGTAAAGAAGGAATATATTCCCAATACTGCCTTTCAAATGAGGTATGGACACTATGAGTTCATAGTGATGCATTAAGACTCGCTAATTCTATAGAAATATTCATAGAGATAATAAATAGAGTCTTTAGATATTACATCAAAAAAATAGTCTTTATAGATGATACTCTGATGTACTCAAATATAAAGGATGAGAATAAAGATAATTTGAATACTGTTCTATATAATCTGAGAAGGGAGAAAACATATACAAAGTATAGTAAATGTGATTTCTAGATGGCAGATGTATCATTCTTGTGGAACTTTATCACTGCCAAAGGGATAACTGAATACCCTTCTAAGATAAAGGCAACTAAGCAGTGGCCTAGAACAACTTCTATAATGAATATCCATAGTTTACTTGGTCTAGATGTGTATTATCATCAATTTGTGAAGAAATTTTCATGATTTTTAATCCCAATAACTCATCCAACTCAGATATGAGTGAAGTTTTTCTGGGCTCGTGAATGTGAAGACTACTTCAACAAGTTGAACAAAAGGATTACCAATGCACTAGTACATACACTACCTGGAAGTGGATAACTCTTCATTGTATAAAATGATGCCTAAAAGAAAGTCTTCAGTTTTTTACTAATGAAAAATGATAAAGTGATAGCCTACATGTAACATTAAGAGTTTTTAAAGGGAAACATAATGTTAGATAGCATACATGATACACCACCTCAAGCTTAAAAGAACAACTAAATATTATTATTTAAATGTAATATGTATAACCTAGCCAATTGAATGGTGGTTATGAATAGGATTAACTTAATTATGAAAATAATGTTTACACATGTTTTGGTAATTAATTCATTTATTACCTATTTTTATAAATGAAAATAGAAAACTAATTGAGTATAAAGGAATTGTTTTTATGAAAAACTATATTTACATCTAGAATAGATCTTTATCATAATTAATTCCCATTACTGAAATATATTATTGAAATTTATATGTTATGAATTTAATAATTTTTTTTTAAATTCATAAAATTAATTTTAAAGGCTTAATAAAAGAATAGATAAAATTTTAATCATAAAAATTTGTATATTTCTTTAAAAAGAAATTTTACCAACTATTGATGGATCACTTGTTTTAAAAAAAATTCACACTTTTATAAGTCGTATTTCAAAAAAATAAGTTTCTTTTTTGAAATAAGAATATAAAAATTTCCTTTTGTTGACTTTTTTATTTTTTAGATATGTTTCATTTTTTGATGAATAGAAAAAAATACTACATATTAATTCAAAACTAACATTTCATCAAAAAAATATAATTTAAAATTATATTTTATATTATTTTTAATGTTAAATAAGATCAATAATACATATATTAATCCAATTAAGTCCATTTTAATATTTTTTATATTGAATGTGGATATAAAAACATTTTAAACATTTGCACATTTACACTTTAAAAACCTGTTTTCTCACCCAATTTATGATATTAATTTTTAATTAATTTTATCCAATTATATGTTTTGAATATTGAAATATGGATTCAATATTTCAAAAAAAAATTAAAAAATTTAGTAAATAGGTCCCTTTTATTTTTTTATAATATGAATAGGGAACTTAGTAATTTTAACAATCACTATTAAGCGTAAATATGGTATTTATGGGTAAAAATAATATTATAAAAATGAGAACATGACCCGAACACTTGTCCTAATTTTATTGTATGAGTTATAGTCTACAAAAATAATTATTAGGACGATTTTATGTCCTCTTGTATCTGGTTGGATTACTTTAATCCTTTAATATTATTTTATTTTAAGAAAAGTAAAATTTGTCATACTCATGTTTTTAATAAGTCTTACATTTTTAATATGTGGTAGTTAAGGACACATATTAGACTCTAAAAATTCATTTGAAATATAAAATTATTATATTAATCATGATAATTTATTTTTAATTTTTAATAACTAAATAATTTCCTTAAAGGCTTACATAATGATGATGTAATAATTTTTTAATTAATGAACGTATTTAATAAATGTTATTAAAAATATTAAAAAATATAATTTGATATAATTAATGTCATCCAAGAATTTTATAGTTTAATTTGACATGTTAGTGATTATTTAAAAGATTTGGTTCGAATATATCATTTTGGTATGATATTTTTAGAAAGTAATCTTATGAATAATGACAAAATTGACATTAATGATATTTTAAAATAAATAATAATTTTGTAAATGATAAAAAATTCATAAAAAATAAATTTCAGACAAAATATTTTTATGAGTCTTTAAAATTTAATTCATGACTAATTTAGGAACCGTTTTTCATTTTATAGTAACTGTATTAAACCTCAAAGAGTAAAAAGTCATGTTGTCGCATAATAGTTTAAGGGTTCAAATAAGGGTTAAAACCCAAGGATAAGTGTAAAAATGTGACATAAAATTGTCTACAAATTATTGTATGAGAGGATTTAGACCCATATTATCATAAATATTAAATAAATAATTTTAGATCCATTTCTAATTGAAATCTAATTTATATTAATTTAATATTCTTAGTGTCTCCAGAAGTGCCCCACACCTTAACTATAAAAGGGCACCCCTCCCTCACTTAATCACAACACACTTAGCCTTCTAGATCAACCAAAACCTACCAATTGTTTTCCCAAAATAAGTAGTTAATTTTTTGTGATTATGGTCTTCCAAAAAGACTAAACCATGTCCCTTAAGAAGAGATATAAAAGAAGTCCGCCAAAGAAGAGGTAATCGTTTTTACCAACTCATTCAAGTTCATTTCTTCTTCTGCTTACTATTCCTGTGTTTTTTACATTATAAATTTATAAATATAGTAAAATATATATTATGGGATTTTATTATGATAAAACTATGTTAAACCATTTATCCATCATAATAAAAACAAAATCACTACGCTTACGTACATACGACTTACCGTCTCCACATCATGGTGTAATCTGTTTTTCATCACCACTTTCCTTGGATGTGTATAATGATGGAAATAATGGATATATATATATATATTACATGATATTTTTTTTAAAAAATAATATACCACACACTTCCATAACCTTTAACCATTAAGGGGATGATATTGTCTCTGGTGCATATGTACGACCGACCATCTTCATGATGTGATACGATTCATTTTCCATATTAACAATTCAATAATTATTATAAGAATGTATATAATGAAAAAATATTATATTTATGAACTTAATATAATTCTTTATATGATGGATCTATGTCATATGCAAGAGAACTAGGAATTTCAAGACAATATAAGCATGAGTAAACTTGGCTATTGACACCCGAAACAAGGGTACTGATAAAATATTGTTAACAAATGGGTAATAAGATGATATAAGAGGATCATATATGATATTATAAATATGTATATGGTTATGTTATAAATTAATAGCATGATTTAAACAATTATATGGGAGGTTAAAGCATGTTTAACTAAAGGAAAGCATAAGGTATGGTATTTTGGTCTCACTTTTATTTCTGTGGGATACATGCCTTATTCACCACTTATTACTTTTACATAATGTATATAATGAAAATATAAGATAATATCATGAATATATCTATATTTATGGTATTTAACGTCTCATTATATGTTATGGGGTATACAATTCAACAGATTACAAAGTGGTAAGGTTTTTTTCACAATCTTATTATTATTCGGGATTGTTTAGATTACGTCTCTACTGGGGAATATTCTCTTTAAAGTCCATGTTTTCTAAAATGGGTTACATAAATATTTTTACTGTTATCCTATGAATGTTTAAATTATTTTCATTACCTGTAATGCCCCCACCCCAGTTATCCAGAGTTGGTGCATTATTACGTAACATTGGCATGATCACAAAAGATCAAGTCTTGAAAGACCGATTAGTTTAGTAGCCTTAGAAACACTAGATACATTCATAAATGTTACATTACATCATAAAGTGAAAAACTATAGTAACATAGTCTCCATATTCCACACTCATATCCCCTTTATACTATCCTTGCAGGTCAGTCATAAAATATTTCTTCACATCCAGGGAAAATAAAACATAGAAAGGGGTGAGCTCAGATGCTCAGTAAGGATAACAATACAGTGGAGACTTTCATAAATAAGCATAAACATTTAAGGCAATGTATAACTAAAACAAAATCATTTTAAACTTGAACTTCAGCATAATATGGAAATAATAAAATGAAATAATGCCATTTACTTATTCACATGGATATTCTACTAGTCGAATAATCACATGAAATATCAATAACCACTTTCATAATGATGGAATTAATAATGCCAAACTATCATAACCACATATTCAAGGCCTTGTTCCAAGACTACAAATAAGATTTTATTAATGCCTCATGCCAAGACACCAGTTTGTCTCATGATACCTACATATGCATCGAGGAGCTATAACGGCCTCTACCCATCACTAATTATGTCCAATGCATTCCTTATATGAAAAGGTTTAAACATATCATAAACCATAACATAATTGTATCACATAAAACATGCATAAATGAAACATAACATTTCCACATTTCAATCACAAGATATAAATACAACACATTGATATAATAAAAACGTTATGAAAACCATTTTCAATACCATAATAAAAGAAATGTAAAACATGGTATTTATTTTTCATTTAAAAAAAGTTATGGCTTGTAGAGGAAGCCGAAACTCAAATAATGGTCACGGTGGTGGAAAATTCATTGTCGCCACATATGTAAGACAAAACATTCCTTTTGTCCTTTAGTAAAAATGATTCATATAAAAACATTAATTTTTATTAAATGTAAAAGTCAAAGGGGTTTATACACCGTATAAAGGAAAGTTGTGTATAAAACAAAATATGCCTCAATGAAAGGATATTGAGACGAAGTCCCTTACCTTGTGTCTGACTTGACTCGATCGTTCTTTAATCTCCTGAATAATAAACTAGAGTTAATATATAATTGTCTTAATAACCTTTTTCATGTTCATTATCCCTTTTATATCACTTATTATCATGTTATGAAAATTATGTAGTCATTTAAGTTAATAACCGTCGTTTTGTCGATCTATGGTACTTGAGTCAACAATAAACTTCTTATAATTACAAGTTGTTTATGTGGTAGAATATACTTTATCTCTATAATTATATTCAAGATTTAGATATCATATATATCATATATATCCAGTATATACATGCATTTATAATATTATATAACATTTAGAGGTAAGAAATGAAATGCACCATTCATGGAGACGTTAAGCCGTACGTACGCATGAACACTAATTTCATTTCAATTTCATATTAAATGGAATGAAATCATAATTATATAAAGGTATATTATAATTCCAGTATAATATCATATATAACATCATAAACTCCATCCTATATACGTCCCACATATGGCATTAAAGAATCAAATCACTTTAAGGGGGCGGTAGTCCGCACTTCCTAAAATGAAGATATCACATTTAACCATAATGGAAACCATAAAGGTATTCCATAAATGAAAAATACAGAATAATTATGAAAACATAAACATAATATATATCATATATAAATATAGTGACATTTTAATGGCCACCATGAAAGGTGTTAAAAGAAGATTAAACAATCATCGTTTCATGAGGCAATAATTCACCAACCACAGAAACAGTATGTTCTTTAACCATTAGATGAAGTTGTGTGTTATTTTAAATCAAATACTTCTCATAATAACATCCTAGTATATTTAAGATACTTGTTTTGTTACAAAATAAAGGAATAAAAAGATTTTAAGGGTTTGGAGAAGGAAAATAATACAAAAGAATATAAGAAAAGACATTACCTTAAAATCGGGTAACTCTTTTTGATTTGAGCCAAAGGCTTACTTGGGAAGACTTCTGCACAAATTGAGGCTTCTAGGAGTAATAGAAAGAAGTTTAGAGAGTATTTGGGAAAAGTTTGGCCGAGCCAAATGGCTTTTATGGTGTGAATAAGGTGGTAGAGGTGGGGGCCTTTTATAAGAGGAGAGGAGGGGAACTCTTGGAAAGTCATGAAATGTTACATTATTTTGAAATGATTTTCGGGTTTTAATGGTCCCACAATGATATATTTTGAGTATAAGGTGATAAGGGTTCGAAATCCACCCATAGAATAGTCTTTAGACAAGTTTAAGTCTTAGATTTACCTTATCTTTTCATTTTATTTAAATCGTTCATTAATGTGGTAATCACTGCATCATCATGGTGTCATAAATATGTTTATTTATTTAATGTCTAAAAATTATAAAAAAACCATGATTTAGGAAATATTTTTATCTTTATAATGTATATTTATAGTCGAAAAGATAAATTGTATAACCCCTTATAAAAATTGTTTTAGTAAAATAATACATGTTTGTGACATTTTTATTTTTACTTTAAATAAAAGGTATTGATGTCATTATCTTACCCAAGTGGCTCCATGGGGTCCCACCAATTGACCCATGGATTGTCTTGGTCAGCAATGAGTCATCCAATAATAGTAGGACATGTGTCAAGGTAATTTCATATTATTATAACATTATTTTTACCTTAAATTACTCTAATTACCTCTAATTGTGGTTAATAAAACTCAAAAGTTACTATTAAAAAAAAATTATTTTCATCCCATTGAATCAAATTTTGCATCCTAATTACAACCATGTATGTTGGATTTTTGAAATTAAATTCACAGAAGCGGTAAAATTTTATGTAAACAAAAAATCAGTTTTTTAACTACTACTAAGTGGTTTCACTATTAATCAAAAATTGAAGTTTTTCAGAAAAATACCAAACATTCACCCAAAGATATATTTGATATTCCAAATTCAAATATAATTTCTATCTTACCAAATTCAAAACATATAAGTTTCATTAATTAATTTTATAATTAATTCCCGTTGTCAAAACAAATAGCGTGTTTTTAAGAAAGAATATTAATCAAAAGATTGACAATTGTTTATGTCCAATTTCAAAGTGAAATTAATTATAATGACCACCATTGGATAAAATGGTAAAATTATATTCTAATTATACTTTAGAACCACTCAATAGTATAATTTATCACTATAAAATATTTTGATTAAAAAAGTTGTTTTTAATTATTTTTCACTATTAATTGAAAATTGGAAGATCTTGGAAAAATATCAAAAATTCAACATAGGCTAATTTTGATATTCTGAATCCAAAATTGAAGTCCATTTTGAAATATAAAATTTATATAATTTCAAAAAGTGGGTATTACTATTCATAACGGCTACTTTGATTGGTCGCGGTGTGTTAGAACTCGAACTTGCGTACAATACAGGCTATTGCATTATTGAAAGAGAAGCGTACCATGGAAGCTTGGGGTGTTACTTTCTCCCCTCCATAAATAAATTTCATCCTTGCAATTTGAAAATGTTCTTCAAAAATAAAAGGATGAAAATAGAAAATACCTTTGTGGAAAACCCACATCAGAAATAAGGTTAACAAAATTTAGCCTTAATAAGAGGGAAAGGGAAATGAAAAAGTCACCACCAAATTATGATCTCGATTAGAAGAACATTGGTGGAAATTATAGACATATAATTGGAGGAAAAACATAAATATTTGTAGGGAGTTATTGAGGTCATCAATCACAAACAAGTGTAAATTTGAGGGCCTCAAAGCCTTCAATCTATGTTGATTTGAAATATCATCAGTTCAACAAAACATAAGGTATTAGGATGACACATTGTTTGTTTTAATATACCTTTCCTAAAGTTTAAGAATTAATTTATTGACAGAATAATAGTTAGGTATATAAGTATATATGCTTGAAAATTAGAGTTTCAACCTTCAACTAATTTCTACAACAAACTCATCTTTCACTCAAAAAGATAATAGAACTCAAAGATATAATATTTATCATAATTGTACAAGGTTAAAAATATTAAAACATGCCATTTAGATTAGGAAAACTATTTTTTTAATAACCAGGGACTTCCTGTAGGCTAGTGGTAGGTAGTAAAGGCCCGTCACACTATGGTTGTGGGATCGATTCCTATAGCTTTATCCGACGTGACGGGTTATCCCACGACCTGCGGGTTTTCCTTCTCCTAAAACTATAGTATTATAATATTCCAAAAATAATCTTCCAAAATGTCTTAACCTTAAAAAATAATATCCAAAGTTAAACTTAATCCATTCTAACCTTTACAGTTATCCAAAATACCTCTGTCTATACTTTCTCTAAGAGGTCTCTAAATTCCAAAATCAATTGTAACATGAGATTCCCCAAACAAAGTAATGTTTCTCTTATTGTCACATATTAAAAATATGATTAACTTCATCATATTAAAAACATAATGAAAACAACAATTACTCCAGTACAATACTTATATATATCACATTATTCTTATAACCATAATATATTTTTTGAGTCCAAAAACAAAAATACAATAATTATTACACTTCAACTGTAGTAATAGCATAAGATTGGCCTTGATCTCTTAGCCTTTTCTGAGGAAAGTTTCCTTGGCGCTTGGGGTATTCATTTTCCAAATTCCCAATTTCTCTAAAATTTTAGCATTCTACATTGATATCCTCTTTCTTTCTCTTGCAATCACGAGCCTGGTGACCTTTTTCTCCACATTTATAACAAACCCCCATTCCTTTTAGGCAAGTACCAGGGTGATTCTTTCCACAATTATCGCATAATGGAAAATCCTTATTTCCCTTTTTCCCTTTATTTTTCTCTTGTTCCACCATTCTCTTCATCTCTTACTTTACTTTATTGTCATAAGATTTGGAGAATTCCTTTTCTGTCTTGATATAACATGAGACTATATCTTCGTATGTTGAGAAATATTGTGATACTAAAGCTCAATGGAGAAATGGTATAAACCCATCAATGAAATGATCAATCTTACTTCTTGGGTTACATATAAAATCTATAGAATGCCTCACTAACCTTGTAAAGTTAGAATCATACTTTGCGACATTCTCATCCTCCTTTTGCCTCAGACTCAGAAATTGCCTTTCCATATCTGTTCGATGGTCAGGAGGTTAATATTTTTCTAAGAAAAGCTCTTTGAACTCCCTAAATTCTATATTTGATACTTTATAATCTTCCTTTGTGTTTTGAATCAATGAGAACCATTGATCAGCATCTCCAATGAGGCATCAAACTGCCATTATAACCTTTTCCCTTTCACTACTCCCCAAGGCATGGAATATTTTCTCTAAGGAATTTATCCATTCCTCAGCTACTAAGGGATTTGCACACCCATTGACTGTTGGTGGTTTTTTCCTCATGAAGCGGTCTAAAATTGATCCTCCATGTTGCGGATCAGGGTGCTCCATACGAGTAATGTTATTATTCATAACCTGAGCGAGTTGTCCCAATATGGTGAAAAGATGATCAGCACCAGTTGTATCACCAGCTCCACTATAATTATCTTGAGTAGGTGGGAAATCCAGACATGGAGTGCGTGCATTGATACAGTTTCTATTCCTTCCACTAGGCGCCATTTCTAAACAATGTCATAAACTAGATTAGTTTATGAATTGAAATACATAATTCCATACTTGTACAACACTTAACATAAATTGAACAGTTTATGGATATAATCCATAATCATAAATATGTTTTCTTTAAGTAATTATATACTCATAAACCCTTCATAATGGTTTTTAATGAAAATGAGAATTATCCTAAGCATATCCCCCGGGAGTGTCGTAACCAAGAGTACAGCAAGGTCTGTTTTCGTGCACCAGTTCCCGTTTGAGTATAGCTCAAAGCGGTGTTTTCAGGTTTTACCCTTAGGTACATCTGTTCTAGAGCCGACTCTACCTGTTCATATCCAGACAGGGATGTATTGCTCGTAAAACTCACAAAATCTCTACAATACCAAAATTATGGGAAGTTCTTCTATACTAATCCTCAAAGTCTATCTTAGGGCTATGTGCTATAATCAGAGTTTATCTAAATATAGCTTCCAAGGTTAGTACTAAACTACCTCTGATACCAACTGTAACTCCCCAACCCCAGTTACCCAGAGTCGGTGCATTATTACCTAACACTTCCATGATCACAAAAGATCATGTCTCGAAAGACCGATTAGTTTAGTAGCCTTGAAACACTAAATACATTCATAAATGTTACATTACATCATAAAGTGAAAAACTACAATAACATAGTCTCTATAGTCCACACTCATATCCCCTTTAGAATATCCTTGCAGGTCAGTCATAAAATATTTCTTCACATCCTGGGAAAATAAAACATAGAAAGGGGTGAGCTCAGATGCTCAGTAAGGATAACAATATAGCGGAAACCTTCATAAATAAACATAAACATTTAAGGAAATGTATAACTAAAACAAAATCCTTTTAAACTTGAACTTCAGAATAATATGGAAATAATAAAATGAAATAAGTCCATTTACTTATTCACATTAATATTCAACTAGTCGAATAATCAAATGAAATATCAATAACCACTTTGATAATGATGGAATTCATAATTGCAGACTATCATAACCACATAGTCAAGGCCTTGTTCCAAGACTACAAATAAGATTTTGTCAAGACCTCGTGCCAAGACACTAGTTTGTCTCATGAGACCTACTGATGCATCGAGGCGCTATAGCGGGCTCCACCCGTCACTTATTAAGTCCAATTCATTCCTTATATGAAAAGGTTTAAAGATATCATAAACCATAACATAATCATATCACATAAAACATGCATAAAGGAAACATAACATTTCCACATTTCAGTCACAAGATATCAATACAACACATTGATATAATTAAAACATTATCAAAACCATTTTCAATACCAAAATAAAAGAAAAGTAAAACATGGTATTTATTTTTCATGTAAAAAAAGTTATGGCTTGTAGAGGAAGCCGAAACTCAAATAATGGTCACGGCGGTAGAGAAGTTGTTGTCACCTCATTCGTAAGACAAAAAATTCCTTTTGTCGTTTAGTAAAAATGATTCGTATAAAAAGATTATTTTTGATTAAAAGTAAAAGTCAAAGGGGTTTATACACCGTATAAAGGAATGTTGCGTATAAAACAAAATATGCCTCAATGAAAGGATATTGAGACGAAGTCCCTTACCTCGTGTCCGACTTGACTCGGTCGTTCTTTAATATCCTAAATAAAAAACTATAGTTAATCTCTAATTGTCTTAATAACCTTTTTCAAGTTCATTATCCCTTTTATATGACTTATTACCATGTTGTGAAAATTATGCAGTAATTTAAGCTAATAATGGTCTTTTTTCGATCTTTGGTACTTCAGTCAACAATAAACTTCTTATAATTACAAGTTGTTTATGTGGTAGAATATACATTTTCTCCAGAATTATATTCATGATTCAGATATCATATATATCATATATATCTAGTATATACATGAATTTATAATACTACATAACATTTAGAGGTAAGAAATGAAATGCACCGTTCATGGAGACGGTAAGCCGTACGTATGCATGAACACTAATTTCATTTCTATTTCGTATTAAATGTAATTCAATCATAATTATATAAAGTTATTTTATAATTATAGTATAATATCATATATAACATCATAAACTCCATCCTTTATACATCCCACATATGGCATTAACGAATCAAATCAGTTTGAGGGGGCGATAGTCCGCACTTCTAAAATGAAGATACCGCGTTTACCCATAATGGATACCATAGAGGTAAGACATAAATAAAAAATAAAGAATAATGATGAAAACATAAAAATAATATATATCATATAAAAATAGAGTTACATCTTAATGGCCACCATGAAAGGTGTTAAAAGAAGATTACACAATCATCATTTCACGAGGCAGTAATTCACCAACCACAGAAATAGTATGTTATTTAACCATTATACGAAGGCGTGTGTAAGTGTAAATAAAATAATTATAATAAAAACATCCTAGTATATTGAAGATACTAGTGTTGTTACAAAATAAAGGAATAAAAAGAGTTTAATGGGTTGGAGAAGCAAAATAATAAAAAAGAACCTAAGAGAAGACATTACCTTAAACTCGGGTAACTCCTTTTGATTTGTGCCAAAGGATTCCTTGGGAAGACTTATGCCAAAAGTGAGGCTTCTAGGAGTAATATAGGGAAGTTGAGAGAGTATTTGGGCAGAGTTTTTCTGAGCCAAATGGAATTGATGGTGTGAATAAGGTGGTAGAGGTGGGGGCCTCTTATAAGAGGAGAGGAGGGGAACTCTTGGAAAGTAATGAAATGTTACATTATTATGAAATTATTTTCGGATTTTAAAGTTTCCAAAATGATATATCGCGACGCTAAGGTGATAAGGGTTCACAATTCACCCAACCAATAGTCTTTAGACAAGGTTAAGTCTTATATTTTACCTTATTTTTTCATTTTATTTAAATCGGTCATTAATGAGGTAATCACTACATCATCATGATATCATAAATAAGTTTATTTATATAATGTATAAAAATTATAAAGAAAATACCATGATGTAGGAAATATTTTTATCTTTCAAATGGATATTTATAGTTTAAAATATAGCTTGTATAACCCCTTGTAAAAATTGTTTTAGTAAAATAATATATGTTTCTGACATTTTTATTTTTACTTTAAATAAAAGGTATTAATGTCATTATCCTACCCAAGTTGCTCCATGGGGTCCCAAAAATTGACCCATGGATTGTCTTGGTAGTCCATGAATCATACAATAAGAGTAGGATATGTTTCAAGGTAATTTCTTATTATTATAACATTATTTTTACCTAAAATTACTCTAATTACCTCTAATCGCGGTTAATAAAACACAAAAGTTACTATTCACCAAAAAATATTTTCATCCCATTGAATCACATTTTACTTAATAATTATTACCATGTATGTCAGATTTTTGAAATTAAATTCACAGAAACTGTAAAATTTTATTTAAACAAAAAATCAGTTTTTTAACTACCACTTAGTGGTTTCACTATTCATAAAAAATTGATGTTTTTCAGAAAAATACCAAAAATCCACCCTAAGTTATATTTGATATTCCAAATTCAAAGATTATGTCTATTTTACCAAATTCAAAACATATAAGTTTCATTAATTAATTTTATAATTAATTACCGTTGTCAAAACAAATAGCGTGTTTTTAAGAAAGAATACAAATCAAAAGATTGATAATTGTTTATGTCAAATTTCAAAGTGAAATTAATTATAATGACCACCATTGGATAAAATGTTAAAATTATATTCTAATTATACATTAAAACCACTCAATAGTATAATTTATCACTATAAATTATTTTGATTAAAAAAAGTTGTTTTTAAGTATTTTTCACTATTCATCTAACATTGGAAGTTCTCGGAAAAATATGAAAAATTAAACATAGGCTAATTCCGATATTCCGAATCCAAAAAGGAAGTCAATTTTCAAATATAAAATTTATATAATTTGAAATTGTGGGTATTACAATTCATAACGACTACTTTGATTGGTCGCGGTGTGTTAGATCTCGAACTTGCGTACAATGCAAGCTATTGCATTATTGAAAGAGAAGCGTACCGTGGAAGAATGAGGTGTTGCATTACCCATGTTTTACCTTTTCCAAAATGTGTTAAAATGAATCATTTTTTGATTTCCAATTGAGGTACTTTATAACATTTCTGAAAAAAATATAAAAGAAATGTCTTTTAACTTATGAAGCATCAGTGGATTTTACCGCCATTATTATGATTTAATATTTTGAGGCTTATTTTACATATTTACAAGGAAATTTTTAGATAAAATTTTTTCCTTTATAATTGTGTGGCTTTTTAAATAAAATACTTCAAAGTAAAAAGGCTATTTCTCTCAAAAAAAATTCAATGATTTTATTAGATTGTTTTCATCTATGTCTATATCCTCTATTGAATCTTTTGATTAATTGATGTTGATATCATATGAAATCATATAACATATTTTATTGAATGTTTTATGATTCAATTTGACTATGGATGTTCTATTTTGATACCATTCCTAGTCTATGGTTAAAGTATTCACATTTCGTATGCTTTTTTTAATACAAATGTTTATGTTGTTTATATTTCACCCCTTTCATATGAGTAATGTATTGGAATTAGTAAGTGATGGGTTAGGCTGGATATAGATTCTCTATGTATTAGTAGGTTTCATTAGAAAAACTAGTTTGGGTATTTGATCAGGCCTTACCCATTTATATATGGTGTCTTGGATAGAGCCTTGACAATATTTTTATGATGTCTTACACTTTGAAATCCATCATTATGAGATTATTTATTGATAATAAATGTGATTATTATATTAGTATAATATCCATGATTATGTTTCATTCTTATGTGATTAATTATATGGAATTATTTGATTTTCATTATTTTTTTATATTATGCCCATGATTATGTTTAAATGGAATGTGTTTCAGTTGTTTACCTTTCCATAATCATTTAATCTTATTTATGATAGTTTCTATTGTATGTATTCCATTACTGAGTATCTAATATCACCCATTTATTATGTTATACCTTTCCCCATGATTCCAAGAAGTTTTTATGACTGTTATGTATGGTCAATCTAGGATAAAAATGGTATTCTCAATGGATTATCTATATTTTATTTTATATTTTAAATTATAATACAAGATTCATGGATGTAATATGGATTCCAAAACTACTAAACTGATCATTCTTTTGGGATTTAAATCTTGTATCTATGTCAATGTAATAAATTTAGGCACTTTATCTGGGCTATTGGACTTGTGGTTTTTACACTATGACTCAGGGTAGCTAAAATTTCATGTGAAGAACTACCCCACACAAGATCCGGAGTTGGTAGTTGTGATCTTCATGTTGAAAATATTGTGGTATTATTTCTATGTGTATAAGTGAGAGATATTTAATAATCACAAGAGCTTAAAATATATATTCACACTTATGGATTTTAATATGTTCCAATAAATATGGTTATATTTCATCAAAGATTATGACTTCTCAATCCACTAATATCCATGTAAAGAAAATATAGTGGAATATTCCTTAAATATAAATTATTCTGCAACTTTATCAATGATGATAATTTAAAGGATCCAAACTTTTTAGACTAAAAAAGTATTGGAATAGGGATCATAAGGTAAGGAACATAATCATTCCTTTCTCAATTGTTTTTTCAACTATAAATTAAGTATAATATAAAGGATTCTCAAAAAATGATGTGGAAATTTAGAAGAAGGTGGAATATATGAGAAATGGAAAATCCTCAAAGTTCAAAATTAATGAGAAAGGAGTCACAAGATTTGGGTAAAAAATATATGTAACATCAGATCCTGAGATAAAGCGGGTTATTTCAAAAGATGCAAATAGCTTAAACTAATCTATCCACATAAGGAGAAAAAAAATATATCAAGATCCTTGAGAGTACTATGGGTGAAAAAATATGAATAAAGAGATCATTGAATATACATAAAAGTTCCAGGTATGTTAGAAAGTGACGTATGAAATGAAAAATTCTAAGGTTATTATGCAACCATTACCTATACCTACATGGAAATGGGAAAAAATCACTATAGACATTGTCAGTGGACTTCGGAAGATATCCAAAAGAAATAATGTTATATGGGTTATTATGGAAATTTTTACAAAGATATCTCACTTTATATCAATTATATAAGACATCACACTTGATCAAATTGCAAAAATATACATCAATGAAGTAGTAAGTCTATATAGATACTATTATCGATTTTATCCAATCAAGATTAAATATTTACCTATAAGTTTTGAAAAAGTGTCCAACATGATCTAAACACTAAGCTAAACTTCAATATGACTTTTCACCCTCAAACTGATGGATTGTCTGAGAGTGCCATTCAGACACTAGAACTCATGTTGAGAGAATTATAAATACACTTCAAGGGAAGATGGGATCAACATCCTCCACTGGCTAAGTTCTCTTACAACAACAATTTCCACTCAAGCATCCAAATGGCCCCATATGAAACACATTATGGGAATATATGTTGAACACCAATATGATGGGATAAATTTGGAGAGCATTATATTCTAAGACATAAAATGGTTGATGAAATGGGAAAAAAAATTAAGGACCTTCAACAACACCTCAGGGATTCCCAAATTCGATAGAAGATCCATGCATAGAATCATCTACAAGACTTAAACTTTGAGGTTGGTGATAATATATTCATAGACATATCCCCATAGAATAGTGTTATGATTTTTGGGAAGAAGGGAGAGCTATTTCCCAGGTATATTATCCCCTTTAATATTCTTGATCGCATCAGAGCTGTGGCATATCAACTAACACTTCCACCAACCATATCTCAAATACTTGATGTATTCCACCTATCCCGCCTAAGGAAGTACATAACAGATCCCGTACATGTACTGAATTTGGAGTTGGTATAGTTGGAAAATTATCTCTCATATGAGGAGATTTTAGTGAATATTTTGGAACATAGAGATAAATTTCTACGCAATAATACAACTCACTAGGTCAATGTACTATAAAGGAACCACAAATATGAAGAGGTGACATGGGAACGAGACGAAGATATGAAGGAAAAGTAACCTCACCAGTTTTCACACTAGTTTGTAAAATTTAATTTCAATGGAAATATTTAATAATGGATAATAAATTTAACTCCCCATTTTTATGAAATATTTCCCTTTAAATAATTTGATTTTGTTGGTAGCTTGTGTTTCACACAACACAGAGATTAAACGAACCCCAATATACTATTAGCATATTTTTATTTTAAAATGATGATTATAACATTAATATTTAATTTTAGGTTATGAATAGGAATAATCATATTATGAAATATATTATTTCTTAGGAAATAAAATTTAATTTTTTTAATAAATTCATTTAATTCTTAAAAAATATGTTTTCTTAGAAAATGATTTTATTACTTTCTATGAGAAAATAAATATATTTTGAAACTTTTTGATTTTTTTTTGAAAAAATTAACATTATTTTTAATTCATGAATTCAAAATTAACTTAAGATGAATTTTTTATCATTTTGTAAACATATTGAAATTATAATGAATACTGAAAAATATTGATTTACATTGAAATAGGTATTTTATTTTAAAACATTTACATCATGAAATTACATTTTGGAATAGTTTTAAACTTAATTCAGTTCATTTTGATTATAAATAATATAATATTGGTCTTTAAAATGAATTTTATACATGTATTTAGTATAAAACTATTTAATAAAAGGGTATTTTTCAGAAAATTTATTTTCATTGTGTTTTTTGGTTTAATATTAAATTACAATATACCACTTATGTGTTTTAAATTTTGAAAAATGAATTCAAAATTTTGAATTATGATGTTAAAATTATGTAAATATACCCCTTTTATTTTTGGTTAATATGAATAGCATCTGTGGTAAAATATTTCATCACAATAAAGGGTAAAATCCGGTTAATCTAGATTAAAAATAAATGATAAGACCATAATTTTTCATCAAAACACTTATTTGATGAATTAAATTCCACCTTTAATAACTAATTTTTAAAATTGGGTTATTTAATGTAAACATTTCCATTAAAGTGACATAGACATTAATAAATCAAAGAATGTGATAAAATATAACACTCTTATTTTTAATAAGTATAATATTTTTGATATTGGGTTAACTAGAAGATATACTATAATATAAAAATTATTTGGAACTATAAAATATTTATTTTCATCATATAAATTTATTTAAAATTTTTATGATTTGAATTATTTCACTAAATGCTCACACAACATTGACGCGGTAATTACTCAATTAATATGAAAAAAAATAAATAATAAAATTAATATTAAAAGTAATATAATTTGAGATGTTTAAGGTGATATAAGAATTATCTATATTACCACGATGTTTTTAGGATATAATAAAATATTTTTTTTAATTTTACTTGTTTTATTTGTGTTTTAAATGTTAATATAGTGAATAGTATAAATATTGACAATAATGATATTTTATGGGATTAATATTTTATTGAGTTATTTAAAAATCATAAAAATAATTAAAAATAATAATAATTGATTATTATATAATCTAATATTAATAAATTTTATATTTATGCATGAATTGACACCATATAAGTAAATATTACAAACTTTTAATACTGATAAATTTGTTATCATAGTTTAAATTAAAATAGCTTAAGTAAGGGTTAATCAAAATGATAAAGTTTAAAATAAAACCAAAACATGTATAAATTATATTTTTTAATGATATTAAAACATTATCTCATATTATATTATAATATAGGGACATTTTGTGTTTTTTGGTGAGAAAATTAATTTATTATAATTTAATCTTTTGAGAAATTTCAAATATACCCCTATACTCCCTTATAAATGCTACCCCTCACAAACCCTTCTAATCACACATTCTGAGACTTGAATATTTACCAGTCTCTGAAAAAATTCTCCCACATACATTCCTTATGTTAATGTGTTGATGGTATCACCAAAAGACCAATTCCAAGTTCCCAAAGGGATCCTTCAAGGAAGTGATATTCAATAGGCATAATTTTTAAACAACATCTCTAAATTTAGTTTCTTCTTCTACATTTTTCTCACCTATTTCATTAATCAAAGTATTATAAATACTTTATCATGAATATATTATAATTTTATATTTCAAATTTGATATTTTTTATCCATCCCATTTTTCTCATCTCCTGTTATTCAAAGAATTGGAACCATTGTCCAAATTATGGTGATTAACTATATCTATGGATAATGAGTTTTCGTTTTCCATTACCACATTCATGGATGGTAAAAAAATATTATTATAGTTAAATAATACTTTAATAATTATATTATAACTTATTTCAGGTTTTGGAACTAATATATAGACATAATATTAAATAAAACAAAACTAGTTCTTGATGAATAAAAACCCACTAAAATAAACTAATTATTTATAATAACTATTTTAACAAATAAATAAAAATCATTTAAGAAAAAAAATCATATATGGTTCCATTTAAAATTATAGAAGTTTATGAATATCATTTTATTTCAATTATGTAATAGTATTACTATTCGATAAGAAATTCCAAAATTATAGACCAATGAACTAACCATGATACTATGAAACAAATGCACCCGAAATGAAAAATTTAACCTTATAACTCATCAAATTGGCCATAAATGAACTTAATAAAATTATAATAAATGAATTAAATGTGGAATAAGTTCTTAACTAAGAAATTAATTAATCTAATTTGATTATCCACGATATTAAGTTCAAGTGCAGAAAAGATTTGGACATAAGGTAAGGGGTCTCTTTGAACCTCCATATTTCATTTGGGTAATGCTTTATCTCTCTTTGACTCAGGTTATCTATTGATTATTCACATATAAGTATTCTATATTATATATATAAATTCCAAATATATATATATACATCAATTAATCATTATTTTATGGGGATATAAATATTTTATAATGTTCCCTTATCAATTCCTTTTGATCAGAAAACCCAGTTAAAGGGAACTTCTCTTTTTCTTAACCATTTTCAATTACACTATATAAACTATTTTAGGATTTCAATATTTTTATAAAATCAAGAAATTTATAATTAAAAACTATTTTAGTTCATTTCTTATTTTATACAAACAATGAGGCCTTTACCCTCTTTAAAGAATTTTAATTTTCTTCATTAAAAGCGCACTCAAGTGGAACATTTCTAATGTTACCTAACCACAATATTTCAGGGTTTTAATTTAGTTCAACATAATAATTTTTGATATATTATTATTTATAATTTACTAATGTTATATAATTATTTAAATCCTTTTTTCAGGGATAAAACTATGATATGCCTTTCGATTATTCCTTAATACATGATTACGATACCCGTTTCTTTCAATTGGTAACCCTTATGTTTATTTCTTATATTTGATTCTTTCTGTGGAACACATATGTAAGAAAATGTTATGAGGAGTGCACCCAGATATTTTTCTAATACATTGGAATGGGTTTTAGTCTCAGGAGATATTATCTACTGGATTATGGAGTATACCTAATCCATTATGGGACTCTGTCCACCATATAATAAAGTCCTGGTAGTTAGCCTTAACTCATGTTTATGTCATGTTATATATCGTTTAAATTTACTATGTTTTGATGATCACATGATTAAATATTCTATATTTAATGATTTAATTTGTTTATTCATGATCCATGCATTATATTTCATCATGATATGCTTTCTAACTCATGTGTTATGCTTCATTTCCAAGTTTATTCCCTTACTGAGATTTTTAGCTAATCGATTTTGTCTATGTATTCCCCAGGTTATCCTATGAAGTTGTAATATCTATAAGGGATATAGGAGATTGTTATTAATTTTAATAAAATATGTTTTATTCTAGTTTCATGTACTCTAATTATGTACCTTGTCTTCTAAAGACACTGTAATATATGATTTTAAGTTTTTATATTATAGATAATTATGCTTAAAATCACATAATAATATGATTAAATTTATTGGGTATCTATAGTTGATATCCAAGTATGGTCAATATATTTTTGTGGATTAGGAATTTAAAATTTTAGTAAGAAACCTATGGATAAATATATCACCATGGATAACATATACTTAAACTTAGGGAATCACATGTTAGGATATAATTTTCATTTATAAGTTAATGATTTTATGTTCAAAGTTTAATTTTTATATTATTATTTGATATGTATTAAAGCCCCCTAATTTTTTTTCTTTTCTACTTAATGGCTAGAAATAGGAGATCTCATGCTAACAATATATGTGATAGCCAATGTGATTATTTCCCTAATGAGATTCCAAATATTATGTGAACAGGATCTCAAAACATCACGAAAGTACATGATAATGTGGATCATGTTATGAATAATAACATGGATAATGTAGAATTAACTCCATATCCTATTAAATATCATGTTGAAGTAGAAACCTTTATGCATCAAAGGCCTCCTATATTTAGTGGATCTTATGATACCCTCATCACTAATCAATGGATTAACTGATTGAGAAAATATTTTATGTCCTCCAGTGCTCAGAAGAAGATAAAGTCATGCAATGAGTTTATCCTTTTCATGGGGAACCTGATAAATTGTGGAAATAATAAATAACATAAATAATAAAGATAAAATTTATTCCTTGGAATGGGAAGCATTCAAGAAAATATTTCTTAATAAATATTTTTCCCAGAACTCTCCATCTTAGCATAGAGAGGGATTTCCTCAAATTGATAAAAAAGGAAGAAGAAATTATCTGAGTGTATGGTTCAAAATTTACAAGGCTTTCATGATATTCCTTTTTATTTTTTATGAACACTGAATGAAAGGTGGGCCACATCTTTAGTTCATTGAAGCCAAGTCTATGAAAAAGCATTGGTGATTCAAGACTTTTAGAGCAATGATGAGATTATCTCTTGTTACCTTAAGATTGAGATAGAGATTCAAGATTCTTATTGGTATCAAGAGATCAATGATTAAAATTGGAATATAGAGTTTAATATGGTAGTATCAATAGAAAAATATTAGGGATGAAATAAATCCACCATCGCATGTGTCAAAAGTTTGGGAAGAAGCATCCCAGGAACTGTCTAAAGGGGACCAGGAGATGCTTCAAATGTGTAAAAGAGGATAATCATGTTAATCATTGATAAAAGGATATGAATAATCCCAATAACATGGAATAATAAGTGATTTTTTATATCAACAATTAGATAATAGTACAGTGTCTCAACTGCAAGTAACATGGGAATTATGTGAGCCAATTCTTTAAGCCAAGGGTTGTCAGAGACACCAAATGATAACCACCTCAAAGGTATAAAATAATGAAATAAACTAGAAATACTACCAAGGTGGATCTCAAAAATGATGTGCTGATAGGTAAACTAGTTATTCCTTCATGAAAAGTGAACATACAATTTTATTTTGGTTCTATAAATTCTTTCATATAATTCATGTTTAGTAAAACAATTAAAATTCCACCTCAAAATATAGAAGGTTAATTATGTGTGATTATATATAATGAATAAATTGTTATATATAAAGTTTATTACTCATCCCAAGTCAATGTCTAGAGTTTGAACCTCCCATAAAATATTATATTACTTTATTTTCTGGAATTTAGTCTATATTGGGCATGGATTGGATATCTTTATACAAAGCTAACTACATCTTTTAGGAGAAGGAGATCCCACTTAACTTACAAATTCATCCTTTAATTTTGTACATGTATAAGGAGGGGAATTAATCATCTTCAAAATCATCTACTCATGTGTGTATATTATTAATTTATGAGAAATCATATCTAGCTCAAATGATTGATACAAAGTGGAGGATTATGCTTGAAGACCTTCCCATTGTGAGGGACTACACCGATGTATTCCCTGAAGAATTTTCCAGTCTTACTCCTAAATGAGTGATTGTGTTATCAATTGAACTTATACCAGGATCTCAACCCATATCAAATAAACTTTATATAATAGCCACCATTGATTTGGAATATCTAAAGAATTTTTTGCAAGAGAATTTGGGCAAGGGTTTTATATTCCTGAGGGGTTCACTGTCATCATCATGAAAAAGGATGGACTAATGTGCTTATGAATTTATTATCATGATATCAATAAAATTATGAAAGAAAACAACTATCCCCTTCCATGTATATATGACGTGTTCAATAAATTGCATGGGGCCATACATTTCTCTAAGGTGGACCTTCGGTTGGGCTATTACCAATTAAAGGTGAGGAAGGAATATATTCCCAATACTTCCTTTCAAATGAGGTATGGAAACTATGAGTTCTTAGTGGTTCCCCTCAGACTCAATATTTATATAGTAATATTCATGGGCTAAATTAATATAGTCTTTAGATATTACCTTGAATTTTTTGGTAGTATTTATAGATGATATTCTGATATACTCCTAGAGAAACGAGGAGAATTAAGTGTATTTGAATACTATTCTAGATACATTATGAACGGAGAAACGAAATGAAAATTAAAATAACTGTTTGTTATTAATGGTGTAAGTATCATTATTGGGATATGTTACCACCAAAAAAGGGTTATTTATAGACCCTTATAAGATAATTTCAATTGAGGAGTGGCACAGACCAATATCTGTAATAGAGACCATTAGTTTCCTTGGACAAGATGGGTATTATCGACCATTTGTGAAGAAATTTTCATGACTATCAGACCAACTAAAAAATAAAACATGGAAGTGCGTAAAGTTTTTTCTAGACTATTGAATTTAAATACTTCTTTAAAGAGGTGATAATGTGGCTTATCGCTACACCAGTACTTACACTACCAACAAGTGGAAATATTTTCGTGGTATACATCGATGAATAAAATAAGGAGTTTTTTTTGTGTACTAATAAAAAATGATAAATTTATAGACTAAACATCTTGGTAGATAACATTTCACAAGTAAAACTACACCAAACATGATCGGGATTTGGAGGCGGTGATCTTTTCATTGAGAATCTAGCGGCATTATCTCTATGGGGGGAAGTGTGATATATATACTGATCATGAGATCCTCAAATATATATTCACATAGAAGGAGATTAATATTCTCCAATGAAGATGGTTAGATCTCATCAATGATTATGACTACTCAATCCCCTACCATTCTGGTAAGTAAAAAAAGTGGTAGATGCTCTAAATAGAAACAATTCTTCAACTTTATCAATGATGAGAATTGAAAAGGATCCAGTATTCTTAGACTTATAAAGGATATACATGGGGATCATAAGGGAAGTAACATCATCATTACTTTGATAAATTATTTCTTAACCATCCATTATGGAGTTGATAAAGGATGCTCAAAGAAATGATGTGGAAATTTAGAAGAAGGTGGTATCTATTAAAAATGGGAAATCCTCAGAGATAAAAATCGATGAGGACAGACTCATAGGATTTGATTTATAACTATGCATACCATTTGACCCAATGATAAAGAGGAAGATTTTAAATGATGCACATAGCTCAACCATATTCATACCTTAGGGATCTTAAAAATGTATCGAGATCTCTAGAAGTACTATTGGTAGGATAATATGAAGAAATAGATCGCTGAATATAAATCAATCTGACAGGTATGATAGTAAGTGAATACTGAAATCAAAATTTCTAAAAGAATTATTCAATCATTAACTATTCCTATATGGATATGGGAAAACATCACTATGGAATTTGTCACTGAACATATGAAGACACTAAAAGGAAATAATGCTATATGGGTTATTGTGAATCATCTTACAAAAACAAATGACATTATTACTCAAGAGGACTTATCACTTGATAAAATTTCATGGATATAAATCAAAGAAGTAGTGAGGTTACATGGAGTACCATTACTGATTATATATGATCAAGATTCGATATATAAGTCCATGTTTTGGAAAAGTCTCCAACATGATCTAAACACTGAGCTAAACTTTAGTATGACTTATCAGCCTCTAACAATGGGACAGTCTGAGAAGACCATTTAGACACTAGAATACATGTTGATATAATGCTCAATGCACTTCATAGGATGGGATCAACATCTTTCACTAGTTGAGTTCTATTACAATAATAGTTTCCACTCAAGTATCTAAATGCCCTCATATGAATCCCTTTATGGGAAGAGACATGGAAAACATTCATGATGGGATGATGTTGGAAGAAATAAGATACTAGGAACTAAAATGATCAAAAATATGGTTCAAAAGTTTAATTCCATTCTACGACAATTTATGGATACCAAAAGTCAACATAAGAGCTAAGAAAACAATCATCAATGAGACTTATAGTTCCATGATGGAGATGATGTATTCCTCAAAAGAACCCCATTGAATAGATTCATTAGATTGAAGAAGAATAGAAATATATGTCCTCGGTACATTGGTACCTTTGAGATTCTTGATCACATCCGATCTGTGGAGAATCGGCTAGCACATCGACCAACCATGTCTTAAATACATGATGTATTCCACGTATCCGTCCCAAGGAAGAGAATACTAGACACCTCACATATACTGAATTTAGAGGTGGTATAACTGGAAAATGATCTCTTATATAAGGATAATATATTTAAGATCTTAATCAATTGATATATAGTTCTACATATTAATTCCACTAAACTGGTTAAATTACTGTGGATGAACCACAAATATGAAGAGGAAACATGGCAATTAGAGTAAGTGATGAAGAAAAAGTACCCTCACATTTTTTCAACCTAGTATGTAAAATGAAATTTTAAGGGAGAAATTTTATAATTGGGGAAGAATGTAACACCCCAAATTTTTGATGAATTATTTATCTTTAAATAATTTGATCTCTTCCGTAGCTTGTGTTTCATGGAACTTCGTGTTTAAAAGAATAGTCATATACAATTAGAATAATATTATTTAAACACAAAAATTATAACGTATCCATTTAGTAGGAGAGTATGAATATGAATAACCATATTATAAAATATATTAATTCTTAGGAAATAAAGACTACATTTTTTTAATATAGTCATTTTATTCTTCTAAAATATGTTTTCTTCAAAAATATGTTTTTTCAAAAATAATTTTATTACATTATATAACAAAAAATATATATTTTGAAATTTTTAGAAAATTTATTTTCCAAAATAAAAAACATTTTTTTAATTCAACATGTCAAAATTATCTTAGGATGAATTTTGGAAATTTTCTAAAAAGATTGAAATTTTAATGAATAGTAAAAAAGCACTGATTTACATTGAAAGGAACATTTTATTTTAAAACATTTCTAAAGTCAAATTATATTTTTATTAGTTTTACAGTTTCTTCAGTTACTTTTTATTTTTAATAATCTAATTTTTGTATTTGAAATGATTTTTTACATGAATTTTGTATAAAAACATTTTATAATTTTAAAGGGAATATTTCAAAAAAATTATTTATGTTATGTATTTCTTGTTTAATTTTAAATTAAATTCCTCCACTAATGTGTTTTGAATTTTAAAAAATGAATTCTGTATTTGGAATTTAAATATCTAATTTATTGGGAATTTTATCTCAGTGTATGGAGTGGTAGTGGACTTGGCTAAGGTCGAGGTGCGGTTAGCATAGGAGCCCCCTAAGAGTGTGAAAGAGGTTCGTAGCTTCCATGGGATTATAAGATATTATCATATATTTGTACCTAATTTTTCTAGTATATTATCACCGATGATAGTTTGAATCGAAAGGGGTATCCTTTCATGTGTATAGAAATGTGTCGGTAGTATTTTAAGTAGTTGAGGTAGAGTTTGACGAGCGCTTTGATCATGAGATTAGTGGAGGAGGGTGTTAAGTATGTGGTATTATGTGATACATCTAGAACCAGGCTTGGTTGTTTCATGATGTAGAAGAAAGTGGCGATTGCCTATGATTTATTCTTGTTGATACCACATGAGCATAACTACATGACCAATGATCTTGAGTTATCAGTAGCAGTCTTCGCTTTGATAATGTGAAAATAGTACCTAATGGGAGAGCAGTTTATTATCCACTCCAGTCACAGAAGTCTCTTGTATATGTTTTCTTAAAAGGATATCAACTTAAGGCAGAGGTGATGGCTAGAGTACCTCCAGGAATATGACATCAAAATTTTCTATATTCTTCGGAAGGGGAACATGGTAGCAGATTCTCTTAGCATGAGATTTAGTTCACGGTTACTGAACAAGGAATCAGAGTAGTTGTCCTCATTTCAGTAATCCTTTGTGGATAGATATGGAGTAACATACATCTAGTAAATGGTTGTCACCTCTCCACTCTTAAAACTTGTTTGGGAGGCACATATTTGGAATACTAACTGTGAGACCATACATGCTCAGATATCCATAGGGCATTCTACTGATGGATTTTCAAAATATTGGGAGAACATTGTTCTTTTTAGAGGTTACATGATGTTTCCTATAACATTGTGGGAGGAGGTTCTGAGGGGGTTTAATATTTTCCCTCTGGTGGTACATATTTGAATGTAAAATATTTACTTAAACCTCTGACATTTGTTTTGGTGGTCATGGATAAAGAAAAGAGTTGCAGAGTTTGTCTCTTGATGCCTTACATGTTAGCAAGTGTAGGCAGAGAAGTAGGTTCTAGTGGTTTTAGATCAACCCCTTGTGGTTCCATAATGGATGTGGGATGGGATATCAATAGAATTCATGACATATTTACCATGTGTCTCCAGGGGACATGATTCCATTTGGGTGATCGTTGGCTAACTCACCAAGTCGTCCCACTTTCTAGCTATCAGAGAGCAGAGTACAGTAGAGAACATGGGACACCTCTACCAATATGAGATAGTTCAACTCCATAGAGTTCCATAAATGATTTTTTTCTAGTAATGACTCTTTCCTTATATCTTGGTTGTGGAAGGGATTACCAGAGGCGTTTGGGACCTAGTTACGCTTGAGAATATTGTTTCACCCCCAAAATGACGACCATATAGAATAGAGAATTCCGATTCTAGGGGACATGTTGCGAGCATGCATGTAAGAATTTTTCCATAATTGGTAGGTTAACCTAATAATGGTGGAGTTTTCATAAAACAACAGGTACCATTCCACCATTGGTATGGCACCATTTGAATCCTTGTACAAGTGAACCTATAGGTTACCACATTGCTGGACTAACCCACAAGAGTCGACAATGATGGGCCCAAAATTAGTTCTAGATACTACAGATAATGTTAAGATCTTCTAGGAGTGGATTAATACTACACAAATCATCCATAAATCTTGTGTTGAATGGTGATAAAGGCTATTAGAGTTTGAGGAATAAGACCATGTGTTCTTATATGTTTTACCTCGATGCGGATTATAGAGATTAGGTTGGGGTGGCATGATATCTACGAGGTTTATTGACCCTTTTTAGATACTATGTAGAGTTGATGAGGTGTCATACAATTTATCACTACCCCCTAAATTTAGAATGAGTACACAACGTCTTCTTCCTGTCGTAGTTGATGAGTTCCATGAATGACCCATCACACGCCATCGAATGGGGTGAGGTGGAAATCAAGTATAGATAAAATTTTACTAAGTACCCAGTAGAGATTGGGGATTAGCAAGATAATATTCTTCATGGATGATTAATTCCTTTAGTGCATGTCTAGTGGCAGCATGATAATATCCAGGATAGAACTTTGTAGCAGGAGGCTAAGATATGTGCAAAGTACGCTCATCATTTTTAGTAGCCCTGGTTTTAGATTTTTGACGACATAAAACCCCATGGTGGGGAGAATGTAATATCCTATATTTTTCCATGTATTATTTTTAAATATTATATGGATTAATTTTGAGACTATTAGTTGAGACGGTATGCAATTTCAAGGCCCGGTGTGCCCAGAATAAATTCTTGAAAAATATTAAAATATGAAACATCATGTGCCCACTATATTCTTGAAAAACTAAAATAACATCTAAACGGGTTCCTAGATCAGAAATCCAAGGGAACCGTTGAGTTCAGAATAGCGAATTTACACTAGGCGTGACCTAACATTGATCGATGTGAGTCGATAGAGGAAAGTTATCACAGGTGCTTAAATGAATAAAATAAATTATGATTTTTTGGTTGACTCAATGATGTAGCAATTTTCTCTTTAAATGTACCCCCATGTCAGAGATAGAGGGCGAGCCTCATAACTCTATAATTTTATGGAGATGATCGGAAAGAACCTTTGGAGAATCCTCCAAATGAACAATGAGATCTCAGATCTAAGATCAGCGCACATCAGTCATGGAAGATCTTGCCAACGACAATGATGTGGTGACCGTTCTTCATCAAAAAGTGACCCGAATCAAGGTTGGATGAATTATTTTGATTTTATTTCCATTTCTTGAATCATACAATGAATGAAGACTAATACATGAATATATTATCCTGTGGTATGATTGTATTTGCGAGATGAGATTATTTGACAAGTTTATTGAGATGATTAAATATTTTTGATTATAACTATCGATTGATTGATTTAAAATTCAAATGTTGATGCACCATGAATGACACAAAAATTGATCAAGCTTCATCTCTCAATATTTTATTGTTCTTTTATCCCCCGATTCTGTCATTCTTAAATACACTTTCTTTATTCTTCCATGTATTTGAATCCCTTCTGAACAATCGATCATTATGTCTTCGATTCTTGGAGTAATCATATAAAACTGTAGATATAGAATCAGTACAACTCAATAGAGGTTCTATGGTAGGAACAAGATTCGATAGAACAATGGTGGGTGCCAAATTTGTGTTTTTTTCGATAATGAATAATGGATACGATCACATTTTCAAAGCTGATTGAAGGCCCAAATCCCTCCAATTTAGTGTTAGGGTGTAAAAAATACACTGGATCTAGAGTTTCAAGGTGAACCAAACACCAAAATGTGATCCAAGAGATTTATGGAATGAGTGGGATTAAGAAGATGATATTATAGAAAAACTCCATACACACAACATGTATTCCTTGACTAAACAATGTATAGTCCCCTTAGATGGACTCGACATGTACTTTGAGGAGTACATAAACACATTGTGGAGTATATGAGTTTCCATTATGGCGTGTACTCCCCCACATGGCTTGGAATGGATCAGCTACATAGGCTACCCCATGTACTAGTACATGGGAAGAGATACATTGGGTGTCTCCATATACGGGCACATGACCAAAGTAAACTGGTGGACCCCTTATGAAAGGACATGACATGTGGCCTTTTTTAAACACCATGTATCCCTCTTATACATGATAAGGCATAAATTACATCGGATGTTGTACATGGGTAGTACCCAGGGTCAAGGGATGCGACATGTGTTCCTACTACACATCATGTACCCTTTCTTACATGGAATGATTTTCTTGTCCTTTGTATGTTGGATATGTTTTGTTCGGGTTCGTTCCCTTTGTTTTTTCCCTGAAGCTTGGTACAAATCGTTTCTTAATATAAGGATTTTGATCCCTTCAATAGGAATTCCAGGATCGAGTTGTTGTAAATACCTTGAGAGGCCTAGAGTAGGATCATCTATTCATTCTTTGTTCCCTAGGTAGGGTTCTTGGTATCTACGTGACCAATACTACATGGGCATCGATCCTCTACTAAGAAAGTTAATCCAGATTGAGTTGTTGGTATCACCCGAAGGCCCCAGATTTGATCCTAATCTGTTGTACTATATTCTTTTTAGATCTATCAGCATATCTTTCTCATGAAATTACCCGATGAGAAGTACCTCTCTGATGGACATCATCGGTGCTATCAAACTCAAGAGTGTGTTCTCCAGGATAAAATCTACATGAAATGTTCGAGCTGAATTCCTAGGGTTGGTATACAATGGTTGTGGATTACTTCTAGACTGTGTGTCTTGTATTGAGTATATTTGGATATTCTTTTTATATTGGTTATAGATATATACCTGTTTATAGATGACTTTACTCTCATTTGTTTTATTTATTTTTGGTTTTAGGGTGTCATACTGAGTATTATTATAATCACCCCTACACTTGATTTTCCAACATGTTTCATGTCTTTTATAGATGATCAACCATTCAATAGAGTCCTAAGAGGACTAAGACCAAAAGATTCTTAGTGATATCCAAAAGATCAAGGTGTTCTGATGAATTTTAGACAACAGTTCCATTACCTTTACTTTTAGGTTGGGCTTGATTTACAGACTGTTTGTGGTGGATTTGTATTTAGACTTGTTATATTCATGAATCACTTAATTAGTGTTTTTTACATTTAAAATTTTTGTGGGATTGGATATGAGTGTGTGAATATAGGTTTATAGGAAATTACTTCCATTTTAGTGATATGCCTACTTGGTTCTAGTCACCAGCCCCTATCCTATAGGAGGGGATCTTGGGGAGTCATTGCATGGTTCCCAATGGTATGGGTTCTGATAGAGTGGAATCAGAGGAGGTTAGTTCTAAATTAGGACATGTATTTTGTGTGATTGATTTGGGGAAATAATGTTAAGTGTTTTGAGATCATATTTCATGACACATACTCTAGTATTGGTGTGACGACCAATGAATCCATACATCAGGACTGTAATAACATACTTTTTTACTCAGTACATGAGAAAACAGGTTTTAGGGAAATAATGGTCCATGCATCATATAGGAATGGGTTGTGGTTTTCATGTACTTCATGAGTCAACTCTCCAGATATACCCATTGACCATGGTACATATTGTTTATTTACAGGATTCTTTTAAGACATATACCAGCTTGGATTCAGTAGTTTTATCATGAGGATGACCCCCATAGTGGTGAGGCTTTAATACAGGTACTAGTTCCTTAGATGTTACCTCTAGGTGGTGCACCAGTCATACTTCCACCTGTAGAACAACACGTGGTACTCGCAGAACTAGTGGATGAGTAGTATCGGATGAGCACACTTCATGAATTTCAATGGCATAGACCCCATAGGTTCTGAGGTGATCCCAACCCACAGGTATCTATGAACTAGCTCAAAGAGGTGACCCGAGTTTTACATCAAGTCAAGACACCCAACGATCAAATGGTGGTCATAGTTGTGAGCCTTATATATATATATATATATATTAGTAGGAATATGATAGATTTTTATTATCCAGAAATACAATGATATGAATATTTCATTTAAAAAGTTCGAGTGCCTCTTCGGAGAGGAGTTATCCCCAGTTATACTAAGGTCTATACGTATTCAGGAGCTTCCATAGCTATGGTAGGGAAGCATGAAAATATCTAATTATTCGTTTATGATTACCAACCACTCAAAAAACTTAATGGATATGGTTCTATAGAAGTTATTCCAGGATCAGACCTTCAGTTGATGTCTTCATAGATACATCCAAGACAGTGTTATCCATATCTGCATTTCTACTTATGTTGGGGTGCTTGATTGGGATTTTGTGGTTGAAATATTCTTGGATAAGTAGATTCAACCAGTAACAGTCAGTAGTGGGAAAGGAGGAGCAGTGACCTTGGTAGCAGGAATAAAATGTCATTCCCAAGGACCTGGATGTGGTGGAGGCTTCTAGGGGATGTACCGAGATAGAGTATCTACCATCCAGGGATCACATGGTGAGTCCAGTCAGCCTAGAAAGAGGTGATTCTATTCATGTGAAGGTAGGGTATATCTCGCTCGAGATTTTCCAACCTTCATGTACTGCTGACTGGGAGACAATGGATGGACCATCTAGGTAGAGATAGTAGCATGAGTAGGTAGATCCATAGGGTGGATGACAAGGATGAGGATCTGGGATAGCAGTAGAAGGTGGTTAATGTTTTGAGTTGCTTCCCCCTCCACTCTCAGGTTGTCCACGCCATGCTCTGGGAGCTAAAGTAAAGGGGTGTGGAAAACTGCTTGTGGTCGAGGCTTATGAACAAGGGTCTTCAAAAATTATTTTAGGTATGATATGTTTCTTTTCTACTTTAGATTCTAGAATGATAGAAATAAGTGTGTTTCATTATTTACTCATCACATATCTTGTATGAGACTTATAGTTTCCCATTGAACTGTTGACTCGATCATTATGCTTAGAGATACACATGGAAAGAGAATAAATAATAACCACCTTTTGATGACAGTGTGACCTAACCATTTGAAGCAATAAGTTTTTTTTGGAACCTCTTTGTTGCATCATTTGGACCTTGTGACTTCATTCTTGGTAAGGATTGGTTATCTACAATCCATTCTCAGAATGAATGTTTTAGAAAAAGGGTGAAATGTGTATATATTGATGGAATGAGGTTATCCTTTTTTGGAGATATGGAAACACAAGAACCATAGGATGGACTCATTTATAGGTGGGTATGGTTGATTACTCATTAGTTTGCTATCCTGACCCTTGATGTAGTGGTTGTTATGAGTTTCCAACTTCCTGTAGTGGTGGTGGAGTACAAGGAAATATTTCCTGAAGTGGTTCCAAGATTACCTCCCCACCGAGAGATAGAGTTATGCATTAATTTAATCCCCGTAATGACACTGATATCTACACCAGCATATCAGATGGATCCCAAAGTGGTTCATGATCAAAGGGTGTAGTTAGAGGACTTGTAGAGGAAGGGAATCATGAGACCGAGTGTTTTACCTTGGGTAGCCCTAGTTTTGTTTTCTAAAAAGGCATATAAAAGAATATTGTTGTGTTTTGAATAATGTTTCATGAATAAGGTGACCATGAAGAGAAAGTATCCACTACTAAGGATCAATGAACTATTTGATTATTTGGGTGGGTCTCGATATTTCTCGACTATTGAAATCTGATTAGGCTTTCACTAGATGCAAGTATTGGATGAGGATATACCGAAGAGGGCCCTAATATTGTTTTACAGTCATTATGAGTACTTAGTGATTTCCTTTGGTATGAGAAACTCCTTAAAAGTTTTCATGGGACTCATGGATCAGAACTTTCATGCTTACTTAGACCAGTTCATTGTAGTATTCATTAATGAAATCCTTGTGTACGGGAGTCTGATGAGGAGCACGAGAGACACTTAAGGAAAGTTATAGACACTCTCTAAGGGCATAAAATTTATGAATTGATCTCAAAGTTCAAGTTATGGATTTAGGAGTTTCATTTTCTAGGACATGTTATCTTAGTGGATGGAGTGGCAGTGGACTTAGCTATGATTTTGGTAGTGTTAGAATAGAAGCCACATAAGAGCATGATAGAGGTTCAAAGATTCCTTGGGTTGGTATGATGTTATTTAAGATTCATGCCTAATTTATTTTGGATATTAGCACCCATGATATATTTTAATTGAAAGGGATATCCTATCTTGTGGACAGAAAATTTCTAGTAGGATTTTTAGTATTTGAGGTATATTTTGAAGAGTTCTCTGATCTTGAGATTCCTGGAGGAGGGTGTCGAGTATGTGGTATTCTACGAAGCATCTAAAACTAGGATTTGTTGTGTCCTGATGGAGAGGAAATTGTTGATTCTCTATATTTCACATCATTTGAGACCACATGAGAAGAACTATGTTACCCATGATCTTGAGTTAGCAGCGGTAGTATTTTCATTGAAGATGTGCCAACACTACCTAATGGGAGACTGATTTATTAATTATTACAATCACAAAAGTCTCAAGTATATCTTCTTAGATAAGGATGTCAACTTGAGAAAGATGAGATGGCTTGATTTCCACTAGGACTATGACTTCAAAATTTTCTATACTCTTGGGTGGGGGAATGTGGTAGTAGATTCTCTCAGCAAGAGATCTAGTTCGCATTTGCTGAAAAATGCATCGAAGCTGTTGGTCTCTTTACAGTTATCCTTTGTCGATGGAGATTGATCAGCTTACCTCTAGTCGATGGCTGTCACCCAACCTCTCTTATATTGAGTTAGGGAGGAATAGCTTAGATATACGAGTCCTGAGACCCAAAGTGCTCAGATATCCATAGGTTATTCTACTGATGGATTTTAAAAAGGTGGGGAGCATGTCATTCTTTTTGGAAGACACATGACGGTACCAGTGATATTGTGGGAGGAGGTTCTGCGGGAGTTTCATATGTCCCCATTGTAGGTATATATACAAGTGTAAAAGATTTAATAGGACATCCTATATCAGTTTTGGTGGCCAAGGAGGAAGAAATGATTTGCAGAGTTTGTCTCTTAATTCCATAATTTTCAGAAAGTAAAATATGAGCACCGTGTTCTTGCAGGTTTAGCCCAACCGCATGATGTTCCATAATGGAAGTGGGATGGAATATCCATGGAATTCATGATGGGTTTACCTCGTGCATCCATGGGACACAATTCTATCTGGGTGACCATTGACTGACTCACCATGTCAGCCCACTTCTTGGCTATCTAAGTGTAGATTTTAGTAGAGGGACATGGGATGCCATTATGTAAAGGAGAGAGCTTGACTCCATTGAGTTCCATTGACAATTGTTTCTGTCCACGATGATCAGTTTGCATCCCAATTTTGGAAGGTAATATAGGAGGTGTTTGGGACCTAATTACACTTGATCATTTTTCCAACCCACAAAATTCCGTCCAGAAAGAATGCACCATACAGGTTCTGGAGGACATGTTATAAGCCTGCATGTTAAACTTTGGTAAATGTAGGGAGGATCATCTAACACTGGTTGAGTTTGAATATAACAACAAATACCATTACCTAATTTATATGACACTATTCTAGGATTTGTATGGAAAACCCTACTGGTCACCACATTTCTAGATTTACCTCGGAGAGTTAGCTCTCAAGAATCCAAAATTGGTATAAGCTACTATGTAGAAAGTGCAGATCATCCAGGAGTGGATGAATACTAAATAAATACATTATAAGTCTTATGCTAACATGCCATAGAGGCCTTTATATTTTGAGGAAGGAGACCATGTGATCTTATGGGTTTCACCTCAATGAGGGTTGTGGAGATTTAGCTGAGGATACATTCTATTTCTAAGATTCATCAGACCTTTTTAAATACTTTATACATTTGGTGAGTTGTCATACCACTTAGATCTAACCCCATAGTTAGACTGGGTACATGACATCTTCCATGTGTCATAGTAGAGATGGTATGTGCATAACCCATCACACGTCATCGACTATGTGAAGCTAGAAATTGAGGATGGAGCAACCTTTGTTGAGTACCTAGTGGAGATACTGGATCGGTAGGATAAAATCCTTTATGGATAATCAATTCATTTAGTGTGTGTTTGGTGGCAACATGGAAATCATTAAGAGAGAACATGGGAGAAGGAGGCTCAAATTAGTGGTCAGTAACGTCCTATTTTTTTATTATCCCTTGTTTTGAATTTTTGAGGATATAAATTCCCAAAGTGTGGAGAATGTAATATCATAGATTTTTTTGTGTATTATTTTTGAATATTATATGAATTAATTTAGAGGAATTTTTCTAAGATTACATGTGATTCTAAGGCCTGATTTCCCAAGAATAAATGCATGAAAAATATAAAAATATTAAATATCATGCCCACCGGGTTTTCCTAAAAAAGTGGAATAAGTTATAAACTGGTGTTCAGATTAGAAATATGAGGGAACCATTTAGTTTTGAAAAAAATATTTACCCTAGGCATGACCTAACATTGTTCGTCATGGATCAATTGTGGAAAGTAATCATGGGTGCTTAAATGAATAAAATAAATTAAGAAATTTTATTTTATTTTGTTGATGTAGCGAAAAATAGATTTTATCATTAAATGTATACCTATGTCTGAGATCTAAGGTTAACCTAATAACCATGTAATTCTTTGGATACTTTGGGAAATAACCTCTAGCAAATCCTCCCGATGAAGAATGAGTACTCGGATCAATGATCAGTGCAAAATAATCTTGGTAGATCTGACCAATTACAATGACACGGAGACTGTTATTCATTAGTGAATTATCCAAATCGAGGTAGGATTTGTTATTTTGATTTTATTTCCCATTATTGACTCATACAATGAATGTGAACTAATTCATGAATTTATTTTCCCATAGTTCGATCATATTTACTGGATGGGATTATTCTATACATTTATTAGGATCATTAAATCATTGTAATTAGAATTATTTATCTATTCATTTAAAGTACAAACAGTGATTAAACAAGCTCAAAACGAACATTGATCTATGTTCATCCCTCTTGATTTGATTTTTCTTTTCTATCCCAATTATGATGTTCTTCATTACATGTTCTTAATTCTTCCCTATATTTGTAACCCTTGTGAAAAATCAATCATTGAACCTTCGATTCTTCATGAGACAATCTGAAACCTTATATCCAGCATTGGGATGAATCAACAGAGGTGAGAATGTTGGAATAATAGCAGGTCAAATGATGGTGGTTTTTGAATTCACATTCCATAGTGGTAATGAAGAACTGATATGATCATGTTTTCTAAGCTTATTGATGGCCCAAATCCTTCCAATTCATTGTTATGGCGGAAAAACCCCTGAATATTGAGTTTTGAGTTGAACTGAACACCTGAATGAGATCCAAGAGATTGGTGGTGTGAGAAGGAGGGAGAATATGGGTTTTGGAAAAACTAGATACACACGGCATGTAGTCGTTTACCACATGGAGTGTATTACCCTTGTATGGACTCGGCATGTACTTCGGGCAGTACACAAACATAGGGTGAAGTACACTAGTTGCCTACATGACATGTACTCCCACAGCTTGCCCTGGATCAGCTACATGGGCTACTCAGTGTACTGGTCCAAATGTAGGGATACACAAGATCATGTTGTGTACTGGCACACAGTCAGAGTACATGGGTAGACCTCAGATGAAAGGACATATCATGTCACCTTTTCTACACATAGTGTATCCCACTTATACATGAAAAGGATTAAATGAGATGGATCATTGTACACATGCAATACTCAGAGTCAAGGGACATGGTGTGTGTCCATACAATACATAATTTACCCCTTCCTACATGACTTGTTTCCTTTGTTTTCAATATATTGTACAATTTTCATTAGGGTTTTCCCTTTATTGTTTCCCTAAAGGTTGGTATAAATCATTAACTAATCCTATAACTATGATACCTCTAGCAGAACATCCTGGATAGTATTCTTGGAAATCACCTGAGAGGCCATATGTAATGTCCTCTATTTATTTTTCATGCCCTCGGTGGAGTACATGGTATCAATGTGACCAAATATATGTGGGCACCGATATTCTACATTACAGGATAATCTAGATTGAGTTGTTGGTATCACCCCATGGCCCTAGATACGATCCTCATCTATTGTATTGTATTATCATTGGATAAATATTCATATATTTCTCATGAAAATACTTGATGAGATGTACCTCTCAGATGGGTGTCATCAGTGCTATCAAACTCAGAAGTGTGTTCTCCCAGATCAGTACTTCGTGGATTTTTTGAGCTAAATTCCTAGGGTTGGTATACAGTGGTTTTGGCTTAACTATCAACATTGTGTCTTGGATTGAATATATCTAGATATTCTTATTATTTGTTTTTTATACATATACTTATGTAGAGATGACTGTATATTCTTTTGTTCTATTGATTTGTGCTTTTGGGGTGTCCAACTAAGTATTTTTATACTCACCCCTATATAGGATTTCCCTGAAGGTTTCATATAGTGCAAATGATCTAACTTTTGATGGAGTACAAGGGGGAACAAGACCAAATGGTTCTTAATGAGAGTGGACAGACTGAGGTGTGTTCCTATGGCTTTTAGAAAGAAGTCTCATTACCTTTACATTCATGTTGGACTTGTGTTACAAACTCTTTATGGTGGAATTTTATTTTCCCATGTTTACTTTACTTTACTTTATATCATACTCTAGTTATGGGATATATTCATATTGATGCATTGGTTACTTTATGGTTTTTACATTTCATCATTTGATGGGCCTGTAGATTTGTGCATGCATATAGGTACATAAGAAATGGATCCCATGTTAGAGATATGCCTATTTAGTGCTAGTCACCAACCTCTCATCTATTGGAGGTGGGCTTTGGGAGTCACATAAAAGGCCCCACTGGGATGGTTAGTGATATATATAGAGCTCAGTTCATCTTTATTTGATGGGAAAATACATATTTTTTAAGGGCCCCTTCTCAATTCCTCTCAATAAGAAAACCCAATTAAAGAGAACATCTCTTTTACTTACACATTTTAAATTACACCCCAAAAACTATTTTAAGACTCAAATATTTTCCAAAAATCACTCAATTAATTATGAAAAACTACTTCAGTACATTTCTAGATTTATGTAAACAATCACACCTTTATCCTCTTCAAAGACTCTCTATTCTTTTTCATAAAATTGTAGATAAGTGCCACATTTCTAATGTTACCTAACAAAATTTTTAATGTTTTTAATTTTCATGAACCTAATTATGATTAATATATTATTAGTTTTCATTTATGAATGTTCAAGAATTATTTAAAGACCTTCTTCATGGATACCACTATGATGCACCTTTCGGTTATGCTTTAATACATAATTACGATTCCAATTTCATTACATGGGTACCCATTATGTTTATTACTTATGTTTGATTATTTATATGGAAAAAATATTAATTAACATGTTATGTTGGGTGAACCCAGATATAGATTCAATCAATTGAGTAATGTTTTAGCCTTAGGAGACATTATGTATGGGATTTGGGAGTAATCCTAATCCATTATGGGATTCTATCCACAATGTGATAAAGACTTGGAAGTAAGTCTTGGCTCATGATTATGTCATGTTATATGTTGCTACCTTTTCCTATGTTTCCATGATCCCATCATTCAATATTATATATGTAATGATTCTATATGTTTATTCAAGGGCTATGACTTTTATTTCATCATGATATTCTTTCTAACTCATGTGTTATTCTTCATTTCCATGTTTATTCCCTTATTGGGATTTTTAGATCTCTCATTTGTCTATGTATTATCTAGGTTATCCAATGAAATTGTAAGAGATCATAAGGAGTTAGGAGATAATTATAAATATTAATAAAAAATTATTCTATTTTCATTTATTCCAATTAATTACCTAGTCTCCCAAATACACTAGACTTTTTGATCCTTGGTTTTTTACTTTTTGGATAATTATGCTTAAAATCATGTAATAATATGTGTAAAATTCATGGGTCACTATTAATTATAGAAAGACCGTATGTAGTCAAAAACAATTTAATAATTCAACCATTCTGAAATATTGGTGTTCTAATATATTTGTACTTTCTTTTATATTTGAAACCAGTGACATTAGAACATTTTTAGATTTATGTTATAGATATTAAATTAAAAATTTACACAACATTAGCATATTTATTCCACTTATATAATACTTCTTATTGTATGTAGTTTATGTAATCTATGTGTTGTATATTATACCTATTCTATAATCATCACATTAAATTGACACTACACATTTATATCATTTACTACGAAATGTCCAACTTCATTAATTGTTAAATAGCTGGATGTAACTCATTGAAAAAATATTCAGGGTGTAGTTTTGGGATTAAACTACTTTCATACATATTCTAGAATAGATTTTTGTAGTTTTGTTCTTTGTATAAATGCTTCATTCCTGAAATATTGACATTCCAATATATTAATAATTTCTTTAATATTGTATGACAGTGAAGCTGATATATATATATATATATGTGTGTTTTAGGTGTTAAATTTAATATGTACAATGTAATACTATATTGATGTGTCAGATAAAATATCTCATATTTTCTTTTCCATTGACCAAATATAAATATAGGTAAGAGATTTATACATATTTTTTATGATGTAAATAATATCAATATGCTATATATTTTACTCATTATTTATTCAATACATTTTTCTCAATTCGCACACATTCACATAATTGAAAGTGATATATCTATCTTCACTAATTTTTTAAACACATGACCCGATTCATCAATGAAACATTTGGGTTACATATTACTGATTAAGTTGATAGAATGAAGATTCATCAAAAACTGTATGTAGTTAAGTTACTGAATAAATACTAGAAGCATAGATTAGTGATTAAATTAGTTTCATATTCACTGTCTTTTTTTTATTTCATTAAACTCTATAATGAATCCCTTTTGGTCATGTACCATGAGTTTTCTTATTAAACAAATATAGCTACATTCAAAGATAACATTAAAAATTAATATTAAGATTACAATTTATTTATTATTTTTGAATTTCATTATATTTTATTGGTTTATATTGAGGGATATCATAACTATGGTTCTAATTTATGTTTTTTCATTTATTTATTCATTTAAAATTTTATTAATTCAATCCAAATATTGGAATTATTTTATTACTAAATTCCTTTATTATTTTATTGTTAAAGTTTGAATGACATGATGCTAATGTTAAATCCCAATACACATATAGTGGAAACCATATAAAGCTAGTGTGGTATCATTAAACATATTTAAATTTTACTCTTTCCATTTGGTATTTATTTTCATGTCATTTCCCATTACATAATTGTTTAATCACATTATGCTATTGTTACCTCACAAACATACCAACATCGGAGAATACTATGAAATTTTGTGTACCTATCTTCCTTTTGACTATTAATTATTGTCATTAAATTTGTCCTTTCTGTCTTCTAATGTTTATATGGAAGGAAATATGATTTTCAAAACTGTTAAAGATTATTTTTCATTACAAAAATATATAATCTTTTTATAAAAATTTCATAAAAAATAATTATCAAATATAATTTTTACTTTTCTATAACTATTATTAGATTCTTCGTTAATGCATATAGTAATCCAATTACTTATGGTCTATATATGTTCCATGATACTTATTTTTCTAAAAACTAATATTCCTTACTTTTTTTACTGTCTCGAACTAACTATTTAATATATTTTTATCTGTTCATTCATTTACACTTTTATCATAACACATACAAATCATCTTTTATTCTTTTGTTTTCACCACTATTCTACCCCCTTTGATTTCTCAATATCACCTATCATATTCTAGAAGTTATTAATATGTATGAATTGCATAAAATTTCACCATATTTTTCTTTCTTATTAGATTTATACTAATTCTATGGCAAGTCATTAAAATAAATTACTATAACTTTAATCAAGGCGTGTCTTGATATATTCCAGTATGAGTATTTAAATTACATATTAGACCTTCCATTTTTAGATAGGATTCATTTATTTTCTTTTAATTTTATTTATCCATCCTTAGATTGTATTCATTTATTTTTATTTTTTCATTTTATTTATCTTTTTATAGTTCTGATGGATGATGGTATGTTGCATGTGGTGATTCTATGAATTTCAGAGTCTCATCTTGAAGATTAACATAATTATATTTTTATTATTATTTACATTCGTGATGTTCATAAATAGATTACTAATTAGATGAATGTTTAGTCACTAAATAGTACTATATAGTTTCATATATGGTGGGCCATTAAAAACTGATCTATATAAAATCAAGTATTATGCTCTCTAATTTTGAGTTGAGATGGTTCCATGTTATCACAAAAGAAAATATTACTGGTGTGGAATTTCATTTTCCATCGGGCCTAAATGATGAATTATTTTTTAATTTATATCTTTTTTGACTACAAGTAATTTCAATATTGACTTAGTTTTAAACAATCTCATCCATAGACAATCATCATCCATTAACTCTCATGGAACAATCAAATCTCCTTTGACATATCACTATATCATCAATGTACTTTCCTCATTTGAAATCGAATACAAAGGTAAGGTTACATAATTTTAATATATGTTTCCAAGTTATTCACTATTTGAAAATTATTTCTCAACTTGAGACATGGATGAATAAACAAATTAACTTCCTTATCTTGGGCCTACCATGTAATTTTTAATTATATTTTATATTAACATTGCCCCATGAAATTTCATATATAAATAGACTGTTGAGCATAAACATTAGTGTAGTATGAAGATTGTAAAAAACTGTGGTGGATTTGTTCTTCTATAATAGTCCACTACAAAGAAGAAAACTTATACTCCAATAATGGTCAACTATATAGAGGCATACTTCTATCTTGGAATACACTCTTTATAATTTATAAATAGGTATTTACTATTTTTAGCATTATTTAGTTCATAAAAACATATAAATTTATACCTATGAATGATGTGAAATCATAGGAAAACTATTTGTGTATTATTAATGGCTGGTATGAGTATAAGACACATTAATCTGACGCATAATGTGATCAGACTGACCAAATAAGTAGTTTTTATGGTTTGATGGCCTTTAAAAACATGCGCTATAGGGTAAGAAAAGCCATACGATTGTTGTAAAATCAAATGAAAATATCCATAGAGTGATTTTGTAAAATTTTGGAGTAGAAAACACATCATTTTGAAGTTTTATTTTCTCAGGATTACCAGAAACACACTTTTAGTGTTTGAAAAACACTAAAACATTCATGTAAGGGTAAAACAACTACAAATAACCTCCAAATGATGTGAATTTTTGGTAAAATTTTATATTCATTATTATTGACATGTATTAGTAGAAGAAACATCAATCCAAGGTGTCGTTTTTTTGGGGTTACCCAAAAGACATTTTTATTGTTTTTAAACACTAACAAAAACATTTGACGGTAAGATCCATAGGAAGTACCCATAAAATGAAGTGAAATCATAATATAATAGTCTAAATATTACTTTTGGTACGTACGAGTAGATGACATGTCATTCAGACATGTGGTGTTCTCAAAATGAATGAATACGATGATTTTAAAGGTCTAATACCCTTTCAAAACATGTATTAGGTGTTCAAAACCAACGAAATGACCTCCAAATTTTGTGAAATCATAAGTCTATAAATGTATAGAGAATTGTAAAATAGTTGAGTAAAAAGAATGTCAATCTGATGGGTTGTTTCCTGGGATGACTGAAAATTCACCTTTAATAGTTTAAAACATCGAAAAACTGTTTTTAAAGGCCAGATCCAATAAATTGGCCTTTGGATGATGTGAAATCATTGGAGAACCATTTTAGTATTATTTATGACATGTACGAGAAGATAAAATATTAATCAGATGTGTAGTCTGTTTGGAAAGACCGAATAAATAGTTTTTAAAGGATTTTAGCCTTTCAAAAATGTGTGTCCAGGGGTTAAAACAAATCTAACGGCCTCTAAATTCAATGACATTAGAGAAAAATAGTCAGAAAATGATTTTTGAAATGGTGGATTAGATGGAAATAAAATAAGAGGTTTTTTCCCAAGATGAATGAGAACAAACTTTTATTGTTCCAAAACTACATATCATACTTTTAACGATCAAATCCATAGAAAGAGGTATCATAACGAAGTGAAATCATAGGAAAACCATGTTATGATTATTTATGGAATGAATTAGTAAATGTCACATCAATCAGATGTGCGATCTATCCAAAATAACTAAATAAGAATTTTTAATGCTTTGAGGCTCTTTAAAAGCATGTATCGGGGGTCAAAACCAACCGACTGACCTTCAAATACTGGGAAATCAGACAAAAACAACCTTATAGTGATTTATGAAAAGGTGGAGGAGACAAAACATCATCCCATGAATTTTTTTCCTATGATAACTGAAAACATACTTTTATTATTTTAAAACATTAAAACATGTGTTTAATAGTCAAATCCATATAAAATGACCTCATAATGAGGTGAGATCCTAAAAAATGTCTTAGTATTATTTTTGACATGTTTGTGCATATGACACATCAATCTGTAATATGATGTGCTCAGAATGGCTGAATATATAATTTTTAATGGTTTGAAGCCCTTTAGAAACATGCATCGGAGCAAGGGAAAAACTAAATTAGTGACCTCTGGATATTTTAAAATCATAGTAGCACAACCATACAGTGAATTGTGAAATTTTCGGGAAGAAGGAATACCAATATAAGGTTTCATTTTTTCAATATGACTAAAAACACACTTGTTTTGTTTTAAAACACTAAAACATGAGTTTAACGATCATATTAAAATAAACGTCCTAGAAATGAAGTAAAATCATAGAAAAAAAATATTAGTATTATTTGTGACATGTGTGAGTGAATAAAACGTTAATCAGACATGTAATCTACCCGAAATGACTGAATATACGATTTTTAAAGATTTGACACCCTTTTAAAACATGTCTGGAGTTCAAAACCAAACAAACGACCTATGAATTCCATGAAATAAGGCAACAACAACCATGTATTCATTTTTTAATTGGTTTAGTAAACAAAACATCAATCCAATGTGTCATTTTCTTGGGATGAACGAAAATGAAATTTTATTATTTTAAAACATCAAAACATGTGTTTAAAGGTCTTATCCATATCTAATGACCTAAGGATGATGTGAAATAATAGGGAATCCATATTAGTATTATTTATGATGTGTACGAGAATATGAAACATCAATAAGATGTGAGGTATTTCCAAAATGAATGGATAATTAGTTTTTTATGGTTTGATGCCCTCTAAAATTGTGCATCAAGGCATCAAAACCAACCAAACAACCTCAGAATATCATGAAATCCTATGATGACAACCATATAAAGATTTTTGAAATGGTCATTCAGACATAACATCAATATGTGGTAAAATTTTCACTATATGATTCGAAACACACATTTATTATTTAAAAAAATGAAAACTTGAATTTAACCATCAGATCCATAATAAACGACATCAAAATGTGGTTAAATCATAGAAAAACCATTCTAGTATTATTTTCGAGGATTGAGAGTGAAAAACACATCAATCAAAAGCGGGTCTACCCATAATGATTGAATAATCATTTTTTAAAGGTTTGATGTTGTTTAAAAACATGTGTTTGTGGTTCAAAAACCAATTGAATGGCATTCAAATTCCATGAAATCAAAAGACAAGAACTGTATAATGATCTTTGAAATGGTGAAGTAGAATTTATTTCAATATGAGGTGTCGTTTTCCTAAGATGATCAAAACACACTTTTATTGTTTTAAAACACCAAAACATGTTTTTAATAGTCATATCCATAGAAAAAAAACTCAGAATGATGTGAAATCATAGGAAACACGTCTTACTATTATTTTTTACATGTAAGAGAATGATTCACTCTAATTAGAGGTGTGGTGTGCTGTATAATGGCCGAATATAAAGTTTTAAGGGTTTAATGCCCTATAAAGATAGGTTTCTGGGGGTATAAGCCAACTGAACAATCTATGAATGCTACATAATCATAGGAAACAACCGTATAATGAATTTTGAAATGTTCAAGAAGATGAAATCTCAATCCGACGTTCTGTTTTCCCAATATGACCCAAAACATACTGTTAATGTTTTAATACACTAAAACGTGTGTTTAATAGTAAAAAAAATAACAAAAGACCTCGAAATGAGGTGAAATAATAGGAAACCAGTATTATTGTTATTTATGATGTGTGCGAGTAGGTGAAATTTCAATCGGACATGCATTCTTTCCAAACTGACCAAATAAGATGTTTTTAAAGGTTTAATGCCATTTTAAAACATGTGGAAGGGGAAAAAACCTACTGAACAAACTCCAAATGTCGTTAAGTCATACTATAAAAATATATAATTATTTGTGAAATAGTAGAGTCGATGAAATTCCAATCAGTGGTACCATTTACCTAATATGACCTGAAACACACTTTTATTGTTTTTAATCATGAAATCATAATTATAATGGTCAGATCCATAACAAATGACCTCAAAATGAGGTGACATTATAGTAAAACCATATTATTATTATTTTTCACATGTGTGAGTAGATGAAACACCAATTAGATGAGTGGTCTGCTCGTCATGATTGTATAAATAGTATTTAATGGTTTGAAATCTTTAAAAAACTTGTGTCTGCGGGTCGAAACCAATTGAATGAGCTTCAAATGATATAAAATTAGGAAAAAATTTTACATTGAAATGATGGAGGATAAGAAATTTCAATCTAAGGTGTTGTTTTCTCAACCTGATTGAAAATTTACTTTTATTATTTCAAAACATCAAAATATGCATTTAAGAGTTAGATCCATAAAAAATGACTTTAGAATGAATTTAAATCATTGTAAAATCATCTTAGCATTATCCTTTATGTGTATGATCATAAAAACAACAATTGGATGTGTGGTGTGCTCAGAATGATCGAATATATAGTTTTTAATGGTTGAAAACCCTTTAAAAACGTCCATATAGGGGTCAAAACCATCCAAACATCCTCTGAATGTTTTGAAATCATAAGACAACGGATATATAGTGAATTGTGAAATGGTCAGTAGTAGAAATAACACATATCTGAGGAGTCTTTTTCCTGATATGACCCAAGACATACTTTTATTATTTTAAAACACTAAATCATACATTTAATGGTTATATCCAAAAAAGTGACATCAAAATGAGTTGAAATCATAGGATAATCATATTAGTATAATTTTTGAAAGGGAAGAGTAGATGGTTTGTCAATCGGATGTGTGGTTTTCCCGGAATTATCTAATAAACAATTTTTAAATATTTGACCCCTTTAGAAAACATGTGTTTGGGGGTAAAACCCAAAATAATTCTCTATAAAAGCTGTGAAATAAGGTGAAAAAATAGTAAAATGATTTGTAAAATGGTGGAGTAGATAGAGTGTCTCTCTAATGTGTCATTTTTCCGGGATGACTGAAAACACACATTTATTATTTTAAAATACCAAAATGTTCATTCAACGGTCAAATCTATATAAACTATCATAGAGTGATTTGAAATCATAGGACACATGTCTGAGTATTATTTTTGATATGTATGAGTAGACAGAATGTGAAAAGGATGTTTAGTCTATTCAACACTACCGAATAAGCAGTTTGTAAAGGTTTGATTCCCTTTAAAAACGTGTGCTAGGGGGTCAGAACTAACCAAATAACCTCCTAATGCTATGAAATTTTGAATATAACAATTCTAGAATGATTTTTTAATGGTAAAGTAGACAAAACACCAATGTGAGGTGTTTTTTTCTCAATATGAATTGAAACCAATTTTTATTGTTTAAAAGCAAGAAAACATGTGTTCAACATTTAGATCAATAAAAAATGACCTCTAAATGAAGAAAAATAAAAATACAACTGTATTAGTATTTTTTTAAGTGTGTGAGAAGACGACACATCAATTGGATGTACAATTTACCCTAAATTATTGAATAAGTAGTTTTTAAAGTATTGATGCCCTTTAAAAGTGTACGTTAGAGGTTTAAACCCAACCAATTGACCACTGAATGGTGTGAAATCACGGTGAAACAACCATACAATTATTTTTGAAATAGGAGAGTAGAAAAAACATCAATCCAAGGGGTTGTTTACTTGTATGAGTAAAAATTCACTTAAAACACGTGTTTAAGAGTTAGATCCATTGGAAACTACATTGAAATGACATAAAAGCATTGTACACCCATTTTAGTGTTATTTGTGATGTGTATGAGTAGATGAGATGTCAATGAAACAAGTTTTCTAGTCATAATGGACGAATAAGAAGATTTTTAATTTTACTGTGAATTTTTTAAAATAATAAATCTATAACATTCTCCATATGGCAGTCACTATACGCTAGACCTAGTGACCTTATAACAACCGCCATATAGTGGCCTCTATAAGCATATTTAAGGTGGACCTTTAGAGGCCAAATTTTTTATACCACTATATTTTTGTCTTATAGTGATTTCCAAATGGAATCCCTTATAGGTTACCCCTGTACCACCCCAAGACTTTACCATATTTTCCTTGTAGAATGAATTTAATTTTTTTGATATCTTTACAATGCACACAATACCCGATTTAAAAAAACAAAATTTAGACACATTTTTATAGTAAATTAAATTCAAACACTTTTATAGAGATCATATAGTAAATTTATATATTATATATTTAATATAATATTTTTTACATTCATTGAATAGATTTGATAGGCATAAGATAAGAACAAACCCAACATTATGCATAAAATACCATATTTTTATAAAGATAGTTTCACCGCCTTTTAATGGAGAACCTATTTTAAGTCCAAATTTTTAAATTTTATAAATATCATATGTCAAAATTTAATTAATATTTGAAAGAGTAACATAAAAATTTAGTTAGGGTGAGGTTTTGGTATTTTATGTAAAATTTCATTATTAATGAATAGTGAAAAATAAAAAAATTTAATTCAAATTTGATTTTTATTCTAATAAATTTATAGTATTAAATTATATTTATAATTGGGTTTAAAGTAAAATTATATCAAATATTTTTTAATTAATTCCATTTTGGTGATTTGAATCGATTTCACAACAAAATTGGGTATAAAAACATAGTAAAATTTTGAATGTATTTACTTTAAAAACAAGAATTATAATCCCACCTATGGGATTAATTTTAAATTAAATTATGCAAATTATATGATTTTAATTTGGTAAATTGGATTCCATATTTTTAATAAGAGTTATTTATAATTTATAATACGTTTAGAATTATTTTTGACAAAAACTATTGGAAAAATTAACTTAAATTTCATTCAACAATTAAGGTGAAACTAAGCTTTAGAAGGGCCTAAACATTAAACATAAGAACCCAAATTTACTATAAACTTGATCTAAATAAATTTTATGGCCATATTTCTATCCTATATTCCATTTTATCTATTTTTTTAATTATTGGAGTGACTTTCAATGGCAGAAACATGGCTGGAATTCCCTTTCTAGAAATTTACAAGAGCATCAGTCCTCTTCACTATAAAAACCACATCTCCTCCCACTTCCTCAAAAAAGTCAAGACACTTTGGATAGACCATGATATGAACAAATAGTTCCTCAAAATACCTACCCTCATCCTTGAAGCCTCCCCTTTTTAATAATTCCATCTAAGGAGGCCATTTGCTGAAAACCAAAAGGAGTTACCCAAAGAAGAGGTAACATATTCCCTCAAGCTCTGTTGTTTAATTTTCAGTATATCCCCTTAAAATATTCTTATTAAATTATTATATAACAAAAAAAGTATCTTAAATATAATATTTTGTTTTTAGGTTATGTTTTTGACCATTACTTACACAAACATCCACCTAATGGGTAACAATCTTACTGTTCTAGTGCATGACAAACTACCGCCTCACGAAGTGAAGTTGTTCTTTTTTCCTTTACTTCCTCTCATATTGGACATTATAAAAGAAAAAATATTTATATATGATATATATGATATATATTATTTCTTTATTATGTTTTAATTCTTTTATAACACATTCCTTTATACTTTCCATTTTGTGTAAATACGATAACATTGTTTGTGGAAGTGTGGACGACCTCCTCCACAAAGTGGTGTGATTAATTCTTACAATACATGGAACTTATTAAGGATAATTTTAATAAAAATATGTAACATATATGACATAGATATGATACTATAATATATATATATAATTTTATTTTCATTCTTTTAATATGATAAAGAAATGAAAGTAGAGTTCATGCATACATATGACCTATAGTATCCATGAACGATGTATTTCATTTCTTATCTCCAAAAATTATAAATTATTATAAATACATATATATGGAATATATATGATTCATAAATCATGTTTTAAATTCTTTACATGATGAAATTATGATCTAACTAATAGAAACAATAAATAACAAGTCAAAACTTACTTGAGAGGACCAAGTAATTAACTTCTGAAAGTAGTCAGAATAATAAAGGGTTATTAAAAAACGGGTAATAAGATATTATAAGAAGTCAAAATATGATCTGAAATAAATTATTATGGTTCTTTTATAATTTAGTAATATGTTTTAAAATACTATACATGAGTATAAATACCACACAACAAAAAAGAAAGAATAAGGTAAGGGATTTCATCTCAATTTCATTTCATTGAGACATTTAGTAAGTTTATGTATCTAGTCTATATTATTTGGTGTATATAATACCATTTGACATGTTTTATCATTAATTTAATAATTATGAGGATATTATGAGACTATTTAATGTTATTAAATCCTTATAATTATGATTCAAATGTTTCAATGTGGTATGAGACACTTTGTAATATTTGAAGATTATTTTCCTCAAGATTTTTTTTCAAGGTTATTTCCATTCCTCAATGTCAACAATATATGTTGTTATAAATCATCTACTATGGAATAACTGATAAATCCATATACTTTATTCAATATGAGTATTTTATAAGGAATGTTTTTTATTTTGATTATTCGATATGAGGAATTCTTTGGACTGGTAATGATGGTGGAGCCTGAAATTTTTATATCCCCTCGATGAATAAATAGGTTCTCATGATATTAATAATTTGGAAAAATTTAAATGGTTTCTATCTATAGTTTTAAACATATTTTTAAAGGACTTGGAGATATCGGTTTTCATGTGTCATGTACATTACATACAATAATTAATCATTTCCTTAATTTTGATTGAGTTATTACTTATCCATAATATTTTTTTGTCGAAATATCTATGGATTAATTCTATACGTTGTTTATTGATTAAATAACAAGTGTTTCAATTTCGTACGTTTAAAATATGATTTTTATTTATCTATTTATTTGAATGGAATGTGTTATTATCTATTTGTCTTTCTATGTTGATTTATTCTCATTGTTTCATTATTAATTCTAATTTACTTAGTCTTACTGAGAATTTGAGCTCACCCTTATTATGTTTCCTCTCCATAGGTCATGAAGAAGAAATATTTGAATAATCTTTCAAGGATGTAGTTTATTTTATTTTACATTGTATAATGTTTTTATTTTCTATTTTCTATTTTCTAATGTATTAATGGTATCATGTACGTAATATAGATTTCCAAGACTGCTAAAATAATAGGTACTTCAGGATTTTATTCCTTATAATCATTCCAATGGAAGAAAATAATGTACCATCTTTGAGATTCTGGTGTTGGAGTGTTACAACCCCATCATGGTCTATATAATCCACTAATAGATGGATTCTATAGGTAATAACAATAGTCCAAATGTTTTTTTCCGTTGGCAGTCTCTATCCAGCCACGATAGGCCTTTAGAAAAGGCTTTTGGCGATCGCTAAAGAACTTTTTTTCAACTAGTAAAGGCTTGGAAAGTAAAATAAAAGTCTTATAAAGGTACATGAAATGAAACCCTTAATATATCAGATTACCTAACTGACCATGTCATTGTGATGTACACAAAAAATACTCAACATACGTTCATCATTGATTTAAAATGGGAATTAGATAAAAATTATGAATTTTATTTAATCAAACATGTGAGACGATATGTGAACAGACTAGAGGCCCATGCCATAAGTTAGATTTATGAATCCCATATTGGTCTTGAATCATTCATATCAAAGTCCAGGTCATGTTTCTGAAGATAGTGTATCAATTTTTATTTCTAGGTAAAAAGTTATATTCAATTCAAGATTTTATGATAATAAAGATAATAATAATAATGATAATAATAATAATGATAATAATAATAATAATAATGATAATAAGAATAATAATAATAATTTTATTATTATTCAGTGGATTAAGACGTGGTAGAGTGGTACACACCATTGGAATCCACATCCAATAGATCAAAGTTTGAATACTAATAGCCCCCTTGGGGAATTTAATATGCAGACAATGACATAGGAGATCACACAGATATTCGGTGACACGAGAGTGCCACAATTAGAGGTAAAGACCCATATAAATGGTCTCTAGGTCACTAGGACATCGGTGAAATCAATATAATAGGAATTCTATGAAATAATTCTACATTTGAAGGGGGGTTTGGGGAGTCCTTATGACCCTATATCTGTTTTTTCCTTTATTATAAATTTCGAGACCTTCAATGATGATTATTATTAATAATATAAAAATCTATATGTGTTTTATGTGTTGTTTTGATTGTTTATAATTTATAGGAAAATATTTCACTATTATTAATATAAAAATATATGTCATGAAAAGGGTAGTTTAAGGCACTCTATCAAATAAACATTTGACCCATAACACTTAATTTCAATTTATTAGTTTTAATATAAAATAATAAATCTTATATATAAAGTATAGGCAATGGAATCATGCTCACATCTAGATGCTCCCTCATGCCTCACCTCCCATGAACCTCTACCCATTACTCCAAGATGCATACAACATTTTTGCCTCCCATCCATATGCTTTATTTTATAATTCCATTTTATTATAATAATAAACTTTGGTTCATTAATTACCTATGAATGAGACTTTACAGAATAAGTTAGGTATTCTCCTGTTATGGCCTTTATTGAATGGCCATCGCATACCACATTCAACACCCCTGTGCCTACGATTATACATTTTTTACATCGCTAACAAGCCTTTCACAAAGCTTCTTCGCTTCACAATCCAGCATGTACCACTTCCTCTGTCGAGTGCCAATGCGCCCAACCATCTCCCCCTCATCAAACCCCAACATTGTTGTAGTATTTCCTCTCACATCAACGACCTTTGTAGCACTAATATATTATAAAATTTCAAATATTGGTCTATAAAATTACATTGTAGTGGTTAATTTTTCAAAAACACCAAAAAAATTAAAAAACAACTCATGTTTCATTGTCCTTGCCCCCTAAACCCATCTCAAAACACTACCACATATCATCATTTTAACATTGCACAAAATGGTCTTTAACAACACTAAAGAGAACTATTTTCCTAAGCACCATTTAAAGGAGACCTTTATCCACACTAAAAAGTGCTAATAACGATGGTATTTTATCAATTCTATGTTTATTGGTAAAAAAGTGAAACCTTTATTAGTGGTTTTGTTATCATGGATAAAGAAGGGCCTTTATCAACACTAAAACCAACATTGATAAAATTTCTACGGGTGTAGTGTGTTGTTTGAATTACAGCACATTCCAACAACAACTTGTATATATGGAAATTTCATAATTTCATTAAAATAAAAATTACACCACATATACATAAAAACACTATATTATAGAAATTTCAAATAATATTTTTTACAATTACATTGGAATTTTCTATCACAAAAATTAAAAAATATATATGTTTCATTATCTTTAGCACCTGCCCCCACTTAAAAAGAAAAATCATTGTATTAGTTTCCTAAAAACCACCCCAAATCAAGTAAAAGAATCAATTTATATAAGATATTGGTATGTTAATAATAAAAAAATCGAATAATTTAAATATAAAAAGAGATAATAAATGAATAAAATATTCATTTTAAATAAAAGGAAAATCTTAGAGTCATAATGGTTACACCATGTTTTAGATTGAGGAAAAACAAATTTTCATATGTCACTATTGACTTATGGATTGTTTTCAAAATGTATCAAATCAATCCAAATAGGATTTCTATATTTTGAGTATATCACTTGTATTTTTTAGTAAAATGTCATTTTAAAATTGAAAACACACACTTTGAGTCATACTAGTCACATCATGTGTTAGTTTGATGTGAGTCTAATTTCTACATGTCACAAATGACTTATGAATCATTTTCCTAAAACATATAGATAATCTGATCATGTTATCTCAGTTTTTCGTAAGTGACAATTGTTTTAAACTATAATGTCAATTTTAGACAGATAACAGACCCTTTGAATCATACTAGGCACACCGTGTATCTTATTGGGGTGTGAAAAATTCTTACATGTCAAAAAAAACTTATGTATCATTGTACTAAAGTATCAAAACAATATGAATGAGTTTGATCTGTTTTGAGTATGCCTCTAGTATTTTTTTCGAAATTGTAACTTTTAAATAAAAGGACACACTTAAATTCATACTGGTCACACCGTGCATCAAATTTAGGTGGATCTTATTCATACACGTCATAAATTATATATGGATTTTTTTCCAGAAGTATTGAATCAATCTGAATATATTTTCTCTATTTTGAGTATGTCACTTGCTTTTTTGGGTAAAATTTCATCTTAAATTGAAGACATGAAATTTAATTCATACCGATCACATCATATGTCAGTTTCATGTGAGGCTCATTCTTACACATCAAAAATGGCTTATGAATCGTTGTCTAAATGTATCAAGAGAATCAGAGCGTGTTTTCTCAGTTTTTAGTGAGTGACACTTGTTTTGAACTATAATATCAATCTTAGACTGATAACATACACTTTGAGTCATAACGAGTAGACTTTTTATCATATTATGGTTATAATGATTCCTACATGTTAAAATTGACTTATGATCATTTTCCTAAAGTATCAAAACAAAACAAATGGGGTTGCTTGGTTTTGAGTATGTCGCTTGTCTTTTTTCCAAAATGAAAATTTTAAATAAATAGACAAACATGGAGTCATACCCATTACACCATGCAATAGATTGAAGTTCAGCTGATTCATACATGTCAAAAATGACATATGGATCATTCTATTAAAGTATCAAAGTAGTCCAAATTCATTTACATAGTTTTGAGTATGACACGTTTTTTACTAAAATTTCATTTTAAAATGAAAACACACACTTTGAGTCAAACCAGACACATCATGACTTAGTTTTATATGAGACTAATTCTGACATGTGAAAAATGACTTGTGAATCATTTTAATAAATTATCATGACAATTGGAGGATGTTTTCTTTATTTATAGTGAGTAACACTTGTTAATAACTAAAATGAAAATTATAAATTAATAACATACACTTTGATTAAAAATGGGTGCACTAAGTTTCATATTGGGGTATGAATAATTTCCACACATAAAAAAATGACTTTTGGATAATTTTACTAAATTATCTAAAAAATATAAATGTGCTTTCTTAGTTTTGAGTATGTCACTTGTTTTTATACTAAATTTTCAATTTTAAATAAAAATACACACTTGGATTCATACTGGTCACACCATGTGTCAAATTGAGGTGTATATTATTCCTACATGTCAAAAATATCCAATAGATCACTTCTTAAAGTATAGAGTCATTCTGAATATGTTTTCTCAGTTTTGAGTATGTCAATAGTGTATTTTACTAAAATACTATTTTAAACTAAAAACATGCACTTTGAGTCATATTGTTCACATCATGTGTTTTTTTTATGTGAGACAAATTATTACACATCAAAAATGACTTATAAATCATTTTCCTAAATTACTACGAAAATTGGAGTGCGTTTTCACAGTTTTTAGTGAGTGACACACATTTTGAAATAAAATGTCAATTTTAAACTATTAATTGACATTGTGAGTTATACCAAGCACACCATGTAATAGATTGAGTTCCAACTGAAAACTACACATGAAATATGACTTATGGATTTTTTTACTGAAGTATCAAAACAATTAGAATGCTTTATCCAATTTTGAGTATGTCACTTGTGTTTTTTAAGAGAATTTAATTTTTAAATAAAAAGGCACACTTGGGGTCATACCGACCACACCATGTGTCATATTGAGGCGCGACTAATTCCTACACATCACAATTTAATTATGGATCATTTTTCTAAAGTATAAAAATAATACGAATATGTTTTCCCAGTTTTGAGTATGTCAGTTGTTTTTTTACAAAAATGTCATTTTAAACTACAAACACACACTTTTAGTCATACTATTCACATTGTGTCTCAGTTTTATTCCGGACCGATTCCTAAATGTCAAAAATAAATTAGGAATAATTTTAATAAATTATCAAGATGATACGGGTATGTTATCTCTGTTTTCAGTGAGTGGCACAAGTTTTGTACTAAGACATCAATTTTTTAAAAATAACGGACACTTTGAGTCATACCGGTCACAATTTTTTTTTCATATTGAGGCTTGTATAATTCCTAAACATCATAAATGGATTATATATATTTGAACTATAACATCAAAATAATCCAAATGTGTTTTCTTAGTTTTGAGTATGTCATTTTTAATTTTTAGAAAAATGTCAATTTTAAATAAAAAGATGCACATGGAGTCATACCGATCATACCGTGCATTGGATTATGGTGTAGATGATCCCTACACAACAAAAATGATTTATGGATCATTATCCTAAAATATCAAAAATAATCTGAATCTGTTTTCTCAGTTTTGAGTATGTCACTTTTCTTTTTTTACTTAAACATCATTTTAAACTGGAAACAAACACTTTGAGTTATACCGGTCACATTGTGTATCAGTTTTACATTATAATAATTCCTACACATCAAAAATTACTTAGGAATAGTTTTACTAAATTATCAAGACAGTGTGAGAATGTTTTATTGGTATTCAATGAGTGACATGTGTTTTGAACTAAAATGTAAATTTTAAAATAATAACAGCCACTTTGAGCCATACCGGGCACACCATATATCATATTAGATGTGGATGATTCCTAAAAATAAAAAATATCTTTTGAATTTTTTTCCAAAAGTATCAAAAAAATAAAAATTCATTTTATTGGTTTTGATTATGTCACTTTTCTTTTTACTAAAATTAATGTCAATTTTAAATGAAAAGTCACACTTGGTTTCATACTGGCCACACTGTGTTTCATATCAGGGTGTAGATGATTCCTATATGTCACAAATTAATTTTGGGTCATTTTAAAAAAGTTTCAAAATAATATTATTTTTTTATCATTTTTGAGTATGTGATGTGTGTTTTGAACTAAAATGTAAATTATAAACTTAAAGCATACAATTTGAGACATAACAAGCTCACTCTGTGTTAGATTGAGATAAGGTTGACTGATTATTTGATATCTGTTTTTATTTATACTATCTATAACAAAACTTAAAATAGAGAACATGTTTCATTTGGATGGAATAAGAAACCCCATGCTACCAAAAACACTTCACATTTCAGGTAGTATATGGTTTCCTCTTCCATCCAAAAGGAACATGTTCTCAATTTTATGGATTTTTTAAGATAGTTGAAAGAAAAACATGATATCCCAAAATATCTATGAATAAAACTAAATAAACATTAGATAAAAATGATAAATAAATTATATGAAAAAGAGTATATATAATGATGAAAAATTAAATAAATAAGATGTATGAATTCACCTTTTAATGATGTTTGTATAAATTCTTGACATGCTTCATTTCATCCATTATCTTAGTTCCATTTTCAAAGTCTAATATATCACGAGCATAATAAGATTAGAAAAAACCACCCCAAAATAAGAAAAATTATCCACCTCTATAATATTTTTTTTGTTACTAATACTATAATAAAATAAAATAAATTTAAATATGAAATAATACAAAAATAAAATGTCAATATTAAACTGAAACCTCACAATTGGTCATACCAGGTACACCATGTATCATATTAATGTATGGTTGATTCATATACATCAAAAATAATTTATGGATCATTTTTATAAATTATCAAAATAATACGAATGCATTTGCATAATTTTGATAATGTGACTTGTATTTTTTACTAAAATGTCATTTTAAGCTGAAAAAACTCACTTTCACCCATACCATTTACATTATGTCACTACAAAAAAGTGGATTTTACCAATAAAAATTTAGTGAACATTATATATTTGTTGGTAAAAATGATTAATTCCAACAGATATTGAGTTTTTTCAGTATTAATTTTAACTACCAATGATTGTTTTTACTGATAGGTATATCTATTGGTATAAATTGTCTAATACCCACATATCTTTTACCAGCAGTTAAATCTATTGTTTTTTCATATTAATACCACAATTTTTATACCAACTCATGAATATGTTATTAATGCCTATTATTAATAACAAATATTTTACCTTTAAAAGGTTTGTTCCGATAAATTGTTTTATAAACAAATGTTATACAAATAATTGAATATATATATATATACCAACAAATAATTGCTTAATAAAAATAAATACTTATACATTGAATTAAAATAATTTTTAAATAAATTTTTTTTTAGAAATTGTGTGTATCTATTAACAAGATACCCATGTTTTTTTAAACTCACACCTGATTAACATTCAACTCACCAATGAAGGAAAAAATAAAGGATTATAGTGTCCAAGGACCTATTATAAATATATTTTTATTATTATAATTCATCTTATAAGAAAACACCAATACAAATAATTTTAATTCAATTCTAAATAATTTTTTAAAAAAATTTAAAGAAAATGAGAAAAATAAATAACATTCAATTTAAAAATATTAGCATTTAGAATGAATATAAAATATATTTTCAATAATAATAATAATAATATGTAAAAACATAAAATAGGGGCTTAACCCTAATGATTTTATTGAACACCCTCCATCGCCTCCCCTACCACCGCCTCCCCACATTCAGCCTCTCCCACCACAGCCTCCCGGTATTCCGCCTCCCGCATTCCACCTACCCTTCCACTACCTCCGAGAATTCCAAATACCCTGGCACTACCTCCCCACATTTCACCTCCCCGCCCAACAACTCCCTATGTTCTACCTCTTCTTCCACCGCCTCCCGGTGTTCTGCCTCCCCATGTTCCGTCTCCTTGCATTCCGCCTCCTCGCATTTCGCCTCCTCGTGTTCGGCCTCCCCGCATTCTGCCTCCCTGCATTCCGCCTCCCAGTGTTCCGCCTCCTGGCGTTCGACCTCCCCGAGTTCCACCTCTCGGCTTTCCACCTCCCCGCGTTCCGCCTCCCCACATTCCGCCTCCCCGCGTTCTACCTCCCTGCATTCCGCCTCCCCGCATTTCGCCACCCCTTTCACCACCTCCCTATGTTTTCCTCACCTGTCACTGCCACACAATGTTCTGACTCCTCAATTTACACCTCCTTGTGCTCCGTCGCCCTTTCCATCACCTCCATGCGTTCCACCTCCCTGTGTTCCGCCTCCCCACCTTCCAATCACTATCATCCTTAATCCTCCACTTGCGCCATTGCTTCATGTTCTTCCTCCTTGGACAATCATTTCCACCCCAGATATCTTATCTACTTCCATGGATTCAATTCCCCATCACTCACAAAGACTAGAAGCACAATAAATGACCGAGGAGCGCGAAGATGTTGTTTGGTGGATGTTTCAAATCATTAACCCCCTCAATTGTTTATCTTGTACAATATAATATAGTTTTTGGTTTAGAAATGTATTTGTAGATTGACATCAAGTGATGTCCCATCCTTTATTATCCCTTTTTTCTACTCCATAACTCACAGATTATTACATCAATATATTGATTAGAGGAAGGGGTGCAATCATCAAGCTTCATTTCAACAACAAGGAGCATCTTTCAATTGAGGAAAAAATCCAAGGTTCACCATCATTTATCTTTATTAGACACATCAATGGTATGGTTTACAGTCTTTGGATACTCAAACCCTAGATGTGAGGACTTTAAATCATATTATTGATATTATCTATATGATGGTTTGGCCTACCGAATGAAACTTCATGGAATAGTTTCAATCCTAGCGAAAATGGGTTTTATCATCATTATTGGGATGTAGTATTGATTCATACTTACGCTTCTAATTCATCAATCCAATATAGGGGTTTTCTAATGAATATGAAGGATGAATTTTCCAGGTCATCTATAATTGTAGTGGATAAGATCTTCATGGGTTTAGATTTATAATTGTGAGTACCCTTGATTGTTCCAGAAAAGATTCATCCCATACATTCTAAAACATGTGAGAATAATTTTTTTATTACCGTAGAATCTTGATTTCAGGATTTTAATTCCATACTTAAATGGGTTTTTTAAATGGAATGTGATGTTAATCACTTATGGTGAAGAAGTGAACCTTCCTTTAACAACTGGGGCTTGTTTGGAGTGTTCATTTTGATTCAAGATGTTTATGATAGGGGATTAGGTGGTACTCATATTATATTCAAATGAGGCAATTGGGGGGCATTGTCATTAAAACTATGTTTCAATTGTGCATTATACTATATAGAATCACGTTATGCATGCCTTTAATTACTGGGCATTGCACTTTCCACACATGATGCATCGAGATTTACTATAGGATAAGGTTTCATTGGTGATCACTTGATTTAATTAATGTAGATGTATTTTTCATATTGGTTTCATGGTGTTATGAATTATTAAAAACTATAAAAATATCCTTGGGTTATTTCCTTGTGTCTTCTAATATTATTTTTGGTGGTGCCTATTCAAAAATAATTAAAACACCTGAATTCATAAAAATTCATTGAAAATGTTTTTGAGAATCCTTTTTTGACACTCAGCTTTTTTTAGGGATGTCTTACTCTAATACATATGCATTAATTCATGTTTGGTGGGTCTCTTTTTTTTGTGTGCTCTATTTTATAGAAGGAATCCACTGCGAATCTGGCCAGAGAGGCCATTGTTGTCTGTATTTGAGATCAAAGGAGGCATAACTGCTACTATCAGGTCTGATGTTGAGCTGCTGTTGAACCTAGATAGAGGAGGTATCCTACTACAGACTCTCGCATTAGATGGGTTTTTTTTGACTCAGCTCAGATTTTTAGAGGTTATTAGTTACTTCTTAGGATGCTCAATGTTTAGTTTAATCATTTAAATGCTAGATGATTGATAGAATGTTAATTCTATGTCAGCCCCTTCCCATCTCTTCACTTCATCCTCACCCAACACTCCAAGTCTATCCACATTATACTCCCAGCGCACATCAAATTACACTAGACCAAAACTTCCCACCCCACTTCTCAAACCACTTCAATATCACTTTATCCAAAGACTAGCCCAAAACAAAACCCACCTCTACTACAACCATTCCATCCCTAAAATAAACAAGGATTATCTATATAAATATATCCCTTAGTAAGCCTTTGCATCCCCTGATAACTCTATTAAAAACAATGCCTGTAACATATATTACAAACCAAACACTCCTACCTATAATTTTGCCTTAATCCCAACCAAGTAGCCCCTTCCCAACCAACCACAATATCCAAGCCCAAAAATTTAGCTCCCAACTAGGTTTCCCAATAACCAGACCATTCCATCACTGTCACCAGCCCTTATTCCCCTCTAACTCATCCCACCATTCCACTTAAACATGACCCACTACAAATTCATATTCCAACCCTAATCTCTAATTAACAATTCTACAGTGAAGTTACGCTAAACTCAATCACAAGGTCACATGGTCACATGGTCACATGGCTAAACAAGAATGAGAAATTAGGAATGAAATTTGGTGGATTTATGGTAGGTAATTTCTTGGAAATCCTTTTTATAGGACCATATACACACTCAGGTCTTGAACATGATATTTATCTCCAATGAGGCTTCGAGCAAAGAATTTGATCATAGTGTCACACAGAAGAACAATAGAGTTCTAATTAATGGTGGATTTGGAGCAAAAATGAAGGTAGGGAATCCTATTTATTGGTTCTTCAACTCTACATGGAGTCGGTAAGTAGGATTCATCAACATCTTTATGGTAGTGGGCATAAAAGATAGCCTCCCAATTTTCTTATTCCTTAGACTTGCTTGCACCTATTTTTATATCTTAATATTTTAACCACTAGTAGTAATTATAATCTTTTTCCTACTTTATTTTCCTGAATTTTCCATGGACATTAGACTGAAATCATACATTCCTATATTGATTGTCCATAAGTACCAAATCTGTGTCATGAAGTGCTAGTAAAATTATTTGTGACTTCAATGTAAACTCATCTCTTTGACTTTGTTTTTGTGTGTCGAGTTTTCATGAGAGGTTTATACTCAAAAAGTATCAGTTTGGATAAGGATAAATTTATAATGACATCATACCTTGAGTTTTAACTATTATTTTCACATGGATGACTATTGTAGAGATTAATGAACTCATATAATTTGTTGCTATCATCAGCTCTTCCTCTTTGGTGCCACGAGTTAGAGTTAAATAAATTCACTATATATATATATATATTTTAATGGGTTGAAATTATGGTATCACGGTCCCTTATTGTAAAACTATGTATATTTATAAAGGAATATTTTGGTCATATTTATTTTATATTATATATATTAAAAGAATTCCCTATTGGTGTGCTTGTGTAGGTTCTGTGGTGGGTTTGTGAATGTTTTCCCGGTGTACCAGGCAATGAAGACTGCTTGAATTCAGGTGCGCATTTCCTTAGTCGCACACACACAGATTGATGACTCTGCTACTATTACGCACACAAAAGTATATAATAGTAGTATTCACACACAAACGTCTATGTAATAGTAGCAGCCACATAGTCTGTAGTACATTATATATATTGGTAGCAGAGTCATATACAAACATCCGTACTCTACCAAGATATACGATAAGTGATTGTAATATGATTATTCTAATACATTGACTCTACTGTTATTACAAAGAATGTAATATGATTTTCTATTCAATAGAGCTTCTGATACTTTGTATTTCAATTGATGCATTTCACTTTCTTCTGGATTTGGTGTTTATTGATTTGATTAGGCTACATCAATCCCAATCCGAGCCTACATGAAGGAGGTTCTACCATTTCTGATGTGTTTTTGAACTCTCAAGATAATGTATTTTTATATTGGGTGAAAAATCAACATCTTTCACGTGGATTTTGCAATCAATGTAGTCAATTATCCTCATATTTTCTATTGATCTATCTTCTTGAGGCTTTTGGATTAATGCTTATAATATTTATACAGTGAGAATTCTGGAAATCCAATCTGTTTGAAAATGTGTCAGAGCTGTGCATTCCAATTTGAGTAATTTTTTTGTTTTTTTTTATTTTTTTAATCGAAAAATTGATATAAATCAATTAAATAATTTCACCTATTCTTTATAATCATACCAATATATGGTTGTGGAAAACAACTACGAATTCACACACATAAATCTATAAAAGCACGCACATAAAGCTATCATATACTTACAAGAAGACTCTCTAGATTGAAATAAAGTGTTTTTTAACATTATAATAACAAGAACAATAAAACAAAAATGATGGGAATTTGTTCACTAGTCATTTGAAATTTATGAAAGTATATGTTTTTTTGTAATCATGTGCTATTGAATTATTCAGTTCTTATTATACTAAAATGTATTTCTTCTTTTTTATCCTACATAATTATGCTTATCTAATTTCATCCTTTTATATTTATCATGGAATCTTGGATTATTAGTAAGAGAAATACAAAAATATTGTTGAAGGATTATATAGATGATCAGATATGAATTATCTTTTTTTAGGTATGCTTGATTGTTATTAAAATGTTTTCATGTTTATATATTTCAATGTTATCATGTTATAAGATTATATGTTTCTATATTTATTGTTTTACAAATTTTTAGGATACATGTTTCCAAGCTTCAGATTCCATGTTTGTAAATTGAAGGATGGGTTTACAAGATATTATGTTTTATGTTCAATATTTTGTAGTTTGTGGGAGCCCATGTATGAAAAAATATGTTTGTAGGTTTTTACAAATAGGTTTATAGGATTTCAAAAATAGGTTTCCAAAAATAGGATTGCAGTTTTTACAAGAAGGGTTTCACAAATAGGTTTTCAGGTTTTCACAATTATATTTTTATTTTGTGGGAGCCTATGTATGCCTATGTTTTCACAAACAGATTTTCAAAAACAGGTTTTCACAATCTCATTCTCCCCCAAGAGACATGGTTTTTAATAATTTTTATGTTCAATAGTTTATAGTTTTCCCAAGCAGGTTTGTAGGTTTATATTTCTCTTGGTTATGTGTTTCTATGTTTCCGGTTACAAAATTACATGTTTTCTAATTTGTATGTCATCTAGTTAAAATTTAATTGTTTGTGGGATGCAGTTTTGTAGGTTGGTAAGTTATAGGATTGTAGTTTCAATGATTATTGGTTTACATGTTTATAGGTAAGAATAATATTGATTAGTGGTTTACAATTTTATAGGTTTTATAGTTTAGGTATATATGTCTATAGTTTTACAGGGTTTTCAATTAATGTTTTTTTATTTTTAGGACTATAGGTTACATGTTTTCATCTTGAAATATGAAGGTTCATCTTTAAACTACAAACCTTACAATATTTAGGTTCACATGTTCATATTTTGCAGTTTTGAACCATTCTAAACACATCCATGAACTTGTGACTTCATCCATGTTTCTAGCATTGATTCACTCGTTAAAGATCCAGTTTCTGGTAAGAGGAGGTATGCCCATTACCCAATTAATGGATTCTTAAAAGTTTATATGTTAAAATGTTTCATTATCACACATTTCTTGATCTTTTACTCTCTTGAAGCTATAATTATACTATTAAGATCTGGGCAAAGGATGGTGACAGCGATGATTGGCATTGTGTTCCAACATTTGGTCCACTGACTAGAAAAATCTGATATCATGGGTACTTTGCAAGTTATTATTTCAAACCTAATTCCATGTATTATTATTTTTCTAAATAAAATGCTATCTTTTAATGTTTATTTCTTTGTTGTGCAGGTATAACCTTTATTGAAAGTAAACATTAAGTTAAACACAAATGCATAAATTTCAACAGAAAGGTTTATTTCTTATTATACAGGAACAAAATTTATCTCTATCATGTAAGCGTATTTCTATCACTTTTCTGTGTACCAATTTCATATGATTTATTTTATCATATGTTTGTGCATAGACTGGAGATAGCATGGATGGGGAATAAACCAGAGCTGGCATAGACTGAAGCTGGCATGGCTGGGCTAGAGTTGGAGTTGGCATGGACTGGAGCAGACATGGATGTGGCTAGATCTGGATGAGCTATAATAGACTAAAGCTATCATGAATGGGGCTAGAGCTGGCATGGATGGGCTGGTTCTGGAGATGACATGGATGAGTTGGAGCTGCTGGTGCTAGAGTCGCTAACGATGATGGGTTGGAGTTTTTATGGTGGTTGATTCTTTGGGGGGGGGGATCTAGTGGGTGGGTGGGGGTGGGTAGGGCTATCCAGAATTATGGGGCAGAATTGTGGAACTATTTTTGTGGGGATCCAAGAGGTTATGCTTGAAATAAATTTATTTATTAATATAACTAATTCTTTTCTAATTTTGAAAGTGTTAAAATAATATTCTATTTAATAATTAAAACATATGTATTATATATGATAAATTAATAAATACAATATAAAATTTTACTGGCAATAAAGATTTATAATTTTTATTTAAATATAATTTATATACAAATATTATATATTTGAAATATTATTACCTACAGATAAATTTGTCACCAGAATTTGTTGCTAAACATTTTAACCAACATATATACTATCTATTGGTATTATTATAATTGTGGTAGAATAATTTTATCTCTCACAAAAACATTTAGTGAAAGAGATTTTACAAACAGTTTAGTGATATAGACATATATGTTGGTAAAAAGATTTACCAACAGAAAATGCAATTTTACCAAAAGATATGCCCCTGTTGGAAAAAGTGAAATGTTTTGTAGTGTGTGTCATTTTGGTTTGAGAATGATTCCTTCACGTCAAAAATTAATTAGGAATCATTTTCTTAAATTATAAAGTCAATCAGGGCATTTTTTCTTTATTTTTAGTAAGCGATACATTTTTTGAAATAAAATGTCAATTTTAAATAGATAACAGAAACATTGAGTCATACAGAGAACACCGTGTATTAGATTGAGGTGAGGATAATTCCTACACAACCCAAATGACTTATTGATCATTTTCCAAAATTATCAAGATAATCCAAATTTGTCTTCATAGTTTTGAGTATGCCGCTCTAATTTTTACTAAAATGCCTATTACACTTAAAAAGGACACAAATGGAGTCTTACCAGTCATAATGTGCATTAGATTGGGGTGAGGATAATTTCAACACATCAAAAATAATTTATGTATAATTTCACTAAAGTATCAAAACTATCCAAATAAAATTTATTAGTTTTGATTATGTCACTAGTGTTTTTTACTTAAATGTAATTTAAAAAAACACACACATTGAGCTATACCTATCAAATCATGTGTCAGTTTGACATGAGAATAATTCCCACACATCCAAAATTTCTTATCAATCATTAACCTTAATTATCAACATAATTTGAGCATGCTTGATCTGTTTTAAGCATGTCAAGTGTCTTTTTTAAATAAATGTCAATTTAAATTAAAAACTCACACATTGAGCCATACCAGTTACATCATGTGTCAGTTCAATATGAAAATGATTCTTACACATCAAAGACGACTTATTATAAATTTAACTAAATTATCAAGACAATCTGAGTGTATTTTTTCATTTTTCATCAAGTGACAGGCATTTTGATCTAAAATGTTGTTTAAAACGAAAAACATAAACTTTGAGTCATACCAGTCACACCTTGCATAAAATTGAGGTGAAAAAGATTCATACATGTAAAAATTGAATTATGGATCCCTGTTTTAAAATATCAAAATAATTAGAATGAATTTTATTGGTTTTGAGTTGGTGATGCATTTTTTCAACTAAAAAGACAATTTTAAACTAAAAACACTCAATTTGAGTCATACCGAACACCTTGTGTATCACATTGAGGTGTGGTTTTTTCCTACCTATCCCAAATAAATTATGTATAATTTTTCCTAATGTATTAGATAAAAATGATAATGAATATAAACTAAAAAATCAGATTAAATGATAACAAAATGAACTAAATATGTAGTAGGTTTTCACCTTTTCACGATTTCTGTATACATTCTAACACCAGTAATTCTTTCCGTTCATTTCTATGAAAATATATTTCCACTTGTGAATACGATGACTGCAAATAGTCTTGGTGGTACTGGAAAAAATATAAATAAATGATCGATATATATTTTAAATGAAATTGTAATAATCTTTGAAAATAGATCTTCGGGGATGCTAGATGGTTAATGGAATATGATATATTTGATAAACTTGCAATCATAATTACCAAAATATTTTCCATTAGTTTTTTCAGACACTGTAGAAACACTGCAAACAATAAAAAATATTTTTTATATATGTTTTGATAGTGAAATATTATTATATATACCCTAATACTTATCCACCTGTATAGTTTGATAGGCTCCTTGTATTCAAGGCCTATCATTAGGTAATGATTTTGAAGATATTTAAACACTTACCTATCATAAAATAATTTTATTAAAAAATAATATTAAATATATAAATAGAATTTTAGTTGTAAAATGTTGCATGAAATGTATTAAAAATTGATAAACTTCATCATGTGTGGTTGTTTTTAGGTATCCATGCATTATGTCTATAAAATAGATACTTGGAGTATCCAAATTGATAGAATTAGTAACCAATGTTTCCTAAAAAACAAAAAGGAACAAGTAATGAAATTAATGAAAATATATTTTGTATAATTAAATTATAGAGTTTTACCCCTATATTGTGGGTATTAAGAAGAGTCTATCAATTGTATGTTTTCTTTCAAACATTGTGAATAGCTTGTCGGCTAATACTTCAATTAGATTTGGTTTTAATTTGAATTCTTGGGAAAAAGTGATGTGAGGACTAATGAGTCTAAGATACTATTCATAGTTTTTTCCCTTAAAATAGTATTCATATACATACCTACAAAAAATATGAATCATATTATTTTATAATTAACATAATAAATATGTTATTGGAAAAAAATAATGAAAACAAACCTCATGTATACAGTTACAACTGAGATTTCAATCCATTCATGTGTGGGGATTTCATTTACATTATCATGACCATTATATCCTGTTATGGCCTATACAAAATTTTTTTCTTCACAATCATCTATAGTTGTAGCACCCTTTTCTAACGTTGTATCCACATGAACCATTCATGTTAGTAAATGTAGATGTAGAATGAGTGGGGTAAAGTTTAATTATTAATATCTTTTTTATTGGCTGGTTTATCCTTTAGATTGATTTGAATTGACCTTCAATTTCACCCCTTCCCATTGTACGTATGTAATAACATTATTTTATTAATACATTTTTCATCAATTATTAAAGGTTTTTTAGAAAAAAATAAATAGGAAATGAATACCTCAATATTAGCATGTTTTTAACAAGATCTAACTACAGTTCTATGAATGTTCCTAGTAGATTTCTCGACCATATGAATATTTTCATCATCAAGTGGAATAGGTAGCTTCGTGCTCAGCTCATAAGCTATGTTAATTTCCACTATCACATGACTTATTGGATGTTATCTGTTGTGTTTAATATAGTATTGTATATTTAAAATGGTAGACCTCACATTAAAGAAATCAGTGGGTGTTGATAGATATAAATTACAATAATTTTCACCATATAGAATATTAGTACAGGAAAGGTATCACCATCTACCTGATTTACATTTCATAGAAATAATTATGACCATATTGATTACCTCTTCTAAACACCTATTTGAGAGGATTGGATTTCCTCAATGATGGTGGGGGTAGGGGATGGGTATCTTCATGCAGTGGTTGTTCATGAGTTGTTTCTTCTCCTTAAATACTTCCCATGCATTCTCTAATAACTCTGATTGATAATTAAATTATTCTTCAAGAGTATCTAATCATTCTTTAAACTCTTCCATTTTCTTATCTTTATCCCCTGTTCATTTTTCTTCACAAAATATTTTTGGGGTGACACCAAAAAACCCACACATTTAACGTATACATACTATTTTTGCCACATCAAGGACATTTATAGTAGTAGTTAATTGGGTAAATATGATGATGAATCTTGTGTCTAAGTATGATAAACAATATAAGAATATATGTAGCCATTATTATGTTATACTGATTTAATGATGACATATTTTTATTATATAATACTTACACATGCATCCCACACTTTTGGTTTGTTTTCAACTATTGTTATCCCTTATTTATTTACACATGCCTTCTTCTATAGAACATGATATGGGATGGATGTGGATTTCCATTTCAATTCATCAATCTACATTTAAACAACGTAAAATAATTATCTTGTTGTTTCATGTCATATAAAAGTATTATTGTAGATTTAAAATGTGTATGATTTTTTCAAGTGAATCATACCCCATATTTGCTTTATGGTTGGGGTACATTAGTTTTGTTTCCTATTTCTTATTTCTAGTACTCAAATTATATTTCATAAATTAAAAATTCTTAATGAAAGTTTTTAATACATGTATTTTCAAGCAATGTATTACCAGTCACAATGTACCTTAAAATATTTCTCTCCATGAAGTCAAATAAATGCATCCCATGACTCTTGGCTAATCAGGTGTGCATACATCTATGATGTGTGTAGGTTTATTTTCCCTTCAACATGTTTGAGAAAAATCTTTGTAAGAATTGTGTGAAAGCCTCTATGAGCCTTTACATCAAGCAATAATAAAAATTTAATTTTAGATTCATCTACTATAAATGAATTCTATAAGGGACAATGAAGAGTCATTCAACGTTTTATTAATATTTTTAGTAAAATAAGAAACATATATATATTAATGTTACCATAATATCTTCCCAAATCAGTGTCTTAAGTGTGATCACAACATTTTTCCACCAATATATATCAATCGACACACACTACTGAGTGGTGAGCCCAAAGATACTACTCAGTATGTTATTGTTGTGGTCTATAGCCTGGGAACATGAATTCCATCTAACCTTGAATTTGATTATTTTTTATTGCTTTAATAAATTTATCTAATGCTGTCACGCTATGCCGCTGCTGTTTTTTCTAGGAAACTGGTTTTTCACTATCTTTAATTTCTTTGGGTTTAACATCACATATATTTTGTTCCTTTAGATTGAAAGAATCAACATGTGAGGAAGGTTTTTGTTCATATGTATTGGGAGTGCTAGAAAGTTGAGAAACCTATTGTTCCTCAGGATTGGGAGAACAAAACATGCAAAAGATATTATCTAAATAAATGGTTGAACATTTAATTTATATTATGTAAATACAATAGTGAACACATAACAATATGATGTAAAGTAATTTATATTACAAAAAATATATAACCTGATTATTGAACTCTCTTTTTAAATGGTTTAAGAGATTTGACCCCTCTATCAAGTATAAAAAACCTTCATTATTCTCTCCTATGAAATATAATATCCCGTCTGCATTGAGACCACTATGAAATTATTTTTTCATCCTAATAAAAGGTTCATTATCATCTGAATTTTCCATTTTCCCTTCATTAGTATGGTCAATAACATAACAATTGAACACTTTTGGTTTAAAAGATATGGAATATAAGATACTTGTACTTCCTGTGATTCCATTATAAAAGTATTATCTATGTACCCTTCCTTACAGAAATACACATTCAAAAATCCCAATTAATCTATTTTAACAACACCCATATTATCATCCCACTTGCAATGAAAAATCACCACATGGAATTTAACATAATCCAACACCCATATCTGTTTGATGATACCAAAATTGGACATATTCACATAACTATATACAAGTATCACTTCAACCATAAGTGTAACTACACTATTCTTCATGGTATTAAATTTATGATGTTAATTTTTAACATATAATAATTAATTACAAAACCATTAAAAGATAATACAAGAACACTTGTTCATCTGGGTAGTCATCAAATTCATTCTAAAATTGAATTAGTATTTTTAACTGACTCCTTAAAAACATGGTCTTGAAACCATCCTATAAACTATTAATTATGTGTTTTTGATATCCATATTTCATCCATTAATAGATTCAAATGCCTAAGAATTTCATTGTGGGTTTAAACATATGGGAAAACCTCTATACTATTATGAAAAATGAATAGGTGGGCCTACTCCTTGTCTATAATAGTGATTGTAACAATATCTATTATAGAAATTCCTTCAGCCACATGTCACATAGTGTGATGATATTTAGTTAGATAAATGTTTTCCACACCCGATAGGTATTCGGTACAAAATTCAATGGCTTATCAACAATATATTGCTCCATAATAAAACTTCTGGTAGACTTCAATTTTTGATATACCCCTTAAAAATCTTCATATACCATTCAATGGGGTACATCCATCTATAATTTATAGGACCACATAATAAAATCTCTAAAACCAAGAGAACCATAACATAAACCATAATATATAAGAATTCTAGCAGGAAGAACATTTCCAATTAACTTAATATGATGCCAAATTAAATTTACATAGATTCAAATTTCATTGGTTCTATAACATTTCTGTATATTGTTTTTCCAAGGAAACAGAGTTTGGTAAATTAATTATGGATATTATAGAAAAAAAAATAAAATTTAAAGTTACAAACATTAGATATTTCATCAAAACATAATTGTAATGTGATTTCAAACCCTTTAAATTTGAATAAGTCATTGACATGATATTCTTTAAATTTTTTGAATACCCCTATCAATCCTTTACACAATTCAGGATGTTGAAAAACTGATATCTCTCCTACCTAGAAATACTGTGAGTAGTTGGAAGAAGAAAACTCTATATTTCCACAACCTAGCCTTAATTCTGAAATTTTATTTTCTTGTTTATTTATTAATTTTCCATTGACACTATCACATATATTTTTTCAACATGTATAAAATCAATAAAATTACCTAATACAAACGATTTTAGTATGGTAATTAAAAAACTACTATATATTTTCAACTAGTTTTCGTAACAATTTTTGGAAAAATATTTCCCTAATATAGTGTCCATATCTTTTAATTTCACAAAAAGTTGATCACCTATTAGTGGAGGGAATATATTACAATCTTCTAAACTCCCATCAAATGATGATATCCAAGATCAGTACTTATATCACCACCATAGAAATATGTGATGTCCTAGAAACACTATATTTGATGAATGTTTCAACCTAATTTTTGTGTACCTTGTTCAAAAATAAAACACCCTTGAGTTCCTTTATTTTTATATGTCGACAAATTTTCATAAGTAGGGAAGTCATTTATCGACCCATACAACATGGATATCAACATGAAATATTCATTTTTGTAAGAATTATACAATATGAAACTTGAATCTCATAGTAATTTAAAATATCTAATAAATGGATCCAAAGAAATATCAATATCATTAGTCAGTTGTTTTGGTCCTGATATAAGAAGAGATAACATAATGTATTTTCATTTCATGCATAACCACAGTGATAAGTTATAATTTACCAACATAACTAGCCATGTAATGATAGTTCTACTTTGAAAACCAAAAGGATTCACTCCATCTATAGATAGTGCACAAAGAAGGTTTCTCGGATCATTTCAAAATTCAAGATACTCGTGATCAATTATATTCCATTGAGTAGAGTCTTCCATGTGATAAAGTTTTCCATCTTCATTTATTCTAACTATGTGCCACATCAATTTCCTTATAGTATCCTCAATTATATATAGGTTTCAAAACATTTTAATGACTGTAATGTACTATAGAACTTTCATAGAACTAAAATAATATTTATTATTTCAATAATCACCATAGTTTGGGAATTCATTAAGTGATTTTTATCCTTAAAAAATTGCATAAAATTATTTTGAAGAACATGAATTCTTTCAGATATCATACCCATTGAACATAGAATTTATTTAGCATCATATGTTTGGCTAGGAGGCTTGTTATATTCTGGGAGAATATCATTCTGGAGAGAAATTAGTTTATTAACATGGGTGTCACTCCATCCATTTATTTATTTTAAATTATACAGCTTCAGTATGGACGATAATTCTCTATATTTAGTGAAACCAGTATATAATGGTGTCATTTGAAAACTTTTTAACATCTAAAATAATTTTGGACAATCATGAAGTTCATCTTCAATAGTTATTTTCATTTACTAAGTATGATCTTCATCATCATTCAAACCTATAATCATAGCCTCGATACAATATTCTTCATTTTCCACACTTGTTATCATATCTAATGATCCATAAAATAAAGATTTATCCTAGTCAGTATCAATATTAACTTTCTCCCTATGTTTAGTACAACATTTATAAATTCAATATATTCTATGACAGATCAAGTGTTCTTACAACTCATCTAGACTAATTAGTATTGAATAAAAAATTAATAAACACAGAAAAAGGATTTTAGAAGGTTCTTATGCATGATATTTTTCATACTTGATGAAATCCTTTACCCCATTATCATTCTCTTTTTTCACACAATTGAAATACATCCATTTTAAATTCATATCCATGCTATTTGATTTGGTAATATTAATGTTAAAATAAATAAATAAATACACAGAATGGGCCTTTCAAATAAGAGGAACCCAACATTTGAATGTTTCCAAGAGTTTTATCATGTATTGAAGAAAATGGGTAATTGAATTTAAAAAAATAATTAATCCACTAGTGGTAGGGATTATCTCCTAAATTCATCCAAAATGATCACTGGTATCAATCCTGGGATAAATACTTCTCAAAGTAGTTAATGAAACATAGGTGCATGTCCAGAAGAGACTTGGGATGAGTCTCAGGTAAAAAGATGAAATAATAACTATTCAGAAGATGAAGTTGACGAGGATGACATATTTATCTTTAAATCTAAATGTTTCCTGACTAGGGAGTTAATGAAGTACTGGAAATCATATAGTATTTTTCTTTTTAATGTTAAAAAAAGAAGAAGTGAAAATCTAATCCCCACATGGGAATCCTTGATCACTGCCATCGTAATAAAGATCATCTAGATGGTCTTAAATGCACTCATGCCAAGACGACCATTTTAGTTTCACCATTCAAAGTAATCCTTTTGTTAATCCATGGAAAGAAAATAGATTTTTGTCCAAGGTCTGAATTTCATTAGCTCGTAGCTACACTTGAGGCTATAAGAAGGCTTATCTAGATGGTCTTACATGAACTAATTCCAAGACAAAAAATTTAGTTTCAACTTTAAAATAAAGCCTTCAATTACACCATGAAAAGGAAAAATATTTTGGTCTGTGGAATGAAATTCAGTAGCTCATAGATTTCTGTGAGGCCAAGGATTTGGGAGTGGGGTTATGATGGATATGTTCTAATTAAGGATTCTGTTTGATGGAAAAAGAGTATGGTTTATGTTTTTTGTCAATAATCACATAGATGATTAAAAGTTTTGTAATGAAATGGATCATATAGTTCAATTAGACAATAATGATCAAGGTGACATCATTTCCTAGTGTTTTCCAAATTTTTTGGTCCAAAAATTAGAGAATGGTGAAAAGTGGTGTTGGAAAAGGAAGGTGCACACAAGATTGAAGGTCACTTAGAAACATGTGTGCAAAGAATGTTTTGGTATAATCTATTCCAAACATGGAAAATGAAAAGGGTGTGTGGAAGATTTAAATGTTCACAATAATGAGCTTGTACAGAAGAGATTTACGCACAAAATGCAATGCCAAAAGGGGTTTTTCATTCTTAGAGAGAATGTTATGCCCATATATAAAGATGTGTTAGAATCTTACATTTCTGGTTATTGAGGCCTATAAATTTACAGCTACCACTACTCAATATTAAGAACCTTTCAATAAATATCAGGTTCCTCTACCATGAAAAATAATAGTGCATGGATGAGATGTAGAATGAAAATATTACATGAAAAGCATTTCTTTAGTCTAAAAAGACCAAGTGAAAATTATGGTGAAAATTTAGGGAAGATAAGGGGTGAACATAAAATTTGGTTTTTGTGAAATCCATCTTACGCAAAAAAATAAAATCTTGCGCGCAAGAGTTGTTATTGTGCACAAGTTCCAGTGGGTTCCTCTAACAAGGTTTGAATATCCATTTTTTCTTTGTTCAGTGATTCCAAGTCCATATTTTTGGACTTCTATGCAAGAAGGGTCTCATAATTGACAGTCATAGAGACTAAAATACAAACTTGTTTAAGATTCCTTCAAGTCGATAAATTGAGTTAGACTTCACCCAAGGAAGGGAACAAGGGGGAGTCGACAGAAGTGTTCTAAGAGATGCAATTTTTTATCCCTAAAACCATGTAATTGTAGTGTTCTTAGAATAGAGTGACTATGTATGGACTCTTGTATTCCAAAACTAGTGAATATTAGTGGATTTAGGAATGACCGACACACTGTCGGTGTATGCTCCTTGGACTACCCCTTAGCGGTGAACCAAGTAAAACTGTTGTGTTTCCTTTCTACATGTGAATGTTTGATTGCTGATTGAATCTATCATACAAGATTAATGAGTTAATACTAATTTTGAAATAATATTCATCGTATTAAATGAAAAATTGGACACCCTGATTCACCCCTCCCCTCCCATGGGGTTTTGGGGGTCATGAAAGTGCTATTAGAGGGAAGGTTAACGTATTTTGGATTCCCTAAAGTAAAGTTATTCTCATTTAAATATTTTAGGTTCTCTCTTGATTCAATAATTATGTTCATTTCTAATGAATATCTAGTGTAGATTTTTCTATCCAACAAGACCATGATGAACATGAAAAAAAAGAGAAGATATAGTTGAAAAAGTACCTCTTATCTAAAGAAGAGGTAGTATTTGGTTCTCCATTACTTTCTTAAAATGAAGATATTTTAGGCCTAGAATGTAAAGAGTAGGTGTCTTAGGTTTCCAGAAATGATAAGGACAACCTTTCTACCTCATTTAAATAAAAATATTCGAGTGATCAGGTGGTATGTGATAGAACCTTTGAATGTTTTCCTCAGAATAAGACTTCTAGAACAAGTGGTGATGAGAATAAATCTACAACCTCACAAGAATTATAATTTTATTGATTAGTAATTTTTTTATGACATTACTACAAAAATATCCTCCCATTATTGTAGAGTAATTCAATGTATGCATGTAGAAATCACTAAACTAAAGAAAGAAGCAGATTCTATGGATGTAGTCTTGTAAAGAAAAATTCTAGAATGTTATAAGCTCTCCAAACAGGATGTAATAATTGAATAAAAAATAGGGAAGATGAAATAAGATCTTAAAAATACGTCAAATAATTTTAATAGAAAGAGGGATTCAAAATTAATTATGAGAAAAAGACCCGTGCGCTTGAAGAGAAATTAAAAAATGGAACTAATGTAAAGGTTTCACAACTAGATGAAATTTACATGAAGATCAAGGAACCTGAATATTTGATTCAAAACAAGTTAATATACATGAATAACATGTTTTTAAAATGAATAAGACATGTAAAAAATGATGATTATGATTTAATATCATAAAATCATCCTCAATATGAAATTTCTTGATTTGGATGCTCGGTTGGCCAATCTTGACAAGAAATTTACTGAGACTTCACAAAATAAGGAAACATTTCCTACAACTACTCAATCTTCACTGGAGGATTAAAAATCTAAAATATCACAAACACATGATAAAAATATCGTGACATCATTTGACGATCTATCTCAAGTATTTGAGAAGAAATCAGTGCCATCAAAACAAACTTTTTTTAATGTCTCTAAGCCTATTATCATTAAGAGTGAAAGTTGTAAGACAAATACTAGACAAGTATGGTTGAGTAATGTGATAAGAAACCTCCCACTATGACTAGGATGGATAGGAAAAAGAGTATGTAATCCAGTTCCTCCAAGATAAGAATAATTCTTAAAGAAGACCCAATAACCATATGCACGAGATATAAAGAAACCAAGATTTTTTGGTCAATGTTGGTGCTGTAAAAGATTTGAGAATTGTACATTATGTTGTTGGTACAATCCTAAAAATATAAAAGCACAAAGAAAGCCTATCTGACAGGGGATCAATCCATAGATGAAAAAAATATCCATAGGACCAAAATCATATGTTTACATCAAATAGATTCGAGAAATCTTGATAACATTTGTGATGTACGCAATAGAAATGGTCACAAAGATGGTATATGCTTATCTAAATATTAATTAATTACAGATAATAAAATAAGACCATGAATTATAGTAAATTAGGAAGAAACTTCCTTGGGATGAAATAAAAAGATTTTTTTGAACATAAATCCTCCTGAGAAGGTATCACTGAAGTATTGCATGAAGACCTTGGATTCTAAATCCATGAAGTTGAATGATAGTGCATCCAAGAGAACTATTAAGATGGATGAACCTCAGAAGAATCCATGTGAAAGATCCAATCTTACTTTGATGGTTCTGAATGACTTGTTTTTTATTTATCTAGAATATTTTGAAATAATTAAGATATGTAAAGATTAATAGCCTAAGGCCAGTGAAAATAGAAAAGAGAATTCCCTACATGATGGGGAAGAAGGACATGAGTGTTTTAAATCAAAATTCAAATATCATGTTAAAGATGTTCTACGTGAGATATTTAATATATCTATTCATGTTTCAAAAGGTGTTTTAAACTTAATATTAGAAAAATAATCATTCCTTAAGGAGAGTAATAACTTATCAACCATGAAGGTCGTCTAAATGAAAATTTTACAAAAAAAGTAGAAAACTATGTGAATATATCCATGATATCTCAACATAAATCATAACATATGTTCATATGTGAAATCATGAAGACTGGAACTAGTTGAGCAGCATGGTTGAGAAGATCATCTCAACCATGCATTTTATATTGATGATGAAAGGAGGATCCACCTTATTCCTATAATCTTTTTTATATTTTATTTGTACTTATAATACATGGAATTTATGGTGAATAAAGTTCTCATGGGGAGAACCTGTAAGATGTTAGGTCTGTGAATTCTTGATATCCATGCTAAAAAATTACCATCGTTGAATTATTCCTCAATTTAGTACTGAAATAAAAACATGATGGAGGATCATTTTTTTGTTGAAACTGAATATTATCTATGAAATATAACTATGATAAATAAGGTACCATTTGGGACTGATTTTATTTCTAGTATATTGAAGAACAAATATTCAGGAAGATTTTCCTTGGTGAAGTTGGAGAATTTATCCAATGTGGTCAGCCACAAGATGAAGGACCATTCTGGGGTTGTCTCCATAGATGAATTTCTTGAAATCCATTCTTGATGATATCGACCATTATGAAGATGTTGGTGTGCATTTACCTTGGTGGGGATAAATAATGATGAATAAAATTCCAAAATAATCATTTCAATATTAATCTATCATGATTATTATATAAATTTCATAAAGATTATGTTATTGGAAATAGAGTTTTAGTGATCAAGGGACAAATTCTAATGATGAAATAGTGGAATATTGGTAAAATATTCTAGGTTGAAACAATGTATATGATTGAGAAGAAAAGTCATAAGAAGAAATTATGGCTGAAGAAAATTCATCCAAACCTCATAGGAAAAATAGAAGAGTGTAAATCGATCAATCTAACACCATTGTGGATCAGACAGCTCCAACGCAGGAAAGGAAAAAGAGGAATGATACTTATTCAACCATCTTATCAATTGTGGAATCAATTTCATTTGATGAATCTGTGGAATTTTAATCATGTAATAAATCAATGAATGAAGAACTCAATCATATTGATAAGAACAAAACACAAGATCATGTTACTTTTCCTGAATATCACAATGCGATTGGAACTAATAAATCTTCCAAAACAAATTTAGTGAGCATCGAAATGTGATTAGAAACAAGGAACACCTAGTTTTTAAAGGCTATGCACAGATTAAAGGTGATGATGTTGAAGAATTTTTTTTTCTAGTGGTTAGACTGGAGTCAATCTACATTGAACTACTAGTTGGATTTCTCATTGGAAATGATGAGGAAAATAATTATCGATTAAATAAGAAACCCAACAGTTTTTTTGAAAAGATAATGCTTTGGTCAAAGGACCAAAGCACTAAGATATATAAAGATAAAAAGTTTACATGATTCTAAAATAGGGTAATTTATTACAATCATTTTGATGTAGGGGGATGAACTCATCTAGAAGATTCTTAATGTGCATTCTATTTATATATATACCCTTATTCCCAAGACCATACAAAACCTTATTTTCCTCCCTATAGAATTGAGTGATAATATGATTGAGATCAGATAGGTGTCTAAGGAAGTCGATCCATTTAGCAGTGAGGGTCCACAAAATGTGAATCATACCATCCCTAATAGATAGGAAAATGGAAGTTGAATCACTTTCAATCTAGACGTTGTTCGATATTCTTTGTCTAATAAAAACAACATAATTGATAACACTATATATCTATGCTTCTAGGAATGCAGCATGACCACATGAACCAAATAAGCATCCATGTATGTCACCATTTTGATTTCTGCAGGTGATACCATAGACTGAAGGTCCTGGATTCCATTTTGAAGCACCATCCATAATGACTTTTATCCAAACTAGAATAAGAGGTTTCCAAGAGACATCTAACAATCCTTTCAGCGGGATGTATCTTCCTCTAATCCCTATCCATCGTAGGATAGTGAAATACTTAACTGTGTTGTGAAAGGTTCATGTTTGAATTGTTTATATGTCCTTGATCTCAGTGTAAATTCTAATTTTAGTTGCACCAAAATTGAAAGTGTTATTTTTATGAAAAATAGAATTTATTTCATACGAAATAAGATGGTTCAGTTCCACCACAGTGGTGATGAAATGATGGAAAATTTGAGGAGAGGTATCCATAGTAGTGCATCTCTAAAGCTGTAGTCCAATTGAGCTCAAACCTATCCATCTAAAATCAAAGATATCAAAAATAAAATGCAAAATAGATGAAGCAGTAGAACAAGATAGAAATAAGTGATTATCATCCTCTCTGTGCTGGTTAAAAATGTGACATTTAGAACAAAGATGAATACCACACATCTAAAGATTGGAATCTATGGGGATTCTATTATGAGAAATTCTCTATAGTAGTGTGAGTCAAGATAGTGAAATCCAACTTTTATTAAAGTTCTTAACCAGGTGGAAATCATTGTTGTAGGTGTTGACATTAAAATTATAGTACTGTTTAGAGGTCATAATACCATTATATATGGGTTTCCAACCCAAAAAAATCATCAGTGGTAATAAAGTTATAGATTTTAATAATAGTAGAGATTTATTCTAGTAAATTAATATCAGTGGAGTTTAAGCAATCATTAATGGAGATGTTTATATTAGTGGGTAAATTCATGGGATCAATAATGTTTCAAAGCGAGATTCTATTCTAGTTTTCCAACCAAAACGGTGGTGAGCAGTCTCTGTTAACAATCCATCTAGAGCGAGACATGATTTTTGAAAAAATATGTTTGATTGAAGGCCATATAGAGGATTCCATAAATAAGTGATTGAATTTTATATGGTTATTGTAAAATCTTCCATGAAGGAAATCATAAGCCTGTGAATTTTTGTTTCCAATATTCTATGTAAGCTTGGATTGAAGGGACTCATTAAAATGTTTGATATTATGAATACCAAGGCCAGCATTCTCAATGGGGGTGCAGTATGTTTTCCAAGGGACAATGACATGTTTCTGTTCTAGAGTGCTTGCACTCCAAATTTTTTTTTAATCTTTCTATTTATCTTTTTGAGAAGGTCAGTAGGCCATTTATACACCATCATAAATTAATCCATTTTAGAAACAATGGTGTATTTTAAAAGGCATATCTACCCTACCATTGATAATGTTTTGCCTTTCTAGGAGGAGAGTTGTCTATTTATCTAATAAAAATTACTCAAAAAATAAGTGTTTTTGGGTCTTCTATAATAAATGGGGACCCCAAGATACTTAAAGGGCTAGGATCCATCTTTTATACACAAATAATTTATAATATCAACTTTCCTATTGATATGAAATCGTTTACCAAACAAATTGATAGATTTAATTCAGTTTATTGATTGACCAGAGACGTCTTCATAACGGGAGAGGAAATATTTAAGCTTTTTTCTATTCCTCATGTCTCCTTGGAGGAAGAGAAATATATCATCCGTGTATAAAATATGTGTGGTAACATTAATGTCTCTAGGAGAAAATATGGGCCTGAGCTCACCCCTACAAATTGAATCAGTAATCAGTCTTCTGAAGTAGTATTAAACAATAATAAAAATGATGGATGAAAGGGGGTCTCCTTGTCTAAATCTTTTTGTATAAGTCAAATAACCCATTGGTGAGCCATTGATCAGAACAGAGATATGTGCACAGTTAAAAAGTGTTTGTACTTTGTTTTCCACGTTGTCATTAAATCCAAAGATATAAAGGATTTTGTAAATGAAACTACAATTAATGGTATCAAAAGATTTTTTATGTCATGTTTAATGGACACACTTCCCCCTCTTTGGTTATTTTTGAGCAAGTTTGTACTTTTAGAGGAAAGGAAAATGCAGTCTTGGATATTCCTTCCTTTTAGGAATCTAAATTGATTCCAAGACACAATTTTGTTGTCAATGGGTGCCAATCTCATAGCTAAGATCTTGGAAATAATTTTATACATAATGTTTATAAGGGAAATAGGCCTAAAAGGTGAATTTATGAATCATTATCCACTTTTGGAATAAGGTTAAGAAATTGGGAATTAATACCCAAAGAGAGATAGCCACTGATGAAGAAGGATTTGACTTGGTGACAGACATCATTGCAAACAATGTCCCAATGCTGTAGGAAAAAGTCATTGGGAAAGCCATCAAGGTCAGGAGAACTATCCGACTTTAGAATAATAACCACTTCCTTAATTTCATGATCAATTGGAATACTATTCCAGAGGTCATTATCATTGTCCCCAAATAGGCAATGAATGATATCAAGTTTGATATCTTTGTTTAGTGTAAGTCCATTATAAATATTTCTAATGTAGGAGGTGATATTATTATCTAGTCTTTCCTCATTATCAATGATATTATCCCCATATTTAAGCAAGGATAGAGGTGTACTAGCCTTCCTAATCCTTTACAGAGCATTGAAAAATTTAGTGTTTCTATCTCCATCCTTGATCCAGTTGACTCTAAGAGTATGTTTCTTAAGATTGTCTATTAAAGTGAAAAGAGAGTTTAGTTTATTGCTTATGTCCACTTCTACTTTGACTTAATAGTAAAGTCTCTATGAGTAGAGTAAGTTTGAATTTTATTGAGAGAATTATCAAGGGAGATAATTTCAATATCATTTTGTTGTGTTCTATCTTGGCAAAAAATTCTCAGATTTTTCTTTAGAATAGGCTTGTTTTCTCTAGTATTGAGGGTCACCAAAATTGGATGATTATTAGAGTTAATCCTAGGAAAAGTAATACTAGATATGGTATTCCAGTTATCAAGAGATTTTATGTTTTTGAAATATCTATCTAGTTTACTTTCTAAAATTATATTGTGTTGTTTTCTATACCAGGTATACTTAGCACCAACCAGATTAATCTCAATAAGGTTATTATCATCAATATAGAGTTTAAAATCTTTTATGGAAGTGTTTTATTGTAAGAGACCCAACTTTTAACTAGGCCCAAGGATAGCATTGAAGTCACAAACAACAACCCAATGTTCTTGAAAAATGTTGTTAAGGGAAGACATATTGTGCCATAAAGTTCTTCACTCTTGATAACTATTACAAGCATACACAAAGGTACATAAAAAGATAATGTCATGTAATTTTATTTCACATGTCAAATACTGAGGATCAGCATTTAAAATATGAACTTTACTTATAGAAACATGTACAAAGACCCACAGTGAATCACATTTGTTATTGTTAGAATTTTCACTTATAAAGTTATAACTAAATATATCAAGACTATTAAAGATAGAAGTAAAAGTGATTTTAGGCTCAAAGATAGCAAAAATTATTGGATTATGATTAAAAAGAAATATTTTTAAAGTTGCAATGGTGTCAAAGCTAGCAATACCCTGACAGTTCCAATAGAAAATATTAATTTATACTTACTATTGGGGCTAGGTCACTTGTTCTTGTTACCTCTAGAGTTCTTTCCTCACTTCGATTTTCATAGCTGCTTGGTAGAATGTTACTTAGGTATATTTTCATTTTTTTCTGTAAAAGTACTTGAAGGGTTAGGAGATCGATGTTTAATTATGATACCTATTGAGTCCTCCTCCTTGTGAATTTTTTGTTTCCATTTTTCTTCTGTACCATTATCCCTTCTACATATACTTTTATTTGATAAGAATATCCAAATTTTCCATCTAGATTCTCTGTGGTGAGGTCAGCCATGGGAGGGGTATTGATTGTGTTCCTCTATTTTATCTCTAGGCCTTTTTCATCATTCTTTATGGGCTATGCCTTGCTAGTATCAAACTTTTGTATGTTGCAACTTGGCTTCTGAACTGCTGCTTTTTACAGCATCTCCTCACTATGTGAAGGTGAGGCGAGTTGATGCTGATTTGTAGTGTCAAGAGGCATAAAAACAGTTTCTTGTATAGTAGTGTCTAGGTGAGTGTGAACCTCCATTGCATGCTCATTTGGTGAGTGATCAGAAGTCCATAAATCATGTTTAGGAGTTCCACTGATAACTTCATAGACAATGCATTTTGTGTCCACATTGTCCTTCTGATTACCGAGGTGTTTTCTATTCAATTTTACTAGCTATGCCTTAGGTTTATCATGGCCATGTTTTTTGTCTTTCAGTGCTAAAGTCTTCTCCACAATTCATGCCTTAGAAGTAGTGTTAGAAGCAATAATAGTTGGCTGGGTGTCAAATGTCATACTATTTATAGGAATCTGGCTAGTGTGTGCTATTGCTTCAGAGGCAGCAGCAGAATGAACTCGAGGGAGGTCACCTGTTGTAGCAGTATTAGTCCTTATCTGAGAGTCTTAGCTATCTTTATCAGGATGTTCATCCTCTCTTTATTCCTGATCATTCTGTTGGACAATGTTCAAAAACATAACAACAATTTCCCTAGTAAGGTCTTGCTCTCAATTATCAAATTCCTTTATTCCACTATATCATCCCATGATTCCTTAGAAGGGTCATTTTATGATGATTCCACACTATTTTTCCTCCTCCAAATCTCCTACTTTTTCATAGTTGTTTTAGGTTTCACCAAAATAGGTTATTTATCCTTCTTATGTCCCCTTACCTCAGTCCAATCCTTTTTATTATGATGTTGGACCTATTTTTCCACAATTCTACAATTCAAAATGGAGTGTCCAATGTTCATAAAATATTCACAAAAGGGTGGTATATGCTCATACTCAATTCTAACCTCTGTCATATAATTCTTTACGTTGAAATAAATGACATGAGACAGTTTTTTTTTTCAAGATTTACATCAACCATGACTCTTTCATATAGACCCAAATCACCATTCAATTTTCTCTAATCTATTTTAAGAGGTATCCCTATGAAATAGGTAAGGTAATTTAAAATTTTCGGGTGCCAAAAAACCAGATAAGTCCATGAAACTGATCCCAAATCTGTACCAAAGTGTTCTTATGCATAAAAGGATTGAATGTATAATCCCAAGTAGAAATATATAGGAGACCAGGTTTCAACTGTATGGTTCCTTGTTTCCAAGACTGATCAAATTCCTCTTGAGAGTGAAAAATTATATGATAGTATCCTTTCTCAATGGTAACAAGTTTCCAATTGGGTGTTCCCCAGCAATGGGAGATTCTCATTTTGAGTTGATCCACTGACCACAGTTTATCCCCTTTAAGGTAAGATATTCACCCAAGTATAGAGAACATACACATTTTTTCCCTCTAATGCAATGCTTCTAGATTTTCAGAAACCGAAAAGCTTCCATAATCTAGTTTTTTAACACATGGGACTATCACTGAAGAAGATTTTTCATTATCTGATCCCTTAAGAGCTTCCATGAAAGATATCCCTTTGAATTCTTGAGTCGCGACCTGATTGACATTTTATAGGGTTGTCTGATCTTCCTGTGCGCATGGGGCATTCCGCTCAAATGATTTTTCCCAGGTACTATCGAAATAGTTCATTTGTTATTGGATTTATTTCTTCGAGGAATAAACATCGTCTATCTTCAAAATAGGGTTTGACTATTAGCGTGTTTCCCCCAGTTTTTTGAGAGCCATCACTTCAAGATGAATCATTATGACACTCTATAGTCTAAATAAAGCACCACAACCATTGTATTCTCATCTGGATTATTATTTGGGGAAGCTCTAATTTAAAAGAGGAGGTTTCAACCACAACTAATATGTGATTAATTCAAAGGAAGATCAATTTTTGGTGTTGGTGTATGTGAATGATATTATATTTGGAAGAAGCAGGAAGATAATAGTTGTATAATATTCTAATCACATGAAATCAAAATTTGAAATGTCTATTATTGGTTAACAATCATAATTATTAGGGTTGTAGGTGATTCATAAGAAGGATTACACTTTCAATTCACAAGAAAACTATAAAAGAGAGCTACTAATAAAATTTAATATGCACGAATCCAAACAAATTTCAACCCTGGTTTTACTTAGAACAATACATGGAAATAATGAGGATGGGTGTTTTGTAGATCCCAATATGTACAAGAGAATCATTGAAATTATGTTATACTTTACTGGAACACATTCAGATATCATCATTCCAACCTGATTAGCATCCCGTTTTCAATGTAATCTGAAGGAAGAACATATGATGGAATTGAAAAGAATCATGAGGTACATTAAAGTTACTCAAAATTATGGATTATGATTTGATGCAAGAATAGATAGTGATCAATCAGCATTTTATGATATTGACCGGGTTAGAGATGTTGTTGATATAATTTCCACAAGTTGTGAAGCTTTCTTTATTGGAAAGAAATGTGTTGGATGGTTGAGTAAGAAAAAGGAAAGTAATTATATTAGTATTGTTGAAGATGATAATATCTCTACTATAAATGATTACAATAAGTTATTGTGGATGAAACACAAAATGACTAATATTGTAGATTATGTAAAACATCGAATGATGATTTACTGAGATAAAAAGAGTGAGATCGATCTTACAAAGAATCATGTTCAAAATTCTTGTATGTAAGATATTTATATCAGGTATCACATCTTTACAGACAAAGTTGAACAAGGTGTGATAAAAATGGATCATTTTGGAACTAATTAGATAATGGATGACATTCTGACCAATCCACTGGCATCATAAGTGTTTGAGAAACATCGATTGAAACTCAGTGTTCAGCCACCTCCAAGTGGATGAGGACATCACGAGAATTCTCCTCTACCTAGTTATATTAACTATTTCAATATGTTTTTTGAAGTGATATAGGTTTATGGGGAATATATGTACTAGGGCAGTGTGTTTTGATATCCATAATATAATATTACTAGTCGTTGGGTTTATTTACAATGGGGGAGAATGGATAAATTCATTAGTCTAATGGAGGATAATTATGAGGTGAAAAGGGGGAAATGATGGGGAAATGAGTATTCAGTGTTTTGAGAAAAACGTTCAGGGCATGTAATGATTCTGTTACATGGTCATAGATTGGCTTGGACATCTTTAAGCATTCCAAGACATGAGAACTCAATTGATACTTTCCCTCTTGTTTTCTAAATTGAGCATTTCCCACATAGACAAAAAGTTCTGGATGATTTTTTTCTCACATTTTTTGTTTTGATTGTGACTAGTGCTTCATTGAATTTATCTATAGATTTCCAAAAAAAACCAAAGGGGAGATTGTTGGAACCAAGGATGTTCAATGGAGTATAGTTTGTGTTTTTTTATCCTCTCATGTAAGATCATGAAGTTTAAAAGGAAAGGGATCATACAGTTTAATAAGAGAACAATATTGAAGGTGGTGTGATTTCCCAATGCTTTCCAAAATATTAGGTCCAAAATTATAGAATGGAGAAAAGTGTTTCTGGAAAAAGATGTTTCACACAATATTCAAGGTTGTTTAAAAACATTCTTGAAAGGAATATTTTGGGATAATCTCTTTCAAATATGGAAAATTAATAAAGCACATGAAATATTTAAATGTGTGAAAAAGAAGAGGTTGTGTTCCCAATGCAACATCAAAAGGGATTTTGTGGACTTAAATAGAATATTATGCACATAAATGAAAACATTTTAGAATGTAACATGCAGGTTCATTTTTGGCCTTTAAATAGGTAGCTACCCCTACTCAAGACTATGAACTTTTCAATGAAGATCAGGTTCCTTTGTTACATGAAATAATTGCACGTGGAAGTAAGTAGAAATAAAATATTTTATGAAAATTGTTCCTTTAGTTAAAAAAGGCTAAGTGAAGCTTATGGTGAAGTTTCACGAAAGATAAGGGGTGCACAAAAAATTTGGGTTGCGTGAAATCCATCTAACACAATAATTTCAAATCTTGCGGGAAAGAGTAGGTGTTGTGTTCAAGTGACAGTCGGTGCCTCTAGAAAGTTTTGAATATCGGGCTTGTTTGTTCAGTGCTTCTGAGTGTATCTATTAAGGACTCGGATGAATGAATAGTTTCATTATTGACAGTGATAAAGACTTCAATTTGAATATTTTAAAGAGACCTTCTACTTGATAAACTGAGTTAGACTTCACCCAAGTCTGTGAGTTAGGGGGAGTTGACGAATGTGTTCCAAGGGATGCAATATTCTATACCTAAAACCGTGTAATGGAAATGTGCCTGGCATAGAGTTCCTGTGTTTGAAATCTTGTATTCTATAAATAGTGAAGACTTATGTATTTAGATTTGACTGAGACATTATCAGCATATGATCCTTGAACTAGCCCTTAGTGGTGAACCAAGGAAACCTATTGTATGCCCTTTCCAAATGTTAATGTTTTATTACTGTTTGACTCCATTATACATTTTTAACGAGTTCCTACCAATCTAGGAACAAGATCCATCATAATAAAAAAAATTGACACCTTGATTCACCCCCTATTAGGGTTTTCTAGGGTCCTACAGGATATCCAATGGGTCATATGGAGTTAGTAATATTCCCTTTCCATGTCGTTATTAACAATCTATATTATATAGGTTTTTAGATTATGTTTTTCCAGGAGGTCTCTGAAATATAATATGATTATATAATTATATATAATACCATTTTTCATTACATATGTATGCATTTATAAATATAGATACCATTCATCCCGTTACATTTATAAATATAGATACCACTCATCCTTTTGGAACATATTTTATGAAGTGTTAGAAAAGGAAAAGCAAATTCATAAGTGAGTGGATCAAGAATTTAATAAATAAAATATGTTAATTTTAAAAGATTAATTGTAAAATTAAAATTTTATAACTTATTTATCACCCCTTATTAATGATAAATTACCACTTTCATGGAATCTTCAATAATTACTATTCTTTAGAAAGGTAATCCTTTATGCTCTCCTATAATATTCATCTTCAACTTTTTATTTTTTAAAAATTAAGTTTCTATATTAATATATAAAAAACAAAATAAGTTGTATTCCGTAAAAAAAGGATGTTTGATAATTTAAAGTAAAATATTTTATAATAAAGAAGTACTTTATACAAAAAAACAAAAATTTAAAATACATTTTCTGTTTTAAATTAATAATTCATTTATATATATTTAGAGATTGATTTAATAAATACATTTCATATTTTGAATGAAGATATCGAAACTGGTTAAGGAGTAAACATTATTTATTCGTAAAAAAATCTATTACGTGTGAGAATAGTTAAATATGTCGATGGATTGTAAATACTATAAAATAAGGAAAGTGGTAAATATGATGTATAAATTTTAAAAAAAATATATCATTATAATTTATTAATGCAATACCCAATTTCCATTGTTTCAAAATAAATACTAATTTAAAAGTATTAATTCAATGTAACTGATAATTATAAATTATTTATAAATTATTTATTTAAATTATAATGTAAATATAATCAAAATTATTTATAATAAAAATCATATTTAATCAAAATTATTTGTAAATTATTTATTACAATTATATACACAATATTTATAGGAATAAAATCTAAATATCCCCAAAATAAATATATAAGAAGGCTCATACAGTTTTAACTCCACCAAATAGAAGTAGTATTGACCTCTATATCTATAAAAACTGGTTGGAATCAAGATATAATTTTCACACATCGAACATGAGCAAAGAAGAAGTGACAAAAAACACCATCTTTGTGGGAAATTCAACCACTGGTGAACCAAAAACTAGACAAAGATAGGACCTAGATTCCATTTTGAATGGGAAAGAACATCCTTAAAATTAAAAGGAACCTATTAAAATAAAAATAAAAACAAAAAAAAAACATCTTAAATTATGAAAACCAATAAATAATATCCATTCTCACAATTTTTCCAATTCGTGGTATGTGAGGTTATTTTGAAAGAAATTTTTACCTTATTTCTAATTTTAGAAATCCATTTTATAAAATTTAAAATCAACTGAAATTTTACATTCCTTCAAAATATTCCTTATACATATTCAATACTATTATTAGGTATCCAAAAAAGTAATTTAAAACACATGATAATATGGTCATTGAATTTAATGATAATTAAGATGGGAAACCTACCTCAATCAAGAACATTGATGAAGAAACCACCACTTACGGAAGAAACAATTCTTGATGAACCCATAACATACAAGAACAACTATAATATCACATATATTTCGAACCGAAACCTCACTATGGTTTTGGATGGTGCACACACAACCCGGAGGAGATGAGGGAACAACATGAAATAATAGAGAAATAAGAAATAAAAGAGAAATCAACCCAAACCTTGATGAACCAGATATGAATTTCCAAAAAACCAAAAAAAAAGAACCATGTATGTATAGAATAAAAGAAGGGAGATGTCAAATCAGCCTTCACTAGACTATTCACAAAGAATAATAGGAAGAGGCAGGTTGATGGAGAGTTTAATTTGATTGGGGTAATATCATAACTTATCCTTTTTGAATTTCTGGGTAAATTGCCTCACCCGTGGTTAAGGAATGCCTCTACAATGGTTCTTTGTGGAAGAAGATGAGTGAATTTGGCTAGTTTCCCACCACCATCATCATGAGAATTATGATCATGATTAAAAAGGAGAACAAATAATCTCATACCATAGATCTTCGAAGGATCGATTTATTGAGAAGCCTAATGAATTGCAACGACAATGGTTTAGTTCCACAAAAGCTTGAAGGTGAAATTGAGGACTCTTTGAGGGTTCTATCTAAGTCATAAGGTATGGTTTTTATCAGAGCTTTCAAAAAAGTGATGATACAGATACGTATTGTCAGTGCTAAAATAGTAAGCACTGATAAAACATATATTTATCAGTCCTAATAAAGATCAAATTTTAATAATATAATAAATTTAATTAAAAAATTTAATTTAACATAATTAAAAATATATATTTTGAGAATTGAAAATATTTTTTGATGTAATCTACTAGGTGATTGAGGACAACACTTGTCGGATGATGGGTTGGATGTTCATCAAAATTGGTCACGACAACAACTTTGCCGGAGCCGGCTGACAACAACATCAATCTGGATGAATTTGTGGGAAGGAAAATCCCTCAGGGAAGACCTTGTGATGAGGTAAGTTAGTGGTATAGTAGAACTATAACAAGATATATTGTGTAACCCTCATGCAGTGGGCACCTCATGTGGCGACAATAACATTGGAGCGACAATAAGGAGAGTGGTGGCAGGGTCTATCGAATGATGAGGTTCTTTTTTTCTGTCTCCAGACAACTTGGATGACTTTTGGTTTCTTGGAAGAGGATTGGGCATGTTCTATTATTGGTAGGAGATGTCAAGAGTCCTTTTTTGGTGATAGCCTCAGGGCTGCATGGGCGAAGGATGGTGTCATAATTGAGGTGTTGGATGCGATGGCTTGGGGCGCAGGATGCTCAGGACATGAGTTGCAGGTGGTGTGAGATGCAATGTACTCAAGATGTGGGCTTCAATGACCACATGGAAAGGGTCACACAGTCCATCTAGCATTATGTCTAGATGGATGGACTAGTGGGTCCACTTCTTTGTTGGGTGCTTCTCGGTGAAGCAAATTTGAGGTGTTGGGCTATAAATTTTAGAATTTATTATGTGTTAATGGGCCCTTTGGGTTGACTAATGATGTCCTTAAAAGGGAATTAGGGAAGGGATTTGGTAATTTTTTCTTGTCTTTAATGGGCCTATTAGGCCTATAGGTCCATGTAATAAATTTAAATATGTGAAGGGCATTCCTGATCTATCCCTTGGGGGGGGGGCTATGGACGAAGTTTGATCCAAACATGTGTGTGTGTGTGTGTGTTTAATGGAATTGTACCTACAAGTACCTACCTAATAAATATAAATCATATTTATATATTATATTTACATATATATACTTATTGAAATATTTGTCTTAGTTAAAATATATTAATATATATATATATATAATTTTAATTATAAATAAATATATTTATAAATATTTGTATATAATTATAAATATTTTTATATAATTACATATATTTATTAAGATATAAGTATATATAATTATAAATATAATAATTATATTAATCACTTAAATATATTTATTATAGTTTTATAATTATTTAAATATATATATATTTATTTATTTATAATTCTAATTATATATAAATATATGTTTAAATATTTGTATTTATTTATAAACATAAATATATAATTATATATATTTATATATTTATATAATTATATTTATTAATTTATAAATATATATAATTATAAATGCAAAAAATTCAATTAATATAATGTATAATTATTTAAATAAATAAATAAATAATTATAATTATAATTATAAACAAATATTTTTATAAATATTATTATTTATTTATAAAAATATCTATATAATTACATATATATTTATTAATATAAAAATATATATGATTATAAATATAATAAATATATTAATTATTTAAATATATTTATTATAATTTTATAATTATTTAAATATATTTTTTTATAATTATATAAATAATTTTTTAAAAACATTATATATATATATATATATATTAATTATTAGAAAATATATTTTAATATATCATATTTATATTAATTATGTACAAGAATTCTTTAATTTATGTATATAAATAAATATATATATTTTTGAATATAAATAAAATATTTATATATATATTAATAATATTATTTATTAAAAGTTTTCAGTGATATCATGTAAAGTGATGATAAAGAGTACACCTTTATCGAAGCTTTTATAATGTTAATAAAAGTTACCTTTATTTGTGATTTTAGCTAGCATTGATAAAGATAACCCTATTATCAACACTTTATGTTTAGTGCTGATAGAAGATAAGATTGGGTAAGGTGTGATCTATGGTAGTGAAATAACCTGGTCATACTACAAGTTTCTTAACAAGACACTTTAGCACAAGGAAAACACTGCACCTGTATAAAAACAATTCTTATATTAGCAATACTATAAATAAATTAATTAAACATAAATATGAAATAATACATTATTAGAATGTCACTTTTAAACTGAAAACATACACTTCGAATCATACAATGTATCAAATTATTTTTTGGTCACTCTCGATAAGCCCAAAATGATTTATGTATCATTTTCCTAAAGTATCAATACAATCTGAGCATATTTTCTTGATTTTAAGTATGTGACATGTGTTTTGAACAAAAATGTCAATTTTAAATGAAACTATACTTTGATTCATATCAGTCAAATTATGTTTGATATTGACATGTGGTTGATTACTACAAGCCAAAAAATGTCTTAAAGATCAATTCCCTAAAGTATCAAGGAAATCTGAGCGTCTTTGAAAGGTTTTTAGTGAGTGACAATCATTTTTAACTAAAATGTCATTTTTAACCAAAAAACACATTCTTTGAGTCATATTGGGCACACTGTGAGTCAGATTACCATGAGGGTGATTCATACACATAAAAAATGACTTATGGATCATTTTTCTAAAGTATCAAAACAATCTGAGCATGTTTTCTCAGTTTTTAGTGAATGACACATGGTTTTAACTAAAATGTCAATTTTAAACTGAAAAAAACACATTTCGAATCATACCAGGTACATTGTGTATCAGATTGAAGTATAGTCAATTACTATACATAAAAATTTAATTATAGATCATTTTTATAAAGTATCAAAATAATCTGAATGTGTTTTATTAGTTTTGAGTGTGTCACACATTTTTTTAACTCAAATATCATTTTCAAATTGAAAGCACATATTTTGAGTCATACCGGTCACACCATTTATTATATTAAGGTATAAATGATTCCAACATATCAAAAAAAAAAATTATGGATCAGTGTCATAAATTATAAAAATAATTGGAATTCATTTTCCTAATTTTGAGTCTATCACATGGCTTTTGAACTAAAATGTTAATTTTAAATGAAAACACACACATTAATTTATATTGGTCATAACATGTGGGTGATTAATGTGTGGATGATTCATATACATCAAAATGAATTAAATATCATTTTACTAAAGTATTAAAACAATTAGATCTTGTTTTATAGGTTTCTAGTGAGTGACACATGTTTTTAACTAAAATGTGATTTTCAACTAGAAATACGTAATTTTAGTCATACCAATCACATTGTTGGAATAACATGTTACTGATTCCTAAACATAAAAAATGACATATGAATCTCGGTACTAATGTATCATTATAATCTAAGCATTTTCCCTTAATTTTCAGTGAGTAACATGCATTTTAAACAAAAAATTTCATTTTGGAATAGAAAATACTAATTCTGAGTCATACTGGTCACATCGTGTATCAGATTGAGGTGAGACTAATTTATACATGTCAAAAATTACTTATGGATCATTGTAAAAAAGTATATAAAAAATATTAATTCTTTTTCTCAATTTTTAGTATGTCATGTATCTGTAAACTAAAATGTCATTATAAACTGAAACCACATATTTTGAGTCATAATTGTCACAACATATATCTGATTGAGGTAAAACTGATTCCTATATGTGAAAAATGATGTATGGATCATTTTCCTAATGTTTAAAAACAACATGAATGTGTGTTGGACTACTAATTTTGTTGCAACATATCCGATGTACATTAACTTTTTATAATATCAAATCCCCTAAATATATTACTAATGGTCTTATTTTTAGTTGTGTTCATTAGGTTTTATCTTTATTTTAAGTGATTCAGCTGTTATATCATTATGTCTACAATTCTAGAGGTTATAGCTGAAATTTCCTAGGTTTTGGAAAATCGAATATGTTAGAAATTTGGCTATGTGAATAAGCGGTTATGTTGAGCATTAAATTATGAAAATTGGCTACATGAAGGATTATTTTACATGAAGGATTCGGCTATGTGAAGCAGAAACATCATGAAAATGACTATGTGTAAATTGCCTACGTCAATGAATCACCCACATGACAAAATAAGCTACATAGATTAATTGGCTATGTAAATCTATTATGTGGTGTAATCAAATTTGTGATTTTGATATGTGGTGAAATTTTCTACGTGGATCCATTTGGATATGTAAATCAATTAAACTATGTTAAATTTGGCTACATGAGTAAAAATAATAAGTGAATAAATTTGGCTATGTGAAGCATTTTAGTTACATTTAAAAATTAGCGATGTGAATTTAATCTTCTACATGAAGAGGGCCTATGAAAATTCAGTAACATAGATAATCAACTATGTGAAGAATGAATATGGGGATTAATTCATCTATGTGAATTCAAATGTATAATTCAGATATGTTGTGATTTGAAACGTGGTTTTTATTACCATTGTAGTACTTTTAGTGAGTTTTAATGTTACTGTGCATTCAATAATATATGAATTACCAATTTTTGGTAAAAATGATTATAATAATAATCAATTACTAAGAAAAAAAATCTACATGGACATTTTAATCATCAATATTTTTGCTGAGATATTTTCTAATAAAAGGACATGAGTTTCTAAATCGAGAACCACATATTTTATTGATTAGTTTTTTAAACATAATTGTCACGTTTTTCATGTTTTTTCTAGTGAGGTGAAGTTGTTAATAATATTATAGTGAGGATAATATCTACATTCTCAATTATTTTATGACCCATTCCATGAATGTTATTTTGAATGCTTCTCTGTTTTACACGAGAAGAAGAAGAAACATCACAATCTACAGTTTTTCTATATTGATTATCGTTGTTATTATTTTAGAATACTCTCCTTTAGATTCTATCTATTCTTATCATATCTCATGGATATTTATTCTATTTCTGTCAGCTGTATCTTACTACTATGAGCACAATATGTAAACACTCTATTTTCTCTCTTTAATGGTAAATGTTCACGGTGAAAAACCATTAAAGTCTATTGATTGTAAAACCTCAATGCATCTAGATTTAAATATACTATGTTGGTTTGAAAATTATTGGATACTTTCAACTAGTCATTTAATCTTTGTAAAAATGACCGATAGTCCCTGATAAAATGAATGGTCTAGTGAAAGTTACCAAACTCATGGATAAGAGAGTTAGTAGAGTAGACTAGAGGATTTTTGTTCCCTAAACCATTATAAATATTAGTTCATGATCTTGGTTTCTATGATTACATTTCCATTGATGTTTTATCTAATTAAAATATCAAAAGATAATCCTATCTAGAAGTGGGTGGTTTTATAATTGAATAAAATTTAAATAACTCAATTCACCCCCTCTTGAGTCTTAGTGCATCCTATATCTAACAACAATTAGTATTAGAGGTTGTGAGTTTTGTGTTATTATATTTCAATGGTTAAAGTATAAATATCATCATCAAAATGGTTGATACATCTAACAATAGATAAGGTATGGAAATGGTAAGATCTACTTACTTTGATAGTGATAATTATGGTTTCTATGTGGAAAAAATGATCATATATCTAAAGTACCATGGTCTAAATGTTTATCTTAAAGCTGTGAATCATTATATAATTCTAGAAACACAACTTGAAACATGGGATAGTGATACTGAATCAAGTTATGATATAAAATTCAAAGTTATGAATGATATAATATGTGGTCTAGGTTCTGATGAGTCCAATTGAGTTTCCCAATACCAAACAACCTAGGAAATGTGTTCTACTATAGTAATTAATTATGACGAAATGAAAAATGTGAGAACCTTATTATATAATAATTCTAAGAATAAGTTTGATACATTTAGAATGAAAAGAGGAGATAGAATCACTCAGTTAAATGAAAGACTCACTAAGGCTGTAAAAACTTTTACAGCTTTTGGAACAACCATTCATGAACAAGATCAATCTTTGAAAATTCTCACAATTCTACCTCCTATATGCAGTTAAATATTGGATATCATAATGAAATACACCTAGATGAAGAATTTTTCAATAAAGGATCTCATTGGAAATCTTATTATGTATGAGGTATATGTGGAAGATGAAATTGGAGAGTATATATTTGTTAAAAATGAACATATTTCTTCTAAAAAGTTCAACTTGAAAGGATGATAAAAAAACAAATTCTAGTGGTTGATTCATTAGACGATGGTACATCAAGTAGTTATCCTTTAAAGAGAGATCTTGATAAAATTTATAGAATATTCATAGAGATATACCTAGGTTTCAAGAAACCTTTAAAAATGTTCAATAAACATGATGGAAACACTGAATAAGTGATATTCTATTAATACAAAAATCTAAGAAATATCAAATCACATTTTCTGCCGCTACACGATAACAGAAAGTTAAATAAAAAACATTTCAAGATATTTGGTTACAAAAATAAAGTTAATAAGGCCATTAAAATCAATTTGATACATTTGAAGATTCCAGTTATATCACATCTTATGAATAAAAAGTTGAACATTCTAATTAGAAGGCTATCATGTGATTTATGGAATACTCTAATGATGTATATTCATATTTTTCTTTTGAGAATGATCATAAATATGAAAATGACATTTTCACTTATGTGTAATTAAATGAATATTGATCCATGATGGAAACTAAGTATGAATCCCTAAAAAATAAAAATAAAACTCTGAAAAAATATTATGACAATATTGTTTATGAAAAAGTGGAATTAAATAAAAAAAATTCATACTTGAAATAAAATCATCAAAATTCTAATGAATCTTCAATTGAACATGGAAAAAAGATTAAAAAACTGAAAATTTGAGTTCAAGACCTAAAAAATTCTGGAAGTGTTTTTATAAAATGTGATAATAATTTAAATCAAATTTTTAGAAACAATAAAACTTATAAAAATAAATTTTGAACAAGTAGCCAAGGTGAAAACCCAAATCATCTTAAATAATATTTTGTGACCTGTTCTAAGAAAAATAACCTCTATAAAATTTTTCATTGTGGAGAGTTATGTCATTATGATAACTATTTTACTTTAAGAAGCACTCAATTTTGTGGATTTAGACATGCTTTTTTTTAAAAACTTATTCAAAATTTGTTTTCTGTATTTTCTAGATACCACAGATAGATTTGGGTTCTCAAATATTTAGTTTCTAACATTACTAGATGCAAAAAAATGCAATATCCAAGAAAATTTCATATTTAATTTGTCTTTATTGGGGAAAAGGATCAAGAGTATCAATGAAAAATTGTATATAGAGGGAGGAATCTCAATATATATGAGTGGATATTTCTTTAAATTCTAATCCTTAAAACAGGTAATAGAGGATATGTCACTTTTGGTGACACTGCTAATCTAATGTTATGAGAGTTGGATCTACTCATAATCTAAGCTCAATCGTCATAAAAAAAGTTATTTATATAGAAGGATTAAATCACAATCTGATAAGTATTTTGAATCTTTTTGATAAAGGTTATTTTGTGGATCTATCTGCCAATGCAATTTCAATTTTCAAATATTAAATTATAAAATTTAAGTCATCTAGAACTAAGAATATCTATAATCTAGTTCTTAATTATTTGAGTAGACAAAAAGTTAACTATTTACATGATCAAATAATATAATATTAGATTTAAAATAGAATTCTGGAACATTTTAATGCTTATTCTTTGAGAAAATTTTAAAAAAATAATTTAGTTTCAAATTTATCTCAACTTAAATTGAATAAAAAAACTACGTGATTATTTCTAAATGGGAAAGAAACAAATTTTATCTTTTAAACCAATTAAAAATTTGGATTCTAATATGAATTTGTATTAAATTACTATAATAATGTTTCTTGAATATAAATTCCCTACTAATTTTTGGGATGAAGTTTTTAATACACCATGTTATGTCATAAATAGATTTCTAATAAGACCTATTTTGAATAAAACCCTATATCAGCTATGGAATAATAGAAAACCAAAGGTTAGATATTTTAAAATGTTTTTATGTAAGGTTTATATTCTGAATACCAAGGATAATCTTGGTAAATATTATCCAAATATTGATGAGGGAATCTTCCTTGGATATTCTACTTCTCCCAAGGAATATTGAGTTTTAAATAAAATATCAATTATCTTTGAAGTATAAAGTCTTATGAAAATTGATGAAATTGATAATTTTGATCCCAAAATGATGAAAATTGATGATCTAAGTAATTATTTTAAAAAAATGAGATTTAAACCTATATGTGAAATTAAAAAATATGTTGAATTGGAACTTTATTTTCTTGAACCAAATCCTAAAAGGATGGATACCAATGAACCAAAAAGTGTGCTACCTAAGAACCTAGAATCCTTTAAGACGATCCCATAGAAATAGTTATAGCAAGTTTAGAAGAAGTTATTATGACTATAAGAAGTGTAGTAAATCTTATTTAATTTTCTTCTTTTTTTATCTAAACTAGAACCTAAGACAATATAAGAATCCTTAGTGGATAAGTGTTGGTTTTTAGAAATTCAAGAAGTATCAAACTAGTTAAAAATAAACAGAGAATGAGAATTAGTTGGTAGACCCTATGAATATCCTTTTATGGAAACAAAATGGGTTTTTAGAAATAAACAGGATGTTCATGGTATGATCACTAGGAATAAGGGTAAAATAGTTTCCAAAAGATATAATCAAGAAGAAGTTATCGATTATGAAGAGACCTTTTCACCTATATCTAGATTAGAAGACATTTGGATTATACTAGACTATGTATCATATATGAATTTTAAATTATATCATATGGATGTCAATTTTACCTTTTCAAATGGTTTTATTATTAAATTAGTTTATGTCAAACTACCTATTAGTTTTGAAAATACTCATTTTCCAAACCCAGTTCTTAAACTTAATAAAGATCTTTATGACCGTAAACAAGCACCTAAATCATGGAATGAATGATTATGTTCTTGTCTTTTAACAAATGACTTTTAGAGTTAAATAAAAATTCTAACATATTTAACAAAAAATCATCTTCATATATTTTTTTAGTTCATATTTATATTGATTGTGTGATTTTTGGTTCTATATATAAAAAAATTTGTAATGAATTTTCAAACCTCATGAAAAAAGGGTTGAAATGAGCTTGATGTGTGAGTTAAATTATTTTCTAGAATTTTTGATTTATCAAGAAGACTATAGTAATGTAATAAATTGGATAAAATACATAATAGACTTATATAAAAGGTTTGGGCTTGAAATTCATAAATTTTATACAACTCCTATTAGTTTTGATGAAATATTGACTTGGATAAAGATTGAAATACAGTTGAAAGCAATCTACAAAGAGGGATAATTGGGATCATATTGTACTTGACTACTAGTATACTACATTTTATGCTTTAAGTATGTATTTTTGACATATTTCAAGAAAATATTAAGGAATGTCATTTAAAATATTCTAAAAATAATTTTATGGTATTGAAAAGGAACAATTTCACTTTCCTTAATTTTTTCAAACACATATAGTTTTAATTTAACATCATATTTACTTACCAAATTTGGTGGTTGTTTAATATATATGAAGAGTACTTCAGGAACCTACCATTTTCTAGGTAAATCTCTAGTATGTTGGTCTAGTAATAAACAACACTCCATTTTATTATCTTCTGTCAAAGAAGAATATGTTTTAGTTTGTAATTGTTGTACATGTGTTTTTTGGACGAAAATAAATTAATGTAATTTTGAGTTAAATTATAATCAATTTTCAATTAAAAATGATAAAACTTGTTCTATCAACATTTCAGATAACCTGATAAGTCATTCTAGAATGATGTATATAGATTTAACAGATCATTTTTGAGAGATCATCACAAAAAAGGTGATATTACCCTTGATTTTATCTCAGCTCAGTATTAGTTAGTAAATATTTTTACTAAAAACCTGTCATATAAACATTTAAATTTTATTAAGAAAGAATTTTTATTATTCATATTTAATTGAATTTAATTAATATTATTTTATCCAATTTTTATTTATGATTTTTTCCTTAATATTATGTTGTAATGGTTTATAAACATTTATTCAACATATTCTATTTCACTATTTATATATTTTGGTTTGAAAAAACAGAATTACTTTTTTAAATTTCGATTTTATTTTATGAATTATGAGTTAGAATCAACCAAAAACCTAATTTATTACCTAAACTATTTGGGAATCGAGTTTGTGACCAAATAACTAATCTAATTTCAACACATTCATCATTCTGATATGTTTCTTCTTCTAGAAGTTTAACTGAAACCCCTAACATCTTGCTCCTCTCTCAAACTCTAAACAACCTATATTCCATGTGAAAATAAAATAGTGAATATGAAGGAAGATTCAGTTCATCCAAGAAAAAAAATAAAGAAGTTTTCCACACAAGGTTCTTTCTGGAAAAGCCCTTTACATGACTTGGTTTAAATCTACAAATATATTACTAAATAAGGCACATCAGTTTCAAGGTAGGGAGTTTGTCTTTGAGTAGAAGAAATATGGTTTTCAATTTTAGGATGAAATAAATGAATTTATGATGAATGACGAGTTCATATTCAATCAAACATAGGATATTATCTCTTTCAATGTAAATGGTAAGGTAGTTTTTTTTCTTTAGTAGAGTGGAATGAGATCTTTCACTATCTCTATGAGGTGGAGTTTAACTTTAGTCAGTTATTGGTTGCTACAAGTACAGTAGGACCAACATGGTTTTTTAAATTTCTTTTTAGAACCTATTCTTTTTATAAAAATATTATGTAGTATTTGGAAGATAAGTGGAAGGTTTTATGTAATTTTTTTCATATTGTAATTAATAAAAGTTATAGAGATATGAATAAAGTATTGTTTTAGGATATTTAATTTTTTTAATGTTCTGATTAACCTTCTAAAGCTCAACCATACAAGATACATGACGTGGTTCATGCATCACTACTACAAAGGAAAAAGTATTATGAAAAATTATCCACATGTTGGATTGATCTCCCTTGTTCTAATGATGAATGGAGCGGATCTAAATGGGGGAGATACAGTAAAATACCAAAATAGAAATACTCTTTCAGTAGTTATTTTGAAAACCATTCAGCACATTCAGAATAAGTCTTCAAAATCTGTGATGCTTGTTGGATAGGAAGTTGTGGCTCAAGAGGAGCCATCCCAAACATGACCACCTAGGGATGAAACATTTTTTGTTATGGTTCATGCTAGGGATGCGTAGGAGACAATGGTTGTATAATAAAAGTCTTTAGTACATAATTTCAGACCAACAATGTTTGAGTCAACTCATAGTTAGGAATAGTATGTTACTAGATTTTTTGAATCATGTGAAGGAGTTCCGTATGTAGAGGAAGTTGTTGAGACAACTATTGTTGTTCTGAAAGAGAGGCCATTTGAGACTGTGCTTGTTTTATAAGCTACTAAATCCTGATCTAAAGCTGAAATAGAGATTCAGATAGGGGATATAATTATTTCTTGATCACTTATTGGTGAAAAGTAATGGTGATGTGGTTATGGAGACTATTGAACATTCTCTTACACCACATATTCTATCACCACCTCCTATGAATGAGGAATCATCCATAGTTTGTATGTGTTAAAAAATTTCTAAAATTAATTGGTTTTCCTCTTCTCTTTTCAATGAGTTTGATCATCTGAGATGAGATTATAATTATTTGAAAAATGAGATAATTCCATCTACAGATGAGATAAGAGAACATAAAGAGAGTTATTTACAAGGATTATTTTGAATGTTTTTTAGGTTAATAAAAACCCAAATATAGCTAATTAATAATATTAAGATAATACCTCATGTTCAGCAAGACTTTTTTGAGGTAAGTGTACAATTACATGAGAAGATAAAGGAATAATAAGAGATATGAGAGACATGTTGTACCTCTCAAACCCCTCGAGGTTTAATTTTCATGATCACAATCACCCTCTTATGTTTCTAACATTGTTTCAAGTGTTTTTGATTGATAGGAATCAAATCAGGTGGCCAAGGAATTGGGCCAAGATAGAAAGAAGGCAGAACTGGTCTGAAATCCAGACCACCGGCCAGCCGGTGGCACACCAGCGGCCAGCCGGTGGCACCTGCACTCAGAGGGAAGCCACTGCCTCCACACCGGCCAACCGGTGGCCTTGTACCGGCTAGCCGGTGGCACCCAGCCCCAATAGTGAAGGCTACTGCCTCACCACCGGCCAGCCGGTGGCTCTAGCACCGGTCGACCGGTGGTGCCTTGAAAAGAAGACGCAGCCTCTGTCAAGGCACCGGCCAGCCGGTGGCCCTGCACCGGCCAGCCGGTAGGCCAGTCAAACTAGCCGTTAGGTTTGACCAGTCAACCTCCTTTTGGCTCCCAACGGCTCCGAAGACCTCTCCAACGGCTCCGAAGCCTCCCCAAGGGTTCCTAGCCTATAAATAAAGGCTGAGGAAGCCCCGGACACACCCCGGAACAATTGTGAAGCCACCGTACACATCTTCCATCTTTGACGTACCTCCGGCGGACTTCCTCCAAGGAACCCATCCTGCTCCAACACACTTCCATATCCAAGGAGCACCTCAAGAAGCTTGGGAGAGCACGCTACATCAACTCCATCATCCAATTGGCGCCCAAGTCTTCCCAATCACGGTTTTTCTTGTTTTATATATTTTGAGCTTAAAATTGGGGTTGTGCCTACAAACCCCAACCCTTTTCTCAACCTCTCTTTCTTTGGGTTCTCACACCACCACTAAGGTGTGAAGAGGTTGTCAAGCCTTACCTTGTAAAAAGGCTTGAGATCGGTGAGCTAGTCTTCACCCGTAAAAAGACTAGTGGGTTATTGCTTAACCATTAAAAGCATTGGGTTCTTGCTAAACCAATAAAAGCAAGCTGTAATAGGTCCTAGTGCTACCTCAAAGCCTAGTGGGTTTCTTGCTAAAACCATTGAAAAGAAAGCGGTAGGAATCTCTCAACGGTTGAGTTGGGAGCGGAGACGTAGGCCGGGTTTTGGCCGAACTCCGTTATCAATTTCTTGTGTGATTGCCTCTTTATTTCCGCTGCATTCTTACTCTGATTTTTAATTTGTTAATCAATTTTTTAAAAGGCAATTCACCCCCCCTCTTGCCATCATTCCTTGTTTTCTTCCGCCCAACATTTGGTATCAGAGGAGTAATTTGAATAATTCCCTAAAACGGTTTCAAATTAAAGATCCTATTTTTTTTTATGGCATCTACCTCTTTCGCCCCCGAGGGCTACTCATTGGGTCGGGCTCCATTTTTTGATGGGACCGACTATAATTATTGGAAAACCCGCATGACCACCTTTTTGAGAAGTATAGGATATCCCATTTTTAAAATAGTCATGCAAGGTTACACTCTCTCTTCCCCCGACGAATCCAAATGGACCCAAGCCGACATTAGAAATTTTGAGCTTGATGGCAAAGCCATGAATGCTCTCCATTGCGGCCTAGACCGAAATGAATTCAATCGAGTTTCCACATGCACCTCCGCACATGAAATCTGGAAACTTTTGGAGGTTACCCATGAGGGGACCAACAAAGTAAAGGACACTCGATTGGACATGTACCGTCAGGATTTTGAGTCATTTTCTATGCATCCAAATGAATCAATTTCTGAAATGTTTACTCGATTTACTGACGTGTGCAATGGTAGAAAGTCTCTTGGAGATAATATTTCGGCAGAAACTATGGTGAAGAAGATTCTATGGGTCCTTCCGAGCTCATGGGCACCAAAGGTGACGACGATCCAAGAAGGTAAGGACGTCAAAAATATGCCAGTAGAGGAGCTCATCGGATCTCTCATGACTTATGAGATCACGATGAGGAGGCAAGCTCAAAAGGAGGGCACACCAATCAAGACACCAAAGAACATTGCCCTCAAGGTACAAAAAGAAGTAAGATCCTCCTCATCCTCATATTCCTCATCTACTTCATCTTCAAGCGGCGACTCGGAAATGGAGAATCTCGCCCGCCAAATGCAAAAATTCATGAAGAAGCACAAGAAGAAGAAGAAATATCGCAAGGCGTGAAAGCAAGAACCCACCAAAAGATCCGAGCCCAAGGTGAAATGCTACGGGTGCGGCGAAAAGGGCCATTACAAGCCCAATTGCCCACTCAACAAAAAACGGGCCACGCAAAAGGAGAAAGGAAAGAAAAAGGTCCTCAAGGCGACATGGAGTGACACCTCCTCTTCATCCTCCTCCTCCTCCTCGAGCGACCAAGGTACAAAATGCCTAATGGCATTCCATGAGGTAACATCTTCCGACTCCTCTTCCTCTTGCTCTTCAAATTCAAATTCTTTAAATCATTTATCTTATGAAGAACTCTCACACGCTAGAGATCAACTTGAAAATGGTTTTCATAAACTCTCTTCAAAATTTGTCGCTTTGAAAAAGTCTTTCAAAAAACTCTCCTCCGAAAAAGACCAACTTCTCAAAGAGAAGGAGGAACTCTCCCTAAAAATCCAAAATTTCCCAAATGTTGATTCCATGGAATCAACCATCAAAGACCTTAGAGAATCACTAGCCAAGTTCACTCAAGGTGAACAAAATTTGTCCAAACTCTTAGGTTCTCAACGAGTATCTAGAACCACCAATGGACTTGGCTACACCAACCAAGCCTCCTCCTCCCATGCACCCACTGTTTTTGTAAGGGGGAGCTCTAGTTTTAAATTTTGCAACTATTGTAAGAAACCCGGGCACCTAATTTATGAGTGTAATTGTAAAAATGCCCGGTACGGCCAACCCAAATCGATTTTCTATTCGGATGAATTTTATAGGAGAAGACCCGCCATGAGACAAGTTTGGATTGAAAAATCCCTTCTTGCGAGTCTCTCCGGGCCTAAAATCATTTATTTTCAAAATCCCTCTCCCCGGTGATTTGTTGTTTTTATTTAGGGGGAGTTAGGATTGTTTAAGCTTTTCAATTTCAAAACTTTTTATTCAAACCTTCAATTCCAACATTTGGTTTCAAATTTTCAAAAGTCTTTTTCTTTCAAAACTTTCAATTCAAACTGTTATTCATTTTTTGATTCAAATCTTTTCAAATTTCAAAAATTTCAATTGATTTTTCAATTCTCAAATCTTGTTTTTCAAATCTCATCCCTCAATCAAGTTTTATGCCCCATTCTATTTTGATAATCACAAAGGGGGAGAAATTTCTTGATTGATTGGGGGAGAATCCTTTTCATCTTGCTTAGCATTTCCTTTCAATTTCAGTATTTTACATTAATTGTTTTGGTGATTGTGATCATCAAAATAGGGGGAGATTGTTGTACCTCTCAAACCCCTCGAGGTTTAATTTTCATGATCACAATCACCCTCTTATGTTTCTAACATTGTTTCAAGTGTTTTTGATTGATAGGAATCAAATCAGGTGGCCAAGGAATTGGGCCAAGATAGAAAGAAGGCAGAACTGGTCTGAAATCCAGACCACCGGCCAGCCGGTGGCACACCAGCGGCCAGCCGGTGGCACACCAGCGGCCAGCCGGTGGCACCTGCACTCAGAGGGAAGCCACTGCCTCCACACCGGCCAACCGGTGGCCTTGTACCGGCTAGCCGGTGGCACCCAGCCCCAATAGTGAAGGCTACTGCCTCACCACCGGCCAGCCGGTGGCTCTAGCACCGGTCGACCGGTGGTGCCTTGAAAAGAAGACTCAGCCTCTGTCAAGGCACCGGCCAGCCGGTGGCCCTGCACCGGCCAGCCGGTAGGCCAGTCAAACTAGCCGTTAGGTTTGACCAGTCAACCTCCTTTTGGCTCCCAACGGCTCCGAAGACCTCTCCAACGGCTCCGAAGCCTCCCCAAGGGTTCCTAGCCTATAAATAAAGGCTGAGGAAGCCCCGGACACACCCCGGAACAATTGTGAAGCCACCGTACACATCTTCCATCTTTGACGTACCTCCGGCGGACTTCCTCCAAGGAACCCATCCTGCTCCAACACACTTCCATATCCAAGGAGCACCTCAAGAAGCTTGGGAGAGCACGCTACATCAACTCCATCATCCAATTGGCGCCCAAGTCTTCCCAATCACGGTTTTTCTTGTTTTATATATTTTGAGCTTAAAATTGGGTTTGTGCCTACAAACCCCAACCCTTTTCTCAACCTCTCTTTCTTTGGGTTCTCACACCACCACTAAGGTGTGAAGAGGTTGTCAAGCCTTACCTTGTAAAAAGGCTTGAGATCGGTGAGCTAGTCTTCACCCGTAAAAAGACTAGTGGGTTATTGCTTAACCATTAAAAGCATTGGGTTCTTGCTAAACCAATAAAAGCAAGCTGTAATAGGTCCTAGTGCTACCTCAAAGCCTAGTGGGTTTCTTGCTAAAACCATTGAAAAGCAAGCGGTAGGAATCTCTCAACGGTTGAGTTGGGAGCGGAGACGTAGGCCGGGTTTTGGCCGAACTCCGTTATCAATTTCTTGTGTGATTGCCTCTTTATTTCCGCTGCATTCTTACTCTGATTTTTAATTTGTTAATCAATTTTTTAAAAGGCAATTCACCCCCCCTCTTGCCATCATTCCTTGTTTTCTTCCGCCCAACAAGACATATTCCTTACCAATTCAAATTTTAATTAGTTTGTAGTGATGGTTTAATATAAGATAGAATGTTCCATAATATTTAAACATTTCAATCGGATACATATGAAGATTAACATGACGAGATTAAGTCCTTATGGAAGGAGATATGAAGTTAATATTACACCCATTACAAAGTGTTATATTAATCTAGTTTGAATACATCATGATATTTCATCCCTCATAATTTTCCATATATGAATCTTCATTTTTTCCATATTTTCCTACTAGAGTGGATCAGATACTGTCATATTTGAATATTGTATCTTCTCATATTAAATTTATACAATGTGATACATCTACACTAGTACTGATGAAAGAGTTGAATAAAGAACTTGTGGGGGATTTATAGGATACCAGAGAAGCTATTATTTATATTGGTATATGAACTTATATGTATTTAAGTTAATTGGTGGGTTATTATGAATAATTTTATATAAATCATAAAGTGATGATATATATTTTAAAATATACAAAAGAAATCATCTTTAGGTTCGTTGACCTAATTTCAAGAAATAATTAGTGTTTGTTAAATTTTTTTATAAACATTTTATTAGGAATTTCGAGGTCTTTGTTCAGAGTCTTCAGAAGAAGAAACCAGTTTTAAGTCTTAGGATGTTTTAATAGTGATAGATACTTCTATATTGAAGGGTTTGGTTTTATAAAAACCTTTATGGGCTTTTCCTACCATCGAACCAGTTGTACCTACTCCAACTGTACCTGTCCAAACTACAACAAAGCATGTTGTTGTTTTTGTTAGTGATCAAGTGTCTCAAACTATTATTATTGCTATTCAAAAGGTGGTAAAAGGTTTAATAAAGAGGGTACACTATTTGTATAGATTGTTGTAATCTATAAATGGGGGGATGGTCAGTATGTATAGTTCTGTAGATCAAATTCTAAAGAATCTGTTAGTAGAAATTCTTTATGGACCATCTACTATTGACCTTACACGCATACAATCTACTCCTCAAAATTTTTCTTATACTCAACTTGATTCTTTTTATGGTGTTCAAAATAAATGTATTAGCAATATTTGGAAAACACTACTAGAAAAATGGGCTTTTGATCCCCTTAACCTATAGCGACCTCCATTGGCGGTTGCTATAGGTAACCAATAGCGACCGCCAATGGCGGTCGCTAAAATTACCTAAAAAAGGAGGGCTTTAGCACCCCCTCCCCCTCCCTCCTTACGAAGCCCCCCCTTCCCCCCTCCCCATCGTCTGCGCCCTCCCCGTCGCTCGCGCCCTCCCCGTCATCCCGTTCCCCGTCGTCGACGCCCTCCCCTTCGTCACGCCCTCCCCGTCTCCCCGCTCCCCGTCGCCCGCACCCTCCCCATCGCCCCGCCCTCCCCATCACCCCGCCCTCCGCCGCCCCGCCCTCTGCCACCCCGCACTCCGCCGCCACGCCCTCCTCCACCCCGCCCTCTGGCCGGCCGCCCTCCGCCGGCCCCGACCTCCACCGGCCACCCTCCGACCGCCCACCGGCAGCCCTTCGGCCGCCCTCCACCCTCCATCCACCCTCTGCTGGCCCTGCCCTCCTCCGGACGCCCTCTGCCCTCCAGCTCCGGCCACCCTCCACCTTGCGCCCGCCCTGCGGCCTCCCTCTATCCTCGCCCCCCCCCCACCACTCACCTCCGGAAGCCCGACGGTCCTCGGGCTGCCCTCCAGCATCCCTCCGGCCACCCTCCGCTGGCCCTGTCCTCCTCCGGCCGCCCTCCGGCTCCAGCCGCCCTCCACCTTGCGGTCGCCCTGCGGCCTTCATTTTCCCTCGGGCCTCCCGCCACCCACCTCAAGCTGCCTGGAAGCCCTTCGGCCACCCTTCGTCCGCCCTCTGTCCTTCGAACTCCAGCCCCTACGGCCTCTGACCTCATCCCTCGGACCTCCACCCCCTCGTCCCTCCCCGCAGCACCCCAAACACCCCCCACACCCCGCCAACCCCCGTCCCCTTCGTCTTCGTCCCCTCCCTCGCCGCACCACCGCCACCCGTCCCGTCCTTCACCGTCCCCTCCCTCGCCACACCGGCTCCGGCTCCAGCTCCCCACCACTGCCTCTCCTCTCCCTCGCAGCACTGCCTTCAGCTCCCCTCCCTTCCAGGTTTTTAGCGCAATCAGGTATGACGTGGACATTCACTTAAATTATTATATTATAAATGGTTCACAAACAATTAATTAGTATTTATTTTAAATATATTTGATATGAAAAATGAAAATGTAATAAGTCTTGTGTAAATGTTTGTAATAGGGATCTTATTATGGATAAGAGTTGGATTGATCTTCCAAATTGAACATCTAGAGAGTATTTCAATGGAAGTATGCATTTTATTGACTTCACTAGAGGATTTGAAAGTGACTATATTAGTTGTCCATGTAGAAAATGTGCTAACAGATATCAATTCACACGAGATACTGTGAGGGAGCACCTATTATTTAATGTATTTCTGAGAAATTATAAGATTTGGACTCATCATGGAGAAGAATATGTTCGTTGTGAAAATACAAATACAGTTTAGATGGATGTTGATGCAAGGATGAATGATCCAATGCATGAAATTCTTACTGAAATGGTACGTGGGTTGGATCCTGAAGGCATTGACATCCAGAATCTTGAGACCGATGAGATAAATCTTCGCTCTGGTGAAGATCGTGATTCGAGGAGTTTTTATGAAGCAATTGATGATGCAAAAACAGAATTATATCCTGGATATACTTCTTTCAATAAATTGTCGTTTATCATGGAGTTGTTGCATTTGATGACATTGAATCATTGGTCAGACAAATCATTCGACATGTTGTTGGTGTTATTGAAAAAGGTTCTTCCTGCTGATGTTATGATTCTCGAGTCGTATTACCATGCTCATAAGATGACAGAGAACTTAGGTTTTACATATGAGACCATAGATGCATGTGCAAACAACAGTATGTTGTTTAGAAAGGAAACTGCCCATTTGGATATTTGTACGGTTTGTGGTGCTTCCAGGTGGAAAGAGAACAGGGAAATCGGACTCATCAAAGTCAAATTGTGATACAGGGTAAACTGATTTCCATAAATCAAATGTGTTACTTTTCCCTTAAACGAAGGTTGAAAAGATTTTTATGTCATCTAAAGTTTCTAATTTAATGATATAGAATGCAGAAAGAGTTCATGAAAGTGATATGTTAACCCACCTGGAAGACTCTCATGCATGGAAGGATTTTGATAAGAGACATCCCGACTTTTCCAAAGATGTTCGTAATGTCTGATTGGGATTGGCAACAGATGGTTTCAATCCATTCAAGTCTATGGTTGGTGGAACTCAAAGCACATGGCCCGTGGTGTTGGTTCCGTATAATCTTCCTCCGTGGATTTGTATGAAGCAACAATTTATATTACTTTCCACTCTTATTGATGGACCTAAAAGTCTGGGGGATAAGATTGGTGTTTACCTTCAGCTATTGATTGATGAGTTGAATGAATTTTTGGGTGATGGTGTGATGACTTATGACTGTGAAACGAATGAAATGTTGAAACTGCATGCTGCTTTATTGTGGACAATCAATGACTTCGCAGCTTATGAAAATTTATCAGGCTGGAGTACAAAAGGGGAACTTTCTTTCCCTTGTTACAACAAAAGTAAAAAATCTGTATGGCTTAATCATTCCAAAAAATGGTCATACAAGGGTCATAGACGTTTTCTCCCCCCTCAGCACAGGTTCAGAAAGGACAGAGTGGCATTTGATGGTTTTAGAGAGTTTAGCCCAGAACCAAAGATCATGACAGGAGTCGAAATGTTATCGCAGATTGAGGAAGAAAACATCCGCATGGTAAATGAAATTTAGGATTTGGTGGCTCCTCCGGTACGTAATATTCGAGCTGCGGGTAGGCAGCACAGTCACAATTGGAAAAAGAAAATTATTTTTTATAGTCTTCCGTATTGGAAAACTAACATGCTGAGGCATAATTTGGATGTCATGCACATTGAAAAAAATGTTTGTGATAACATATTGTGGACCATTTAGGTGTCAGTGGGAAATAAAAGGACCATGCTAATGCATACCATGATTTGGAAGAAATGGGTTTAAGGAAACCATTTCATTTACAGTTAGCTGAGGGAAACAAGGCATATATGCCTCCTGCACAGTATAAGATGACTACAAAGGAGAAAGAGACATTTCTTTCCATTTTGAAGATGCTCAAGGTGCCTGATGGCTACTCTTCTAATATTTCAATGTGTGTGAATCTGATGAGCACGACATTGCAAGGGTTGAAAAGTCATGACAATCACATACTACGTAAACAGTTGATTCCAATCGCCATTTGTGATTGTTTATCCCCCAATGTTGTTCATTTGTTGATTGAGATGAGTAATTTTTTAGACAGCTTTGTTTAAGAAATCAATGAATGAGTGATTTTAAAAGTTTATAGGACCAAATTGTACGTATGCTTTGACACTTTGAGAAACTATTCCCCCTCCCTCATTTTTCAATGTTATGGTCCACTTGAAAGTGCACCTAACTGATGAAGTAATGACTGCTGGTCCAGTGAAATTCATGTGGATGTATCCTATTGAGCGGTATTTGAGTACATTGAAACGATTTTTATGCAACAGAGCTCGTCTAGAGGCATCAATAGCCAACATTTATTTGATGGATGAGTGTACTACTTTTTGTGCAGAATATCTTACGGATGTTGAAACAAAATTAGATAAGCCATCTCGGATTTAGGATGGTCCAGTTGGAGAAGGAACCACATATGATATGGACAACATCGAGTGGATACAAGCGCATCTATATATCTTGTTCAATACTCCATCAGTTGCACCATTAATGCAGTAAGTATCTTATCACTTTTATTGTTTAACTTTTACATGTTTTGTTTGCATAAGTCGATCATTTAAACATTGCGTTATCATTTGCAAAAAACACATTAATGAGATAAAAGAAGTGATGTATCGTGCGACTGAGTTGCAAATTCAACAGTCTCATTATAAGTCATTTCATGATTGGTTCAAGGATTATGTACGTATAAATTTATTTTCATTATGAGTGAAGTATTATACTAATTTATTTCTTCATATATCATTATTGAATTCTATTAATTATGTAGGTTCATAAGTTGAAGGAGTGAGGGGACCCCATGCTAACTGAAGAATTTATCCAACTGGCTGAGGGTCTATCTATAACGGCTCGTCGTTATAAATCTATAGATGCTAATGGTTTTCGATTTCGCATTAAAGATGTTGACGACAAACGAGCAACACAAAACAGTGGCATTGGTTGTCCATTTTTCAATTCTGGTTATTACTATGGTCAATTTATAGACATCATTGAAGTTGTATACAACCACGGGTTGAAGTACATATTGTTAAAGTTTAATTTGGTTGATCCAGTGTGTGGATGTAAAGTCGATAAATATCAGTTTTCATTAGTGAATTTTAACTATATGTTATACAGAAATGAACGAGTTGATATTGAACCTTTCATTTTGACATCACAAGAGGAACAAGTATTCTTCGTTACATTTCCTTCGAATCCATGTTGGCAAGTTGTTGTCAAAATGTCTCAGTGAGGAGTGTTTGTATTTGAACAAGATGAACCCGAGACTGTTCCTTTTGTTTCCCAACAAATTGATCAACATACCGTAGTTCAACGTGAAGAAGATATTTATTGGGTCAGAGTGGCTGTTGAGGGAGAAACAGTTGATTTTCATGCTTAATGAAAGGTATAATTGTTTTCCCACTATTCAGCCTAAGATATCATAAATTATGTAAACATTTTATAAATCCTTGTAAGTTTAATCCTCACTTTTTGAATTTTATTCACTTATAAATATTTAGGGTGATTTAACTCATGTTATATTTATGTTATTATCGGTGTATATTCCGATTTAGGTATTCTTCATTTGGTTCATGTGCTGCTTGAATTTTTATTAATTCAATTTGAAATTTGGCTATGCATTTATTGGTTTTGTACATAATTTGTATATCTGTTTTGTGAACATTTTGATTTTTTAAAATTCATTCCCAACTAATTATTCAATACCTTTTTGTTTGATTAACAACTATACAAGTTTGATTCTTTTTAAAACAATCCAATTTATCATTTGGACACTTTGGATAGTCCCCTTACTAATGTTTTCCATGACTGCAGGCATGTCAGGGGAAGAGGCAGAAGATCCACATCATCCATCTGAGGAATCTACGTCTCAGGGTCGAGGTATGTTGGAATGTCATTGTCTCTATTTTTTATGTAATTAATAAGCATATATATATATTTATAACATCTGTCAATTTGTATATAAAATTGTTTTCAATAGGATCAGACCCGACTGCTTCTTCCTCTCACAAGAGAGGCCCTGGTCGTGGCATATTATCATGGAATTCTGACATGACTTTTGATGTTTCATTTGATGAGGTATTTCATCCTATGGGATGGAATTCCCCTGCATTTATTTGTCATTTGGGTCATATCATACATGATCCATATCGATTTCCATTGACCATGCGTGACTGGGCTTCTATCCCTCAGGACACATTAGATTGTCTTTGGAGGGAGGTTCAGGTAAGAAGACCATTTTACTTTATTCCCTATGTATAAACAACAATAACATATGTGATTTTTTTCTTTAAAAACAAAATTTGATAGTATGTACCGATGAGTTTCATCCAGTGTGTATGATAAAATGCCATAAGATGTGGAAAGACTATAAAGGCAAAGTGAAGAGGGACCACTGGGTACCAAATGTGGGTGCCCCAGACATTCTAGAAAAAGTCCCGAGAGGTGTCCTCCCGGCTCAGTAGCGTGATTTAGTTGCATATTGGTCTACTGAGGGTGTTTTGGTTTGTATATTTATTTTGGTATATATATTTTCAAGAATGTGTGATTTGTTTGATATTTGAATGAATTGAATGTAGGAGGTGTCTACACGCAATTCTGAGAATCGAGCTTTGCAGGGAACACCTCACAGGCTCGGAACTCATCACGTGTCTCAGATCCGACATGAGGTATTTATTATTCATTTTTTTAATTTTTTTAATTAATATGGTTTTGGGTTTATATTCTATTTATATATAGTTGCGAGATCAGGGTGCACCAACTGATAAAATGTCAGTGTGGATGAGAACTCATGATCGCAATGATCCAGAGGCTGCAACATTGATAGTAAGTGCTTGTACTCATTACTAATACTTACATAAAATCTTTATATTAATATATGTATATATATTTAAATATTTCACAACCTCAATTTGAATTTTAATTAGAACATCTACCAGAGGACCAGTAATAGCTTCCCATGCGAAGGGATGAGATCTTTCATCGCATCATTGGTCGGGACGGACATAGGTATAGTTTGACCTAGGGAACATGGATTCCTCGTTCTATAGTGTCACGCACTGTGGTTGTCGGTCCTGCTGTTGCTCAGATGACACAACAACTGTCAGATTTCGAGGCATGGCTGCGGGCTTCTGAGGAGGCAAATGTGCAATTGGCTGCTGAGGTTAGAGAACTGCGGGAATATGTGTGTCCAGTTGATGGTGTAGGGGATCACACGACGCAGGTTTATACTGAATTTATTTATTTAATTTAAATTATTTTTTTATGAAAATATTCATAATGTTTATTTTTTGTAGGCCCTTGGCCCACCGGATAGAGGTCAGTGATGAACACGCATGACACATCATATTCACGAGGTGTGTTTCTGCTTTTAATGGTAGGGTTGTTATTGATATTTATGTTGGGTTTCTAGTGAGTTTTTTGTGATTTGGGGGTATCATGTGTGTTTTGGCCTCATGCAATGTTTGTGTGCCCGAATTGAGAAGTAACCATGAAACTAATTATTGATTTGGATATTTTTTGTTCATTTAATTTTCAATGTTTAGAAATTCATGTTCTGTAATATTTTTGAAAAAAATACATGATTCCCTAATATAAATCATTAATCTTTTTTTTGATGAATAAGCTAAGTTCACTATTTGTAGTCCCCCGGCCTATCCCAGACAGCCCTCCCCGCACTCCGGACAGCCCTCCCCACACCTCGGACAAGCCCCCCCCCACCCCAGACAGCCCCCACGCACCTTGGACAGCCCTCCCCGCTCTCCAGACAGCCCTTCCCGCACCCTGGGCAGCCCTCCCGCACCCCGGACAGCCTTCCCCGCACTCCGGACAGCCCTCCCCGCACCCCGTACAGCCCTCCCGCACCCTGGACAACCTTCCCCTTTCTCTGGACAGCCCTCCCCGCACCCCGGACATCACTCCCGCACCCCGGACAGCCCCCCCGCACTCTGTACGGTCCTTCCCGCACCCCGGACAGCCCTCCCGCACTCCGGACAGCCCCCCCCCCCCCCCGCACCCCGGACAGCCCTCCCTCACACCGAACAGCCTTCCCCGCACTCCATAAAACAATCTAATTATTATTCGCAATGTGTACGCACAGACGGCATGTCAATCGGACGTAGCGGTCTGTGCGGTAGGGCTCATTATACGTTCTTTCAGTGTTGCGCGCGCTTGATAAACACGTGGTGGGGGGGGGGGGGGGGGTTCAAACGGGCTTAACGAGGTCCGAATGGACTTAAATCAGAAGACATCAAAGGGTGAGTGAATTGTGATGTGGTCGAGCAGACGACGCGTCAATCAGACGTGCAGTTTGCCCGCAGTGACCGGGAACGCCGTTCTTGTGTCATAAATGGCCAAAACGGGCGTCTAACGGTCAAACTCATTGTGGACGACATCATATTGACCTGAAATCACAGGAAAAAAATCTAATTATTATTCTCAACGTGTATGCATAGACAGCACGTCAATTGGACGTGCGGTCTGCGTGGTAGGGCTCATTATGTGTTCTTTAAGTGTTGCACGCGCTTGATAAATTCGCGGGGGGGGGGGGGGGGGGGGGGGGGGTCCAAACGGGTCAAACAAGGTCCGAATGGCCTGAAATCAGATGATATCAAAGGGAAAGTGAATTTTGATGTGGTAGAGCAGACAGAATGTCAATCGAACGTGCCGTGTGACCGAGGTGACTGGGAACGCCGTTCTTGTGTCATAAACGGCCAAAACGGGCGTCTAATGGTCAAAGTCATTGAGGACGACATCATATTGACCTCAAATCACAGGAAAACAATATAATTATTATTCGTGACGTGTACACGTAGACGGAACGTCAATCTGACGTGATGTCTGCACGGTTGGGCTCATTATGTGTTCTTTATGTGTTGCGCGCGCTTCATAAACGTGCGTGTGGGGGTGGGGGGGGGGTCTAAACGGGCCGAAAAAGGTCCGAATGGCCTGAAATCAGACGACATCAAAGGATGAGTGAATTGTGATGTGGTAGAGTGGACAAGACGTCAATCGGATGTGTCGTGTGCCCGCGGTGACCGGGAACGCCGTTCTAGTGTCATAAACGGCCAAAACGGGCGTCTAACGGTCAAAGTCATAGCGGACGACATCGGATTGACCTGAATTCATAGGAAAACATTATAATTATTATTTGTGATGTGTACGTGCAGATGGAACGTCAATCGTACGTGTGGTCTGCGCGGTAGGGTTCATTATGCGTTCTTTAAGTGTTGCACGCACTTCATAAACGCGCGTGGGGGGGGGGGTCCAAATGGGCCGAACGACGTCTGAATGGCCTGAAATCAGACTAAATCAAAGGGAGAGTGAATTTAGATGTGTTCGAGCAGACGGAATGTCAATCGGACGTGCCGTGTGCCCGCGGTGACCGGGAACGCTGTTTTGATGTCACAAACGGCCAAAACGGGCGTCTAACGGTGAAAGTCATAGCAGAAAACATCGGATTGACCTGAAATCACAGGAACACAATCTAATTATTATTTAAGACGTCTACGCGTAGACGGAACATCAATCGGACGTGCGGTTTGTGCGGTAGGGCTCATTATGCGTTCTTTAAGTGTTGTGTGCGCGCTTCATAAACGCGCGTGGGTGGGGGGGGGGGTCCAAATGGGACGAACGAGGTCCAAATTGCCTGAAATCAGACGACATCAAAGGGTGAGTGAATTTTGATGTGTTATAGTGGACGTCACATCAATCGGACATTCTGTGTACCCGCGGGGACAGGGAATGCCGTTCTTGTGTCATAAACGGCCAAAACAGGCGTCTAATGGTCAAAGTCATAGAGGACGACATCAGATTGACCTGAAATCACAGGAAAACAATATAATTATTATTAGTGATCTGTATGCGTAGACGGAACATCAATCGGATGTGCGGTCTGCGCGGTGGGGCTCATTATGCATTCTTTAAGTGTTGCGCGCGCTTCATAAACGCCCGTGGGGGGGTCCAAATGGGCTGAAAGACGTCCGAATGGCCTAAAATCAGACTACATCAAAGGGTGAGTGAATTGTGATGTGGTCGAGTAGACGACACATCAATCGGACGTGCCGTGTGCCCATGGTGACCGGGAACGCCGTTCTGGTGTCATAAGCGGCCAAAACGGGCGTCTAACGGTCAAAGTCATAGAGGACGACATAGGATTGACCTGAAATCAAAGGACAACAATATAATTATTATTTGTGACGTGTACACATAGACGTCACGTCAATCGGACATGCGGCCTGCGTGGTAGGGCTCATTATGTGTTCTTTAAGTGTTGCGCACGCTTGATAAAAGCGCATGGGGGGAAGGGGTCCAAATGGGCCGAACGAGGTCCGAATGTCCTGAAATCAGATGACATCAAAGGGTGAGTGAATGTTGATGTGTTCAAGCAGACGACACGTCAATCAGTCGTGCCATGTGCCCGCGGTGACCGGAAACGCCGTTCTTGTGTCATAAACGACCAAAACGGGAGTCTAACGATCAAACTCATAGCGGACGACATCGGAATGACCTGAAATCACAGGACAACAATATAATTATTATTCGTAACATGTACGCATAGACGGAATGTCAATCGGACGTGCGGTCTGTGCGGTAGGGCTCATTATGCATTCTTTAAGTGTTGCGAGCGCTTGATAAACGCGTGTGGGGGGGGGGGGGGGGGTCCAAATGGGCCGAATGAGGTCTGAATGGCCTGCAATCAGACGACATCAAAGGGTGAGTGAATTGTGATGTGGTCGAGCAAACGACACATCAATCGAACGTGTCGTGTGCTTGCGGTGACCGGGAACGCCGTTCTTGTGTCATAAACGGCCAAAACGGTCGTCTAATGGTCAACGTCATAGTTGAGGACATCCGATTGACCTGAAATCACAGGCAAACAATCTAATTATTATTCATGACGTGTACGCGCAGACGACATGTTAATTGGACATCCGGTCTGCGCGGTAGGTCTCATTATGCGTTCTTTAAGTGTTGCACGCGCTTCATAAACGCGCGTGGGGGGGGGGGGGGGGGGGTCCAAACGGGCCGAACGAGGTCTGAATGGCCGGAAATCAGACGAAATAAAAGGTTGAGTGAATTGTGATGTGGTCAAGTAGACGGAGCGTCAATCGGACGTGCCGTGTTCCCGCGGTGACCGGGTACGCCGTTCTGGTGTCATAAACTGCCAAAACGGGCATCTAAAGGTCAATGTCATAGAGGATGACATCGGATTGATCTGAAATCACAGGAAAACAATATAATTATTATTCATGACGTGTACGCGTAGACGGCACGTCAATCGGACGTGCGGTCTGTGCGGTAGGGCTCATTATGCGTTCTTTAAGTGTTGCGCGCGCTTGATAAACGTGCATGGGGGGGGGGTCCAAATGCACCGAACAAGGTCTGAATGGCCTGAAATCCGATGACATCAAAGGGTGGGTGAATTGTGATGTGTTCGAGTAGACATCATGTCAATCATATGGGCCGTGTGCCTGCGGTGACCGGGAACGCCGTTCTTGTGTCACAAACGACCGAACGAGCATCTAACATTGAAATTCATAGAGGACGACATTGGATTGACCCGAAATCATAGGAAAACAATATAATTATTATTTTTGACTTGTACGCATAGAAAAAATATCAATCGGACGTGCGTTCTGTATGATAGGGCTCATTATGCGTTCTTAAAGTGTTGCGCGCGCTTCATAAATGCGCGTGGGGGGGGGGGGGGGTCCAAATGGGCCGAACGAGGTCCGAATGGCCTGAAATCAGACGACATAAAAGGGTGAGTAAATTGTGATGTGGTCGAGCAGAAGACACATCAATCGGACGTGCTGTGTGCCCGCAGTGACCGGGAACGCCGTTCTGGTGTCATAAACGGCCAAAACGGGCGTCTAACAGTCAAAGTCATAGCAGATGACATCTGATTGACCTAAAATCATAGGAAAACAATCTAATTATTATTCTTGACATGTAAGTGCCGACAGAACGTCAATCGGTCATGCGGTCTGCGCGGTAGGGCTCATTATGTGTTCTTTAAGTGTTGCGCACGCTTGATAAACACGCATGGTGGGGGGGTCCAAACGGGCCGAACGAGGTCCGAATGGCCTTAAATCAGACGACATAAAAGGGTGAGTGAATTGTGATGTGGTCGAGCCGACGGTATGACAATCAGAAGTGTCGTGTGCCCGCGGTGACCGGGAACGCCGTTCTTGTATCATAAATAGCCAAAACGGGCGTCTAGCGGTCAAAGTCATAGCGGGCAACATCCGATTGACCTGAAATCACATGAAAACAATCTAATTATTATTCGTGACATGTACGCGCAGAATACACATGAATCGAACGTGCGGTCTGCGCGGTAAGGCTCATTATGCGTTCCTTAAGTGTTGTGCGCTCTTCATAAACGCGCGTGGGGGGGGGGGGGGTCTAAATGGGCCGAACGAGGTCCGAATGGACTGAAATCAGACGAAATCAAAGGGTGAGTGAATTGTGATGTGTTCAAGTAGACGAGACATCAATCGGACGTGTCGCGTGCCCGCGATGACAGGAACGCCGTTGTGGTGTTATAAACGGCCAAAACGGGCGTCTAACGATCAAAATCATAGCAGACGACATCGGATTGACCTGAAGTCACATGACAACAATCTTATTATTATTCTAAATGTGTACGTGTAGAAGACACATCAATTGGACGCGCGGTCTGCGCGGTAGGGCTCATTATGCATTCTTTAAGTGTTGCACGCGCTTGATAAACGCGCGTGGGGGGTCCAAAGGGGCCGAACGAGGTCCGAATGGCCTTAAATCAAACTACATCAAAGAGTGAGTGAATTGTGATGTGGTCGAGCTAACGGCAGGTCAATCGGACGTGCCGTGTGCCCGCGGTGACCGGGAATGCCATTCTGGTGTCATAAACGGCCAAAACGGGTGTCTAACGGTCAAAGTCATAGTGGACGACATCAGATTGAACGGAAATATCAGGAAAACAATCTAATTATTATTTGTGACGTGTAGGAGGAGACGGCGTGCCCATCGGATGTGCGGTTCGCGCGGTACGACCGAATGCGTCATTTTCACCAGCTTAGAGCGCGCTAAAACGACGCATTGGGGGGGTCAAAACCACCCGAACGACCTCATAATGCCATGAAACCGTACGAAAATCAGCCATTGTGTGGTTTTTAAAATGGTCGGGCAGACGACACATCAATCGGAGGTGTCGTTTGACCGCGGTGACCGGAAACGCGTTTCTGGTGTAATAAAACACCAAAAACGGCCTGAGACGGTCGAATTCAGAGAAAACGTGCTCCGAATGACTTGAAACCATGCGAAAACATTAGGAATATTATTGGTGACATGTAGGAGGAGACATCGTGCCCATCGGACATGTGGTGCGCACGGTACAACCGAATGCATCGTTTTCAGCAGCTCCTCGCGCGCTAAACCGGCGCGTTGGGGGGTCAAAAACACTCGAACGACCTCAGAATGCCATGAAACCATACGACAACAGCCATTGTGTGATTTGTAAAATGGTTGGGTAGACGACATGTCAATCGGAGGTGTGGTTTGACCGCGGTGAACGAAAACGCATTTCCGGTGTCATAAAACAACAATAACGGCGTGAGACGGTCGAATTCGGAGAAAACGTGATACTAATGACCTGAAACCACACAAAAACATTAGGAATATTATTCGTGATGTGTAAGAGGAGATGACACACCCATCAGACGTGCGGTGCGCGCGGTACAACCGAATGCATCGTTTTCAGTAGCTCCGTGCACGCTAAACCGGCACGTTGGGGGGTCAAAACCACCCGAACGACCTTAGAATGCCATTAAACCATAAGACAACAGCCGTTGTGTGATATTTAAAATTTTTGGGCAGACGACACATCAATCAGAGCTGTCGTTTGACCGCAGTGACCAGAAACGCGTTTCAGGTATCACAAAAGACCAAAAAACGGCGTGCAACGGTCGAATTCAGAGCAAACGTGCTCCAAATGACCTGAAACCACATGAAAACATTAGGAATATTATTCGTGACATGTAGGAGGATACGACACACCCATCAGACATGCGGTGCGTGCGGTACGGCTGAATGCGTCGTTTTCAGCAGCTCCGTGCGCGCTAAACTGGCGCGTTGGGGGGTTAAAACCACCCGAACGACCTCGGAATGCCATAAAACTGTACGAAAATAGCCATAGTGTGATTTTTGAAATGTTCGGGCAGACGACACGTCAATCAGAGCTGTTGTTTGACCGCGGTGACCGGAAACGCATTTCTGGTGTCAAAAAACACAAAAAACGGCGTGAGATGGTCGAATTTGGAGCAAACGTGCTCTGAATGACCTGAAACCACATGAAAAAATTATTAATATTATTCATGACGTGTAGGAGGAGACGACGCGCCCATCCAACATGTGGTGCGTGCGGTACGGCCGAATGCGTCATTTTCAGCAGCTTCGCGCGCGCTAAACTGGCGCGTTGGGGGGTCAAAACCACCCGAAAGACCTCATAATTCCATGAAACCATAAGACAACAGCCGTTGTGTGATTTGTGAAATGGTCGGGTAGACGACACGTCAATCGGAGCTGTCGTTTGACCGCGGTGACCGGAAACGCGTTTCCGGTGTCACAAAACACCAAAAACGGCGTGAGACGGTCGAATTCGGAGCAAATGTGCTCCGAATGACCTGAAACCACATGAAAACATTAGTAATAGTATTCTTGATGTGTAAGAGGAGACGACGTGCCAATCGGACATGCGGTGCGCGTGGTACAGCCGAATGCGTCGTTTTCAGCACCTCGACGCGCGCTAAAACGGCGCGTTGGGGGGTCAAAATCACCTGAACGACCTCGGAATGCCATGAAACCGTACGAAAACAGCTGTTGTGTGATTTTTAAAATGTTCGGGTAGACGACACGTCAATCAAAGGTGTCGTTTGACCGCGGTGGTCGGAAACACATTTCCAGTGTCATAAATCACCAAAAACGGCGTGAGACGGTCGAATTCGGAGCAAACATGCTCTGAATGACCTGAAACCACACGAAAAAAATTAGGAATATTATTCGTGACGTGTAGGAGGAGACAACAAGCCCATCGGACGTGCGGTGCATGTGGTACATCCGACTACGTCGTTTTCAGCAGCTCAATGCGCGCTAAAACGTCGCGTTGGGGGGTCAAAACCACCCGAACGACCTCGGAATGCCATGAAACCATACAAGAACATCCTTTGTGTGATTTGTGAAATGGTCGGGTAGACGAAATGTCAATCGGAGGTGTCGTTTGACCATGGTGACCGGAAACGCGTTTCCGGTGTCATAAAACACCAAAAATGGCATGAGACGGTCGAATTCGGAGAAAATGTGCTCCGAATGACCTAAAGCCACACAAAAATATTAGAAATATTATTCGTGACGTGTAGGAGGAGACGGCGCACCCATCGGACGTGCGGTGCGCGTGGTACGTCCGACTGCGTCGTTTTCAGCAGGTCGACGCGCACTAAAACAGCTGGTTGGGGGGTCAAAACCACCCGAACGACCTCAGAATGCCATGAAACCATACAAGAATAGCCATTGTGTGATTTCGGAAATGGTCGGGTCGACAAAACATCAATCAGAGGTGTCGTTTGACCGCAGTGTCTTGAAACGCGTTTCTGGTGTCATAAAACACCAACAACGGCGTGAGTCGGTCGAATTCGGAGCAAACGTGCTCCGAATGACATGAAATGATAGCATTTCTTAAATTGGGTGTTTTAAATTATTATTGAACCATGATTTGATGTCAAGTTTAATTTTATTATATGTATATAATAACTGAATAATTATGTTCAATTTACGTTTGTTTTGTTTGTTTTGTTTTTTTGTCTTATTGTAGGTTTTGAAGCAGAAGATTGAAATAGATGGACCTGCTCGGATCGTTGAAGCACGTTTATCGTTTATGATTATTTGGATGTTTATGCTGTTTGAAATTGTTTTCCATTTTTTATGATTGTTACCTTGTTTTATCTCTGATTTTCCACCGTGAAGAAAAAAAACACAATTCTTACATTTCATTAAAAAAATGAAAAATATTTTATTTAATATTATATATATAAATATTTTCATTAATATATATATATATATATATATTTATTTCGGTAAGATTTTTTTTTAAAAAAATTTCCCAGTTTAGCGACCGCCAGGCAGTCGCTTAATGCCTGCATTTCAGCCACCTATAGCGACCACCAATGGTGGTTGCTATTGGCCTACAGCGACGAAGCTGATGTGACCACTATTGGCGGTCGCTAGACGGTCTCTATAGGACTATTTCGATAGCCAATGGCGATCGCTAATGCCCTTTTTTTTAGTAGTGAAATTTTATTGAAAAAATATATGATTATGCTTGATTTCTGTAAATAAGATAACATAAAAGGGATAGATAATTTTGCAGACGAATTTCAAAATCATAGAGTTAGAAGGACTCTAGTAATTTCTCAAATAGATACCCATAGAGGTTTTAGACATAAAATAGATTCTAATTATTATAACTCTAGAATCTATCAGAATGAGTAAGACAAAGTGGATGTAGCTCTTGTAATGAACCATTTTAAAGAAGGAACCTTACACTTTGTCCCTCTAAAGAAATTCACTTTTGTTATTGATGTATCTTATAACTTTATAATATCTAAATATCATCATGAAAAAATTCTTGGCCAATCTACTCGATATTCTTATGTCAAATCTAATATATGATCGCAATTAGGAGCTACTACAGATATAGGTAATGAAGTGATTCCCCCAAAAAATGAACCCTCCAACCACCTCTAGCACCTCATCTAACTTTAGGTTATCTTTACCCAAACCACCTTCTTAGTTTGACCCTATTCATAAGTTTGGACCATATTACTGTCTTTTTGTATATTTATTTTTTTGGGTGTTTAATAGATGTATTCTTTGGTATATGATTTACAATTAATAAAATCCTTATATGTTCACTTCTTATGTTCTTCTTAGGGACTTTTTTCATGTAATGTTTTTACTAAAATTATATTCTTTTCTGAACTCATTTCTTTCTTGAATTCCACATTTAGTTTTAGAACTATAATTCAACAGTTCATTACTCTTTGTGCTATATTAACTTTGTTTTTATTGTCTTTACCCTTGTTTTTAATAACACAAAAGGGCGATAACTTTACCTAAATGTCACATTAAGTGGGAGAATCGAAATGTCACATTAAGGGATATTATACCATTTTAATGAGAAGTATTAAATTAAGGGGGGATAAATAAAGGATAAATACTAAATTTTGAAAAACAACACTATGTATATTATTTAGTTTGCTAAAAAATATTATCAAACCTTTAAAATTTAATTTTTAATGACTTACTGTTTTTGTGATCATAAAAAACGTGATATTTTTGGACTACTAATGTTATTCTAATATATGTAATGTTCTGGACCTCCCTACTCCATTCCTTTTTAATAATACTATGTTTGAGGTGTTCTGGAGGTCACAATGGCTCTTTTTGAGAGTTTTCTAGTTTTTTCAGTTTTCCAACAGTGAGTGAGGACCAGTGAATGTCATCTGTAGGTGGAATCAGTAGGTGGTGTAAGTGAGTGGCATCAGAAGTTGGAATCAGTGAGTGGTGTCAGTAGGTGTCATCAATAGGTTCCATCTATGAGTTTCATTGATAGGTGGCCTTAGTATGTGGCATTGGTAGGTGGTGTAAGTGAGTCGCAAAAGTGACTCACTAACGGTTGATCATGATGGTGAGTCGTCCATTGGTAGGTGGATTCGGTGAGTCAAGTCGGTAGGTGGAATCAGTGAGTGGAATTGGTGAGTCATGTCGGTGACTCAGCCATTGGTGACTCATGTCTGTGACTCACCTAAAAGTGAGTTATTTCCCTTAGTTTTTGAAAACCCTAGTTTTCCCAGTTTTTCCAGTTTCACCCCTTTAAATTTTATTTGACATAAATTGATTTTAAAACTAAATTTAAGTGTTTTGAATCCGTTTCAAAGGATATAAAATATATCTTTATTTTCCTAAAAATTAGAGAATCAAAAATGGCCAAGACACAATCCTCATCAATATCTGGATTTAATGGATTTTAAAATAGTTCCTCTATTGATAGAGTATACAACCTTTCTAAACCTGAGATCATTTATCCCTAGGTTTCATTATATTTTCTATTGATACTGAGGATCTCATATCTTTTATTCTCCAATAGATCATGAATTTATGGTGATCCCCTTAGATTGCATCTTCCTAGAGGTTCCTCTAGTTGCTTGTGCACCCCCTATTTTGGCACCAGTAGGAGTTTCCAATAATTTTTTTATTTCAGGTAGGGACCCCTTCACCTCTTTTAAATTGTGTATTGGGCAGGGTGGGTGTATGAAGGTTCTCTTATGAAGATATTTGAATTATTAATAAATAAAGATAATCGAATCTGTTTAATATCGATATAGAGGGTTTAGAGAAAAGTAATGCATGATTTTATAGGCTATATTCCTACTGAGAATCGTGGTCATTGGTGATATTTGTTTGTGCACCTATGATTCCTTGTAGATATTTAATGTTGATCCTATATGAATGAACGTATGAATATGAAATTAGTAAACCATTTATATTTGGTTAAATGAATGGATGCCTCCAGACCAAACTTGTTCTATGATAACCCCAGAATTATCAAAGTGGAATTAAAGAATGAGTGTTTGCTAAATCTGAATACACCATACTTTGTTGTTGTGACTACCTGTTATGTGTTGATGTTTTCTGTATTGTGCCTTGTATGGTTTTGTGGTTCTGGGGTTGAGAGCATGACTATTTCTGAGGTAGTATGGGTGATGTAATGGGATATTAGGTTGAGAGTTTGACTGATTGGGGAATGGATGGGAATTGTTTGAGAAATGGGGATACAAGTTCTGGTTGAGGTATGTTTATATTACTGGGTGTGATGGGTGTGGTGTTGTTATATATTGGGGAATTCGTGTTGGTTTTGATGAGGGTTGTTTCAGGGTTTGGTAGTAAGTTGGGGGTTTTTTTGTTGAGAGGAAATATAGGAAATGATGACTTCGAAGAACGATTATGGATGCGGTTGGTATGGGTGTTTAATGGAGTTTAAATATGAAGTGAGATGATTTTCTATGTGAAGTATTTCTTGCTGTGAATGGTAGTTGCCTATTTAGGGATGGAAAGAATACATGGTCTCCTTAATAAAAAATGATATTTGGTTAAATGAGATAGATGGGGGTATGTTTGAATTGTGTCTTGTTGTAAATAGATTTCTTTTATCAAATTCCAAAGTGAATGTTGTGGGTGGTTATAAATGAATTTAGATATAGAAGAAGAGTTGAAAGCCTCATTGGGTGGTTTATAGTTTTATTGAGAACCCATAGGTTAAGAATTTGTTTTTTTAAATATATATATATATACACATATCTGTATTTTTTCTGATGTTTTATATAGGAACCCCAACCTAATTGAGCACAATGTGCTGAACACCCCCATTATCAAGGGGGAGTGTGTATTTACCAACATCTGAGTGGGTGGATGGATGACTGTCCACCCACTCTTCCCATATCCCTTTTCCAAGAAGTTATAGTACAAGATTCTTTGGGATGGAAGTAGTTTGTGAGATGCAGGTCTGTACGGTAGAGTTGTGTTTTCCTAGGTGCCTTTAGTATGAGATGTGTTGTGTTTTCCAATGTGTTTTTTAGATCTAACATGGTATGTGGGACAGGTTTATGTGGGTGGGATGTGGTTGTGGGTCCCAAGTGTGTTTGGGCGGGATGCTATTAGCTCATTTTTTTCTAGGTTGCAGAGCTATCTGTGTGGCCAAGGTTTGTGCATGCGGGTTTTGACGTGGTACATTTGGAAGAGTATGGAGTGCCAAGAAGTTTTCCATTAGGGTGTGAGAGCAGCTAATCAATGGGAACATGGTGAAGGGTACCCTATCATCGATGTTCTATATATTACTAGACTTGACTTGTGATATTTTTTGAGCATGCCATTTGTAACAACCCGAGATTTTATGAAAAATATTCTTTTTAATTTCATTAATGTCTTGTGTTGTATGCTACACCAAAAGGAGCTTGCACAACATGCATCCTTGAATTACCTTACATTACACGCAATCGCGACCTTCCTCGATAGCGTGTGTAGTACGCAGTAACGAGTTTTACTAAACAACAATATGCTATTAAAATATTATTAAAACTAGCCGTTATGAATAGTAATAACCACTTTTTGAAATTTAGTAAATTTTATTTTTCAAAATTGTCTTCATTTTTGGATTCAGAATATCGAAATTAGCTTAGGGTGAAATTTTGGTACTTTTCGGATAACTTTCATATTCTGATTAATAGTGAAAATTACTAAATTATAATTCAAAACAACTTTTTTAATCGAAATAATTAATAGTAATAAATTATTAATTTGAGTGGTTTTAAATTATATTTAGAATATATTTTTACAATTTAATAAAATGTTGTTCATTGGATGTAATTTCACATTTAAACCAGTTATAAACAAGTGTCAATCTGTTGATAGTTATTATCTCTTAAAAACACGCTATTAGTTTTGACGACGGGAACTAATTTTTAAATTAATTAATGCAACTGATATGTTCTGAATTTGGTAAAATAGTCATAATTTTTGAATTCTTAATATCAAATATAGCTTAGGCCTAATTTTTGGTATTTTTCTGGAAACTTTCATTTTTTGATGAATAGTGAAACCACTAAGTGGTAGTTAAAAAACTGAATTTTCATAAAATTTAATTTTACCGCTTCTGTGAGTGGAATTTCGAAAATCCGAGAGACACGGTTAATATCAAGGACAAAAATTTGGTTCAATAAGATGAAAATAATTTTTGGTGAATAGTAACTTTTTACTTTTTTTTTACCATGGTTAAAAGAAAATAGGGTAATTAAGGGTAAAAATGATATTATTATTACCCTAACACATGTACTAATTCTATTGGACAAGTGTAATTCGACCAAAAACAACCTTAGGAATAAAATATTACCATTTAGGCCCACTTGGATTAGATTAGGACATTTATTATTCATTTATTTAAAGAAGGGTTAAAATAGTTAAAATCAAAGTTTAATAAGTAAATCATTTTTACTATGGGGTTATGCATAAGATAAATTCGACTATAAATATTATTAAGAAATATAAAAAGATTTCCTACATAATGGAAATTTATTTGTAATTTTTAGACATTAAATAATTTAATTTATTTATAACACAAAGATGATCCAGTAATTATCTTATTAATGAAATACTAACATAATTGAAATTATAAATACTTAAATAAGCATAATTTGAGTCTTTTTATGAATTAAACTAATTTTCTAGGTTAATATTACATGTTATGATTAATATAATTAACTTTGGTCGAAGTAATAATTCTGTAATGAATTTCAAAAAAATCAACTATTGAATAGTGTCAAAATTGACATAAAATAGTTTTTAAAACAAATATTATATTATTGATTGTTATTTTATTCCTAAAAATCTAAGGTTCGGCCAAATGACTTAGGTAAGGATATATATATTAATAAAACACAACTTGGGGGTCGCTTGGATGTATATGGTAAGTTTATTAACTATATAATATAAAAATACAAAGTGACATGGTAAATGTCAATCTAATTAACTAAGAGTTAAAGCTAAAAGATAAGGTTAATATAATGACCTAAACTTGTGTAAATTCTAATGGATGAGAAGATTTCGACCTATCCCCAACTTATCTTCTAAATAACTCAATTTGGAGCTATTTAAAACCGAACTTGACTTTATAATAAAATAATATTTTTAGTTATTCCAAAGGTGCCCCTCTCCTCCCTTATAAAAGGGCACCTCCTCCCCCTCTTCCTCACAACACTTTGAGCCTTCAAGCTCGTCCAAACTCTGCCTTTTTTCTCCTATCCACTTCCCTAGAGACATCCTAGAGGTCCTGGTCTTCTTCAAAGACCAATTTTAGTGCTCTAAAAGAAGGTCTCAAAGAAGCACTTCAAAGAAGAGGTAATGTCCATTAACGATTCTTTCATCTTTATTTCTTCTTCCACTTCTTCTTCTTTAGTTGTTTCATTATGAAGTAATAACATCAGTATCACTCATATACTAATATATTATTATAAGTATGAAACAACCCTATTTCACCATCTATCCATCCTACGGAAAAAGAAATCACCGCGCGTGCGTACGTACGGAATACCGTCTCCACGCCGTGGTGTAATCTATTTTCCACCACCACCTTACTTGGATGGGTATAATGGTGTAAATAATGACTATATATGACTATTATAAGGTGATACTGATTCTTAAATAGTATAAATACACTACAATACAATTCCACGATCATAGGAACGATATCATCACTCGTGCGTACGTACGGAATACCGTCTCCACGATGTGATGCGACTCGTTCTACATGATCTTCATTTCATAATGATTATATAAATGAATTGAATGAATGAATATGATATATATATTACACTAATACCATTCTGGAAATGAGGTATCTATATCCTAAAGAGAAGAATAAGAATTTATTCGACAAAACACGCATAAGAACAAAAAGTTATAAACACCCGAATAACAAATAACAATGAAATATTACTACTAAGAAGCTAAGAATATGACCATATATGATATCATAAAAATAAGTATGATTCTGTAATAAGTTAATAACATTATTTAAATCATTATACAGGATGTTCGGACATGTAACAAGCATATCAGACCTAAGGTAAGGGAAAATATCACAATCACATTTTTATCCGAGATTGTTTATACTTTGAAATTTACTGGGGTTTATTTTATCATCCACATCTATATTTCCTCAATATGTAATATTTATATCCTTATAAAATAGTTTATATCCAATTTGACCCTTCTATGAGTTAATTAGTAAATGATATGAAATGAATCTTTTGTAGTTTTTCAAACGAGGTACTTTTTGACTTTTTCGAAAAAAGTACGAAGAATGTTTTTTTTAACTTATGCGGCATGAATTGATTTTTAAAAAATTATTTCCAAGATGATTCCTTTACAAGTTTTCAAGTTTATTTTTAATCAAATTATTTTAGTTTAGAATTTTACGACATGTTAAGAAAGGAAAAGTGTTTTTGAAGCCGAAATGATATTTTCCTCAAGAATGGAGTTCAAGTGTTTTATCAAAATTATTTTCCATCTAAGATAATAAAGGGTTATGTTTTTATCCCTATTATTACATTGATTTGATTATGTTGTGATGGAATTATTTTTATGAATTCATTTAACTTATATGAATTGTTTTATGATGTCATGATTTTTAAGAATTCCATTTCTATTACATTGGTTATGCAATGATGTATGATTTATGATTTTTGTGGCACACATAAGAATGGTTTCATTATGAGATGGGTGGGACCTATATCTCCCTCCAATTTATTAGGTAATGATTTTATATCTCATGAGATAGACATGGATGGAACGGTAGGTTATACCGGTTCAGTGAAACAGGACTGAAACGAGGGTGACTCGGTTCAGAAATGGACTTTGTCCACTAAGATAGTCTTGGAAATGAGTCTTGACAAATAAAATATGATTATTTATGATTATGTGTGTATTCCCAAAAGTTTTATCTTTTATGTTATGATTATTGGGATTTCATTTCACTATTATGATTTATCCCATGTTATGAAATTATGCTCTCTTTTGTAGGTTAAGATTTCCAAAATGTTATGTACTTATGAAAATGATGTGATTGATATTTCTTTTGTTTACCCTTGCTGAGCATTTGAGCTCACCCTTTTATGTTTTCTTTTCCCCAGGATATAAAGAAAGGTTTTAGGTAAAGAAAAGGAAGATCTTTATGGGAGATATTGAAGATCTTTCACCACGATTAGAAGATTATATTCCAAGTTTCCAAAGACACTAAACTATTACGATCCTTGTGTGTGTGTTTTTGTTATGTACTAAGTATTCCGCAAAAGTAATGTAATGTCCATGTACGTCAAGCTTCGGGTCTCTTCAGTTGGTATCAGAGGAAAAGTTTAGTCAACCACTGGAAACTAGGATGCGGAAACGTTAGTGAGATCCCTAGAGATATTTCTAAGGTATGTATAGGGATGTCCCTAAGGATAAGTATACGTATAGGATATAGTCCTAGAACTGTGGTAACGATATTAGATTAAAACAAAGATGTTAGATATTGATGTTACTCCCCCTTTTTTTATGATTTTTTCTTCTCACACTATTCATTTTGGGTTTTAGAAAATGGCGGGAAACAAGATGATTCACGATAATGGAGGATATGATGGACAATGGAATGATATTATTCATGAGCAACCAAATGAAATTTGATTTGGAAGTCCAAACATCATTATTATTCCGAATCAGCAATCTCATAATATGATCAATAAAGTAAAATTTGGTAAATTTCCTGACTCAGCTAATAAGAGAAAGATGGAGTTTCATGATAATCATAGAGGAAAGAAAGTTCAATTTCCCCTATGTAAATCATGTGGGAAGAGGCATCAAGGAGAATGTTTCAAAGGAACTGGAAGATTCTTTAGGTGTGGAAAAGAAGGACACAAAGCCAGTAAGTGCAAAGGAAAAGGTTTAGTTAACACCAGGGATGAGGATAATGGTATTGCTACGACATCAAAAATGGTTAAATGTTTTAAATGTGGAATGTACGGGCATTATGAAAACCAATTCCCTAAGGAAAAGTCTCATGAAGAGAATCAGTATGGTCGTATGGGTAGTATTTATGTGGATGATGATGAAGAGACTACAAATGATATGTGAGATGAAAGAATTGTTGAAGCTCGGTCAATGGTTTAAGAATGTAGTGGAATGATTACATGTTTATCATGTGCAATGTTGTATAAGTAATCTCATGGTAATATGGAATAAAGAGACATCTAAGGATTGTTACACTGTTGTCTTTCCTTGAGTTTTGAAAGTGTATGATTAATGTTACCAGTATCCATGAAAGGTTATTCAGATATTTTTGGAATGTAGATGATATGCGCATAATGAAGGGATATGGAGAAAATTAAATGTTTGATAGTATTCATGAGCTCATGACTGATATAAGTAGAAGGTTATATCATGGTTTGAGTATATAGAATTTTTGGATTTTGGTATGTGGAAAGAGTTAACTTTTGACAGCATTCATGTTTTCACTAAGATTTAATGGGTATTCATTTTTCAAGAGAATACATCATTAAGATATTCACATGATTGGAATGTCGCCAACAAGATATATTGGGGATAAATGATGGTATTCACATGCTTGGATGACGACATTTCAAGTAATCGTTTTCTTTATACTATGAGCTTGGACCGAAGTATTTTAGATAAGCCTAAAGATTGGAATGGATTATGTTAACCATAAGTTAGTATTGTTTAAGGATAGAACTTTTTCTGATATTATTTATGTGATGTTATAGTAATGTAGTTTTAGAAAAAGGATAACCTGCAGGACGAGCGACAACTCATCGCGTCGGACAAGGCTGTGGGAATCGAACCCACAACCGAAGTGCGACTGGCCTTTATCGCCTACCACGGGCCTACAGGAAGTCCCTGTTTAGTAGAAACTAGTTTTATTATATTAAGCAGTATGATATATGAAGTATAAGTCAATTTTAGGAACTATATATGATTAATCTCACTATAGATGGACTTATGTATTTTTTGATAACTTTTCTAACCTTTTGTTTGAGACAGATGGAATGACCCATCATTCTATCACATGATCTGCTAACACATCACGAATGACAAATTCAACTTCATTTCTTTAAGAGATGAAGTGTAAATTGTCCAAAGAATGACAAATGGTGAGACTATACCAAAATCACGAAAGTATTTCTTCTACTTCCAATTTCATCAACTTTAGGGAAATAATCTTGAAAACCAAAAATGTTGTCCTAGTGCTCTTATATCTGATGTATCAGATGGTACCTTAGATCGTCACAAATTTATGGCTTTGTGATTGCTGGCTTTTCCATAGCCATGTTCTCTCTACCACTCTCCATCAGAACATGATGGTTAGATTTCTCTTCCATATCCATATTTTCACCTATGTGGAAACCCAGTGATTAGTTTATTTGGGTAATCGTTACATTTCATACTTTAGTTTTTAAAGCCAAGTTTTGGTATTACTTTTTACAATGTGGGTTTCTATTAAAGAAACTTTCGAGTAGTAAACCATTTATAACCCCGACGAATTTCGAGGGCGAAATTCATTTTAAGGGGGGTAGAATGTAACAGCCCGAGATTTTATGAAAAATATTCTTTTTAATTTCATTAATGTCTTGTGTTGTACGCTACACCAAAATAAGCTTGCACAACACGCATACTTGACTTGCCTTGCATTACACGCAATCACGACCTTCCTCAATAGCGTGTGTAGTACGCAGTAACGAGTTTTACTAAACAATAATATGCTATTAAAATATTATTAATACTAGCCGTTATGAATAGTAATAACCACTTTTTGAAATTTTGTAAATTTTATTTTTCAAAATGGTATTCATTTTAGGATTCGGAATATCGAAATTAGATTAGGGTGAAATTTTGTTACTTTTCAGATAACTTTCATATTCTGATGAATAGTGAAAATTAGTAAATTATAATTAAAAACAACTTTTTTAATCAAAATAATTAATACTGATAAATTATTAATTTGAGTGGTTTTAAAGTATATTTAGAATATATTTTTACAATTTAATACAATGTTGGTCAATGGATGTAATTTCACATTTAAACCAGTTATAAACAAGTGTCAATATTTTGACAGTTATTATCTCTTAAAAACACGTTATTTGTTTTGACAACGGGAAGTAATTTTTAAATTAATTAATGAAACTGATATGATCTGAATTTGGTAAAATAGACATCATTTTTGAATTATTATTATCAAATATATCTTAGGCCTAATTTTTGGTATTTTTCTGGAAACTTTCAATTTTTGATGAATAGTGAAACCACTAAGTGGTAGTTAAAAAACTGAAACTTTCATAAAACTTATTTTTACCGCTTCTGTAAGTGGAATTTCGAAAATCTGAGAGACACGGTTAATATCAAGGACTAAAATGTGGTTCAATAAGATGAAAATAATTTTTGGTGAATAGTAACATTTTACATTTTTTACCATGGTAAAAAGTAAATAGGGTAATTAAGGGTAAAAAAGATATTATTATTAACCTAACACATGTCCTAATTCTATTGGACAAGTGTAATTCGACCAAAAACAACCTTAGGAATAAAATATGACCATTTAGGCCCACTTGTATTAGATTAGGACATTTATTATTAATGTATTTAAAGAAGGGTTAAAATAGTTAAAATAAAAGTTTAATAAGTAAATCATTTTTAATATGGGGTTATACATAAGATAAATTGAACTATAAATATTAATTATATATATAAAAAGATTTCCTACATAATGGTATTTTATTTGTAATTTTTAGACATTAAATAATTTAATTTATTTATAACACAACGATGATGCAGTAATTATATTATTAATGAAATACTGACATAATTGATATTATAAATACTTAAATAAATATAATTTGAGACTTTTTATGAATTAAACTAACTTTATAGGTTAATATGACATGTTAGGATTAATTTAATTAACTTTTGTCGAAGTAATCATTCTGTTATGAGTTTCAAAAAAATCAACTATTGAATAGTGTCAAAATTGACATAAAATAGTGTTTAAAACAAATATTATATTACTAATTGTTATTTTATTCCTAAAAATCTAAGGTTCGGCCAAATTACTTAGATAAGGTTATATATATTAATAAAATACAACTTGGGTGTCTCTTGGATGTATATGGTAAGTTGATTAACTATATAATATAAAAATACAAAGTGACATGATAAATGTCAATGTAATTAACTAAGAGTTAAAACTAAAAGACAAGGTTAATATAATGAACTAAACTTGTATAAATTCTATTTTATGAGAGGCTTTATACCCATCCCCACCTTATCTTATAAATAACTAAATTTGGAGCTGTTTAAAACCGAACATGACTTTATAATAAAATAATATTTTTAGTTATTCCAAAGGTGCCCCTCTCCTCCCTTATAAAAGGGCACCTACTCCCCCTCTTCCTCACAACACTTTGAGCCTTCAAGCTCGGCCAAACTCTGCCATTTTCTCCTCTCAACTTCCCTAGAGACATCCTAGAGGTCCTGGTCTTCTTCAAAGTCCAATTTTAGTGCCCTAAAAGAAGGTCTCAAAGAAGCACTTCAAAGAAGAGGTAATGTCCGTTACCGATTATTTCATCTTTATTTCTTTTTCCAATTCTTATTCTTTAGTTGTTTCATTATGAAGTAATAACATCAGTATCACTCATATATTGATATGTTATTATAATTATAAAACAACCCTATTTCACCATCTATCCATCCTACGGAAAAAGAAATCACCGCGCGTGCGTACGTACGGAATACCGTCTCCACGCCGTGGTGTAATCTATTTTCCACCACCACCTTACTTGGATGAGTATAATGGTGTAAATAATGACTATATATGACTATTATAAAGTGATACTGATTCTTAAATAGTATACATACACTCCAATACAATTCCACGATCATAGGAACGATATCATCACTCGTGCGTACGTACGGAATACAGTCTCCACGATGTGATGCGACTCATTCTACATGCTCTTAATTTCATACTGATTATATAAATTAATTGAATGAATTAATATGATGTATATATTACACTAATACCATTCTAGAAATTAGGTATCTATAACCTAAAGAAAAGAAGAATAATTTATTCGACAAAACACGCATAAGAACAAAAAGTTATAAACACCCGAATAACAAGTAGCAATGAAATATTACTACTAAGAAGCTAATAATATGACCATATATGATATAATAAAAATAAGTATGATTCTGGAATAAGTCAATAACATTATTTAAATCATTATACAGGAGGTTCGGACACGTACAAAGCATATCAGACCTAAGGTAAGGGAAAATATAACAATCTCATTTTTATCCGAGATTGTTTATACTTTGAAATTTACTGGGGTGTATTTTATCATCCACATCAATGTTTCCTCAATATTTAATATTTATATACATATACAATAGTTTATATCCAATTTTACCTTCAGTGAGTTTTTAGTAAAAGATATGAAAGGAATCTTTTGTCGTTCTTCGTACGTGGTACTTTTGGACTTTTCCGATGAAAGTACAAAGAATGTTTTTTTAACTTATAAGGAATGAATGGATTTTTAAAACATTATTTCCAAGAATATTCCTTTACAAGTTTTCAAGTTTATTTTTAATCAAATTCTTTTAGTTTAGAATTGTATGACATGTTAAGAAAGGAAAAGTTTTTTTGAAGCAGAAAGTATATTTTCCTCAAGAATGGAGTTCAAGTGTTTTATCAAAATTATTTTCCATCTAAGATAATAAATGGTTCTGTTTTTATCCCTATTATTACATTGATTTGATTATGTTGGGATGGAATTATTTTTATGAATTCATTTATCTTATCTGAATTGTTTTATGATGTCACGATGTTTAAGAATTCCATTTTTATTACATGGGTTATGAAATGATGTATGATTTATGATTTTTGTGGCACACATAAGAATGGTTTAATTATGAGATGGGTGGGACCTATATCTCCCTCCAATTCATTGGGTAAAGATTTTATATCTCATGAGATAGACATGGTTGGAACGGTAGGTTATACCGGTTCAGTGAAACAGGACTGAAACGAGGGTGACTCGGTTCAGAAATGGACTTTGTCCACTAAGATAGTCTTGGCAATGAGTCTTGACTAATAAGATATGATTCTTTATTATTATGTGTGTATGACACAAAGTTTCATGTTTTAAGTTATGATTATTGGGATTTCATTTCACTACTATGATTTATCCCATGTTATGAAATTATTCTCTCTTTTGCAGGTTAAGATTACCAAAATGTTATGTTCTTATGAAAATGATGTGATTGATAATTCTTTTGTTTACACTTACTGAGCATTTGAGCTCACCCTTTTATGTTTTCTTTTACCCAGGATATAAATAAATGTTTTAGGTAAAAAAAGTAATATCTTTATGGGAGATGTTGAAGATCGTTCACCACAATTAGAAGATTATATTCCGAGTTTCCAAAGACACTAAACTATTACGATCCTTGTGTGTGTGTTTTTTATGTACTAAGTATTCCAAAAAAGTAATGTAATGTCCATGTACGTCAAGATTCAGGTCTCTTCACCATTGGTGTGGTTTTGGTGGCTAGTATACCTTGTTGAGTGCTTTTTGTTTCTACATTTATCGAATGGGGGAATTAGTGTGATTATCATTTTTTCATGAGAGATTTTTGTTCTTACATATTGATTATACTTTAATGTTCACCCTACATACTTAAAACTACTTTCGTGTTTCCAAGAGTACTATGGGGACAGTGTTGGTCATTCCTAGCTTGGACTTGGGGACAACCACCTTGTTGCTAGTTAGCTTTGTTCTTTTGGTATTTACTTTAGATATTTTCATTTTATTTTTTGTACTTTTACATCAAAAAATGCATGTGTGATGGATTTTGGTTTTTATTTTACATAGTACATGGAGTTGTTTAGAGATGAACCATCTTATCTCTTTATCTATTTTTCTTACAAAAAAGGGTAATGCCTTCCATTTTCATGAGATTCTATACCCTTGGTACTGGTCGCCACCCTAGGGCCTACTAGGGGCATGACTTGGGGGTAATTATCTATCATCCTTCATTTCAAGATCAGGAGGGGAATCTTTGGAGGGAGGGTGATGTGACAAAATGGTATCATAGGTGATAGTAGAGAGATAGGATAGATTTTGGAGTTAGACAGAGTGAGGATTGAATGACTTGGTTGGAAAAGGGTGCTAAGTAATCTTGGTGCATGGCATATAGTAGGGAAGGCCATATTAGACATGGAATTTTAGGGCCCCCTCTGATCCGATGAAAGGACTCTAAGCCTATCAAAAGACCAATTTAGGCTACACCGTTTTTAGGGTAAAGACCCTAGGAAAGTTACATGCATCATAATGACTTTTTTTCTTGTTTGAATTGGGGTGTTTTGGGGAATTTAAAAAGGATTTAAAATATGCGTTAAATGTGTTAAAATGAATAATAAATAAAATTATAAACTACATGGGCTTAGGAATTCCTTATTTACTTTTCTGCTATGGAACCTAGACATCATCCATGCGTAGTACAGGTAGTGAAGGCTCAGTAGGCCGACAGAATTGATCAATGGAGGATTGACTTACTAGAGGAGGATGACCAGTATGTGGTTACAACATTCAACTTTCCAACATACTTGGAGGTCCAAAAGAAGGTGGAAGTAGTTGGGATGATTCAATCATGAGGAGGTATACCGTGATAGGGGAGTCAACCTAGTTCTTAGAAGGGAAAGGTTATCAGTAGTATGCCTCAGGCACCAGAGCCTTCGAGGTTCCAACCGGTGGGGAGGAGACGTCAGTTGTTTTTGTGTCGACCCTCTATTCCCTGTTCCTATCTTGTAGGCATGGGGAAGGTGTGTTATATCTGCGGAGTCAATGGTCATCTTTATAGGTAGTTCCCAATGGACATTTTCTATTAGTATGGTTGAGATGGGTATGTATAGTGCCTTCCTCAGTATTAGTTTCCAGCAGGGTAGTTCTGGTAGTTGGGAGAGCAGCCTCATGCTCCACCAAGGGGAGATAGATCATGTAGAGGAAAAACATTGGGTATTACATAAGGACCTTTCCCTAAACATGGTAGAGGTGGATGTCTTCAAAATAGTGGTTGAGGAGGTGGGCGTGGTTAGTTACATGCCGCATAGTTAGCAGTTCTAGTAGGGTTGATGATCATTCGAGGTATGATCACTATGTTTAGTGATCTTGCTTGCCTTTTGTTTGATCCAAGAGATTTACACTCATTTGTTTCACCTGATCTATTCCATTCTCTATTACTACAATTATAGAGGCTTCCCATTACCCTGGTGTTGAGTATGCCAGTCGAAAGTCAGACCAACTTGTTTGATGTGTTCTAGGGACGTAGACTGGTGATGTGACCACATCAGTCCCATGGGGATCTTTTAGTTTTACAGACATAACCATATGATTTCATCATTGGCATTAACTAGTTGTACTCTATGCATGTTGTTATCTTCTTCTTCAGGAGGAGATTTTTTTGAAGTGGATGACCAGTGTGCAGCTTTAATTGGTGAGCAGAGTTATCAGATGGGCTTTCATCGTATGGGGCCCCTTCTTTCCTTATTGGCTGAGATATCAGTGGATTATTTTTATGCTAAGATGGAGGAGGTTCTTAGTGTTGTTGGGTATTTCTTATATGTCATCCTGAAGAATTTTGTGACTATACCCCCTCGACATGATGTTGAATTCCGGATAGAATTGTAGCCTGGTACTTCCACAATTTTGTTGTATCCTTATCTAATGGAACCTTCAGAGATACATGATTTGATAATTCAAATATATGGTCTGATGAGGAAGGGATTTATCTATCATATTGTGTCATTGTGGGGTTATCTTATCTTGTTTACAAAAAGGGGGATGATGGTTTGAGGTTTTCAATAGACATCAAGAGGTTGAATCAGGTAACAATCATGAATTGTTTCCATCTCCCTAGGATAGATGATCTTTTTGATTAGCTAAAGGGAGAAAGTTGGTTCTATAAGATTGATCTATGGTAAGGGTATCACCAGATGAGGTTGAAGGAAGGTGATATCCAGAAGACTACTTTCAGGTGCATGTATGGGAACTTTGAGTTCATGCTTCTGGAATTCAGTGTTACGAATGCACCTACTGTGTTCATAAGGCTCATGAAATATATCTTTTGTGAGTTCTTGAACTAGTTTAGCATTTTATTCACTGATGATATCCTAATCTACTTAATTTAAAATGAGGAACATGCCACGCATCTCAGTTCTATCTTATAGTTTCTTCGACACCACCATCTCTATGGATAGTTTTCCAAGTGTTAGTTTTGGACGTAAGAGGTGCACTTCCTTGTACATGTGGTGCCTCAACAGGGTATAACAATGGACCATTGAAGGTTGAGGTAGTTTTTTCATGGGAAACACCCAAGAATGTTGTAGAGGTTTGTAGTTTTCTCAGTATGGTAGGAAATTACCAGATATTCATACCCAATATCTCTCAAGTAGCAACTCTGTTGATAGCCTTGACCAAAAAAGACTAGGCCTTTGTGTGGAGTGGGTAGTGTCATGCAGAATTCAACTATTTGAAGGGGAAGCTGGTCAGTTCTCCAGTGATTAAGTTTCTAGAAGAAGTAGTGAAGTTTGAAGTGTTTGGTGATGATTCCTACCTGGGATTAGGATGTATACTAATGAAACAATGGGGAGTAATATTTTATGAGTCTAGGAAGTTAAGTACCCTTGAATGTAACTTTTCCACCCATGATCTATAGCTAGTAGTGATCATGTTTGAGCTGATGTTTTTGAAGCATTACCTCATTGGGGATCACTTTTTGGTCTTTATAGATCATAAGTTCCTGAGGTATATCTTTTCCCAGCAAGATCTAAACATACAATAATAGAGGTTGGTGGAGTTTCATCAAAATTATGATTTCAAGATCTCTTATACCTCAATGAGGGGAAATGTTTTGAATGATTCATTGAGTAGGAAGTCATAAAAGGAGGTAGTTTGAGAATCTATGGACACTTGGAAGGCGATTAAGGAGTTGTCCGCCTTTCACATATATGTAGGAATGGATGGTGGAAGTGGTTTTCTTTTTCAGATGATGGTGTAGTCTACTATGATGTAGTGGTTGGATGGTTTTTTGGGGGAGACTTGAAGTTAGAGGTGATTCATGATCGTTTTGACCCTGGTGATTCTACATAGGGATGGTTTTAGGATGGTCAGAATCATATATTTAGTGTGTGGGAATATATTTGTTCTAGTGGAGATACACAAGGGTATTCTCCATGAGTTTAATAGCTCACCATTAGTAGTAAAACTAGTTGTTTACAAGATATACCATGGCTGAAGGATTCCTTTTTTGTGTCTTGGAATGAAGTGGGAAGTGGTGGAGTTTGTGGAGAAGTTCATAGTGTGCTAGCAGGTGAAGGATGAGCATCATGTTTTTGGTGGTTTGTTGCAACCCCTAGATGCCCCTGAGTGTAAGTGGGAAAAAATCTCGATGGATTTCATCACATGGTTACCAAGGACTCGTGGAGGATGTGACACAATAGGGGTAGTGGTGGATCACCTGATGGAATCAGCTCACTTCTTACTGATTAAGGAGTCAGGCACAATGAATGCCTTGTCTAAGAGGTATGTGGATGATGTATTGTGACTACGTGGACGTCCGATATCCATCCTCATAGATAAATATTCACAGTTTACCTCCCTAGTATAGATGGGATTATAACTTGCCTTTTGAACTCATTTACGACTCAGAACTACATTCAAACCTTAGATGGATGGACATATAGAGGAGACCATCCAGATATTGGAGGAAATTCTATGTGCATGCGTATTGAACTTTGGATGATCTTGGGTGCAAAAATTTCCCTTGCTGAATGTTTCTTACAAGAATGGATATCAATATTTCATTGGAATGGATCCATTCAAACCATTGTATATAAGATTGGGTCATTCACCATTTTTCTAGACATAAGTTGGGGAGGCAACTCTTATTGGTCTGAACGTGGTGTAGTGATTGACCAAGAAGGTGAATCTTGTTCATGAGAGGAAGAATTATAAGACCTAGAAAGTTGTATGCCAATCCCAAAATTAGACCATTGGAGTTGATGGTTGGGGAACACATGTTCTTAAAGGATTCCCCTCGACATGGGTGGTGGAGGTTTGGTAGAGTGAGCAAGATTTCCCCATGATTCATTGGGCCCTTGGAGGTGTTTGGGAAGGTTTGTGAGGTAGAATAATAGTTAGAATTTACACAATAGATAGATAGTATCCATGAAATCTTTCATGTCTCTCATCTTTTCTGGTATATTCATGATACCTCCCATGTCATTGACTGAGGAGAGTTGGATATCGAAGATGAAAAAACGTTTTTTGAATGACTAGTAGAGATCCAGGATTTTTGGAAGAAGGTGCTATTTGGGCGGACCATTCCTTTGGTTCACATTTTGTAGAAATATGGTGGACTTGAGCAGAGTAATTGGGGAAGGGAGACACAAATGTGTGACCAGTACTCTGAGTTATTCTATGTTTTTCCTTGTTTTTTTTCACTCTCTGATATAATTCTTGAAACTAGTTTTCTACGAGATTAGTTACTTTCTTATTCCATAAAGTGCGATGAAGTCCTGACATGTGTAAAGGGGATGACCTGATTTCTAATAGAGAAGCATTAATTGAGATATGATTAAATCCATGAAGGTGAGAATGTTCCACCCAAAGAAGATAGTATCTTGACATGGAGGGAGAGATTCCCTAATTCGTGCGTTTAGGTATTTTTGTGGTGTGGTGAGTATTCTAGTTGTTTGGGTTATAAGATGTTAGTGGTGTTTTTGGATGATGAGATTTCAATCAAAATTTCAAACAATAAAGGGTGGTTATCATTGAACTTTGGTATCATTAGTCGGTAGCGGGAACATTGAGAGGTGTCTCATAGGGTGGTTGTTCGAACCCCTCTTATCCTTCTTAGTTTTATTGAATTATTGAGGTTGGGAATAGTTTTATAGATATATGATGTAATGGCCTAGACCTCCTCAGTCCATTAAATTATGAAAATAATGTATTTGATATGTTCTGGAGGTCAGGTTAGATCTTTTTGAGAGCTTTCTAATTTTTCTAGTTTTCTATTGTTAGGTCAGGATCATTGAGTGTCATCAGTAGGTGGAGTCAGTGCATGGGATCAATTGGTGGAAATAGTGAGTGTAATCAGTAGGTGGTTTCAGTAGGTGGAATAAATGAGTGGAATATATAGGTGGATTCGGTAGGTGGCATTAGTAGGTGGCATCAGTGAGTTGCAATAGTGACTCATTTACAGTGGATCATGGTAGTGAGTTATCTATACATAGGTGGAGTCAGTGAGTGGCGTCGGTAGGTGGCGTTGGTGAGTGGAGTTGCTGAGTCACATTGGCGACCGAACCATTGGTGAATCACATCAATGAATCACCTAACAATGAGTCATTTCCAACTATTTTTCCAAACTCATGTTTTCCTAGTTTTTCTAGTTTCACCCCTTTAACATTTTATTTCAAATAAATTGAGTTTAAAACCACATTTAAATGTTTTTGAATATATTTCAATGAATATAAAATATAACTTTCATTTACCAACACCTAGAGACTCCTAAATGGATAAGATGTATGGTCTTGGTAAAGATATATCTTTAATGGATTTTACAACCATTCATCCATTGATATAGGATGTGAAATTTCTATAGCCGAGATCCTTTCTCCCTCATTCAATTTATCTTTACTCTTTCTACAAAGCATCCCAAAACCTTTATTCCCCACATGATCATTCGTTTGTGGTGAGCCCCTTGGTTCCCATATCCCTGGAGGTTCCTCCTACTACTTGCGCACCCCCTATTTTGGCTCTTGGAGGAGTTGCTAATCATTTGTTATTTCTGGTAGGGATACCTTCATCTCTTTTAAATCGTGTATCAGGAAGGGTGGGTTTATGAATTTTCTATTATAACCATATATAAAATTTTTGAATAAAATAAAGATAATTTAATTTATTTAAGATCAATATACACGGGGCAAGTAAATGTGACACATTATTTTGTTTTATTTGTTACTGATATTGTGATCTATATAGGATTTATGCCTACAGAAAATCATGGTCATTAGTGGTCTTTTTTTGTGTACCTGTGATGGATTGTGGATGTTTAATTTTGATCTTCTATGAATGACTGTATGAATATGAAATTGGTTAACCATGTATATTTGGTTAAATAAATGGATGTCTCAAGACCGAACATGTTCTATGATGACCCCTGAAGTATCAAAGTGGAATTAAAGAATGAGTGTCTTCTACATATGAATACACTTTTCTTTGTTGGTGTGGCTATGAGTTGTGTGTGGATTTGTTATGTATTGTGACTTGTGTGGTTGTGTGGTGTTGGGGTTGAGAGCATTGCTATTTATAGGGTGGTATGGGTGGTGTAATGGAATATTTGGTTGAGATTTGGATAGATTGTGGAATGGATGGGCTGTGTTTGAGAAGCGGGGCTACAGGCTCGGGTTTTGGTATGTTTATGTTTTTGGGTGTGATGGGTGAGGTATACTTATATAGAGGTGTTTTTGTGATGGTTTTAATGAGGTTTTTTGTGGGGTTTTGAAGTATGTTGGTGGTTTTCATGTTGAGTGGAAGATTTGGGAAAAATGACTATAAATAATGATGATGGAAGTGGTTGGTATGGGTGTTTAATGGAGTGGAAATATAAAGAGAGTTTCTTTGATGTGTGGCGTGATGCGTGGTGTTATAGTTAGTTTCCTGAGTAGGGATTGAATTAATAAATGGTCTCATTAATAAAGGATGATATTTGGTTAAATGATATGGATGGGGGTATGTTTGAGTTGTGGATTGTTTTGAATAGCTTTCTTTTATCAACTTCTGAAATGACTATTGCTGGGGTTAATAAATGCATTTTGAGGTAGCTGTATAGTTGGCAGTATCATGTGGTGGTTGATAGTTTGATTGAGAACCCATAGGATGGGTTTGAGTGTTTGATACTATATATATATACATATATTTCCCTTTTGTTTTATATATTCACCAAACCCTAGTTGAGAACTATGTTCTGAACTCCCCTATTGTAATAGGAGATGGTGAAATTACAAAAAAAACCTGGTGGGGGGATGGATAGATGGCTTACTACACTTCCAAAATCCTTATTCGAGTCCATTAATTCACAATATTCTTTAGGTATGTAGTGGATTGTGAGGCCCATGTTTCTATGAGAGAGTTTTGTTTTCCCAGGTGTCTTTAGGATGAGATGTGTTGTGCTTTCCCAGGTGTTTTCATGATGTGATGTGGTATGTGGTCCATGTGTTTGTGGGCAGGATGTGGTTGTGAGGACTAGGTTTTTGCAGGTAGTATATGATGATCATTGTTTTCCAAGGTTGTGGGACCAGTTGTGAGGTGCAAGGATGTGTGGGCAGGTTGTGACATGGTACTTTTGGAATATTTGGGAGTTACATCACATTTTCCATTGGGTGTGAGAGTGGCTAATCGGTGGGAAATTGGTTTATGGTACATTATCATCGATGTTCTATAAATTTCTTCGCTTGACTTGCGTTATTTGGTGAGCATGCCTATGGGGATGTTGGAGTGGCTAGTATACCTTGTTAGGTTCTTTTGGTTCCTTCTATTTTCTCATGGGGGCATTAGTATGATTATCCACTTATGCATGAGAGACTTAGGTTTTTCCCTATTGATTATAATTATATGCTCAACCTATATACATAAAACTAATTTCCATTTTCTAGAAGGACTATATGGACCATAATGGGCATTACTAGCTTGGGCTTGGAGACATCTTTAGTGTCTCTTCTTAGCATTTTTTCTTTTGGTATTTACTTTGGAGATTTTCATTTTATTTTTAGCGTTTTTACTTTAATACATTCATGTGGGATTGATTTCGGTTTTGTTTGATATAGTGCATGGATTTTTTTGAGATGAACCATATTATCTCCCGTTCTCATTTTCTTACAAAAAGGGTAATGCCTTCCATTTTTTGTGATATTCTATAACTTTGGTACTAGTCACCACTCTGAGGCCTACTAGTGGTGGGACTCAAGAGTCATTATCTCTCTTCCTACACGTCAAGCTCAATAGGGGCCTCTTTGAAGGGAAGGGGTCATGGAAATACATCCCATATACTTTATGTTTTGATGATCTAGATTAACATTATATTTTTTATGATATTGTTTTTAGGATTTTTTATTAGGTTTTATTTTTATTTTAAGTGATCTCAATGTTAAATCATTATGATTGTAATTATGAACATTTTAGAAGAAATTTTACATGTTTGGAAAATTAGCTATGTGTGGAATTTGGATATATAAATAATTGGATTTGTAGAGAATTCGTTTGTTTCAATTAACAATGTGATGGATTTTACTACATGAATTGGCTATTTCACAGAAATAGCTACGTGGAAATTACCTACATCAATGAATTAACTATGTGAGTAAATTGGCTACATAGATCAATCAGATACGTAAATTAATTTTATGGAGTAATCAACTATATGATTTGGATTTGTTTTGAAATCATCTACATAGATGCATTTTGATTCGTAATTCAATTTGGCTATGTGAGTTCAAATCCCAAGTGAATCATTTGAGATACGTGAAAAGTTTCGACTATGTGGACAAATTGGGTATGTGGAGTTAATCATATATGTGAATAAAACCAATAATGATTTGGAAACATAGATAATTAGATACACAAATAATGGCTACATGAATTGAATTAGAAATACAAATTCAAATGTATAATTCTACTATGTGGTGATTGGAAACAAGAAATATTGATATGCAACCTGTTATTTAATACTGTTGGGGTACCTTCAATGAGTTTTAATTCTCTCATGCATTAATTAATTGATGGATTGAAATTTTATGGTAAAAATTATTATAATAAGAAATATGTACTGAGAAAAAACAAGTACAAGTATATTTTAATAATTAGTATGGTTTCAACAATATTTTCCATAAAAATGATGTAAGTTTCTAAATCAAGTACCTTAGATTTTATGGATTAGTTATTATACACTTAAAAGAAATGTTTTATATTATTTTATGAGTGATGATAAGTTATGAAGAATAAATTAGATAAAAATAAATTTCTTGATAAATTTTAGACGACCCATTCTCTTAATGTACATTTGGGAACTTCTTTTTTTTACTCAAGAAGAAGAAGATCATTTTCAATCTAATATTGTGCTATATCGATAATCACTTCTATTATTTAAAAGAATCTCGTTGAGCACTATTTATTCTTATCATCTATCATATAGATTTCTCCCATTTATATTAGTTGTATCTTAAAATTTTGAGAGAAATATGTAAACACTTTTTTATCTGTTTTGTTGTAAGGTTTCTTGGTAAAAGACTTTGAAGGCTATTTATTGTAAAGCCTTGTCGATGCTTGATTGAAAGCTCTTGTGCTATTGTAGAAACTATAGACATTTGTACTCAGTCATGTAGACCCTAGTAAAAGGATTGGTAGTACCTAGAAAAATTACATATCTACTGAAAATCATCAAACTCATGGAGAAGAGAGGTAGTAGAGTACACTAGGGAATTTTTGTTTTCCGAACCACTACAAATCTCTATGTCAGATCTTTCTTCTTATGATTTCATTTTCCCTTCCATTAATACTATATAAAATATCAGTAGTTAATAATATATAAAATGGGGTGGTTTTATAAGTGAATAGAATTTAAAGAACTAAACTCACCCCTCTTGAGTCTTAGTGAAATATATATCTAGTTATAATGTGATTTCTCAGTGTTGAGTATGTCACACATCTTTTCAATTAAGATGTCAGTTTAAACAAAACAAAAAATTTGAGACACACCAGTAACACTTGGCATTAGATTAATGTGTGGTTTATTCCACATCAAAAAAAATTACTTAAATATAATTTAACAAAATTAGAAATAGAATCTAAGTGTGTTTTATATATTTCTAATGAGTGACATGCGTTTTTATGTAAAATGTCATTTTTAATCTAAAAAAACACTTTGATTCATATCAATCAAAAAACATGTCATATTGACATGAAATTGATTCCTACACATCAAAAATTACATATGGATCATTTTCCTATAGTATCAATACTATCTGGGATTGTTTTCATAGTTTTCAATGACTTTTTTAAACAAAATGTTACTTTTTAAACTGAAAACACACATTTTGAGTCATGCCAGGCACACTATGTATCAAATTTATGTAGATATAATTCATACAAATAATAAATTAAATATGTTATTAAAGTATCTAATCAATATGAATGTTTTTTAGTTTTGATAATTTTACATGTATTTTTGACTAAAATTTATTTTTTAAACTGAAACTACACATTTTGAGTCATACTGACCACTTCATGAATCATATTGAGGTGAGACTGTTCCTACATGTCAAAAATGAATTATGGATCATTTTATTACAGTATTAAATTATTATAAATGTGTTTTTATAGTTTTGAGTATGTAACATGTCTTTTGAAATAATATGACAATTTTAAATAAAAACATACACTTTGAGTCACATCAACCACACTGTGTGTCAAATTAATGGGAGGTTAATTCTTATTTCTTGAAAATGACTTAATAATAATTTTAATAAATTATTAAGAAAATATATGTATGATAGATTATAAGTGTGTGAAACATGTTTTCAACTAAAGTATCATATTTAAACTGAAAACATGCAGTTCGAATCATATTGGTCACTAAATGTGTCAGATTGATGTGAAGATAATTCCTACACATAATAAATATATTAAGTATCATATTACTATATAATAAAGACAATAAGATATTTTTTATTTGTTTTAGTGAGTGAAACGTTTTTTTAAATAAAAGGTATTTTTTAATCTAAAAACACCCATTTAGATTCATACAGGTCACATCGTGTATTAGATTGAGATACAAATGATTCCTAAAAATAAAAAATAACTCATAAATAATTTTCCTAAAGTATAAGAACTATCTCAATGTGTTTTCTTAGTTTTGAGTATCTTATGCATCTTTTTAAATAAAATTTCATTTTTAAACTCCAAACACACATTTCAAATCATTCATGGCACACCATGTATTAGACTAAGATATAGTTAATTATTACCAATAAAAATATCTTATGGATATTTTCCCTAAAGTATAAAAATTATCTAATTGTTTTTTTAGTTTTGAGCATGTGATTTTTATTTTGAATTAAAATAAAAATTTTAAATAAAAATACACACTTTGAGTCAAAGCAGTCACATCGTGCATCATATTGATGTGCGATTGACTCCTACACCTAAAAATTTCCTAAGGGTAGTTTTCCTAAAGTATTATAAAAATTAAAGTGTTTCTATATGTTTTTTGTGAGTGACACATGTTTTTAACAAAAATGTATTTTTAAACAAAAAACAAACAATTTGAGTCATACCAAGAACAACATGTATCATATTGATGGGTGGATGACACCTACACATTATAAATGACTTATTGGTAATTTTTATTAATCATCAAGACAATATAAAGTATTTTTTCTTAGTTTTTAGGGAGTGATACACATTTTCAACTAAAATGGATTTTTTTAAACTGAAACCACACATTTTGAGTCATATAGGTCATCCAATGTATCAGATTGACATGTGATTTATTTATATATGTCAAAAATGACTTATAGATCATTTTTATATAGTATTAAAATAGTATGAATATATTTTCTCAGTTTTTTCTATAAAACACATCTTTATAACTAAAATTTAATTTTAAAATAAAAACACGCACTTCATGTCATACTGGTTACACTGTATGTCGAATTGAAGCGAGGTTGATTCCTACATGTAAAAAATGACTTATGGATTGTTTCCCTAAAGTTGAAAAATTAATGTTATTTAATAGTTTTTAGTATGTCACATGTATTTTTTACTAAAATATTATTTGAAGCTTAAAATACCCACATTATGTTATATCATTCATACCATGTATCAAATTGATGTGTGGGTGGTTCTAACACGTAATAAATGACTTATGGATCATTTAACTAAAGTATCAAGACAATAAGAGTGTGTTCTATTAATTTTAAGTGAGTCAAACATGTTGTTGAATACAATTTCATTTCCAAACTAAAGATATTGATTTCAAGTCATACCATGCACACCTTATATTGGTTTGAGTTATAACTGATTCATACATGTCACAAATGAATTATAGATCATTTTATTAATTTATAAGTAAAATATTTATTTTTTTAATTGGTTTTTGGTATGTAACATATCTTATTGAATAAAATGATTTTTTAAACTGAAAATAATAACATGATTCATTTTTAAACTAAAAAAACAAACCACGGAACACAAAAAGATCAAATAAAAAAAAACTCTATTAAGAGAACAAATAATACCTAAGTTCATCATCCTTATCTAACTTTTCTTTTATAATTGATTGATCTCAAAGAATTTTTTTCTCTTTATAGATTATAAAATCCTTGGAGAAGAATCAATTCTCAATGAAGTCACTTATTTATGATCTCTATGAAAATTAACTAAATAAGTAATAAATACAAATGATAAGAAAATTAACTAAAAAAGTAATTGATAAAATAATGAGAAAACTAAATAAATAAGTAGTATAAATTAACATATTCCTAATATATGCATACATTTTGACACCATGTATTCTTCCCAATATTTTTTAAACAAATATATTTCATATTTTTAATATGTGGACTATCGACCGTCTTGTTAGCAATGGAAAAATATAAATAAAAAATTGATTAAAAAATATTTTAATGATGTTGTAGTTATAATAAAAAATTACTTTTTGAAGATGCATGTTTTCTTGATATAAGAAAACCTATTTCATAAAATTGAAAATTTAATAACCATATTAATAATGATGAGTTTTTTAGACACTATAAAAATATCGATAAAAATAAGTAATTTTTTATATATGTTATGATGGTGAATTATTATATATACCCTAATACTTAACGAGTTGTATAATTTGAATGAAATATTATTCTTATGGAATTTCTTCATTTCTTTATTTTCTTAATTTATAAACACCAAAATACCATAACAAAATTTTCATTAAAACCTTATTTAAAATTTATAACTTGAAGTTATTTATAAAATATTGCATGTAGTGTATTATAATATGATAAATTACATTATGTATGGTCTATTGTTTAGGTACCCATGCGTTGAATCACAAAAATATATCATTGTAGTATTTAAATGTTAGAGTAGGTGTTCTAGAACAATCTTTTTGTACTTTGTATTACATCTTATTACATATTTTTCAATGTTATATATGACATTAATATAATAGTTTCCAAGATTATCTATCACATTGATAAGATCACGGAAGATCTTCACTATGATGAGAACCTTGAAATTCCATGATAACAATCTTAAATAAATTTTTAGTTATAGATAACATCCTACGATGGGATACATAGAATGTTGACTAATAGTATAAGACCCCATGATTTTAAAAGAAAAAAAATTATGTTTTATAGCATATGCAACATGAAACAATGATCTTAGATTAGAATATAACACACTTATACCTTAGGATATATTTATTTTTTAAAATAAATTAAACCTCTTTAATTTCTTGTGGTATATGCAACCTTGAGATTTTTATGTTCGATAACATATTCAACTCGTATGACTGACCACAAATGACCCACAATATATATAACCATTATAACCTAGAAATTAAATTGGTAGGTATAAATACTATCAAATAATTTATAATATATAAAAATATATATTTCATAATAAATTTAAATAATTTTTAAATTTTTAGTAAATAATCAATTAATTTTATGTAAATTGGTTTTATTCTTTAAAAATATGTTTTCTTGCAAAAAGTTTTTATTTATTTTATTAAAAAACTTATAATAATTTTTTTGAACTTTTAGAAAATATAGTTGATGAAATTAAATTTATTTTTGGATTCAATATTTAAAATTTTACTTTAGGTGAAATTATGGATTTTTTTGAAAATCTTGATTTTTCAATGAATAGTAAAAAATACTTATTTTTTTAAAACTATCTTTTATTTTCAATAAATTAAGTAATTTAAAGATTCCATTATGTTTTAAAGAAACATAAGTTTTATTAATTTATATTTAACCCATTTAACTTCTTTTTAATTAACTTTATAAAAGATTTTATTATTTGTTTTTTTTTTGTTTTAAAAGGGGTTTTTTGTGAAAACTATTTTAAAGAGTATAAAGTTTCACCATTTTAATTAATTAAAATTATCCTTAAAGAGGAATGTTTTAAATGAAATTTATATATTATATACAAATATATTATAATTTATATGAATATAATTATTATTAATAGACATATATTTAATATAAATTAATCTTGTACTTATAAAATACACTTCTTGAAAACCAAATTTTTCATCACATCGGCGTGTTCCTTTAAAATTTAATTTTTTAAACTTTTAGAAAATCTAATTTAAAAAATAAAATTTTCTTTTGAAATTTTAATTTCAAAATTTTATTATGGCCAATTTTTGATATTTTTCTGAAAATATTAATTTTTTGATGAATAGTGAAAAATAATGAATTTTAATTGAAAACTGCTTTTTAAAAAAATAGTTTTAAAGATACATTTTATTTTAATTTTTATTTAAGTTAAAAATATTTAAATTATATATAAATTAATCCAATTTTTTTCATTTCAATAATTTTAATTTTGAATTTTGTAATAAAAACTTTGTAAACTTTGGAACATTTTCTCTGGAAAACTCACATTCTCATCACGTCTGTGAGGATAATATTAAATTAAAAAATTTCAATTATATCAATTTAATTTTGAAAAATTTATTATATACTTATAATCATCATAATATATAATTTCTAATAAGGTACAATTAATTTTAAACCAAAATGAATAATGATAACAATAAAAAATAATTATTGCGGTTAAGGAAAAAATAGATTTACCAGGGGGTTGAACTAGGAACATAAGGGTAAAAATTACATAAAAACTTCGCCAACACCCATTTTATGGAATTATTTATACTTTATAACTTATATTTTTGATAATTTTCCATTTTGAGATGCTTTTGTCATGATAAAAACAAGGATATTATTGAATCATTTTATAGAATTACAAGTGTGCCACCCACCTCACTTATAAAAGGCCACCCATATCCTCTCTTATTCCTATGTTCAAACCACTTTGGTTTGGACAATAAATTAGAAAACCACTTCTCTAATTACCTCACATCATATTAGAAGACTTATTTTGGGAATAAATATATCATTGTAAATATTTTGGTGAAAACCTAAGGAGGATACTGAAAGAAAAGGTAACATTATTAAATGAGCATTTTTGTTTTATTTATTTAACCATATCGTTAAATTATTCTTAAATCATGATGATATAATAACCTAAGTATATTAAAAATACTTTTATGTTGTATAATAAAGGAATTACCTACAAAAATATCCACTACTATCAAATGAGTTATGAAATCATCATTTGTGTGTATGGCGGACTACCACCTCCTGAACTGATGTCATTTGTTCTTCCATTACAACCTATCACAGTTGGGTATGATGATGAATAAAATGTATATATATTATATTTATATCATAATTAAAACTACTTATTCATTATATCATATATTCATTTTTTCCTTCCATTCTGTACGTGATAAGATAATGTCGCTCATGTGTATGTAAGACTACCGCCTCACAAAGTGTTGTGTTCCGTCTTTCACTAATGCTTTACATGGACTGTAAATAGGATGAAATTAATGAATATATCTACTAAAAATTAAATAATTATGATATTCATGGAATATTTATAATTATTAAAGATAATATATCAAATTATTTGTTACAAAAAATATATGATAGCGTCATTCGTGTACATGTGAACTACCACCGTCATGAAGTGATGTGACTCTCTTTTCATCACCATACCACATAGATGATATATATATAATTATATTTAAATAATTTTTAGGTTATATATGATTTTTTTTATCATTATATAAAGATAAAATATTACCTACCACCTTTCCATAATGATTATTGAATAATAAAAATGTTACTCATGCGTACATAAAACCAACAATCATCAAGATCATAGCTTGCTTCATTTATCAAAAACACCTTTCATGATTTGTATTGAGAGTATAATTGATGTATAAATATAAAAATATTTAATTATTTTTATTCTAGATATTATGTAACTATATAATATGCATAACAATCGAAACTTTTATAATATAGCACGAATGCGAAAACACGATAATTAACACTTGAAACAATAAAAATAGTGAATGATTATTTACAAATGACTGATAAGATGTTATAAAAAGATAATATATTATATTATAAATAATAATATGATTCTGTAATATGGTTTCTATACTTCACTATTTATATTTTATATAATTAATTACATTCCTTTCATTATATTTAATGTTTCAATTTATGTTATTCTCTTTTAGGGGTTATGTTTAAAAATATTAATAAATCATTAAGGGATTTCTATCTCATTTTACCTTCTTTGAGTCTTTTGTCATGTTATACACCTATCTTATTTTATGAGTATATAAATACTAATTTAAATTTAATATCATGAATTTATTTATACACATTCTACTTTATGGTTTATTTAATTTTATCATTCCATGGGGCTTACGATTCAAAGTTACCAAAGTTGTAAGAGTTTTACGTTACAATCTCATTTTTTATTTGGATTGTTTATAATTGAGTATCCAATGTTGAAATATTATGATTTATATATAAATATTTATCATGAATATTATTCTACTATGGTTATTAGTGATATTTTAATGTAATAGTAACATTTGACCACTCTTTTGTACTTAAAATTTTAAGAAAATGTTTTTAAAGAAATTTGACTTCATTTATCTCTTCGATCAAAAATCTAGTTTCTATAAAACATATTTTTTCAAATAATGTTTTAAAAATTGATTTTAACCATTAAAAAATGATTTATTAAATAAATTTTAACCCACGTTCTACTTTTTACATAATGGTTTGAAAGTAATATTCTTCTCCTTTTTCGAAAAGGCACATCTCTAAACATTTTACAGTAAAAAAAGAAGGTTTTTTAATTTGTATGACATGTACGGATTTACACATCATCATGATCACCATTTATTCAAAGATTAATCTTCATGTTTATAAGTATATTATAAAAAAATCCTAATATTTTTTAAATTATTATTTCTTTAAAATTGGGATTCAAGGAACGGTATTTTCAATATGTTTTATCTTTAATAAAATTATTTTTAAAATGAAAAGGATATTTTTATCACGAATGATTTTAATGATTTTTAACAGTATTCACCAAAATTAAAAAATGTTACTGTAAATTATTTTTTGGTAGGGATATTTTTTATTAATACTATCCTTTTTCTTTCTCTATATAGATTAATAATATTTCAAATAGATTGTTATGGAACCTATTTTTTCCCACAGGTTAATCATGTTTCAAATAGATTGTTATGGAACCTATTTCTCTTCCATGAGTTAATCATGTTTCAAATATATTAATATGGAACCCATATATTTTCCATGGGTTAATCATGTTATGAAAGGAATAATGTTTGTTTTTATGAGTTTTATGAAGATTTTTGAGATCTACATACTCTATTAGTGATTATTGGAAATTATATATGATGGGGTAGTTTAGATTTTTTAGGTGATCTCATTGCATCTTATATGATGGGGAAGCCCATATAGCACCAGGTGAACTCATTACATCTCATATGATGTGTGTGCCCTGATAGCTCTCCAAAGCATTGAGTAATGATTATGTTATCTGGGGAATTATACTAGATTTTAAGTATATGGTTATTCAATTTTTAAGGGTTCTATAACTATTCTATTAAGATTATGTCCCAAGATACCAACATGTTTTTGTTTCTGATTTTATGGGTTTATAGTGTTTTCATTGTTGAAAATTGATATCACATGGCTCATGAGTATTGATTCTTATGACTCTTTTAATTATTAAATAATTATTCCATGTTTCATGATTGGGGATTTAGGTATTTATGGCTATGAGTTATTTTAGGATTCTTTAATGCACTATGATTATTTCGTCATACCCTTTTTATCATCTTATGTCCATTTATGAAAAAGAAATTTTAATGATTATGTATACCCTTAATGATTTTTTGAGCTCACCCTTATTATGTTTCATCTTCCATGGGTTATAAAGAATGAGTTTTAATGAATTATGACTATAAAGGATTTCATATGGATGATGACGATGACTTAATGTGAAATAAGAAAAGATGGATTATGTGGGTGGAATGCTCATTTAATGACATGGGTATTGTTTATTATTATTGGTCATAATTATTGGTATCAAAGTCAGAAATGCAATGCTTATTATTTTAGTGATAGATCCAGGTGTGTGGGTTTAGGGATATTATAGTTGGTACCAGAGGCCTATTTAGATAACATTGTAGATTAATATGTTTTCATGTGAGGATATATTATACGTTTTGGATACTATCATAGGTCTATAATCTTAAGAATGATCATAAGTCCAAATTCCAATACACCCCTATGAGGTTTTTAATTATAAGACCTTAAATTAATTTATGACATCTTTGGAGAAGTTTTAACATGCATAAGTATTTGTAAATTTGTGGTTTAATAAGAAGTATGCCTTTAAATTTTGTAAAAAAACTTACGGTATTGATAATATTTTGGGTTTATACAATCTGGGTTATTGAGAACACAAGTTTTATTATATATATGACCATAAGATTGAAACATGATTTGGCTACAAAGTGATTAATGTTACTTCAAAAGAATATCGTCATATATTTAGTATTAAAACATAAAAGGTATGATTTTATATTTAATGTTAAAACACTCAATAAATTTGAGGTTATTACAGTTATTTGGGATATTGAGTTATGAAATGGTTTAGTTTAAATATTAGGCATTACTGTTGAATTTTGAAGATTAATATATCATATGAATGTTAAATAATTTTTGAAATTAACTTTCCACATGATAATGAATTTGGTTTTAGTTAATGTCTAACGATTTTTTAAATAACTTTTCATCCCTTTTGTGGTTATGTGGTTTTTAAATGTGGATTTTAGTGCTTCATGCACGAATAATTCAACTTTAATACACAATGTTTGGATAAAAAACAATATTGTGATAGAAATTGACAAAAGGATGAAATTGAACTCATAAATTAAACATATTTTCTTATGAACTTGTTCATGATGGAAAATAATTCCTCAACTCTAGAAAAAATATCATGAATAAATGTTATCCTATTGAATTAATATCTGATAAATCAAATAGTCTTTTATATCATCCCATATTTTTGGTTTTTAAGCGATTAACTATCCATTGATCATTTAATTTCTTGTGATCAATGACCTAAATTACTCCCTATCATTATTTTTTCCTTTATTCTAGGTCTAAATATTTAATTTCCACCTCTATTATCTTATTTTTAAATATAGTTATGTATTGTTCTGTTTAACCTTTTTACTTAGATTTATCTCTTATTAATCGAATATTTTATTAAACATTATAGGATGTGGGTTTACAAAAAAATTTAAAATGTCCATCCTTCGATTATTGAGACAATGTTCAAATTGTGAGGATGAAATTTATTAGGGGGGGGTGGTAAGATGTAACATTTTGGCATTTTAAAAGAAGAAAATTATGTTACATCGAATAGGTGAACACCACACTACTAGTAGGAAAAAATGTTACACCCCAAGACTTTATGATATATTAATTTTTAAATAAATTTAATCTCATCAATATATTTTAGTACACTCAACCTAAATATTTTTATGTTCGACAACATATTAAACACCCAAGACCGAGCTTAAATAGCCCACAGTATATATTACCATTATAAATTAGTTGTTAAATTGGTGGGTATGAATAGTTTTAATTAAATTATGAAATATATATATATATATATATCTAATACTCTATATAAATTATTGAAAATTTTTAATACATAATGAATCAATTCTTAGTAATGTGATTTTATTCTTCAAAAATTTATTTTCTTCAAAAACTATTTTTATTAATTTTCATGAAAAAAATTATATTTTTTTAGAAATTTTAAAATATTTATTTTATAAAATTAACTTCATTTTTTATATCAGAATATCAAAATTTACATTTGGTGAAATTTTGATTTTTTTAATATTGATTTTTTCAGTGAATAGTTTAAAATATCAATTTGTATAAAACTATCATTTATTTTCAATGAATTAAGTAATTTAAATGAACCATTATGATTTAAAGTTTCATAAGTATTATTTATAAATATTTAACCCACATAATTTATTTTCAATCAACCTTATATTTGTTTTTTTTTACAAATTTATATATTTTTTTGTTTTGAAGGAATTTTTTTGAAAACAATTTTAAAGTGCATAAGTTTTCTCCATTTTAGTTAATTAAAATAATTACTAATGAATAATGTTTACAATGTACTTTATATATCATATAACAATATATTTTAATTTATAATTCGATATTTATTATTATTAGACATTGATTTAATATTAAATCATATTTTACTTGAAAAATACTTTTCTTGGAAACTCACTTTTTCATTACCTCTGTGAGTTTTATTTTAAATTTATTGTTTTAAAATTTTAGAAAATTTATTTTGAAATATAAAATTAATTTTTAAAAAAATAATTTCAAAATTTGGTTATGGAGAATGTTTTTTATAATTTTCCGAAAATAATATTTCTTTTATGAATTGTAAAAAATAATGAATTTTAATTAAAAACCACCATTTCGTTTAAATTATTTACAAGGTTAAATTATATTTGAAATTAAATTTAATTTAAAATTAGTTAAAAAAAATATATCAATTATTACTATTTTAGTTATTATAATAATTTACATATTGAATTTTGATATAAAAGTTTCTAAACTTGTGAACTTTTTTCTTTGAAAACTCGCTTTCTCATCACATCTTCAGGATTTATTTTAAATTAAAAATTTCCAATCATGGGAATTGAATTTAGAAAAATGGACTAATTATTTTGAATAATTTTATTTTATAAATTCTAATAATTTAAACTTAAATTTTAACTAAATTAATTGTGAGAATAGTAAAAAATAACTACCGCGGTTAAGGTAAAAATAGATTTACAAATGGGTTAATCTAAGAAGATAAGAGTAAAAATGTCCTAAATTTTTTTAAAACACCACTTTTATGGCCCTATATTAAAATTATATATTATAATTTTGATAATATCAAATTTGGGAAGCTTTTTGCATCATAAAAATGTTGGTTTTATTGAATCTTTCCAATAAATTTACATGTTTTCCACTCACCTCACTTATAAAAGGTCACCCATATCATCTCTTATTAACACCAAAATACCTATTTAGTTCGTACAATACCTAACAAAATCAACTTAAAAATTCATTAAACTCATTATAAAATCATTATTTGTCGTAAAAATACAACTTAAGAGGGTTTTTGGTGCAAGCCTAAGCAGGATACCCAAAGAATTGGTAACGTTCCCCAACGAGCATTTTTATTTTTTTTCTTTATCAACCTTTATAAATTATTATTAAAAAAATATTATTGAACAAAATCAATATTTTACATATAATGGGACGTTTTTATAATAATATATTGATCTAAAACCATCTTCACTTCCATCAAATGGGTTATGAAATCATCATTTGTGTGTACGGCGGACTACCGCCTCATGAATCGACGACACTCATTTTTCCATTACAACCTATCATAGTTGGGAATGATGATGAATATAAAGTATATATTTGATATTTATAAAATAATTTTACCTATTTATTCATTATATAATATATACCTTGTTAAATTTACATTCTGTTAGGGAGACAACAACATCACTTGTGTGTACGGTGGACTACTGCCTTGCAAAGGGATGTGATTCGTATTTACCTAACACTATACATTGAATGTAATAAGTATACCTTTAGTGAATATATGTGATATAAATGAAATAATTATTATATTTATGACATATTTTTCATTAATAAATGATAATATATCATTTTGAATACTAAAAAGATGATAACATTGTTTGTGTACGCGTGGACAACTACCTCCACAAAGTAATGTAACACTCTTTTCATCACCACACCAAAATGATGATATATCTAAGTATATTTAAAGAAATATTATGGAATATATTATATTATAATAATTAATTAATGATAAAATATTACCTACCATATTTCTATAATGATTGTTGAAAACTGGAAACGTTACTCATGCGAATGTATGACCTACCATCTCCTTGATCATAACATACTTAATTTCCCAAAACCATCATTCATGATTGGTATTAAAATTATTAATGATGTATAAATATAATAATTATTTCATTATTGTTTTTCTGTAGATAATTTATCTATATAATATTCATAAGAATCAGAACTTTCATAACAAAGAATGAATGAGAAGACAAGGCAATTAACACTGAAAACAATGAAAATAATGAAATATTTTTAAATAATGAGTGATATGATTTTATAAAAGGGTCATATATGATATTATAAATATTAATATGGGTCCTTAATAAGTTAATAACTATTTTAAAACTACTATATAAGAGTTTAAAGCATGATCAACACAAAGGATGTGTGAGGTAAGGGATTTCCATCTCTATTTTATTTTCTATGAGTCACATGCCATATTCACCACATGATTATTTAGTATGGTCCCATTAAATTAAGGATATTTATGGTTTCATTTTTATGTTATTCTTTATTGGGTATTATGATTCAAAAAAATTACTAAAGCAACAAATAATTTTTGTCTCATTTTTCCTTCCTTGAGACTTATGTGATGTTATACACCTCGCTTATTTTTTGAGGTTTATATACAGCCCCTTTGACATTTAATATCATGAATTTATTTTATCAGCTGATATTTTTTGTTTCATTTAATGTATCCTTTCATGGGGCTTAGGATTCAAAGATACCATAGAATTTTTTATGATTTATTCTCTAATGTTGAAATATTATGATCTATCTGCCAAGAATTATCATTAATTTTATTATAATTTTTTTATTATTTAAATTTCCAAGAAATATTGCCATTTACTACTCTTTGGTACTTAAAATAACTGAGAAAATATTTTTATGAAAATCCAACTTCATTTCTCTCTTCGTTCAGAAATACATTTTCTAGGAAATTCATGTTTTCAAATTATATTTTAAAAGAAGTTTTTAACCATTAAAAAATGATTTATTTAATACATTTTTATCCTTATATTAATTTTTAATTAATAGTTTTTATGTAATATTGATATAATTTTCTAAACAAGGTTCTTTTCTAACATTTTTATAATAAAAAATTTATTATTTTTAACATGTATGACATGTATTGAATTACTTTCCCTCATGACTTTAATTTCTTTGAATATTAATTTTCATTTTTTATAAAGATATTATTTTAAAAAAATATCATAATACTCTCTAAATTATTATTTTTTAAAGTGGTTTTCAAAGAAAAGTATTTTAAAAAATGTTTTATGTTTTAAAAAGTGATTTTGAAACTGAAAAAAGATATTTTCCTCAAGGATGCTTTTAATGATATTTTAATGGTATACACCAAAATTAAAAAAGCCTTATTGTTAGTTATCCTCTACTAGGGATATTTTTATTGATACCATCAAAATTATTACTCTAGATAGATAAATACTATTTCAATGAGATTGTTATGGAACCCATTATTCCTATGGTTTATCAAGTTTTCAAGAGATTGTTTCAAAACCCATTTCTTTTTCAAAGTAAATTCATGTTTTGAGAGGAATAATTTTTGTTTTAGGAGTTTTATGAAGATTTATAAGATCCAAGTACATGATTTTTGGTTCTTGGACATTATATTGATGGTGTGGACTAGATAGCATCTGGTGATCCAATTAAATATTATATGATGGGGTAGCCCAGATAATTCTAGGTGATCCTATTATTGCTCATACAATGTGTAGAACTTAATAGTCCATGGTGAGCCCATTATAGATTAAATAAGTAGTGTGTCCAGATATTCCTCCAATTAATTGGATAATGATTATATTATATGAAGAATTATATTAGAAGTTGACTATATGGTTGTTCTATTTTTAAGAGATCTGTATGTGTTCTATGAGGATGATGTCCAATGATAATGACATGTTTTATTTATTCCTTACATGGGTTTCAAATGTTTTTCATTGATCAAAATTGATATCATATGGCTCATGAGTATTTATTCTTATTACTCTTTCCTTTATTAAATCATTATTTCATGTTCCATGAATAATTATTCAGGTCTTGAGGGGTATAAGTTCTTTTATGCTTTTCTGATGCACTATGATTATGTTTGCAAACCCCTATATCTTCTTATTTCCATTGATGAAATACAATTATTAATTATTATGTATACTCTTAATATTCATTTGAGCTCACCCTTCTTATGTTTCCTCTTCCACAAGTTATAAATAATGATTTTGAACAAATTATATCTTGAAGGGATTTCATATTGATGGAAATGATGAATTAATGTGAGATATGAAAATCTAGGTTAAGCAGACGAAATACTCATTTAATGAAATGGGAATTAATTTTGAAGGATTTTTTCCAAACTCTATAAAACTATAAACCTAAAGGTCATTGTGAATTTAAGTGATCTGTTTTTTTTATGTTGTAAGGTTTGGATTGAAAAAATTGGGTCACAATTATCAATATCAAAGTCAGAAATTTAATGTGCTTGATTTTAGTACCGGATCATAATCTGTGGGTTCTGGGATATTATAATAAGGTGTGAGTACTCGTAAGCATATACGGCTTATTCTCATGATGTTTATAAATGTCAATCTACAAGACAAGATATTATGATAACTGAACCGCCTATAAAATCGTGCATGTTTATGTTTCATTAGATATTCCTATATATAAGAATGTTTAATTTTCTAAGACTTAGATCATTATTAATTATTATCATGACTCATGTAATTTTATATATTAAACAAACCCATGACGCCATTTGTTCATGGCAAGTAGGGTATGTTGGGTGTGTCATGAATGACATGTTATTAATGAATAATTCATTGATTTTCCCTTCTATATATATAGAAGTTGATATCTCATCCTTTGGAATGAAATAGAAACATTGAATTATATTCCATAGGCTTGGTGAAATAATTAGTTTCTTTCAAATAGTCAAAGAAAGACGTATCAAGAAAATAGGTTGATGGGATGTGTGTGACACCTGATTGATAAAATATTTTTGATAAACAGATTATATTACGCAATAACAATTCATATTTGGTTGTTGATGTTGAATCATTAACTTATTTCACTTGGGTACCTTGACCAGTTTCTAGATAATAATATTGGACTTTAGTCTAGTACTCTTAATGACAATGAGAAATAATTCTAGTGGGTCACACACTAAGTTTTTTCTTTAATCTCAATTAAATTCTATTTGAATTTAATTATAGAAATAAATATTATTATCGAGAACAAAAAAAATATTCAACATTTAATAATGGAAAATATTCATAAGGAAATAAATAATTATTTATCTATTAATAAATAATTTATTTAAATATATAAATATTTAATAAATATTTATTCATCAAAATGTGAATATAAGATTTATTTTATTTGTTTAATATTTAATAAATTTTTTTCCCAGTCTGTGAATGGAATATTTATTTTTTAAAAAAAAATTAATTAAATATTTATTCAATTAGCTCATAAATGGTGAGAAGAAAGAGTAGACCAAGATAGTGTTTGGTGATAAATATTAATATTTATCGACATGCTAGTTAGCGCATACGATAAAATGATAATAATAATAATATTATATTTCATGGAGTCAGATATGGTTTATTATGTTATTTAAGGTCTGATGTAAAAAATAAATAATAATTTAAACCTTTAACCAAACTCTATAATTAGATGGAAATGTCTATTTTGTTGGTTTAATCAACAATTGAGAATCATTGTGCACAAAAAACATCTCTATAGATTCTTACTTCTCTCATCCTTTCAAGAATGAGAAGAATAAGATACAATTATTCAAATGTGAAGGAACTAGAATCGATCAAGATGAACAACACCAGATGGTCAATCCACCATTCTAGAACCTGAAATTCTATTGATGTTGTTCATAGATCGAAGGAACACATGTGAATTATATCTATATGAACTCTACTTTGGGTCCTCCCTATACTACGACGGTAATTTAATTTTTTTGCATGATCATCATCCTCATCAAAAGATGACCCAAAGATGAGGTAATATATTTTCAGATGTATTTAAATTTATTATAAATTTACCATGAAAATATAATTTTCAGGTTTTGAGATCTCTATGCCAATATTTGATGGAAAACTTTTATTGGTAATGATGTATTTTTCTTACAAAATTTGAAAATGATCCATCAAATCAGAAAAAAAATCATAACAGTTATATTCCCAAAATTTCATTCTACTATGTCTTTAAATTTAAAGTTGTATTGATGTGGTCATCTTTAAATTTATAAATAATTATTTTATTTTTCATCATACACAATTTTGGTTAGTTTTCATTTGAATATTATTTATTTTATAATCCTAAGTTTAATTAAGACGCTTTTTATTTTTTTAATATTATTCATTCAAGATTCATATTTTCTTAAGGCCTATGAATAGATGAATAATGATATGAGATTCCATCAGGAGGTGGAAAATTTTATGGCTAGTAGATTGGGTTACACAACATGTATTTGGAGTACATGTTGTTTCCCCAAGTTCATTGCAATTGGACATGTCTCAAGATACATAGCGTGCTGAGCAGTTATTACATCCGATGCATTTACTGGACACTACATGTTGATAGAGCCAACATGGAACATAGTTTGTTAGACTACAAGGTGGTAGCTGGTGTACACATCATTGTGTCTACATGATATAATGAAAACATTCACGCTAACTGTGTGGTCAAATACACGGTTTTGCACCATGTGAGACAGACATTTTTAAGGTTAATGAATCACAAAACATGTAACTTGTATAAATGTCATGTAAATCATTAATCACTTCATCCAAAAAATATTCCTAGTTATTCGGTGGGATATATAGTCACATGAAAAGAAGACCACACTAAGTGTAGATTGTTAGTACATGTCGTGTAATGTTGCTAATATATACACCGAAGTCCTAGTTTTTATCCCATGCACATGAAATTCAGACTACATGACATTGAACTTTTTATTACACATAGTGTACTTTGGAAAAAGAAAAATTCTAAAACCCTAGGTATTCATCCCGAATACACAACAATCGAGGGAAAAAAAATTTAGGTCATTAGTACATGACGTGTAGTAACCTAATAAAAGATATAATTAAATTATATTAAAATAATAATTACATTATTAAAAACTAAATTACACTATTAACACCATATGTGTTTGACTATGTAATAAAGGTTTTGAAGAATTAATAAATTCTCAATTAATTTTATTTAATTATCTATAATTTTTTTGTCATTCTATTCATTTTCCCTAAATACCTTTATGATGGGTGTCTCTATGATACTTGAGATCGTAATTATGGTAAAGGTAATGAATTGATTGATTAATTAACTAATTAACACAAATTCATTTATCTTAAAAATAATTAATAAATTGAAGTGTATAATATAAACTATACTTTTTCATATTCATTGCATGTGTATGACCAATCATGAGCTTTGATCACATTTGTGTATGTGTTGGTTTTATCTAATTTAATTTATTTCATGTGTTGCGAAATTATTTATTATTAAATTAAATATAATGGCTTGCATTTCATCCCCTTATCTATTATTATATAGGATCAACATGTCCATGTTTGTTTATGTAATTCCCCTTGACTAATCCTTTGATACCCCTCACCATTGTGAGAGTTATAAAAATTTCAATGAAAAGGAGTATCCCAATGTGTATAGAGGTGGTTCAAGATGGAATCGAGATGAAACCAACTTGAGTGATACATAGGTGGATAATTTGGAATTCTTTAGCTCATGCCATGTTCAACACAAGGAGTTTCCCCCCTGGTTTATAGGATGGTTTATTACCCTCTCAATAAATTAACAATTACATAATTTCATGATTGCTTTATTTATTTATTTATTTATTTATTTATATGTTTTGCATCTTTTATTTTATAGATGCAAGACTGAGATCACATAAATAGTTGGACTAACATGAAAATATGGAATTTAAATAAACAAATTATGCATAAATGTTTTATCAAAACATTGTTAATCACTTAAGTAAAATCCACATAATATTTACAAGGAAAGTTAAAAATTAAACAAGAAAACATTACTCATAACAAATAAAATCCCTCAATTAAATATTAAGTAAGACTTGGCCTTCCATTACTTTATTCGGAATGAAAATAATTGAAATAAGTGTTTAACCAAACCATTTCATGACACATACTTATATCATGGAGTTCTTAGGAATGTTTTGGTTGGCATAACCAATTTACATCAAAAGAAGTAACCCACACCAGAAATGATGTTACTGGGAAGAAACTTCTGAGGAAATCCGCACTAGGATTTATGGATCGCGTAATCCACTCAACAAATCAAGGATTTGAAAGTCAATTGTTGATAAATACCTACCTACCTAAATACATTTGAGTAATTTAGTAAACCCATGCTTTGGTTATGAGAAAGTGAATATGGATCCTTTCAACTAGAATGCGTGAGAAACTAGATATTTAGAGTTCAATGGTGAGGGATGTTGGAGCTTAATAATATAGTGAGAGATTTAATAAAATTAAATTCATTATGCCTCACATAAATTTTAATCAAGTAAAATACTAATTATCCCCTTTTTTTATAATTTTATAATAATGTAAATTTCATTAACGACATTATCCTTGTGATCAATTTTAGTGAAACACCATCTTTTTACTTGCAATAACATATTGAAATGGTTTAGATGCATACATGTTGTATGACACCATGAACAAAAATATTTTGTGCTAGAATCATCATTTCCCAATCCACATTAAAAGGATGATAATGATAAATATTCTGGTGTCTATTATAAATAAAATCATAAACATGGATTACGTTTAGTGTTTAATGCTCTCTTGTATGTTTAATGAACTCATGAAGTCATATGAAGACATGTATTCTTATAGAATGATCCAACATCTCTGTGGTATATATTAGAAGAGATATTTGTGGAAATATTTTGATATATCCAAGGAGATATTTCAGAGTAATCTTGCAGAAGGTGCACCAAGTGGGCCTCACATAGTCAAAATCATTGTCTACATTGAGAAAAAAGAGTTTCTAAGGTTTAAATTTCGAATAACTACACACCAATCTCATTCATGCATCAATTCCATAGATATTATCTTACCTTATCATTAATTTCAATATGAACAACATAGTGAATTCTCTCAAAGAACATCTCACACTAATTCTCAAAGCCGACAAGGATATGAAGTGCGAAAATGATTCCATCATTATGTTAAATAAAAGTAAAGGTCATAAAATAATCTCTAAGTCCAATGATTCTTTTCAACATGATTCTAAGAAGATAAATATAAATGGGAAATCAAGGGAACATGATGTGACATATTTTACATGTGGAAACAAGGGCCACTAGAAGAAAAATTACACCTTGGAAAATTATAAAGGGGAAACATCAAGTACAATTTTTATCAACTAAAACATATCTATTTTAGTAAATTGGGAATTAGATATCATATATGGTTATCATATATGTGTTAAAATATAGGAAACATGTATATTACAAATTATTGATCAAGGGGAAGTAGATCTATGACCAGACAATTGGTTAGACTTATTTTCATAGCTATTGGGGACTACTAGCTTATGTTGCTAATGAGAATGATCTTAGTTCTTAAATATTTTAATTACATGCCTTTAGTTACCAAAAACATCATTTTTGTATGCAGACATAGTATTGATATATTTATTTTAAAATTTTTAAATCAATGTTGTTTCATTTATAGATAATGTATTCGTTATAGTAAGGTAAATTTAAATAATGGTCCTTTTTTGTTATATTACACAAACCAAACAATGACATTTGATAAATGGACTAAATCAAAAGACATATGTCACACCCAATTATGGAATCATAATATAGGTCACGTAAACAAAAATAATTTTACTGAATTAAACCTAGATGGATATTAGGATTCCTGTTAACTAAAACCACCCGGTGTGTTTGAATCATGGTTAAAAGGAATAATAACGAAATCCCATTTGTGGAAAATGTTAAATGTCCAACGTGCTTGCTGAATTAGTTCATACTGATGTGTGTGTACTATTAATAGAAAAGTTGTGGGGTGGGTACTCTTATTTCAAAAAAGTTACTGAATATTTAAGTAGATATTGATTTATCTGCATAATGATATATAAGTCAGATTCCTTTGAAAAATTAAAGGAATATAAGAATGATGTTGAGATCCTGTTTGGTAAAAAGATTTAGAAACTCCACTCAGACTGTTGTAGAGAATATCTTAATGAAAACCTTTCTGAATATTTTTGTAATTTTTAGATTTTATACCAAATCAATCCTACATATAAACCACAATGTAATATTGTCAGTGAAAAGATAAACTGTTCCCTATTATAGAAGGTGAGATCAACTATGATCCATGAGAGTCTTCCATTTTCCTTTTGGGGGTACACATCGTAGACAACAACACACATACTAAACACAGTGACAACTAATGTTGCAGATAATATTCCGTACCAACTCTGTATTGGAATGAAACTCAGGTTATCATAATTACCAGTATGAAGAGTCAAACCATTGGTTAAGGCCTCTTTATGAAACATTAATACACCTCTAGGAACAATGTGTACCTTTATAGTAAACCCCAAGGAAACAAGGGGATATTACTTACAAGACCCCTCATAAAAAATGTTATATTAGAAAGAAAAATTATATATCATTAGAGGGAGATCATATTTAAAAAATATAGTTGGATAAACTTATAATTTCATGAATTTAATGCTTATGTTAGTCAAGAGTTGGTATAGGAAACAATTCCCCGAAGGTCCATAGAAAAAGTAGTTCTGGAGACACACATACTATGTTAGAGTATAAGAGATATTGGAGAATGATAACTGTATGGTTTTCTAGTCACGAAGGATGGTGACTCATTATTAGTCAATAATAATGATCATGTAACCTTTGAGGAAGAATTAAGTGGCATAGATGTTTCGAAGTGGAAAGGATCTACTAATTTTTAAGTGTATTTCATGTACAAAAACCAATTCTTGATTTTGGTAGATCCTCTAGTGGATGTAAATATTTTTTGATGTAAAAGGGTATTCATGATCATAATAGAAATATATGTATAATTCAGAACATATAATGAAAAACTAGTTTCAAAAGGGTTTAAACATCATCTAGGAATAAACTATACTAAAACCTTTTCTCCATTTTCTATGCTGGAATCCATCAGACTTCTACTTGAAATTTTAGCTAACCATGACTATGAGATTAGGAAAATCAGTATTCAAACATCTTTACTTAATGAGAACCTTTATGAAGATATATATATGACACAACTTTAAGGAGTTTTGACTTCAAATGATTCCATATAGGTATAAGAATTGAAAATATCCAATTATAGTTTAAAGAGAGAATCAAAATCCTAGAAAATTTAATTTGATGAATCCATAATGGATTTCTGTTTCATAACGAACTAATGTGAGGCCTTTTTCTATAATAGGTTTAGTGGAAGTGTGGTTGTTTTCTTTATTGTTTTTGATGAGAATATACTAATTCTTTGAAATAAAATACTAGTAAATAAGTATACTAAATCTTGGTTAAATAAATGCTTCTCTACAAATGAATTAGGTGATGTAGTATATATTATGGAGATCAATATCCACTATGATATATCCAATGCTTTCTTGGTATAAGTCATGATACATATATAGAAAATATAATAAAGGAATTTAATTTGGAAAAATCCATGAGTGGATTTTTTCAAATGTCATGTGGAATTCATATTTCTAATAAAACATGTTTTTAAGCACATGAGGAATGATAGAGGATGGAAATGAATCCTCACACTTCAGTGATTTAGTCAGTCACGAATTTCATATTATGTCAAATACAAGATGCTATATACACCTTAAGTGTAGTTAGAATATATGAAGCTAACATAGGTTACCAACATTTTATGATAGTCAAGACTACAATTGAGTATCTTATTTGTATTGAGGATATGTTCCTGGTCTATGGAGGAGATGAGGAACCATTCATTAGAGGATATGTTAATTCCAACTCAAAGGCCTTAGAGATTTTTTATATATTATGGATAATAAATATTTTAATTGTGTTGAGAGGGAACCCTACATGACCCATAATCCCAAATTTATAAGGTCAAATACATGACCTGAAGGCCCAATGACCCAACCACACTAGAACATCCCCTTCCAAGAATATTCCTTGTGGATGGAGCATAGTACCCCACCTCACATAGATTATCGACTAATATTTCCCTATGTTGAGGTTCATGGTGCATGGTACCGAAGATTTTTTCCATAAAATATCATTCTTTAAATCCTGTTAGCTCTGCTCTAGTGGTTGTTACTTGATCTGATTCGTCTTGTCAAGAACCATGTCGAGGTGTCATTCAACCCGACACCCGGCCCAACATGAGACATGGCCCGAAGGGAAATACAGATCCCCTCGAGTTGGAAAATAGTGCATGGCTATAAATAATACACTTTGGGAATTATTTCACCCATTTATATAACCATAAGCAACCAATAATAATTGAAATCACCAAACCAATAATAATAAGTAAATGAGGTACACTAATTATTATATTGAAAATTTTACAACTTATACATAACCAAAAATACTACAACAGAATGGTAACAACATAAGTATAAAAAACATATATGAAACAAGAGGGTCATCACCTTACATACACCACCACCATCACCAACAAGAATTAGAACACCAGCATCTAGATCCACCATCACCACCATGATACTTATTTCCTTTAATTGGGTGATACATAATAAAGTCTACATACAACTAAAAGTGTATTTAGGGTGTGATACATGTACCAATAAGATTACACCCAAAATAAATAGTCCATGCTACAACTTTATAAGATAAATTATCATGCACATTTTCATAAAAACATTTGAAACGTTTTGAAGAAAACATTTTAAAGAAACTATTCACAAGGAAACACTTTTAAAGAAAACCTATTACCAATAAGAAATGGATCTGAAACTTAAACATACACTAGTTACACCATATTAAGATAGATAACACCACATAACAGAACCATTATGTCACAAAAGAGATCACCATGGAAAATATCTATAGGTAACCAAAACAAGTGGGACCCTAGAAACCTCATACCATGGTGATAATATCCTTTATAAAATACCTGTAACACTGTCATGCACAATCCACTAGAGGGGAAAAAAACCCAACATCTAGTGGTCTCTAAATAATAATAAAATACCAACAAAATTCCCATGAACAAGACACTATAGGTAATCCAATATCAATGTCTAATGGTCTCCGATCATATCCCATGTTCAGTTGGTGTTTTAGCATCCATCCTGATAGAAGAAACAAGACCTCAAACCCACCGAATCAACTAAAAAACTATTTCTAGCTCACCTTCTTAGTTACCGAGGATTCCCTTTATGATAAAATTCCATTTCATATATCCCAAAACTTAGCACTTTCACATATACATGCGAAGAATAATGAACACATTAGGAAATCATAACTTTCATAATCCACATGGATCCAAAAACTAAAGAACACATGGAAAACACCATTTTACATTAACAAAACAACTTTTATTTCACATGAACACCAAAAAAATTTGGAAACACATTTCACACCACTCAAGTAATATATAAATTTCATCTGAAACCATTACAAGAAAATCAAACAAGAAATCAAACCATTTTAATTGGAAAATACCCTTTCAAATCCATACACACATAAAAACCATTTTGAAACATGCTTCAAAAAACTATCACAATTAAAACACTACATTTAAGGTGTACAATAAGGAAGATAACATACAAAAAATGAATTTATTTTTGAAAACCAACATTATATGAATTTTCACCTCTAGATCCTTTTGAAATCAACTTTCCCATATTTCAAACAAGTTATAAAAGACATTTAAGAATCATTACAACAAATCACCCATAAAACATAAGAAAATTCCTTTAGAAAACAAAATTTTAACACATAGGCTTCACTAAAACATTGGAAAAATATTTATAACAACATAAATAATCTACAGAACATGTTTCTAACCCCAAGAAAATAATCAAAAATCAACTAATAATGAAAAAGCATGGGACCACCTTCTTTAAGCTTAGAAACATCCAGAAATTGGTGAGAAACCACAACTGAACCTCAAAAAGAGCCTAAAAGGAGAATATATAATAATAACCATAATGATTTCACTCAACAACACAAGATCAACACCTCATTAGGTCAAACATACTATTGTAAAAGGAAATCCCATGAAGAAGGGATAAAGAACCCTAGAAGAAGGAAGAAACTGAAGGAGAAATAACATGATGATTACTTGAAGATGAAATGCTAAATCCACCCAATGATTGAATATCAAGTGTTCCATGGAGGTGTGGGGGAAGATCCTATGGATGAATATTCTACAAGTCTTGATTTAGGGTCAGATCATAGGAGGGTAGTTGAGTAATTTTACACTTTTTAATGACCTGGACAAGTCTCATGGTTAGCCCACACAATTTTCCAAATAGCATTGAAACCGTGAATGCCTCATTTTCCAAGAGGAATGAAGCCACAAGATTTCATGGGGGATGGAGAATTCCTTTATGCCTAGCCATGAAACCTATACAGTTCCACTATCATAGGCATAAAATTTCCTTTATTTTGGCGCATTGTTTCCCTTAACTGTGCACAAAAAATGCACCACTTACCATCAAGCCCAAAAATTATATTTTTCTTAAAAAACACATGGTAAACCCAAGAGATAATCAAAAGACCAAAAATAAAGAAAGGAATGTCTAAAAGGAAAAATATCAGATGTGACAATTCATCCGACCAGGAAAAACTTTCTTCCATAGAAATACATTACAATGTATGATTAGAGAACAAAAATGGATACTGGTCCTCTAACAAATAATTACACTCTCATTTCTCATGCACATCATTAATATAATGGGAAATAACATAAAATAATGTTCTAGAATTCCCATTAAGAATATTGTTTTGAGAATCCATAATCCACAATTACCTCTCAAAAATTGATAAATCAGGCTCAAACTCTGACTCCTCCAAATTCAACACATGGGATGGATCCGGATTGTATGTGTTTCGCTGAGAGACATGGAACATGTCTTGTATTGAAATCATATGATAAGACAACACTAACCCATGTACCAGCTTACCCATATTCTTGGTAATCTAAAAGGGTCCAACATACGTCAGTATTAGCTTCCCTTCCATACTCAAATGATGGGGACCCAAGCGAGGGGCCAGTTTTTGATACACATGATCTCCCACCAAAAGCTCCAAATCTTCATGGCTCTAATCATTATAAGACATGTGATGAATTTGTTCCATTAAAAAATGATTAATTTTCAACATAACATTATTAGAGGCTTCATACAAAGGTATTTTTCCCAATAATGAGGTCTCACCCACCCCAATCCAATAAAATAGTGACCAACATAGTCGACCATAAAGAACCCAAAAAGGATACATTCGAATAGATTATTGGAAATTTTTTTAAGAAAACTCCATAACCCGAAATGGTTATCCCATGAGCCTCTAAAATCCAAAACACATTACCAGAGCATGCCTTATAAAATTTGATTTTACCACTCTATATGGCCATCTGTTTGAGGGTGATATATCATACTCATCTTGATCTACAACCCCACTTCCTTTTGAAGACTTTCCCAAAAACCTAAGGTAATGAGAAGGTCACTATCTAAAACAGTTTCTAATATCCCACCATGATGCCTCATTATATAATGAACATACAAAAATCCCAATTCATCCACATTGGATGAATCTCTAATCAAAATGAAATGGGATGATTTGGTGAGATTATCAATAACTAAAAAATGAATTACACCCCTGAGGTGTATGAGGAGAGACAAAAATAAAATTCATAGAAATCATGTACCACTTCCTAGTAGGAATGGTTAATGAAGAAAGAAATTCATAGGTCCTTTGATTCTCTTATTTAACCAATTGAAATGTATAAAATCATGATATGAAGTCATCTACATTCCAAATCATGCATGGCAAGTAAAACTACCAACAACCATCATAAGAAATTTTACAAGTGTATATCCTACATTAGAACCTTCCTAAATGACAAAGGAACCATGAAAAAACCCTTGAAGCACAAAACTCTCTCAAGAGACAATGATAATTTAAAAGGAACCTCCCCATGATTTTGGAACTGTGTAGACTGATGAAACAAATCATCACAAGGATTCACTTGATAAATATATTCTATAAAGGAAGGTATCAGTAGATTATTGGTGAATGACACGCCTCTACTATACTCCTTGGTCTCGAGGTGCGTCTAAGAAAATAGAGTCATCAAATTCCACTCATCACTGTATTCATTCAATTCTCAAATGAGAACTTTCCTACTGAAATAATATGTAATAACATTAACTTTTCCTGGGGTATAGATGATATAAAAATCATACCCATAAAGGTACTCAACCCAACAACACTGCCTCAAGTTCATGTCCTTCTAGGATTAAATTTCTAAAATTCTCTTATGATTAGAATATAACACAATTTTCTCCTAGAAAAGATAATGGAGTCATGTCATTAAGGAATGAATCACCACTACTAACACCAGGTCATGGGTTGGGTAATTATTTTTATGTGTTCAGAGTTAGAACAAACCATATGCCACCACATGGTCATCCCAAATCAGTACACACCCAACACCGATATGAGAAGAATCAAAATAGACCACATATCACTTTCCAAACTACAGAAATGTCAAAATAAGAAATTTGGTCAATCACCACTTAAGCTCCCTAAAGTACGCTTGACACGTTGTGCTCCAATAAAACTACACCCCCTTCCATGTGATAGCCTTCATGGATGATGTAAGTTGAGATAAATGCCAGAAAGACCACCTATAATACCCAGCCAGTCCCAAAAAGCTTCTTATTTCAAAGAAATATTTTGGATGATCCCATGATATCACTATATCGATCTTTATAGGGTCCAAAAAACCCCTCGTTATGAGATCAAATGACCCATAAACATCACCTCCCTAATCCAGAAGGTTCACTTAGAAAGCTTCACACCGAGAAGATGATCCTGAAGGGTTCCTAGAATGATTCTCAAATGCATCTCATGCTCCTCCTTAGTCTCGGAATAGAATAAAATTTCATCCAAAAATAACATGACAAACAAGTCAACATAATAATGGATCACCCAGTTCATAAGTGCCATAAAGACCATTAGATAATTTTTCAACCCTTAAGGCATGGCCAAATACACAAAATGGACATATGTACTTTAGATTGTTTTTCATAGAACATCTTCTACTCTGACTATGACTTGGTGATACACAGAACATAGGTAAATCATATCGAACCACCTTTCCCCCATAAGTTTATTGAAAGGGAAATAAATATAGGCAAAAGGATACTTTTTGTTAACAGTAAAATTATTTAATTTCCAATAATCAATACACAACTAGAGTGATCCATCAGCCTTTTTGACAAATAGAACTAGGAAACCCCAAGGTGAGATTCTCAGCTGAATGAATCCTTTGGATTAAAAAATTTTCATCTATACCATTAAACTACATCAACTCATTGGGGGTAATATGATATGAGTGAATAGATATCAGCTATGTTCTTGGCGCTAAATAAATGGGGAACTCCACATCCCAATCTGCAGGAAAACTATATAAATACTCTAAAAAAACTCTGGAAACTCATCCACCATAGATGGTATTCCATTATTAGTAATATCACCATTTTCCTCCAAAATGAGTGAAAATATATAAAAAACAAGGTTTCCTAATTTTGGAACTGTAGGTCAAACACCACCTTACCGAGGATCCCACTAACCTTCAAAAACTTGGGTAATACCATCAGGTGCCACAAACCTTACTTGTAGCCAATTGTAATCATTTTGTTCTTGAAAATTAACCATAAATTCTATACAAAGAATAAAATCAAGATACCCATATAGAAAAATAGGAAATCACATTCCAACTTTACCCCTAACATGGTGAGTACACAAGATGGACACCTAAAACCCTTCTCTCGCTTCTCACTAAGAGTTGTTACCAAATTCATGACATACTATATAAGATCAATTGTAAACGTTAAAACATCCAAAAAATGTATAGAAATAAATTAAGAGGAGGCACCAATATCAAATAGAACAAATGATAATGATTATGAAATAGGAATGGTACCTCAAATTGTCACAGGTCTTGCATCTGATTCCACTGGTTCTCAATCCACCGCATGAATTTTCTTAATTTCCACATGAGACTGAGAATGACCACTGGCATGTGGATCTTCCATGAAATCTATCTACCCAAGAATATCATCTATCCATGCTACCATGAACTTCAAACTGAGACCCTATTGTCCTGGATGGTTGTGATTGGGCTGACATCCATTTGAAAGATATAGATCCTACACCACACTAATATGGGTGAACCACTTTAAAAAATCACTACATATGCCCTATGGTTCCACACCAGTGACAAGGTCTAGGTGTAGATGAAGAAACATAAAAAATGTATCCTTCTTTCCCACATTGCTGAAAAAAAGAGTGACCAAACACCTAAATCCATGGCTGAAGACATCTGGGAATGATAGCCTAAACTACCACCTCAATTCTTTTCCTGCTCATCCCTCTTCCTCATATTCTCAGATGAACTGAAACTTCCCACTATTGACCTTTCTCTAGAGAAACCATACATTTCTTTATGATCAATTTATACAACCATAGCATGATCAACCACTTTAGCATAAGTCTTAAGCATGAACAAAAAGGTCTGGGATTGTATTTATAGATCCAACCCCATCTCAAACATCAAATCCTTCAGCTACTCATTGGAAACTACCTTGTGTGTGAATTGAAATAACTTTTCAAAGTAGTTATCATACTCCATCATAGTCCCATATACTTGGAGATACTAAAAAAAATACCATGTCCAAGAAAAGGAAAAAATATTAGGGCTATACTACTCATTGAATACAACATTAAAATCCTTCCAACCCATCTATTTGTTCTTTTTAACTTGATCCACGAAGTCCCACCACATCCGATCGGGACTATACAACATGAACAAAGAAAACTTCACTCTAACTACCTCAAGAGTATCAAGAAAATAAAACATTATTTATTTTTTCTCACACCACTCATCCGCTTTCTGGGGTTCCATGATACCTTAGAAAGATATAATTTTCTTGAGGGACTCCTGAGATTTTTCACTTCTAGGACTTGGTTCAGTCTCTCTAACCTGTGTAGGACTACAACCCACTCATTGAACTAAATCATGGACAGCCTTATCCACTAATTCCACTAATATCTGATCAATTGGTGAGGGAAAAATCTCTCTAACCTCTTCTCGTGGTTAAGTCAAAATTATCGGAGGATTAAACTTACAACAACAAGAAACTGTCACAATGAAAAACATTAATACAACCATCAATGCACAATATGAAAATTTTCAAAAAAAATCTCAAACACTTCCATAAAATAAAAAACATATCCAACACAATAACAATCCAAACCACTTCACCCGCCACCCAGTGTCCATGTACAGTCTTCAGCATATACGTCTCACCTAGAGGAGAAGTTAAACCAAATTCCCAATATCCCATGGGGACCCGAGTCCTATCATGAGGTGTGTTGGACATAACCCCACTTTTACCTAGAATCTAAATCCTCAATAATCCTAGATCCAATATATTCAAACTCTTCAAAAATAACTTGACCAAAAAAAAAGAAAAACCAGCCTCTCATATAAATTTTTCATTAACCACGTTAGGGTGCCATCTAACCTGACACCTGACCTAGCGCAAGACATGGCCTAAAGGGAATACCTAATCCCAACAGGATGGAAACTAGACCCTGGGTATCAACATTACACATTGTGAATTATTTCAACTATTTATATAACCATAAACAACCAACAAGAATATAAAAAAAAAACTGATAATCATAACCAAATGAGGTACAAAAATTTTATTATTAAAAGTTTTACATCATATCCAAAACTGAAAAATACTACAACAAAATGGGAAAAACAAAACAATCACAAAAACCTCCAAGAAACAGCAGGGTCATCACCCTCAAGCCACCACCACCAACAACTGCAAGTAGTGGAACACAATCAATCTGATCCACCATCGCCAACGTGATACATCTTTACATTAGCTGGGTCATACATAGTAATGTCTACAAACAGTCATAGGTGTATGTAGGGTGCAATCCATGGCCCAGTAGAAATCCACCTAAGAAAATTATTCCATTCTATAACATTAGAAGATAAATTAGCATGCATATTTTCATAAGAACATTCAAAAAAAATTCAAGATAACATTTTGACGAAACCATTTTCATGGAAAAACTTTTAAGGAAGACAATTTCTCAAAAGAATATTTCATTAATTCAAAAATATACACAAGGTCAAACATTTGATGATGAATATCACCACAAAACACAAGCATCATGTCACAAAAGATAGCGCCATGGGAAATAATTATAGGTAACCAACACAAGTGGGACCCTAGAAACCCCATACCACTATGATAATATCCTTCAAACAATACCAAAAATGTTTTCATGCATGAGCCACTACAGGGGAACATATCCCAAGGTCTATTGGTCTCTAAATCATACAATAATTCCAATAACATTCTTGATCATGAGCCAATAGAGGTTATCCCATACCAAGATATAGTAGTCTCTGATCATATCACATGTTTAGTTAGTGTTGTAGGATCAATCCTATAGGAAGAAACTTGACCTCGGTCCTGCCGAATTGACTAGCATACTAGTTCTAGCCTTCCCGCCTAGATAACTGGGATTCCTGTAGTGCTCATATTCTATTTCACATTTCCCATGAACCAAAACTTTTATATACACATGTCAAGAATCATGAAGACACAAGGAAATCACCACTTTCACAATCCAGATTGATCTTATGGTCAAAGCTCACATGGAAAACACAATTTTCAATAAACAAAACAACATTGATTTTACACGCATAGAAAAACCAATTGGAAACAAATTTTTCCCCACTCACAAAATTAATAAATACCATTTGGAAACATGACAAGAAAATCACACAAGAAATCCAACCATTTCTATTAGAGAATCCCCTTTCAAATCCATACACACACCAAAACCATTTTAAAACGAACTTCACATCACTTTCAAAATTAACAAACCACCTTTAAGGCACACAATAAAGAATACAATATTCCAAAAAATACATTTATTGTGGAGAACCATCATTCAAGGAACGTTCACCTCAGGTTCCTTTTTAAAATGCCTTTCACACCTTTCAAACAAGACATAAAACACATTAAATAAGAACCATATTGAAGAACACATAAAACATTAGAGCCTTCCATTATAAAATCCACTTTCTTTTCACATCCATCTTAAAAGATTTTCAAAAAATATTCCCATCACACAAACAATCCTTGGAACACATTTATAACACTGAGAAAGTAATCCAAAATCATCTAATAATGTAAAATCATGGAACCACCTACCTAAAGCTTACAAACACCCGGTAACCGATGAAAAACCAAAAATGCACCTCAAAAAGACTCTGTAAATGCATGACTGAAAAAAAACCATCATGAATTCACCCAAAAACACATGATAAACCCCTCATTAGGTCAAATAACCAATTAGAAAAGGAAAAATCAATAAGAAAGGAAGAGGAACCTAATAAGAAGGGAGAAACTGAAGGAAGAATTTATTACATGATGGATTCTTGAAGATACATGGAAAAAAACATCAAAATATTGATGATCAAGAAGTCCAAGAGGTATGGGGGAAGCTCCCAAGGCTGAAAATATTATAAGGTTTAGATTAGAGGTGCTTCAGTGTTAAATCATAGGAGGGTATAAGAGTAATTTACCACTTCTTAATGACCTGGACTGGTCACATGGTTATCCCACATTGTTTTCCAAACCATGTGGTAATCATGCGTCCCTCACTATCCATGAAGAAAAAATCCTCATGGTTTCTAGAGGGATGATTCACGCCTTTGTGCCTAGCCGTCCAACCTGGATAGTTCAACTGTCTTAGGCACACAATTGTCTTCAAGGATGGTACTCGATTACTATTAACCATGACCAAACTATGCATGAGTTGCTATCAAGCTCAAAAATTAAATTTTTCTTTAAAAATATCATGGGGAACCTAATGTAGAAACATAAGACCAAAAAAGACCCAAGGAATACATGAAAAAAATCATGTTTGTGACACCTCTTATAGGACCTAATTCTGTGTGGTCAAACCTGACTACTTCATGGGATAAAGTACCTGTGGCCTAAAATATATTGTCCCAAAGTAAACATATGTTCTAAAGTCCATATGGACCAATTATTATCGTGAAAAAAGTCACTATGGCCCGAAGTCCCAAATATATGGTCCGTAGTCCTAACATAAATGAATATTTTCAAAGATAGAGTAATTATTAGTGTACCTGCTACAATAAATGTTATAGAATAACAGTAGTTCACCACCACTAGGATTTTATCCTATGCTTCAGGAAGGATGATTGGGTGTGTTAACCACTTGGCTACCAGCCCAACTATATCAACAGAGGATATGAAGATTCTAGTTTCCAAACAAATCAAGATGATATGAAATCACATAAAAGAGACATATTCTATCATAATAAATATTCTATGTGTTGGGAGAGTTAAAATAAATGTTTGGTCATATATTCTAAAATAGATTCTATGTATATTGAAATTTATAATGAAATGGGGATGAATTTTGTACAAAAAAATTCATCCAAGACCCTCATGTGAAATCTAGTTAGAAATATCCTATCACACTCTATTGTGATAAAACTCTAGAGGTGGCCCTTTCAAAGGATCCAAAGTCCCATCATTGTTCAACGCAATACTTTTGATGTATCATCTCTTGAGGAATTTTTATAAAATTGAAAAGCTATAGTGAGGAGAATATCCATGGAATAAAATGTTGTGGACCCTTGACTAAATCCTTAACTTAGTAGAAACATGATCCTAATTTGAGGTCTAGAGGAATAAAATATGTAGGATGATAGATCTAGTACAAGTGGGATTCAATTGGATTTGGTGTTCTATAACAATCTATTTGTACTTTTGATTTCATTTATATTTAAATATTTTAATATTACGAAAACATATTAGTACGTATTTTTATTTATTCTATATGGATATAATTTTATAATCTCTTAGAGTATTAGTCACATAGATATCATCATAGAAGTTCCTAGCAATGATGAGGACTTTGAAATTCCATTTTGATATTCTTAAATATAGTTCAATGGTCAGATAACATACTATGACGAGACACATGTAATGTTTTCTATTAGGTTTTATTACTCATAAGATGATGTTACTTCTTCTCCTTAAGTTATCACTTGGTAATCTCCATGGTGAGAGATTATGATAAAAAACATGCCTATTGGAATTCTTTATGTTTATATGTTATAAAATATTCTTATATGTGAGTGTATAATTTTCTATTGACTTTATTGTTATTAATATTTCTTGTCATGACTCACATACTTTGATGTTCTAACCAAAACTATGATTTTATATGTTTTTTAGAAGTATTGTAGATTGGGTGCATCACAAATGATATTTTGTTAAATAATACATTAGGGAATTATTTTTCCATTTATATTTATGGATGTTGATATCTTATAAATTTTATTTGAATGAAACTATCACAATAAATTAAATGGCCATGGTTTAACGATGATGTTATTTCATATAGTAAATGAAGTACATATCAAGAACATAGGTTGATGACACATGTGTGAAAACAACATGATGAGATATTGTGATAAATGGATTATATTACATAGTAAGAATTCATTTGTGGTTATCAAAATTTCAACATTAACTTTTTTTTTCTTGACCCATTGAGAGACATGAATCTTAGATGTTCAGAAAATCCATCTAATGCCAATGAGGAAAAATCAAAGATGGTCACACACTATGGTTTTTCATTGGCCTAAATTAAATTCAATTTGAATTTAATTATTGTAATAGATATTATTCTTGAGACCAAATAATGATTTTATTCTGGATGTATTGATGAAAAATATTTTCAAGGTAATAAATAAATAAATATTAATTAATAAATAATATATATAATTGCATGAATATCTAAAAAATATTCATTTTTTATAATTTAAATATAATATTTATTTTATTTATTTAATATTTAATAAATATTTTTTCCCCATATTGTGAATAGAATATTTATTTTTAATTAAAATATATAAATAAATCATTATTTGGGTATTTGACAAATGATGAGAAGGATGAGCAGACCAACACAACATCAGGTGATAAATATTAATATTTATCATTGATGTAGTTAGCGTATTCCATAAAATAATAATAATATTATTATATAGAATGAGATTAGGTAAGGTTATTATATTAGTTACAGGTTGTTGTGTGATAAAATAATATTTTTTTCATAATCCTAACTCCATAAATAGATGGATATGTAGATTATGTAAGGTTAATCGAGCATTGAGAAATGTTGTGCACAATGCTATTATCTCTAGATTCCTTTTTATCTCATCCAATATAGAATGATAAGAACAAGAGTGAATCCTTCAAGCCTGAAAGAACAATGAGTGATCAAGATGAACAACACAAAATGATCAATTCTCCAAGCTAGCACTTATCATTCCATTAGTGTTGTTTAGATATCAAAGGATCATGTGTGGATCACTCTTAGAGGGTCTATACATTGTGTCCTATAGATATGAAATATGTAAATATAATTTTTTTATAAGATCAACATTTTAATCACAGAAATGATATAATTTGAGGTAATATTTCTTCAGGTCTATTTAAATTTATGATAAATTTAATGTGAAAAGATCCTCTCTAGGTTCTGGGATTTTTAATTCAATATTATATTGATGAAATTAGTTGTTCAAAAAATTTATTCCTTGACCATTTGGGAAATGATCCATCAAATCCACAAAAATATTAACCATTATTTTCCCAAAAGGTACTTCCACTATGTCTGAAACCTTCACCAAATTAATTGCAATGAGAATCTAAAACTTCCTAAAAACAAAAATGGAATAAGTAATGAATGGGATAAAAATATATTTGGTATGATTAAATTATAATGGTTTTCCACTATATCATTGGTATTGAGAAGTGTTTGTTGTTTGTATGTTTGTTTTCAAACATTACAGCTATTTTTTTATTATTACTAAATATTCCTCTTCTTTCAATGAGATTTTTTATATAGAAGTTATGTGACGACTAATGAGTCCAAAAAAATTTCATATTATTTTCCTTCAATTTTTACTGATATATATGCTTGAAAATAATATGAATAGTATTTAACTCTAATTAACATAGTAGATCAACTATTGAATAAAAAATTATGAAAACACTCTTCAAGTATACATTTACAAATGAGACTCTAAGCCATCCATGGTTAATTATTTCGTATTCATTATCATGACCAATAAATTATGTAATGGACTCTCCACACATTTATTCTTTAAAATCAATAACGGTAGTATCATTATCATCGAATGTCATATCTGCATGAACATGTAATATTAGTAAATGTGGAAGTTTAACTAGTGGGATAATGTTACTTTCTGAATTACCATTCGATTAATTGTTTGATCCTTTAAATTTTTCTATTTGAACTAATTTCTCCATTATTATCTCCATTCGTAATAATATTCCCTAGTTTAAGATATTTTCATTAATCATTTAATTTTTTTCATAAAAAATAAGTTGGAAAGGAATACCTAAATTTTGATATGTATTTTTATAGGATCAGATGATCATGATACAAAATTTTCAATAGTATGTTTTAATAGGTAAACATTAACATCATCAAGGGGATCAAGTAAATTGGTTATCGGAATGTGAGGTAAATGAATCCACACACTCACATGACCATTTTCAAGTTGTTTGTTTTGTATAATATATCTTTGGATAATTTACACTATTCCCCTAACAAAAAGGTGATGGGTGGGTGATGATAGATAAAAATCACAATAATTTTCACCCAGTATAATATTAGTAAATGAATGGTATCAGTGTTTTTCTGATTCAAATTTCACTAAAATAGTTATAAAAAATCTAATACCCTTGTAAGGATGAACTTTGAGGGGAATAACTGGCCCCAAATATGGTGGGTAGATTCATGTAGTGGTTGTTGTTGTGTAGTTTCTTCTCTTTCATTCCTTCCTATAAAATTCTCTAACAAATGAGACTACAAATTTAATTTTTGTTTTAGAATATCCATTCATAGATCTAGTTCATCAATTTTCTTATCAGTACCCTCTTATGAATTTCTTTTTTAAAAATATTTTTTGGGAAACACTCCAAAACCCGCACCTCTTATGTGGCTATATTTTTCTAGCCACTTCAAGGCCATTAAAAGTTGTTGTTCATTGAGTATAATTGATGATGATTATGGTTTCTAAACTAGATAGAAAATATATAAAAATAAGTATTAAATTTTACATAATAATAATTTAAGAATTTTTTTTTATTATTTCATACTTATATATGTTTCCTGTACTTTTTGTGTGTTGACATCAATTAATATTCCTTCTTTATTTACGTGAACCTCCTTCCATGGAATAAGACATAGGATGCATGTTGAATTGTCTTTTGATTTATCTATATATATATAATCCAATGAATATAATTATTTTTTTGTTTCATTACACATAAAATTATAACTGTAGAATTAATGTACATACCATTTTTTTCAAGTGAAGTGTACCCCATCCTTACTTTATGATAATGGTATGTTGGTTTTGATTCATGCCACTTATTTTTAGCTCTTAGTTTTTATTACATAAATTAAAAATTATTAATAAAAGTGATTAATATATATATTTTAATTTAATGTATGAACAATCACAGTGTACCTAAAAATATGACTCCCCACGACTGCCTGTAAACACATTCCACATTACTCGATTTATCATGTGTGCATATATCTATGGTGGGTGCATGTTTACTTTTTCCATTAGTATCGATGAGGTGATTCTTCATAATAATTGACTAAAAGACTCTATCATCATTTATAGTGAACATTAATACAAATTTAATTTGATATTCATCTAGTATAAATGCACTCTCCAATGGATATTGAAGAGTAAGTTAAAGTTTCATTATTTTAGTTTTTTAGTAATATAAAGAAATCATATCATAATATGACCCAAATCTCTTAAAAAATTAGTTCCTTAACCTTGATAAAAATATTTTTCCATATATCTTATAAAACCCATATATTTTATAATATATTTATCTTCAAATAACCTTAATTTCTTCAATATCACTTGTACACACAACACATAGTCTAAGTGAATCATAATAAAATATACTGCTATAACCCAACTATTAAACCGATGCAATAAATAAAATTAACCATAATATAAAAAATTATGTCTAAATTTTTTATATAAAAAATATATTGACATATAAGTACCCAATTTTTATTAAAGTCATCATATTATTTAATGATACATTTTTCCTAAAAACGGGTTTTTATGATTTTTATGAGAAAAAAATATAATTAATTTCTTTCTATTTAATAAAATTTATTTTAAAAATGAAATTAATTTTTTATATCCTCATTTAAAAATTATCTTATATTTTAATTTTTAGAATTTTATGAAGATTTTTATTTTTTGATGAATAGTGAAAAATAATGATTTTTATTGAGAAATGAATTTTCATTTAAAGAATTTAGAATTTTCCATTTTGTTAAAAATGGTTTTAAATATATAATTATTTTAATAATATTAATAATAATCCATGTTATGTCATTAGAATAAAATTTATGTTGAATTTTGGTGTAAAAACTTTTTTATACTTAAGAAAACTTTTTCTTTGGATAATAGTTTTTCTTTGCATTTCTCAGGATTAAATTTGAATTAAATTATGCCAATTTGTCGATTTGAATTTGGTAAAATGGATTCCATATTTTTAATCATCATAAATAATAGTATATAATAAGTTCATATTAATTTATTTTTTCCTAATGAATAGTAAAAATATTAAAAAAATAATTATAGTGGTTAAGGTTAAAATAGGTTTACTGGGGGTTTAAACAAAGACATACAGGTGTGTTTTCCAATAAAATTTTTCTAAATAAATATAAATGGAATTATTTAAACCTTATAATATCAAAAATAATAATATATTACCATTTATAATCATTTTACTTGTGAATTATTTTAATATATGTTAATCTATTAAGAAATTCCAAGGGTTTCTTATCCCCCACTTATCAAAGGGAACCCATCCTTTCTCTTATTTACACCACATTGATAAATATATCAAGAAAAAAAATACCCATTTATCTTATAAAATTATCTATTTTTGAACTATATCTTATATTATTATCAAAATACTATTACAATGGTCCAGATGAAAGGATTTAGAGGAGGCATACTGAAGAATTTGTATTTGACTTACCAAACCTCTTTCGATTTTTTCTTCTTCTACCTCATCTAAATATATTGTAATCATAATAAAATAATAAATTAACTATAATAAATATAATAAAATTTTATTATGACTATGTATCCACCAATATCCACCCACCATTCAATCAAATGATATGTGAAACTATCACTCATGCATATGTGTGGACTGCCACTTTCACACAATAATACAATTCATTTTTTATCATAATATTTCCTAGATGGTGATTATGATGGTTTTAAAGATTATATATAATATTTATTACATTATTATTCTTCTTTAAATATTATATCCTATCTACCTTATTACACTTCCATCCATAGGAAAATGATAATATCGCTCCTACGTACGTGTGGACTACCACCTCCATGAAGTGATGTGATTCATTTTTCATTTTTGATTAAAATGAATGTTAATAAGGACAGATTTAATTAATACATATTATTTATATAATATAATAGTTATTATATAAATTTTAATTTTTATTTAACATTATTTATTATCATCCTTTGAAAAGTGAAAACAACATTCATGTGTACGTACGACCTTCCATCTCCAGGAATGGTGTAATCTATTTTTCTGTCTCTAAATTTTATATATGAGTTTATATATATATATAATTAATATATATTATATTTATAACATGATTAAAATTATGTAGATGCTGTAATTATTTCCAAATAATAAGTAATGGAACTACCAAACCAAAAATTTTATAAAAAATGAAACTACCAACACCTATAAACGATGATGTTATTAAGGAATTATTAATAAAATGGTGTTAAAATGTTATAAGTGGACCATATATGATATTATAAGTATGTAAATTATTGTTATATATATTTATAATAAATTTAAATTTACTATATATGTGGTTAAATATCTTTCAAAGCATGTCGAACTTGATGTAAGACATTTTCATCTCACTTTTATTTCATTGAGACGCATTCCATATTCACCACTTTTTTCATTTATGTGGTATATATATTTGCAATTAATTTATTTTATAAATATTCTAATGAAATTTATGGGTATTATATATCCATCTCAGGTTCCCTCTTTCATGATGTTTTTATTTGAATGTTACGAAAGTGGTAATAGTTTTATATTTCAATCTCGTTGTTTATTGGGATTGTTTATGATCAAGTTCTGATGATGAAATTTGATAATGTACCTCTTAAAGATATATTTAATTTTATTATTCTATATTTATTTCTAGATATCAATTTTTTATTTCATTTTCATCTATTTAATTTCTCAATATAAACAATGGATATTTGTAAATATAAGATACTTTTGTTTCTCTCTTCGGTCGAAAATATTATTTCTTCCAAGTACATGTTTTATAAAAATGTTTTCATGAATATTTTTAATGATAAGAAATTATTATCTAATGTAAATTTTATGAATGTTTGACTTTCTATAAAATAGTTTAAAAGGAATATTCTTATCATTTTCTAAATGAGTTACTTTTGACTTTTTAACAAAAAATGTAAAATGAATATATGTTTTAACATACACAACATAAGAGTAATTTCCCTCCATATTAAACCCTAAATGATTTAAGGTTTCCATGACAAGTTTTCAAGGTTATTTTAAAAGAAAATTGTTTCATTAATATTTGTAAAATATTTACATTTTAAATAAGTTATTTTAGAATTAAAAGGGTAATTTCCTCAATAAATTTCTTAAGTGATCTATTATAGTCATTTCTATTTATGATAAAATGTATTTATGTTACTTATACTTTAATAAGGATATAATAAAAAGATACCATCCTTATTTTATCTCTACAAGTTTTATTATTATGATTATAAAATATATATGAAAACCGCTTCATTCCATTGGTTATGATATGTGATGAAGGATTTATGATCTTGTGGAACACATATGACTGGATTATGATTTCATGATGAGTGTTCTCAAAATTATCTAGCCCTCTAAAAAATTTGATAAATATTGATATATCATGACATAATAAGTATTATAAGGGGGATTGAACATAGTTTAGTAAGGGACTCTTTACACGATGATAGTCTTGTGTGTGGACCTTGACTAAGGATATAATGGAATGAAGAGTGAACCTAATCCAATATGATAGTATTAGAAGTGAGCATTGAATAAGAAAATGATTTTCTATAATTATGTATCTACCGAAAAATTATTTTGTATTCCAATTTCATGCTTTTCTGTCTAATGTTATTGGATTCTTTTAAAATGTAAAGATCTTGTTATAATACAATTATTCTCAAGATATGATCAAGTGATCATCGTTATCTCTCTTTTTATCCTTATTGAGCATCTAAGATCAAACATTTCTATATTTTTTTCTCATGGTTATAAAGAATGTTTTTAAGTATGAAATTACTAAGAAGGGTGATAGTAATGAAGAACATAGTGGGATATTATGTAGATCACTTATGAACTAGTTATTTATGTATCTATATTTTCAATGAAACTAATCCTATATTATTCTCGCGTGAATCATTATATTATTTATCTAATGTGATGTAATATTTATTTATGAAAATATGGGTTTCTATAGTTGATGTCATTGTAAGGTTTGGTTACCTTTGGAAACTAAGATGATGTGAGAACCCATAGGATAATCCTATGTATAATATAACTTCTTATATTATGGTAAATAAAGGAACATGATTTTGCTCGAAAATATCCTTATCTGTATATTATAAGTGGATGCAAATTTGGAATATATGGATCCTGGCTTAATAACCCCAAAAAGTGTTGTATGATCATATCTTGACAGTCATTTTGATGCATGGTGAGTATTCACTTTCTGTGCACCTATATTGACACTCACTGAGGATATGAATAGTTTAAATCATATTTTATTTATGAACCATTATAAAGGATTTAAATAGAAAATATCGATGAATATCCTAGGTTAAACCAAATTTTCCATAGATTTAAAATATTGTTCCATGATTTAGACATCACATAAATATTTGTTTTCATAATTAGTTATTTTTCTACTTTGATTATAGTTTCTTACACTATGATTTTGGTTTTAGTCAATGACTAGAACCCTAATTTTTTTATTAATGATGAATGTGATGGAAAATTAAATGATTTTACTCTTGAGTAACTAAATGTTTTGGGAGATAGAATGAAAAATATCATTTGTATTCTTATGAAACTATATCAAGATTTGAATCATACTAAGATTACCAACTAGAAAAGAGGGAACAACATTTTATGAGTCTTTCATGTGGAAACATCCTCCATATTTTAGTGGGTATGCTGATCCACTAGTATCTTCATAATGGATAGGTACAACTAAAATGAACTTTTCTATTATTTGATTTTCAGAACATGGAAAAGTTATTTAAGGAATTTATCATATCGAAGGTGAAGCAGATAAATGGTGGAATCTTATCCAAAACATGGGGCAATAGGAATAAATTAACTCCATAGAGTGGAATGAGTTTAAGATATTATTTTTCAATATGTACTTTCCTCATGTTCCTTATTGAAAAATTGATAAGGAATTCCTTGATCCCATGTAGAAGAAAGATGTATCCATTAATAGTATGGGGAATATTTTAAATTAAATAGGAGGTATGTTTTCGGTATTATCATCTAAACTAAAATTAATATATATTGTTTCTATAGTCGATTAAAACCATGTATCTGAAGGTATTTATCCATATGTGACTTTAGTATTTATGAATAAATCATTTAATGTTCAATCAATGTTGAAATAAAGATTAGAGTTACCAATAAATCTCAAGGGTTTAATAAAAAAAGAAAGATCTAATTTAAAAAAAATAATAATAACAAAAACCATTGAGAGAAGAATATGAGATTTCCTTTATACTCAAATTATGGAAGTAAAAATGGAGGATATTTTCTTAAGTGGATTGGAAAATGTTTTAAGTGTAACACCCCAGGTAAATATAGAATATGACATCTTTATATTTATCCATATTTGTGAATTAAATATTAATATTACTTTAAAGGGGATGCTATGCTCGATGGCGTATCCAATACGCAACAACGAGTTTCTTGGGAATCTTACGTTGCACTCTAATAACAAAATAATATTATTTTAAATGGTAGTTAACGCCTAGACTTTGTAATGGCGGGAATGAACAGAAATAACTTCAAAATGATTATATATGTTTGTCAAATATTTTTACTCTTTACAAAAAATTTTAGAGGATTAAAAATGCAAATGAATCCAGTTTTTAAGTGTAAACATTCTAATATTCTTTAAACGGTCGATTAACCGCCTTTTGATGGTGAACCCCTTTTCAATCCACTTTTTGAAAATTTTATAAGATCTATTTTTCAAAATAAACATATTATTTATGAGTGGTACATTGAAATTTACCTTGGGTTAATTTTTGGTATTTTTCTGACAATGTTCATTTTTCAATGAATAGTGAAAAATACTACATTTTACATCAAAACTGCTTTTTCATATAATTTAATTATATGGTTATATTATCTTTTTAATTTGTTTTAAAGTGTAATTATAATATATTTTTACCATGTAATTAAATTATGGTCATTGGGATTAATTTCACTTTGGAATTAGGCATAAACAACTGCCCAACTTTTCATAAATATTGTTTATAAAAAACCCGCTATTTGTTTTGACAACGGGAAGTTTTTTTAAAATTAATTATTGAAATTCATGTGTTTGGAATTTGGTAAAATGAATTATATATTTGGAATCAGAAGGTCCAAATTATGTAATTAAGACTCTTTTGTTTTTGGACATTATGAATAGTAACGACGGTAATTATCTTTAATTATCTTGATTAATGAGTAATCGGGTAGTTAAAGATAATAAGATAATATCATAATAATAAAAAATGACCACAAAATGTGTCATAAGGCTACTGGTTGTCTCATGGCCGACCATGGGATGCCTTGTTCCAAACTTGAGGGCCCCATGGAATCACGTTTTTGAGAAAGTGACTTTTTATCTTTTTATTTTTAAAGAATGTTAAATTTAACAAAGAATATATCACCTAAGTCAGATATTTTTAATTTTGTCTACATAAATGATATTTTGGACTATAAATATTCATTGGAAATCTAAAAAGATTTCCTACATCATAGTATTTTTTTTATAATTTGTAGACATTAAATAAATTAAATTATTTATGACATCATGATGATGCAGCGATGACCTCATTATTTAACGATTTAAATAAAATGGAAAGATAATGTAAAATCTAAGACCTACACATGTCCAAAACCTATTGGATGGGTGTATTTAGAAAACTTATCCCTATATCTTTGAAACACATCAATATGGGACCATTAAAATTCGAAACTCATTTGAAAATAAAGTTACATTTTATACCTTTCCAAGAGTGCCCCTCCTCTCCTCTTATAAAAGGCCCCCACCTCTACCTCCTTACCCACACTTCCAAAGCCTTTGGCTCGGCCAAACCCTTCCCATTTTGTCTCAAAAAATCCCTCTGTAACTCCTTGAAGCCTCAATTTGGGTCCAATCCTTTACAAGGAAGCCTTTGAGCTCAAATCAATGGATGTTAACCGATTTTAAGGTAATGTCTTCTCTTGAGTCTTTTTGTTTTATTTTGCTTCTACAACCCCCTAAAATATTTTTATTCATTTATTTTGTAACAAATACAGTATCTTCAATATACTAGGATTTTTTATAAGAATTATTCGAGCTACACTTACACACACCTACATCTAATGGTTAAAGAACATACTGTTTCCGTGGATGGCGAATTTCTGCCTCCCGAAACGATGATTGTTCAACATTCTTCTAACAACTTAAAAGGTGGAAATTAAGATGACACTATTTTTATATATGATATATAATATGTTTATATTTTACTTAAGCTTCTGTATTTTTCATTTATGGCATACCTTTATGGTTTCCATTATGGGTAAACGCGATATCTTAATTTAAGGAAGTGCGGACTACCGCCCCCTCAAAGTGATTTGATTCGTTAATACCATATGTGGTATGTATAAAGGATATATTTAATGATATTATATATGGTACCATACTGGAATTAAAATACTATTATGTATCATTATGTTTTAATTTCATTAAATATGAAATAGAAATGGACGTAGCGTTCATGCATACGTACGGCTTACCGTCTACATGAACGGTGCATTTCATTTCTTAACTCTAAATGTTATATAATATTATAGATGCATGAATATATTGGATATATATGATATATATGATAAATACATCATGAATAAAATTATGGATATAATGAACCATTGACCACACGAACAACATGTAATTGTAAGAAGTCCACTTTCGACACAAGAACCAAATATCGAAAAAACAAACATTATTAACATAAATGATTACATAATGTTTATGACATGGTAATAAGTGATATAAAAGGAATAATGAACTTCAAAAAGGTTATTAAGGAAGTATAAATTAACTCAAGTTTATTATTCAGGATATTAAAGAACGATCGAGTCAAGTCGGACCCGAGGTAAGGGATCTTAATCCTCTTTTTCTTTTTAAGTACACTTTTTTATGTCATTCCTATTAAAGCACATCTTTCTTGTTATTGGGATGTTATTTTATATTACTCTTACTGTAATTTTTAGGTTTATATGATTAGATACCCTATTCTCTCTCATCAATTCATTTTGGATGTTTTGAGTGGCGCCGTTAGGCTGCCGAATTTTCGTAAGAGATTTAACCTCTGTCTTTCTTTTTAAGTACTCTCCTTTATGTCACTTATTTTAAGCTCCTATTTGTTATGTTAGGGGATTTTCTTTTATATTACTCTTTCTGTAAACTTTATGTTAATATGATGAGATACCCTATTTGATCTCATCAATCCATTTTTTGTGGCGCCATTAGGCTGCCGAGTTTTCGTAAGGGATTTTTCATCTCACTCTTATTCCCCTGAGATTTATGCTACATTTTCCACAATTTCCTTTGAGTGGTGTATGTACTACCTATTACTTTACTCATTGTGTATAATATTTTCATTTATTAGTATTTACATCAATGTTGTATTGTCCTTCTTTCACGGGGTGCATGTCTCGAAAGATACCCATGTCGGTAAGGGAACCTTTCACCCTCCTCTTTTTAAAAGACTTCTTTCGTTGGGTCTTTTAATTTACATATTTTTATGTTGGGATATGTTATAATATATCCTTATTGATGTAAATTTTATGTCCAAGTGATGAGATACCCTTTTTATCTATCATCAACTCATTTTATGAATTTTGAAGTGACGCCGTTAGGCTATCGAATTTTTTGCAAGGGAACTTCTTAACCCAATTTTGATTCTTTGGGATAAACTTGTACTCTTTGAATATGTCGTTCTATGAATATGTGTGAATAACATCTAATTGTTTTACACTTAATATCCACTTATATTTGCTGTATTCGTTTGTCACACAGAGTTATGTAGTTGATTTATCCTTAATCCAAGGATACCGTCTTTGTAAGGGACTTCGTCTCAATCTCCTTTCATTGAGGCATATTTAGTTTTATACACAACTTTATTTTATACGGTGTATAAACCCCTTTGACTTTTAATTTTATACAAAAGGAATCTTTTTCTACGAAGCGTTTTACTAAACGACAAAACAGAATGCTTTTTTACGTACGCGGTGACAACGACCTTTTCCACCGCTGCGAGTATTATTTGGTCTTTGGCTTCCTCAACAAGCCGTAATGTTTTTTTAAATGAAATAAATACCATATACACTTTTATTTATTTTTTGTATTGAAAATGGTTTTTATAATGGATTTTTTATGTCAATATATTTATATGATATATTGTGATCGGAATGTAGAAAAGTTTTCTTTCCATTATGTTTATTTTATGTCTTATGATTTTATAATGGTACTTGAACATTTAACGGTTGGTTACATGGTAAACCATATGACAGGTGGTTCCGTGAATACCAGGACGGGTGGTTGCGTTATAACCTCCAATGTATTGGGTATGGAATTCGGCCGTATGGCTATTCCATTACATATGTATGTAAGTTGGACAAATGGCTATTCCATTAAGTGATATGTGTGGAAGGAGACCTTATGGTTATTCCACTTAAGTATGTTTATGTCCAAAGTTACCTTTATATGTTATGTGATCTTTATATGGGTTTTATGGTAATATTTTGGTTACATAAGGGTAAGTAATAAAATTTTAATCAGTGAAGAGTTTTTAGTACTTAGAAAAGGTGAAAAGTATTACTTTGATAAAGTATACATGGTTTACTTATTGTTTTGAAAAACTAACAGTTTTCATTCTTTGTGTATCCCTTACTGAGCTTTTTATGCTCATCCCAAGTTTTTGAAATGTTTTTCACAGGACTTAACGTGAAATAGGGTCAAGGATGGGATCAAGGGAAAGTCATGCTACCTAAAACATGGAACTTGACATGTTTCTTTTTAAGAGTTTTTATTTTAGGGAAACTTAGTAGAAGTTTCTACTTTGTAATCTTTGGAGATGTAATAGTTATGTCCTAATTCTCTAAAACTCTAAACCTGAAAAGATCCTCAATGTGAATTATTCATTTAATTCAATATTAAGTAAGGTTTAAGGCTGGGGCCTTATAGTTGGTATCAAAGGTCGGTTTAGATAACTTTAGACGTTAGGGTATTCTTTAAGCATAAGTGACATTTCCATAATGGTTAGGATTTCAGAAAGAGTCTTAATTTTAGATAAAGTGAATGAGTAAGTATATTTTAGTGTTTATCTTCCTCATTAGTACGTGATGGTTTTGTTTATATACTCACACTGACCTTTTTGGTTTTAGTAAATGGCTGGATCTAGCAGGCACCAAAGTAACGGTGGATGTGAAGGAAACTGTGACAGTTTTTTGAGCAATCAACTGAATGATATGGGAGCTGCAATGAGAACTCTTGTGATTATCCTCAAACAACTATCGGGAGTAATTATTGACCACCTAAACCTTGGTGATTTCTCTAAGGAATCATATATGTGAGAAACAAATCCCTACAGAACTACAGGTAATAATCATAAAGGTAAGTATGTTCAAAAACCTATGTGTCAAAAATGTGGAAAGAAACACCTAGGAAAATGTTTCAAAGGGATAGAAATACGCTATTGATGTGGAAATGAAGGTCATAAAGCAAGAACCTTCCATGGAAAAAGGAAGCATCTAGTTGACTTGAGGAAAGGGAAAGAAGTTCTTTCTGAGGGATCAATTGAATGTTTTAAATGTTGTGTGCATGGTCATTATGCTAACACATGTCCTATGAGGATGTTTTGTGAATGGGATCATGAAGATCGTACAAATGTTCATTTACCAATACCTAATTCCATTCCGATTGAGGATGAAGAAACTGGAAATGACCAATCAAAGGTATGGATTATTTCATAACTATTGTTTCCCTATTTTAGAATCTTAGGATATGATTCATGATTTTGTTTTTAGGAAAGAAGTATTTCAGAATAAATTTGAAAGGAATGGTTAATGGATCATGAAGAATATTGAATGAGTAAGATGTCAACATATAAGGGCTTCAAGAGTTATGATGAAATTCTTAAGAATATTAAGTCTCTTTTGATGATGGGGTTACATTAGAAGACTTTTTATAGTATGTGTAACCCTGATGTTTAATATATGAAAATTTTATTCAAGGAATATTTATCTGTTCTTTTGTGGACATAGTTATAAAGAACCATTTGAGTTTATATGATCCTTACTTTTGAGGTAATTATGGGTTACTATATGTTATGATAGAAGTGAAAGGCATGAGATAAAATTGAGGTTAAATTATGTTATGGTTATTTTTGATGATTTTATCTATTTTTGGGGAATGATTTGAGAATTATATAGTTTTGGAAAAATGACAACACGTAGACGTGTGACAACCCGTCGCGTCGGACAAAGCTGCGGGAATCGAACCCACAACCAAAGTGCAACTGGTATTTTTCGCCTACCACTGGACTACGTGAAGTCCCGGGTTAGTTTGACTATTTCTTTTTAGTTAGATGATTTTATGAATTAATAGTAAGTTGATTTTGGGTTATCTATGGATATTTATTAACCTATCATGGAGGATATGTGGTTAGGTTAATTACTTTTCAATACGAGACATTAAGAGCAACTGATGTTGTTTGGAGATAAATGTTACGATTTAACTTGGAAGACTATTTGATTAAATCCTTCAAATATTTGGGTTTCAATCTTAGTTTGGTTTACTTTGAATAATTTTATGGACAAATTGATTATCGAATGGTCCTCGTTGAACTTTGGGTTTTGTTGGACAAATTTTGGAGATTAAGAATAGATTTTATTTTTATAAAGGGTTATCCTTTTCTGGATTATCTGATCTTGTACTAACCTTTTTGGTTTTGGTTTTGGTTAAAGTCTAAAGACATGGGAAGTATATAATTCTCTTTTGTGGAATAGGTGATTCTCTGGAAGTTTATTATAGTACTCTTAATGTGAACAAGTCTTCCTAAATACTCGTCTTTTGGAGAAAATATGAGTTTGTGTAAGGAATCTAATAAAAGGTGAACGTCAACATGATAAGTGATTATGTTTCCTTATAAATAAATTCCTCAATAAAAAGCAACTTAAAACAAAAATGTTGTCTATTAACTTTTCCTACTTGGGAATAAAATACCGTTTAACCCATCACAAGTTTGTGATTTTTTTGTGGTTAACTTTCTCCTAAACATGTTTTCTATCACTCTCCATCAGAACATGACCCTTTGTTTTTTTCCTCCATGTCCATATTTTCATACTTGTAATCCTAGTATGGGTCAACTCAGGTGACCTTTGTACTTATCTTTAAAGTGATTGTTTTACCGACTCTTGTTCCGATGTGGGACATTCAAGGATGTTTCCAAACCCAATTTTAAAATTGCAAGGATGCAATTATCAAAAGGGGGGAAGGATGTAACACCCCTGGTAAATAAATAATATGACATCATTATATTTATCCATATTTATGAATAAAATATTAATATTACTTTAAAGGGATGTTATGCCCGATGGCGTGCCCAATACGCAACAATGAGTTTCTTGGGAATCTTACGTTGCACTCTAATAACAAAAAAATATTATTTTAAATGGTAGTTAACGCCTAGCCGTTGTAATGGTGGGAATGAATAGAAATAACTAAAAAATTATTATATATGTTTTTAAAATATTTTTACTCTTTACAATAAATGTAAGAGGATTAAAAATTAAAATGAATCCAGTTTTTAAGCGCAAACATTCAAATATTCTTTAAAAGGTCGATTAACCGCCTTTTGATGGAGAACCCCTTTTAAATCCACTTTTTGAAAATTTTATAAGCTCTATTTTTCAAAATAAACATATTATTTATTATTGGGACATTGAAATTTTCCTTGGGTTAATTTTTGATATTTTTCCGACAATGTTCATTTTTCAATGAATGGTGAAAAATACTGCATTTTACATCAAAACTGCTTTTTCATATAATTTTATTTTATGGTTATATTATCTTTTTAATTTGTTTTAAAGTTTAATTAGAATATATTTTTACCATGTAATTCAATGATGGTAATTTGGATAAATTTCACTTTGGAATTAGGCATAAACAAGTGCCAAACTTTTCATAAATATTGTTTCTAAAAAACCCGCTATTTGTTTTGACAACGGGAAGTTTTTTTAAAATTAATTACTGAAATTTATGTGTTTGTAATTTGGTAAAATAAATTACATATTTGGAATCAGTAGGTCCAAATTATGTAATTAAGACTCTTTTGTTTTTTGGACATTATGAATAGTAACGATGGTAATTATCTTTAATTATCTTGATTAATGAGTAATCGGGTAGTTAAAGATAATAAGATAATATCATAATAATAAAAAATGACCACAAAATGTGTCTTAAGGCTACTGGTTGTCTCATGGACGACCATGGGATGCCTTTTGCCAAACTTGAGGGACCCATGGAATCACTTTTCTGAGAAAGTGACTTTTTATCTTTTCATTTTTAAAGAATGTTAAATGTAACAAAGAATTTATCACCTAGGTACAATATTTTTAATTTTGTCTCCATAAATGATCATTTTCACTATAAATATTCATTAGAAAGATAAAAATATTTCCTACATCATAGTATTTCTTTATAATTTTTAGACATTACATAAATTAAATTATTTATGACATCATGATGATGCAGTGATGACCTCATTATTTAACGATTTAAATAAAATGGAAAGATAATGTAAAATCTAAGACCTAAACATGTCCAAAACCTATTGGATGGGTGGATTTCGAACTCTTATCACCTTATCCGCGAAACACATCAATGTGGGACCATTAAAATCCGAAACTCATTTGAAAATAAAGTTACATTTTATACCTTTCCAAGAGTGCCCCTTCTCTCCTCTTATAAAAGGCCCCCACCTCTACCTCCTTACCCAACCTTCAAAATCCTTTGGCTCGGCCAACCCCTGTCCATTTTGTCTCACCACATCCCTCTATAACTCCTTGAAGCCTCACTTTGGGTATAATCTTTTCCAAAGAAGCCGTTGAGCTCAAATCAAAAGAAGTTACCCTATTTTAAGGTAATGTCTTCGCTTGAGTCCTTTTGTTTTATTTTGCTTCTCCAACCCCCTAAACTCTTTTTATTCATTTATTTTGTAACAAATACAGTATCTTAAATATACTAGGATGTTTTTATAAGAAGTATTAGAGCTACACTTACACACACCTACTTCTAATGGTTAAAGAACAGACTGTTTCCGTTGATGGCGAATTTCTGCCTCCCGAAACGATGATTGTTCAACATTCTTCTAACACCTTAAAAGGTTGCCATTAAGATGATAATATATTTATATATGATATCTAATATATTTATGTTTTACTTAAGATTCTGTATTTTTCATTTATGGCATACCATTATGGTTTCCATTATGGGTAAACACGATATCTTCATTTAAGGAAGTGCGGACTACCGCCCCCTCAAAGTGATTTGATTCGTTAATACCATATGTGGTATGTATAAAGGATATATTTAATGATATTATATATGATACCATACTGGAATTAAAATACTATCATGTATCATTATGTTTTAATTCCATTAAATATGAAATAGAAATGGAAGTAGCGTTCATGCGTACGTACGGCTTACCGTCTCCATGAACGGTGCATTTCATTTCTTAACTCTAAATGTTATGTAATATTATAAATGCATGAATATACTGGATATATATGATATATATGATATATAAATCATCAATAAAATTCTGGATATAATGAACCTTTGACCACACGAACAACATATAATTGTAAGAAGTCCACTTTCGTCTTAAGAACCAAATATCGACAAAACAAACATTATTAACTTAAATGATAACATAATGTTTATGACATGGTAACAAGTGATATAAAAGTAATAATGAACTTTAAAAAGGTTCTTAAATATGTAGAAATTAACTCAAGTTTATTATTCAGGAGATTAATGAATGATTGAGTCAAGTCGGACCCGATGTAAGGGATCCTACTCCTCTTTTTATTTTTAAGTACACTCTTTTATGTAATTCCTTTTAAATATCATTTTCTTGTTATTGGGATGTTCTTTTATATTACTATTACTGTAATTTTTATGTTCATATGATTAGAGACCCTATTCTCTCTCATCAATCCATTTTGGATGTTTTGAGTGGCGCTGTTAGGCTGCCGAATTTTCGTAAGAGATTTAACCTCTCTCTTTCTTTTTAAGTACTCTCCTTTATGTCACTTCTTTTAAGCTCCTATTTGTTATGTTAGGGGATGTTCTTTTATATTCATATTTATGTAAATATTACATTAATATGATGACAGACCCTATTTTATATCATCAATCCATTTTTTTGTGGCTCCATTAGGCTGCCCAGTTTTCGTAAGGGATTTTTCATCTCACTCTTATTCCCGTGAGATTTATGCTACATTTGCCACAATTTACTTTGAGTGGTGTATATACTGCCCATTACTTTAATCATTGTGTATAATACTTTTATTTATCATTATTTACATCAATGTTGTATTTTCCTTCTTTCACAGGGTGCATGTCTCGAAAGATACCCATGTCGGTAAGGGAACCTTTCACCCTCCTATTTTTAAAAGACTTCTTTTGTTGGGTCTTTTAATTTACATTTTGTTATGTTGGGATATGTTATAATATATCCTTATTGATGTAAAATTAATGTCCAAGTGATGAGATACCCTTTTTATCTCTCATCAACTCATTTTCTGAATTTTGAAGTGACGCCGTCAGGCTATCGAATTTTTTGCAAGGGAACTTCTTAGCCCAATTTTGATTCTTTGGGATAAACTTGTACTCTTTGAATATGTCGTTATATGAATATGTGTGAATAAAATATGATTGTTTTAAACTTAATATCCACTTATATTTGGTGTATTCATTTGTCACACATAGTTATGTAATTGATTTATCCTTAATCCCAAGATACCATCTTTGTAAGGGAATTCATCACAATCTCCTTTCATTGAGGCATATTTCATTTTATACACAACTTTCTTTTATATGGTGTATAAACCCCTTTGACTTTTACTTTTATACAAAAGGAATATTTTTCTATGAAGCATTTTAGTAAACGACAAAAAGGAATGTTTTTTTACGTACGCGGTGACAACGACCTTTTTCGCCACCACAAGTATTATTTGGTCTTTGGATTCCTCAACAAGCCGTAATGTTTTTTTTAAAATGAAATAAATACCATATACTCTTTTATGTATTTTTGGTATTGAAAATGGTTTTTATAATGGATTTGTTATGTCAATTTATTTATGTGATATATTGTGATCGGAATGTGGAAATGTTTTCTTTACATTATGTTTATTTTATGTCTTATGATTTTATAATGGTACTTGGACATTTAACGGGTGGTTACGTGATAAACCATATGATGGGTGGTTCCATGAATACCAGGACATATGGTTACATTATAACCTCCAATTCATTGGGTATGGAAGTCAGCCGTATGTCTATTCCATTAAGTATGTATGGAAGTTGGGCGAATTGCTATTTCATTAAGTGATATGTGTGGAAGTTGACCTTATGGTTATTTCACTTAAGTATGTTTATGTCCCAAGTTACCTTTATATGTTATGTGATCTTTATATGGGTTTATGGTAATCTTATTGTTACAGAAGGGTGAGTAATAATCTTTTAATCAGAGAAGAGTTTTTACTACTTCAAAAAGGTGAAAAGTATTACTTTCATAAAGTATTCATGGTTTACTTGTTGTTTTGAAAAACTAACAGTTTTCATTCTTTGTGTATCCCTTACTGAGATTTTTATGCTCATCCCAAGTTTTTGAAATGTTTTTCACAGGACTTATCATGGAATAGGGTCATGGATGGGATCAAGGGAAAGTCATGCTACCTAAAACATGGAACTTGACATGTTTCTTTTTAAGAGTTTTTATTTTATGGAATCTTAGTAGAAGTTTCTACTTTGTAATCTTTTGAGATGTAATAGTTATGTCCTAATTCTCTAAAACTCTAAACCTGAAAAGATCCTCAATGTAAATTATTCATTTAATTCAATATTAAGTAAGGTTTAAGGCTGGGGCCTTATATTAAGTGTGAAAAGAAAGGTCCTCAGTCAGTCAAATGCTAAAGTAATGTGAAGAAAAAGTTATCTAATGATGGAGAGGAATCCCCACAAAATGCATCACCCATACTCCCATGTTTCAAAATAAAGGAGTATGTGCATTATGCTAACCAATGATCAAATATAAATGATAATTACAATGATTTACCGTACCGACATCTTAATCCTAGGGTCAAAGGTAAATATCATGCAATCACTATTGCTGATGTGCATAATAAATTTTGGAAGGTAAACATACCATCCACTCTATAACTTTCAATTACTTATTTTATTCTAGATTTACATATATGTCTAATTTAAGCATGATTGTTAGTATTAAAATACAATAATTTTGGTATATAAATGATTAATTGTTAAACATATTTTTAATAATATTTTAATATTTGGAAGGAAACAACAATTTATAAAAAATGATAAAAAATTTCCAAAACAAATAAATTCTTCCAATAAAAGTATGATTCCACACAATGAAGAATGTTAATGGGATACTTTTGAGGGTTAGAATTGAAGAACTGAGCTAAAATAGAGGTTATGGTGTTGAGAACTAGATATTTACATCATCAATCATATTTATTATTTGATAGAATAATAAGGATTAAAGTTGATTTATATCTTGAAGTGAAGAAAGGAAAAAATAGTGGGGGTTGACACTTTGACGGTGTGACACAATAAGTCACACAACGAATTTTCTATAGAATACCTAGATTTAAAGTTTATATGGGATTTTCAATGATACACCATCATTTTAGGACCTGATCAGCTGTTTAATAAATGTATTTATCAAATCATCCCTTATGAAATCCATTATGTTGAATTAAAGCCAAAAAAATCACCATGGATGTTTATAAATAGAGTGATACTACATTGCTATCATGAATCAATCTAGTGAAAAATTATTAGGTTGAGTTATTGCACTAAAACATTGAACTCACCAATATTTCTATGTATTTTGTTTATTCTTTTTTTATCTTCCCCCTTATGACCTCATCACTAGGATTAGGGGGAAACTCCCACCATATTCTAGGGTGAGGTAAATGAAGGGGAAATGTGTGTAGATTTTATTCTTTATTTCATTAGTGTATTATAGTGTCTGAAATTTCAATTAATAAATTCCAATCTATTTCTTTTTCATATATCATGACCATTGATTTATGAACATAGAAAGTAATATTCAATTGCAAAACTAATTAGCCTAAATTAAGAATTACCACTATCACATATCGTGTGATTAAGTTTAAATACTATGTCCGGATAAACATAGTGCCTAATAACCCTAAATTATAAAACCATCAGAAATAGGGTACTTTTTTAACTAAGGAGGGGATACCATAACCATCAGATCCTCCTCATCCTGACCTAACAACAATACTGAAAAATCAATAAAATTTGTTATTCCAATTACACATAAACTCTAAAATCTAGGAAACCCCAACTTGATTTTCTCAATTGGTTTCCAAACAATCAATCTACCTTTGTTTCATGATTTCATCAAATTTCTTTTAAATATTAATTCTCTCATTCTCTAAGGTATGTTTTCAATAAATACAATAAAAAAGAATTTATTTAAGAAACCAATATTATAAATGCATTGTCTCATGGGTTCAGCCTCAAATTGGTATATGTGGAATTTTAGTAAATCAATTTCTCTTCTTTGAGTTTTATAAATATTTTATTTTGGTTAGCCTCATAGGGAGTTAATGATTCCTTATGAGTGGTCAAAAATGGCGTCGTTGGTGGGGGAAATTGTAAATTGTTTTTTAGTTTTTATATTTATTATTTTATTCCAACATCCCTTTTTTATTATTATTTTTACATTAGGGTATTATCAGTTGAAATATTTGATTTTAAATAATTAAATGTATAATTATAACACTCATGAAAAAGGTAAAGCTGTCATCGATCTAAAATCTATGTTTTGAACTAACAACAAGGTGAAAAGTCACTGTGAATGTAACACCCTGGGATTTTATGAAAAATATTCTTTTTAATTTCATTAATGTCTTGTTTTGTACGCTACACCAAAAGGATATTTCAAAACACGCATCCTTGACTTTCCTTTCATTACGCGTAATCACGACCTTACTCGATAGTGTGTGTAGTACGCAATACCGAGTTTCACAAAACAACGATTTTCTATTAAAATATTATTAAAACTAGCCGTTATGAATAGTAATAACTACTTTTTGAAATTTTGTAAATTTTATTTCTCAAAATGGACTTAATTTTTGGATTCGTAATATCGAAGTTAGCTTAGGGTGAAATTTGGGTACTTTTCGAATAACTTTCATGTTCTGATGAATAGTGAAAATTACTAAATTTTAATTAAAAACAACCTTTTTAATCGAAATAATTAATAGTGATAAATTATTAATTTGAGTGGTTTGAAAGTATATTTAGAATATATTTTTACAATTTAATACAATGTTGGTCATTGGATGTAATTTCACATTTAAACCAGACATAAACAAGTGTCAATCATTTGATAGTTATTATCTCTTAAGAACACGCTATTTGTTTTGACGACAGGAATTAATTTTTAAATTAATTAATGCAAATGATATGTTTTGAATTTGTTAAAATAGAAATCATTTTTGAATTCATAATATCAAATATATCTTAGGCCTAATTTTTGGTATTTTTCTGGAAACATTCATTTTTTGATGAATAGTGAAACCACTAAGTGGAAGTTAAAAAAATGAATTTTTCATAAAACATAATTTTACTGCTTCTGTGAGTGGAATTTCAAAAATGCGAGAGACATGGTTGATTTCAGTAAGTAAAATGTGGTTCAATGAGATGAAAATAATTTTTGGTGAATAGTAACTTTTTACTTTTTTTTACCACGGTTAAAAGTAAATAGGGTAATTAAGGGAAAAAATGATATTATTATTACCCTAACACATGTCCTAATTCTATTTGATAAGTGTAATTCGAACAAAAATAACCTTAGTAATAAAATATTACCATTTAGGCCCACATGGATTAGATTAGGACATTTATTATTAATTTATTTAAAGAAGGGTTAAAATAGTTAAAATCAAAGTTTAATAAGTAAATAATTTTTAATATAGGGTTATACGTAAGATATATTCGACTATAAATATTAATTATAAAGATAAAAAGATTTCCTAATTAATGATATTTTATTTGTAATTTTTAGATGTTATATAATTTAATTTATTTATGACACAAATATGATGCAGTAATTATCATATTAATGAAATATTGACATAATTGATGTTATAAATACCCAAATAAATATAATTTGATACTTTTTATGAATTACACTAATTTCTAGGTTAATATGACATTTTAGTATTGAATTAAGTAACTTTTTTCAAACTAATCATTCTGTTATGATTTTGACAAAAACCAATTCCTAAATAGTGTCAAAATTGACATAAAATAGTTTTTTAAAAAAATATTATATTATTAATTGTTATTTATTCCTAAAAATCTATGGTTCAACCAAATAACTTAGATAAGGTTATATATATTAATAATAAACAACTTGGGGTTCGTTTGTCTTGTTATAGTATATTTATTAACCTTATAGTTTAAGAACACAAAAAGACATGGTAAAAGTAAAATTATCTAACTTAAAGTTAAATATAAATGATAATGTTAAAATAGGAATATAAACTTGTATAAATTCAATTGTATGAGATGATCTCGACCCATCCCCACCTTATCTTCGAAATAAATCAGTTTGGAGCTATTTAAAACCGAATATGGCTTTATAATAAAATAATATTCTCAGTTTTCCAAAGGTGCCTCTCTCCTCCCTTTTAAAAGGGCACCTCCTCCCCCTCTTCCTCACACCACTTTGCGCCTTCATGCTCGGCAAAACCCTGCCAATTTCTCCTCTCAACTCCCCTATAAACATCCTAGTGGTCCTAGTTTTCTTTAAAGACCAATTTTAGTGCCCTAAAAGGGGATCTCAAAGAGGCGTTTCAAAGAAGAGGTAATGTCTGTTACCAATTCTTTCAACTTTATTTCTTCTTCCACTTCTTCTTCTTTAGTTATTTCATTATGAAGTAATAAAATCAGTATCACTCATATACGGATATGTTATTATAATTATGAAACAACCCTATTTCACCATCTATCCATCCTATGGAAAATGAAATCACCACGCGTGCGTACGTACGGAATACCGTCTCCACGCCGTGGTGTAATCTATTTTCCACCACCACCTTACTTGGATGGGTATAATGGTGTAAATAATAACTATATATGATTATTGTAAAGTGATATTTATTCTAAAATAGTATACATACACTCCAATACAATTCCACGATCATGAGAATGATATCATCGCTCGTGCGTACGTACGGACTACCGTCTCCATGACGCGATGAGATTCATTCTCCACGTTAACCATTCATGAATGATTCTAAAGTATATATAATAAGTAATCATGAAATATATGACATAATAATGACACTGGATTTATATGTATATATATGTATTTCATCTACTTAATTCCATTCCACTCAATAAGGAAACGAAAATAGCGTTCATGCATACGTACGGCCTACTGTCTCCATGAATGGTGTATTTAATTCTATTTACTGATCTATTATATATATGTATATTCTGAATATATATTATAAACATCATGTTTTATATTATAAAATTAAGTAATCATGATCTAAGTAATCATATGAATAATTACAAGTCAAAACACGGACGACAAATGAAACGATTTTACCCAAAACGCTCTTTAACATGAAATTTACAAAAGAACGGGTAAAATAAAGTCATACGTGAACCATATATGATATCATAACAATGAGTATGATTCTGGAATATGTCAATGAAATTATTTAAATCATTATACAGGAGGTTCAGACACTTACAAAGAAAATCAGACCTAAGGTAAGGGAAAATATCACAATCTCATTTTTATCCGAGATTGTTTATACTTTGGTATTTACTGGGGTGTATTTTATCATCCACATACATGTTTTCTCAATATTTAATTTTATTCTCATACACCTACAATTGTTTAAATCCAATTTTACCCTTCGGTGAGTTTTTAGTAAAATGTATGAAATGAATCTTTTGTCATTTTTCGTACGAGGTACTTTTTAACTTTTCCGACAAAAGTACAAGAAGAATGTTTTTTTATCTTATACGGCATGAATGGATTTTTAAAACATTATTTCCAAGAATCTTCTTTTACAAGTGTTCAAGCTTATTTTTAATCAACTTCTTTTAGATTAAATTTTTATGACATGTTATGAAAGGAAAAATGTTTTTTTGAAGTAGAAAGGATATTTTCCTCAAGAATGGTGTTCAAGTGTTTTATCAAAATTATTTTTCCATCTGAGATGATAAAGGGTTCTGTTTATATCCCTATTATTACATTGATTTGATTATGTTGTGATGGAATTAATTTTATGAATTCTTTTATCTTATATGAATTGTTTTATGATGTCACGATGTTTAAGAATCCCATTTTTATTACATGGGTTATTCTATGTTGTATGGTTTATGATTTTGTGGCACACATAAGAATGGTATCATTATGAGATGGGTGGGACCTATATCTCCCTCTAATTCATTGGGTAAAAATTTTCTATCTCATGATATAGACATGGCTGGAACGGCAGGTTAAACCGGTTCAGTGAAACAGGACTGAAACGAGGAGTGAACTCAGTTCAGAAATGGACTTTATCCACTAAGATAGTCTTGGAAATGAGTCTTGACTAATAAGAAATGATTCTCTATGAATATGTGTGTATTCCACAATGTTTCATGTTTTAAGTTATGATTATTGGGATTACATTTCACTACTACGATTTATCCCATGTTATGATATTATGAGCTGTTTTGCAGGTTAAGATTTCCAAAATGTTATGTTCTTATGAATATGATGTGATTGATATTTCTTTTGTTTACCCTTACTGAGCATTCGAGCTCACCTTTTTATGTTTTCTTTTCCCTAGGATATAAGGAGAGGTTTTAGGTAAGAAAAAAAAGGGAAGATATTTATGTGAGATGTTGAAGATCTTTCACCACGATTAGAAGATTATATTCCGAGTTTCCAAAGACACTAAACTATTACGGTCCTTGTGTGCGTGTTTTTGTAATGTAATAAGTATTCCGCAAAAATAATGTAATGTCCATGTACGTCAAGCTTAGGGTCTCTACAGTTGGTATCAGAGGAAAGGTTTAGTCAACCTTTGGAAACTAGGATGCGAGAACTTTAGTGAGATCCCTAGAGATATTTCTAAGGTATGTCTAGGGATGTCCCTAAGGTTAAGTATAAGTATATGTTATTGTCCAATAATTGCGCTAGCGATCTTAGAATTTAACCTAAGATGTTAGATATTGAGGGTACTCCCCCTTTACTTTTTTGTTTTCTCTGGCATGATTTTTGCCTCTCACAGAATTCTTTTTATATTCTAGTTAATGGAGGGAACCAGAAAGAAATTCAGTTAACATTGAATGCAATGGAAAAATTGGTGACTATGAGCAAAAAAATTGTGTAATGCCTAGAGAGAAAGGTATTGTGATTATGCCGAATCAGTCATCGCGATATATGATTAACAAGGTGAAATTTAGTGGTATTCCTAATTCATCAAAGAAGAGGAAGATAGACTATTATGCATGTTCGCATGTTGAGGTGCATAAAGAAAGGAAGATTGAGATTTCTAAAGAAGGTAATAAGAACCTTGAGGAATATCTCAAATGGAGGGATCGATGTTATCTGTGTGGAGAAAAGGGTCATAGAGTGACAGACTGGTATGGAGTTCAATGTATTATTTGTGGAGAACATGGGCATTACCCAACTCAATGCCCTGACCTAAAAAGTTACTTCTAAATCAAGGAAGGACTTATTCCAGGACAATAATTTAAGAGGATGGATTGAAGTGTTTATGTATTGGTATTCAAGAATAATGTTGTTGAGGCACTTTTATTGTGTATTAGAATATTTTTTTATTATTCTTTTGTGATTTTCAATAATTTTAAGGTACTGGTAACCATGAAAATTGATTCAAATATTTTGGAAAGCAGATGATATGCCCATATTGAAGGGATAAGAAGAAAATGAAATGTTTGACAGTATTCATGAGCTCATGATTGATATAAGGACTAAGTGATATCATGGTTTGAGTATATAGAATATTGGGGATTTTGGTATGTGGAAAGTGTTAACTTTTAACTGCATTCATGTTTTCACTATGGTTAAATTAATGGGAGAATACGTGATTAAGGTATTCACATGTTTGAAATTTGACCAACAAGATATATCTTATGATATATTGGGGATAAATGATGGAATTCACGTGATTGTTATGTGATATTTCAAGTAATCATTTTCTTTATACTATAATCTTGGACTGAAGTATTTTAGATAAGCCTAAATATTGGAATGTATTATGTTGGACATAAGTTATTATTGTTTAAGGATAGAACTTTTTTCGATATTATTGATGGGATGTTATAGTAATATATCTTTAGAAAAAGGAAAACCTGCAGGATGGGCGACAACCCATCACGTCAGACAAGGCTGTGGGAATCGAACTCACAACCGAAGTGCGAGTGGCCTTTAGCGCCTACCACTGGCCTACAGGAAGTCCCTGTTTAGTAGGAAACTAGTTTTATTATATTAATCAATATGATATATGAAGTATAAGTCCATTTTAGGAACCATATATGATTAATCTCACTATAGATGGACTTATGTAAGTTTTGATAACTTTTCTAACCTTTTTTTGAGACAGATGGAATGACCCATCATTCTATCACATGATCTGCTAACACATCACGAATAACAAATTCAAATTCATTTCCTTAAGGGATGAAGTGGAAATTGTTCAATTAACGAACAACAGTGAGATTGTACCAAAATCATGTAAGTATTTCTTTTAATGATCTTGAAAACCAAAGATGTTGTCCTAGTGCCCTTATATCTGATGAATTAGATGGTACCTTAGATCATCACAAATCTATGGATTTGTGATTTCTATCTTTTCCATAGCCATGTTCTCTACCACTCTCCATAAGAACATGATGGTTATATTTCTCTTCCATATCCATATCTTCACCTATGTGGAAACCTAGTGATTAGTTTATTTGGGTAACCGTTACGTTTCATACTTTTGTTTTTAAAGATTGGTTTTGGTATTCCTTTTTACGATGTGGGTTTCTAATAAAGAAACTTTCGAGTAGTAAACCATTTATAACCCCGATGAATTTCGAGGGCGAAATTCATTTTAAGGGGGGTAGAATGTAACACCCCGAGATTTTATGAAAAATATTCTTTTTAATTTCATTAATATCTTGTTTTGTACGCTATACCAAAAGGAGTTTGCACAACACGAATCCTTGACTTGCCTTTCATTACACATATTCGCGACCTTCCTCGATAGCGTGTGTAGTACGCAATACCGAGTTTCACTAAACAACGATATGCTATTAAAATATTATTAAAACTAGCCGTTATGAATAGTAATAACCATTTTTTGAAATTTTGTAAATTTTATTTTCCAAAATGGACTTCATTTTTGGATTCGGAATATCGAAATTTTCATAGGGTGAAATTTTGGTACATTTCGAATAACTTTCATTTTCTGATGAATAGTGAAAATTACTAAATTTTAATTAAAAACAACCTTTTTAATCGAAATAATTAATAGTGATAAATTATTAATTTGAGTGGTTTTAAAGTATATTTAGAATATATTTTTACAATTTAATACAATTTTGGTCATTGGATGTAATTTCACATTTAAACCAGACATAAACAAGTGTCAATCATTTGATAGTTATTACCTCTTAAGAACACACTATTTGTTTTAACGACGGGAATTAATTTTTAAATTAATTAATGCAACTGATATGTTTTGAATTTGTTAAAATAGACATCATTTTTGAGTTCATAATATCAAATATATCTTAGGCCTAATTTTTGGTATTTTTCTGGAAACTTTCATTTTTTGATGAATAGTGAAACCACTAAGTGGAAGTTAAAAAAATGAATTTTTCATAAAACATAATTTTACTGATTCTGTGAGTGGAATTTCAAAAATACGAGAGACAGGGTTGATGTCAGTAAGTAAAATGTGGTTCAATGAGATGAATATAATTTTTGGTGAATAGTAACTTTTTACTTTTTTTTACCACGGTTAAAAGTAAATAGGGTAATTAAGGGTAAAAATGATATTATTATTACCCTAACACATGTCCTAATTCTTTTAGATAAGTGTAATTAGACCAAAAATAACCTTATTAATAAAATATTACCATTTAGGCCCACATGGATTAGATTAGGACATTTATTATTAATTTATTTAAAGAAGGGTTAAAATAGTTAAAATCAATGTTTAATAAGTAAATAATTTTTAATATATGGTTATACATAAGATAAATTCGACTATAAATACTCATTATAAAGATAAATAGATTTCCTACATAATGATATTTTATTTGTAATTTTTAGACGTCATATAATTTAATTTATTTATAACACAAATATGATGTTGTAATTATCTTATTAATGAAATATTGACATAATTGATGTATAAATACCCAAATAAATAAAATTTGAGACTTGTTATGAATTTCACTAATTTAATAGGTTAATGAGACATGTTATTATTGATTTAATTAAATTTTTTAGAACTAATCATTCGGTTATGATTTTCACAAAAATCAATTGCTAAATAGTGTCAAAATTGACATAAAATAGTATTTAAAAGAAATATTATATTATTAATTGTTATTTATTCCTAAAAATCTAATTTTAGGCCAAATGACTTAGATAAGGTTATATATATTAATAATAAACAACTTGGGGTTATTTTGGCTTGTTATAGTAAATTTATTAACCATATAGTGTAAGAACACAAAAAGACACGGTAAAAGTAAAATTATCTAACTTAATGTTAAATATAAATGATAAGGTTAAAATAGGAACCTAAACATTTCTAAATTCTATTTGATGAGAGGATTTCGACCCATACCCATATTGACTTATAAATAAATCAGTTTGGAGCTATTTAAAACCGAATTTTTCTTTATAATAAAATAATATTTTTAGTTTTCCAAAGATGCCCCTATCCTCCCTTATAAAAGGGCACCTCCTCCCCCTCTTACTCACACCACTTTGAGCCTTCAATCTCGGCCAAAGCCTGCCAATTTCTTCTCTCAACTCCCCTAGAAACATCCTAGAGGTCCTGGTATTCATCAAAGACCAATTTTAGTGCCCTAAAAGGAGATCTCAAAGAGGCGTTTCAAAGAAGAGGTAATGTCCCTTACCAATTCTTTCAACTTTATTTCTTTTCCACTTCTTCTTATTTAGTTGTTTCATTATGAAGTAATAACATCAGTATCACTTATATACTTATATGTTATTATAAGTATGAAACAAACCTATTTCTCCATCTATCCATCCTACGGAAAAGGAAATCACCGTACGTGTGTACGTACGGAATACCGTCTCCACACCGTGGTGTAATATATTTTCCACCACCACCTTACATGTATGGGTTTAATGGTGTAAATAATAACTATATATGATTATTTTAAAGTGATATTGATTCTGAAATAGTATAAATACACTCCAATACAATTCCACGATCATGAGAATGATATCATCGCTCGTGCGTACGTACGGACTACCGTCTCCACGACGCGATGAGATTCATTCTCCACGTTAATCATTCATGAATGATTCTAAAGTATATATAATAAGTAATCATGAAATATATGACATAATAATGATACTGGATTTATTTTTATATATATGTATGTCATCTACTTAATTCCATTCAACTCAATAAGGAAACGAAAACAGCGTTCATGCGTACGTACAGCCTATCATCTCCATGAATGGTGTATTTATTTCCATTTACTAATCTATATATATATGTATATTCTGAATATATATTATATAAATCATGTTTTATATTCTGGAATTAAGTAATCATGATCTAGGTAATCATATGAATAGTTACAAGTCAAAAAACGGACGACAAATGAAACGATTTTACCCAAAACGCTCTTTAACATTAAATTTACAAAAGAACGGGTAAAATAAAGTCATAAGTGAACCATATATGATATCATAACAATGAGTATGATTCTGGAATAAGTCAATGACATTATTTAAATCATTATACAAGAGGTTCAGACACTTACGAAGCAAATCGGACCTAAGGTAAGGGAAAATATCACAATCTCATTTTTATCCGAGATTTTTTATACTTTGGTATTTACTGGGGTGTATTTTATCATCCACATACATGTTTTCTCAATATGTAATTTTATTCCCATACACCTACAATTGTTTAAATCCAATTTTACCCTTCGGTGAGTTTTTAGTAAAATGTATGAATGGAATCTTTTATCGTTTTTCGTACGAGGTACTTTTTGACTTTTCCGAAAAAAGTACGAGAAGAATGTTTTTTTAACTTATACGGCATGAATGGATTTTTAAAACATTATTTCCAAGAAGCTTCCTTTACAAGTGTTCAAGCTTATTTTTAATAAACTTTTTTTAGATTAAATTTGTATGACATGTTAAGAATGGAATTTTTTTTTGAAGTAGAAAGGATATTTTCCTCAAGAATGGAGTTCAAGTGTTTTATCAAAATTATTTTTCCATCTAAGATAATAAAGGGTTCTGTTTCTATCCCTATTATTACATTGATTTGATTATTTTGTGATGGAATTATTTTTATGAATTCCTTTATCTTATATGAATTGTTTTATGATGTCACGATGTTTAAGAATCCCATTTTTATTACATGGGTTATGCTATGATGTATGGTTTATGATTTTGTGGCACACATAAGAATGGTATAATTATGAGATTGGTGGGACCTATATCTACCTCCAATGCATTGGGTAAAGATTTTATATCTCATTATATAGAAATGGATGGAACGGAAGGTTAAACCGGTTCAGTGAAACAAGACTGAAATGAGGAGTGAACTCAGTTCGGAAATGGACTTTGTCCACTAATATAGTCTTGGAAATGAGTCTTGACTAATAAGAAATGATTCTCTATGATTATGTGTGTATGCCACAATGTTTCATGTCTTACGTTATGATTATTGGGATTACATTTCACTACTATGATTTATCCCATGTTATGATATTATGATCTGTTTTGCAGGTTAAGATTTCCAAAATGTTATGTTCTTATGAATATGATGTGATTGATATTTCTTTTGATTACCCTTACTAAGCATTTGAGCTCACCCTTTTATGTTTTCTTTTCCCCAGGATATACAGAAAGGTTTGAGGTAAGAAAAAAAAGGGAAGATCTTTATGGGAGATGTTGAAGATCTTTCACCACGATTAGAAGATTATATTCCGAGTTTCCAAAGACACTAAACTATTACGGTCCTTGTGTGTGTGTTTTTTTAATGTACTAAGTATTCCGCAAAAGTAATGTAATGTCCATGTACGTCAACCTTAGGGTCTCTACAGTGAACATGGTGGGATTGGAAATATAATTATCCAAAGGAGGAGTTCCTAAAAGAGATATGAGGCTACAAAACCTCAGAGATTATGGGTGTCCATTAAACTGAGGATTGAAATTGAGCATACTGTATCCTCTTATTTAATAAATTCATTTCCAGATCAAACCAACGATCATTAAGATGACCTCAAATAGTGTTAAATTCGCCAAAATACATCATGAATTTTTAAATTCACATCTGGGAAGATTCTCAAGATCTATGAACCCTTCCAATTCCAAAATATATCAGGTGATGTGGCGAGGATTCAACTGTTTAGATTTTCATTGAGGGATCGAGTTCAAGAATATATTCATAGTTTTCCCATTTATTCTGTCACCACATTTGATAATATTTCAAAGAACTTTCTCACATTTTTCTTCCCTCCTTCAATGTAAATAAAAATATTGGTAAATATTATTAACTTTAGTTAATTTGAGGATGAATCACTTAGAAATACTTGGGAATGTTACAATGAAATGACTTGTGAATTCCCTCATTATGTTGTAGAGATGCATATACTAATACAAAATTTTATAAGTATTTTTTAATAGGAAGCATGTTAATTTTAGATTCTATAGCTGGTGGGTCACTGACGAGGAAATCACTTGAGGAGAGCTATAGCCTACTGGATGAAATGGAAGGTAAAGGATTCCAATGGGAAAATTATAGGATGCGAATAAAATGTGTCCATATGATCAACAATAATGAATTGATGGTGGAAAAATGGAATCCATGCTGAGGAATATAGATACAATGGTGGATCTCTATAACGCCAATGTATGTATATAGAATAAGTAAATTACACTGATGATAAACATGGTAATCAATTTCATGGTTGACGACTATGAAAACCACAAAAGTAGATCCAATACCAATTATTCTATCCAAGAGAAGACAATTTTCAAAATTAACACCAAGGGATCATACTGTTGTTTCATGAATATACATTGGAAGAAACATTTTCCACATTTATGACCATGATAGGGGTTGTCATCAAAGATATAAAGAAAGAATCATTGAGAAAAAAGACGAAACTAATAAATATAAATATTCATGTTATCCAAATCCCTAAAGAGTATAGGGAGAGACCAAGAGGAGTAGTACCAGGATGAAACAAAGTTCACCTATGGGCATATTTTAAATTAATTACTCTATAAATTAGAAAATTCATGAAGGTACATCCTCAATCAAGAAAGAGACAACAAGAAAAAACGAATTAAAAATGATGTATAAGAGCTTGAAAAGAATAATTCGAACATTGCTGCTGAAGATTCTATAAAAGAAGCACAACATTATAAACCAAGGATACATTTTCTAGAGTGACAAGTTTATGGAATGATCAATGAAAAGATAGGTAAATTTATAGAACAATTTTAAAATATCCAAATTAATATTCCTTTTTCATAATCCCTCACCAACATGATTGTGTATGAAAAATTCATGAATGCACTGGTGATCAACAGGAATAATCTAGTGGAAATTGGCACAAACCCACTCACACGGGAGTGTTCGATGGTGGTACCAAAATAACTACCAATAAAATAACAAGACTCAACTAATTTCTCAATCCCCATTTACATTTGTTATAACAGGTTTGGATAATAATTATGTTATCTAGGTGAAAGAATTAACATTATTTTTTACACCACATTAAAAATCTTGGGATTAGATGGAACAAATCTCTCAATAGTTTCAATTCGATTATTATATTCAATGGTGAAATTCCCAGGAGGTATGATCAAAGACATTCTCATCAATATTGAAAAAAGATACTTCCTAATAAATTTCATTATGTTGTATTGGAGGAGGATAGGAACCCAATCATTTTTGGAAGAACATTATTGGATACTAGGTGCACACTGATAAACATACAAAGTAGAGAACTTTGTCCAAAAGTTGGTAGAAAACAATTAGGTTTAAATATCCACTAAGAAATGACGAATTTTGATATGAGAGAAGATGAGATGGGAAAAGAAAAAATACCCAAAGCTGAAGGTATTACTGAAGTATAAAAAAGTACATGAGGTTTCTCCTATCATACAAGAACATTTTCAATGTAAAATAACTAAAGAGAAGAAATATAAGTTAAGGACCAAGACCGAGTACACCGAAGGAGTGGATGATCCAACCATGTTTGAATGGGAAAATTTATGAATTACATATAACCTCCCATTTATTTCTTCATGATTATATAAAAATTTTATGTTCAGTTTGATGAAAATCAAGTATTTGCTTCTGGTGGGAAGAGTTAATATTTTTAACGATAAAGGAATGTGAACGACCAATGTGGAAATGTCATGACTGTGACCATTTATGGACCCCAAACTTGTAAAATATTTCTTCACATCCATCAATTGAGATGAATATTAAAGGGGTAATATAGATCCAATTTCATTAAATAAAAGTACTTTCGGGAGGCAACCCTAGTTTTTATGTTTTTATTTATTTGTTTTTAGGCGTACCCAATCTCCCCAAAATCATTCAAATTTCATTGATAATATCATATACTTTCACTTGTTTATTTTAATTTTTTAGGTCCATCATAAAATCCCTAGAAAGATAGATGTAGGAATCATGACAATAATATATATGACTAACTAACATCATATATCCCATTAACATTAATAAATATATAAAATACACATCATGTGATAGATTCATGTCATAAAAATAGAGTATGAAGAACCTATGCAGTTAAGTTTGAAATGTTATTAAAATAGATGTAAGTGTTTAAATTCTATATTTTTTAATAGTAATCCCTATATTTAATTAATTTAGATCTTGAACTATCGACTACATGACCTAAATTGATTATTTCTTTAATAATCTAAACTATGAGAATTAAAAAAGTTAAGATTATTTCCATGACATAAATTTAAATCTCTTTTTCAATTAAATTGAATGAGAAAATGGGGGGGGATTAGTAGATATGAACATGTGGATTAGGATTTATAAAATCATGATTTATAGCGACTCATTTATTCATGTAAATTAAATTATCTTGATATTTTTCCAGGATTGAGTTTTTGATTTCTGTATTAATTTATTTAATTATTTATAAAAAATTTTATGATTAGTTATCCCAAACATTTATCTCATTCTGGAGGGATTTTTTGGGCCTAATATTTCACATTTAATTTAACAGTATATTTCTTTAGATACACAAGAATGTTCTCTTATAAAACATTCATGGAATATTATCAAATCCATGAAAAACATAATCACTTTTAATATGATTGAGGAATTATTTTATTTAACCCTTTTCTCTTTTACCCACACAACATTAATCATATTTAAGCCTATAGAATCCTTGAATGACCATATTTGGAAATGAACAATGTTACTAGCCTATAGTATCCACTATTACCATACTCATAGTATTTTTCAAAATATTTAAAATAAAAAAGTGGGTTGGGGGAGATGCTTTCCACAGTGGTGGTGATGTATAGGATTGAGGGGAAGTATTTTTGGGTTTTTGAAGATATTTTGGGAAAGGACGTAATATTTTTCATCACACTTTATTATTCACATCTCTTACTAAAAAATAAATAAAAACATAAAAACATAAAAGAATTGGTTCTGTATTAAGAGGATAAAAAATAACTATTAACACGATATTATCTATAGATTGTATTTGGTTAAGTGGTGGATGTGATATTAGTCATTATTTTTTTGAAAAATTAAAAGAAGAACAAGTGAGGGATATACATTTATTATTCTTAAATGTATCATGAGGCCAATTTTAGATTGGGGGAGATAATATCTATAAAGGTGGATTTCTTATTGATCTTAACTTTTTGATATCATGTTTTACACTTTTGAGTCAAACCTTTTTTTGAGTTTTACTTTTTACATAATTTTACCACAGAACCTTAACCAACAGAATAATTTGATCCTTGATGAAAAGCCCTCATGATTAACTATAGTCTATGAATTTACTTGGTGGAGATGCTAGATTCCTTGAAATACAATGGTAAGTGACATGTTCTTGAGGTATGTGAAGAAATATTTTCACAATTTTACAATAAGGGCCTGGATCAACATGGATCGACCCTGTGCATGTTCTTAAGGATTGTAGAGCTTGGAGGAGGCTCGGAGAAAGTCTAAAGTGACTTAGGTGTCGAAAACTTGTGGCAAGTAACATTCACAGCATGAAAGTGGGTTTGATGTCATGTGGAATAATTCCACAACATGAAATTGGGATTCACATCAAGCAATATTTTAGGATCTTAAAAAAAATTAAACATGAACGGCGATTGGTTTTTCAGCAGAAGCTAACATTATGGAATTACACTATGTGAAATGGGATTTCGTGTCTTGTAATACCCTAAAGAAGTAATATTTTAAAAGATTCCAGGTGCTCTGGTTGTCAAACCCAATGACTACTACTTCACTCCCACTCATCGAAGTAGACTAGATAGTCTTATCTGCAGTGTTTTAGAGATCCCTTCTAGGAGAATCAATCTCAGGCTTCAATATTTGATCTATAGTGACCCAACTTGATCAAAGGTGTGTTTTTTATTCTTCTTATAGTGATTTATCCTATTTTGATATCCTTTTCCTCCTATTATTCTCACCTTTCTATGGAAGTTTCTTACCCATGTTTCTAATGGGGTTTTTCTTATTTGTTGTTGGTGTGGTGGTGTCACGGATTCCTCGGTTGGATGCAGTTCTTGCAGGTGAGGTGATCAGAGATCCGTTTCATCATTCATTCTCATGTGATGAACGTCCATGACCTTTTGAGGTAGATGATTCCTTAATTTTTTATTTCATTATATTAAATCTTATATATATCTTGACCAATATCCTTTTAGGTAAATTAAACTGGCCTAATTGAATACTTGAACAAGATTAATGATTTTGTATCGATCGCATAATGATGTTGTTTCTTTGTATCATGATAGGAGATTGCCTCTTGATTATCATGATAGTGTGATATTTATTATTTGCATGGTCTAGAATTTTGTTCTTGATGGAAATTGGTAAATAACTTAAAGCCAAAAATAATTGAGAATAAATTGACAAAAATATTAAAGTGGAATATTTATTGAATCTAGTTGTTGTTATTGTTTTAAATTGATGTTAATAAAATTGATGTGAGTGTGCATGTTTAAAAAAATTTGTTATTGAACCTAGATCATGATGAATATTGTTGATAAAATAAATAAAGGCATGTTAAATTAATTGTTTAATTAATTTGTGATAGCTTATGATAGATTGTTTCTTTGGTTTCCCATAGATGGAATCTATGATAATCAATCAGTTAATTAATGATGGAATAATAACCGATTATGTGATAAAATATAACAACTTTTTAGGGCCTGGGTTGGCCCCTTCCTTGTAAAGGACAAATTCCTTATGCTTTGGAGCCATGAGATCTTGTCATGTTTGATGTTTGAATTCCTTATTTTAGGTCCAAGAGCCTGATTTCTTTTTTGTTTCCCACTTCTTGTGATATGGTTGAACTTGGAGGGCTTTTGTGGTTGTGGGGGAAAGGAGTCCGGAAGGTGATGTGAGACTAGGATGACTCATACTGGTGGTATGTTTTGGTATGAGGGGTATGTAGGCTGAGTTTTTATGGCAGTAGTTGATTCATGGGGTGGATAGATGAATGAATTTATGCATGTGGTGTCAGAGAGGACACTAGAGATGAAAAAATGGTTTGAAGCTAGGATTACCTATTGTTATGAATGATGGATTCTTGTTTTAATCTATTGTTTTTTTATCTATTTTCATTTCCCAACTTCTTGAGGAAGACAGTGTTTTGCTACTCTCTTTCCATGGGAGGTTAAGATTCATGAGGTATTCCATGTGTTTTCCATGTTTATATCCTCATTGTTGGACTAGTTTACTCTCCTACTATAGGTGAAAATGTCTCGATGGGTAGTACATCTACTCACCTTGTTGAGACCCTTGTGTTTTTGGAGTTTAGAATGTTTTCCTAGACCACATGGTGATATGGAAAGTAATGATTTTAATAAATGATTAAATGTTTAACCCATGGGGTTAGATCTTACTGGGGTGAAATATTGAGGTTGAAATTCTAAAAAGCCATGGGATCAGTTTTGTTATGCCTGGAGAGAATGGATCTTTGCTTAAATGGTAATGTGATGTAATGTTGAAATTATAATAGTTAATTAATGGTTAATAGTCCATTAAAAAAATTGTTGCAGATGAAAATGTATTATATAATTTAATTTACCTCTTTAAACTGTTGTGTGCTTGTAGGATATATGGTCTTGGTAGTGGAATATGGGAGTTATAGAGATGTTAGCTATAGTTTTTCTGAGACAAGTATATTACCTTAGTGTAGCTGTGAACTATATTATATCTTGTAATTTTTTGTTTCCATACACTACTCCATCCTATTGGTTAGGGAAACTAACACCCGAGGGATTGTGAACCTGGGGGTGTGTTTTCCCCAACATCCCAATATGAGTATGGATGACCAAATACCTCCATTAGCCCTGTTCTCTTCTCATTGTAGTTACTAGTGATGGTATGAACATAGGTTATTTTTTCCCATATATGTGTGTAGAGGGCTATATTGGCTTGGGGTTCTTTTAGACACATATATTCTGGATATTGTTTCATAAGAACTACTATAGGAATAACATATAGAGGGTATGCTGTCTTGAGGATCCTTTATCAGTGTATGGGTCATTATGGCTTGTGGTATAATAACCAAAGTATAATAAACATTAAGTGATCTGTAGTGGCTCCTGGAAAATATGCGGTTAGTTTTTATTATTTGCACATAGTGTTGTGTGTTTCATGAGGTGCATGTTGTGGTGATTCTATCAGGTGTCTGCGGGATAGACTTTTTGGAGAGTGATGCTCAGGATGTGTGATATTGGGGTAGAGTGAAAAACTAGTTGGGAAGTGTTAGTGGGGTACCCCTAATATTCTTTATTATATAATATTTTCTTTTATAAGATACTTAGTGAGAGTAGCCATGCTGAGGCTGGGAACATAGTATACCTTTTTAGGTGATGAGTTAGTTACAATTGTTGTTCATTATTCTTTTGCATGCTTTATTTATTTATTCATGAGAGGCTCCAAGGAAGATCCTAGTTAATATACTATTATTCTCATTCAACTTATATATATATATATGTGTGTGTGTATTGTTTTTCAGTTTAGTTGGATCAGATTGGAGATCAGACTAGTTACTACTAGCCTGGGGCTGCAGGAGCTGTTTGAGCATCTTGGTCACTGCACTCTTTACATTCTTTTAGTTCTTTTAGTTTTCCTTTTTAGTTGTAGTAGTTATTGCATGACATTAAATTTTTGTACTTGGGTTTTCTCTTTATATTTTAGCATGAGATGGAGTTGGTTTGTGTCTAATTTATCTCTCTCTTCCACATATGTTTCTCATAGAGGGTAATACATGATATCTGCATGATTATTATACCCTCAATGCTAGTTTCCAACTGAGGGACTACTGGAGGTGGGACTCGGGGAGTCATTATATCTATTCTCCCATTGTCGGCCAACGATGGGTACACTTTGTGGGGAGGAGTTCATGACATGTACCCTAATGATGAGAAGAAAACATCAAATTGATGTATACTAGAAATGATATTCAAATTAATAATAAATATAAAATAAAAATGGATTAATGAAAAATCATGGTTGTATAAAAAGAAGAAAATTAAAATACTTGGTTGATTTTTTTATCTAAAAATGAGGAGTTTATTAATTTTTCTATGTGATTGTCGAAAATTAAATTAACCATTTTATAAAATTATTTAATTGATATTTAATTTTACATATGGTAGTGTGTGTGTCATTTTTAGTATGTTGAGATTTTATCCTTGAGTAAAATTCTAAATTCAAGTGTGGGGTATTTCATACATAAAATTTATGCATGTTTTTTGTATAAAAATACATTAATTTTGGTATATAAATTATTAATTCATTCATAGATGTTTAACATTTCTTTCATTTTTGTAAGGTTACAAAAATTTATGGAATATGAGACAAATTATCCAAAACCCATTAATTCTTCCACTAAAATATGGATTCCCATGATGTATGATGCTAATGGGATTCTTATGGGGGTCAAAACTAAGGATCCTAGGTGAAATGGATTTTTCATTGTTGAAAACTTGATATTCCCATCATGAATCATATTTAGGATGGTAAATAATTACAAGGAATAAAGTCAATTCAAATTGTGAAGTGAAGAAACCAAAAAATTTGAGGTTAGAAAATTTCATGGTGGGACCCTATAAGTCTCACAACAAATTATCAGTAAAAGGCCAAGATTTGACATTTTATGGGATTTTCAATGGGTGTCCATCATGTTATGACTCGATAATAAATTTAGTCATAGGATTCACTCGAGAATCCTTTATGAATATATTTATTTCAACTTAAATCCAACATGATTTCCATGGATGTCTATAAATAGGATGTTTTTGCATTGCTGCCATGAATCAATTAGATGACTAAATCCTGAGGCAAGTTGTTGCTCTGCCACATTATCTCAACTAGTATTTATCTCCATTTTTTATTCTCCCTCCTTAATCACTCATCACTATGATGAGGGGGTAACACCCACCATGTTCTAGGGTGATGTAGATGAAGTGGGAGGTTCATTGAATTTTACTCGTTATTTGATTCATGTATTATGGTTACTATAAGTTCTATTAATAAATTTCAATCTCTTTATTCATCTTAAATCTGGAATATTGAAAAATGAATCTGGAATCTGATTTTAAATTTCTCAACTATTTACCCTAAATTAGAAATTAACATTTTCAAATTTAGGTTGATTAAATTTTAATACGATATCAGGATTAATTTACTGGATTAAAACCATAAATTATTGAACTAAGGGAAATAAGATATATTTTTACCTAGGAGGGGACACCTAGATCATCATATCCTATTCATCCAGACTCTAACACAAATACTAAAGAGTCAATTTAATTTTTTAATCTAATTTCACCCAAACCCAAAAATCTAAAAAATCTTGACACACTATTCTTAATTGGTTTCTGAACATCCAATATGCCTTCATTTCTTTCATTATTAAATATGGTTTTAGAACAAAAAACATACCTTCTCCCCAATCATATTCAATTCAATTCAATAACATTGTTTTATTTTAAAATCATAATAACCTAATTATGTTGTCTCATGGTTTCAACAGTGAATCACTGCATACTATGTTTTAATTATTTAATCGCACTTGTTTGAGTTTTATAGATATTTTATTTTTTTCAGTCTTGTAGTAAATTGATGATTCCATTTGGATGACCATATAGCCAATATTTTTATTTGAATATTTGTATATGGGTATAAAAATACAACCTCAAGGATTATATGTTTAATTAGTAGTGAAACCCCCAATGGTATTATGATCACACCTCAATTTTATGATTCTACTTTGATTTAATTTTTCTAGAATTTTCTTCCAAAAAATATTGTTATTCTCACTCTAGTTGAATTGTGTATTATCTTTGGCTTGTATAAACTTTATTTACATAAATCCCACATAAATTTAGGAGGACGGGGTGTCATTTTTGATATTATGTTCCAAGCTATGATCATCTATCAATTGGATGATAAATATAAACTTCCAATGAAAACTATTTCCATTTTACATGCCTTGATTCCTATATAAAAGGGGTATTTCTCTCATGTGGTTGGGGATGAACTCAACGTAGAAGATATGTCTATTATGAAAGAGTTTGTTGATGTATTTTCAAAATATTTTCCTACACTTACACTAATTCATGAAGTTGATTTTTGAATAGAACTCATACCTTGTGCTACACTTATTTCAAGTAATCCATATAGAACAACCCTTATTTTTTTATAGGAATTGAATAAGAATCTCATGGAGAATCCTGAAAAGGGATTCATTTTTCCAAGTGTGTCACCATGGGGTGAACCTGTTTATTTTTTTAAAAATATATATGGATCAATGAAACTCTGTAATGAATATATTGAACTTAGCAAGTTAACGGTCAAGAATAAGTATCATCTACCCCATTTTGATGGATTTATTGATCAACTACATAGAGCTCAATATATTCTACGATTGACCTTCATTCGGGATATCATCAATTAAGGATCAAGATAGTGGATATACCCAAGAAAACATTCTTTACAAAGAATGGACACTGAGTTTATGGTGATTCGAATTGGTCTTACTAATTCCCCCACTATCTTTTTAGCTTTAAATACGTGTCCCTATATATCACCTTGATTTGTATATGGTAGTCTCTATAGATGATATTCTTATATATTTAAATATTAATAAATATAATGAAGATTATTTGAGGATTGTTCTAAATTTCCTAATGAAACAGAAACTATATGAAAAATTCACAAAGTGTAAATTTTGGCTATAAAAACTATCATTATTGGGTCTTTTACTCTCAATAGATGGTATATCAATGGATCCATAAAATATGAATATTATTGAATATTGGCCTAGAACAAAAGATATAAATGAGATGTATAGTTTTCTAGGTTTGGATGGATATTATCGATGCTTTTTGGTTAATTTTTCAATGATTTCAATCTACTCACCATGTTAACTCAAGAGAGAGTCATATTTCTTTGGATAGATGAATGTGAGAAAAATTTCATGGAATTTATGAGAAGGATAGTCATAACACCCATGATTACAATACTCTGTTGTGGATAATGGTTTGTACTATATATTTATTCATCAAAGAATAGGTAAGGATGCATTATCATGCATAATGATATGATGAGAGATTATTCTATATGATAATTGAAGGTTCGTGAGAAAAATTACCCAAATCATGACTGCTTAATACATTACCACCTCGAGAAGGCAAACATAGCGGATAATTCTTTGAGTTTAAAAGATCGTGATAGCTTATCTATGAAAATTATCACAAAATATCCAATAATTATGGACTTTTAAAGGATTGATTTAGAAATTTTGAAGTTAGGGGAGAAATATTATCTTTATCAAATGAGTGTTCACCCATCGATCCAAGTGAATATTAAATAAGAAAAAAAGGAATATGTAGAGATAAAAAATAAGTTGAGAAATTTTCATGATTTAAACCTTGATTTCAATGGAATGATATGGTTCCAGAACTGTGCATGTTTCTCGCAAATTCTAGATCTGAATAAGGGTTTATTGGATGAACCTCACAGTTCATCCTTATCCATTCATCCTAGAAGTGTGAAGATGTATATAGATCTAAAATAATATTTGTTGTGTTATAACATGAAGGGATATATTTCAGGGTATGTATATCGATGCTTGATATGTCATTAAATTAAGGATAATTCAAAAAAATCTAAGGGGATGTTACAACCATTACCCATAATATAATGAAAATAGGAAAACAACACAATGGATTTCTCAAAATTTCTAAATTTCTTAATGCAATTTGTGTTTTAGTCAATTTCACTACAATTTTAGAAAACTTTATTTACATTACTGAATATTTCTATCCTAATAATATTTATATAATATATATTAACAGAGTGGTATGGTTGTATAGAGTACCACATTATATTATATTTGACTAGGATCTACGGTTTACCTCATTGTTTTGGATCAGTCTCCAGTAAGCTCTGGATTTAGAGATTTGTTTCAGAACTGCTTATCATCCCCATAAAAATGGTTAGTATAAGGGAACCATTAAAAACCTAGAGAGAATGTTTAAAATTTTCTCAATGGATTTAAAATGTAGTTGGGATCAAGACCTTGCTCTTTTCATGTTTTCTTACAACAAAAAAATCAGTCAAGAATTTAGATGACTAATTATTATGCCCTCGGTAGAAAGAAGTATAAAACACTAATATACTGGAATGAAGTTGGATTAATAAATCAATTGGGAACTGATCTTGGTGTGGAAATGGTGGAATAATTCAGATCCATTTTGTAACACTTCAATTCAATTTTGTGTTAATTGAAAATTTATGATGACAATAGTAAGTAAAATATGGATTTAGAAGTTGGTGAGAAGGTATTTATGAAAATTTATCCATGTAATAAGGTTATGAGATCTAGAAATATGATCCTAAGGAATATTGGCCCCTTTAATATTCTTTATCAAGTAGGGTTGGTATATTACCACTTCGAACATTCACCAAGCCTCTCTCATTTTCACAATGTGCTCAATGTACATCTCCTATTGAAATACATACATATATCACAATTATGAAACTTAGAGGTTGTTCCACTAGAGCATGATCATTCTAATGAATAACATCCAGTATAAATCCTAGATCATAGATATAATGTGTTTTGGAAGAAGACTATTTACTTGGTTAAATTTTCGCAGATGAATCAGATATTTGAAGAAGATACAAGGTAACCCAAGGAAGTGATGACACATAGACATTAAAGTTCAAAATGATTGAATAACAACTGAGAGGGAGGGGGGTTGAATCAGTTGTTCAAATTTTATAAGTTCCAAAAACTTATAGAAACATAACCCCTTCACACTATTAAGATTTATTTCCTAGTAATTTTTTTAAATAATTATGCTTAAAAAAGTAGGAAAGAAAGCATAGAACACAATATTTACAAGGTTCGGCCCCAATGTGATTACCTACATCCTTGATATAGCCACTCCATTGGGTCTATGAAAATCCACTATTATGAATAAGTGAATAAAATTTATTCCAACTATTTTTATAAACATTATATCTACTGATAGGAAAGATTATATTGACTCTTGTTAGAATAGAATTTTTTTATATAATACAATTAATCCAAAAAAACAATCAACACATTTTTGAAAGTACTCCACAATTGATCAGCCTGAATCCTCAATCCAATATGAGTATATCTAATTTTTTTAATGTAATGAGAATGAATTTGATTATCTCAATACAATGAGTCTAGATATGATTATCTCAATACAATGAGCCTAGATCCATTTATCTAATAATTATAGACTCATTACGATAAACCCATTCTCAATATACAAAACTCAAACTATACTAAAATTCTGAAACCGGTAAACAATTTTTTTTCATCTGATCCTACTCACAAAATATCGGGATATAAATGAATGTCACTTGACTTATTTAGAGATCCCCCTTTTCTTCTTTCATAGAAAGTCAAAAAAAATTGAATGATGTGAGAAATTATTTATACGTGACTCAGAAAACTAAAGTGTGAAACTTAAAAACTTTCCCCACTTCCTCAAATTTCAAAAACTCTAAGAAACACTCATATTTAAACTTAAAAATTGTCTCCTTAAATACTCTTTATATTTATATGAGATTTAGGAAAAATTTAATTCCATGTTTTCCCTCTTAAACTGTTCATAATTTTTTTGGAATCTTTTTTTTGAGACTTTTTCATAAAAAACTCATTAAGAATTTGTTTACTTATTAGCTCATTACGAATCTATTTGCTTCTTAGATAACTAATAATTTAATTATTTCTATGATCATTAGGAATATATTTATTTCTCATATAATTATGGTTTATATTTCTTTCACATCTCTCTATGATTTCTATTTCTTTCTCAGATCATTATGATTTTTGTTTCCTCTTCAACGCATTACGATTCATCTTTCATCTTCAGCTCATTACGATTTTTGTTTCCTCTTTAACTCATTACGATTTTGGTTTCCTCTTCATCTCATTACAATTTTTGTTTCCTATTCTTCTCATTATGATGGATTTCCCATTATGAAGATATTCCCATTATGATAGAAATCTCATTATGGTGATATTTCCATAACGATGGAATGTAATCAATGATGAATCCTCTTAGAAAATATGAACTTTTTCAAACATCATCAGCTCCATACATTTTTCTTATTTCTTAATGATTCTACATATGATTTATATTTCATTATGATGGAATCCCCATTATGATTGATTCCTCATTATGATCAAGTATATCCGATGATAAATCCATGAAACAACATTAACATGTAACGCCCCAACCCCAGTTGCCCAGAGTCGGTGCATTATTAAATTACATTGGAATGATAAAAAAAGATCAAGTCTCGAACGACCGATTAGTTTAATATCCTTGGAAACAATAGATACACTCACAAGGATTAAACTACATCATAAACAAAAAAATACAACAATTTGTTTCCATAGACAACACAAAAATCCCATAGACTATCCCGGAAGGTCAGTCATAATATACTTCTTCGCATTCTGGGAAAGATAAAATTTAGAAAGGGGTGAGCTCAGATGCTCAGTAAGGATAACAATATAGAAGAAAAGTTCATAAATAAGCATAAAAATGTAATGAAATGTATAAAACTAAAACAAAAGCTTTTTAAACTTGAACTTCAGCATTATATGGAAATGATAAAATCAAATAATTCCATTTACTTATTCACATGGATATTCTACTAGTCGAATAATCACATGAAAAATCAATAGACACTTTTATAATGATGGAATGCATAATGCCAGACTTTCAAAACCATATAGTCAAGGACTTGTTCCAAGACTACAAATAAGATTTTGTCAAAGCGTTGTGCCAAGACACTAGTTTTTCTAATGAGACCTACCCATGCATCGAAAAGCTATTGCGGGCTCCACCCGTCACTTACTAAGTCCAATGAATTCCTCATATGAAAAGTTTTAAACAAAATATAAACATTCATATTAAAACTGGCATACAAAATGTCAATAATTTATCCAAAAACCATGAATGGTATGAAATAACAAATCCATTGTCAAACATATCACATAACCTTCAATACAATATGGAGGTTTTCTATTATAATAAATCAACTTCAAAAAAATTTAAAATCCATCAAAGGATGTCGACATAGAAGAAATCAAAAAAAATTTAGAGAAATATCTCATTCTATTTTGAAATCATTTAAAAGTCATGTAATTATAAAATAAAAAATTTATTTTTGAAAATATTATTATAAGCTTGTAAGGGAATCTTTGACGTTGTTATAACGACGTAATATAGCCGCACCTGCCGTATAAGTTAAAAAAAAGTTCTTCGCTTAATTTTGTCGAAAAGGTCAAAAAGGACCTTGTTTGGAAAATGACGTAAAGATTACTTTCAAAGAATATAAGGTAAAATAATGGTATAAATGAATTTACCCCATTGTATAGTAAATAGTAAAAATGTTTTGAAATATATTTTTAAGAAACATGGATGTGAATGATAAAGAGGCCCTAGTAGATACTTACATAAAAAAACCTCATATAATAAAGAGATTGTGAAATTAACCCTTACCTTGTTCCTTTCCTTGGTTGAGGGTAGGTTATACTCATTTATAATGGTTAAATAATTTTTATTAAATTATACAAGAATCATATATATTAATATGATATCATATATGATCTTTTCACATTGCTTTGTTAATAATATCTTAGTATTATCGTCATTTCTGGTGATAATAGATTCGTTTTCTTTTATATTATTTGTTATATGAGTCATATTTGTTATGGATGGGATATATCATATTCATATCCAGAATGATATCCAGTCTATAAACATTATTTTTAATCATCAAATGAAAATTAGCGTTGAATGCATACGATGGGGAATGAATCTCATCACGTTCGTGGAGACGGTAATCCGTACGTACGCACGAGTGATAATATCATTCTTTTGATATTAAAATAATATATAATTGGATGGAATATCATATATATATAATCATTATCATGTTATATTTATATTTTACATCAATTACACTTCATTATTATACCCTTCTAAATAATAATGTATTGAATAACAATTACACCATGACGTTGAGACGCTAAGCCTTAAATACGCACGTATGGTGATATGTCATTCAAAGGATGGATAAAATAATGAATATGGCTGTACCATATTTATAATAACATCACAGTATATAGAAGATACCTGAGTTATTATTTTATAATGTAAAAAAAATAGAGGATGTGGATGAAGAATGGAACTTGAAAGAGGTGATGAAATATTTACCTCTTCTCCAGGTTTTTCCTTTTCATTGTATCGAAAGGGATCCATAGGTTGGCTTTATGAATAAATAAAGGCCTCTAGGATGAATGGAGGAAATTTGAGTGTGTATTTGTTCAGGGGTTGGATGAGCCGAAAGGTTTTGATGGTGTTAATTTGAGGGAAGGGTGAGTGCCCTTTTATAAGAGGTTTGAGTGGCACCTTAGGAAAAGCTAGAAATATTATTTATAATAAAATAAATTTCTATTTATAATGGCTAAAAAAGGATTATTTAACGTCTATGGTGGGGATGGGTCGAAAATCACTCATCCAATAGGTTTTAGATAGGTTTGGGTCACTATATTAACTTTATCTTTTAGATTTAACTTTTTGTTAAATAGTTTGACATTTACCATGTCTCTTTGTATTTTTATATTATATGGTTAATAAACATAATATATACTTTCAAGCGAACCCCAATTTGTTCATTAATGTTATACCTATCATTATATAAGTCCTTTAGCCTAAACTTATATTTTGAAGAATAGAATATCAATTAATAAAATAATATTTGTTTTAAGATCTCTTTTATGTCAATTTTGACACTATTTGGTTTTTTTTTCTAAATTCGTAACAGCATTATTACTTCAAAAAAAATTCATCTAACCAACCCTAAAATGTCATATTATCCTATTAAATTAGTTCAATTCATAAAAAGTCTCAAATTACATTTATTTGGATATTTATAATATCAATTATTTTAATTTTTCATTAATTAGGTAATTACTACATCATCATTGTGTCATAAATAAATTAAATTATTTAATGTCTAAAAAATATAAATAAAATACAAATATGTAGGAAATATTTTTAGATTTATAATGAATATTATAGTCAAATTGATGTTATGTATAACCCTATATAAAAATTGTTTTAGTTATTAAACATTGATTTTAACTCTTTTAACTCATCTTTGAATTAAATAATAATAAATTTCCTAATCTAATCGAAGTGGACCAAAGAGGTTCATATTTTTTTCATAAGGTTGTTTTTGGTCAAATTATACTTATTCAATAGAATCGGGACATGTTTTAGGGTAATAATAATATCATTTTTAACCTAAATTACCCTATTTACTTTTAACCGTGGTAAATAAAAGTAAAATGTTACTATTCACCAAAAATTATTTTCATTTTATTGAACCACATTTTTATTACTGATATAAACCATGTCTCTCATATTTTTGAAATTCCACTCACATAAGACATAAAATTATGTTTTATGTGAATTTGAAAATTCTCCTAGGTGGTGGGTAAAAGACTATGAAAAGTTCAATAAAATTTTTATATATCTAAAATAATTATAAATTAACTTCCAAGAATAAAATTGAACTTATATAGGTATTATATATCTATTTTGGCCTAAAATAAATTTAAATAAATTGTTATTTAAATAAAAATTCATTTTTAAACTATAACTCAGTGTTTTTCACTATTCATCAAAAAATGAATGTTTTCAGAAAAATACCAAAAATTCACCCTATGATAATTTCGATAAGATGAATCCAAAAATAAAGTTCATTTCGAATGATAAAATTTATAAAATTTCAAAAAGTGGGTATTACTATTCATAACTGCTAGTTTGATTGGTTGTGGTGTGTTAGAACTCGATGTTGCGTACAACACACGCTATTGTATTATTCAAAGAGAAGCGTACCGTGAACGTTTGGGGTGTTAACTTCCCCTCTCCTTAAAGTAATTTCGTCCTAGAAATTTCTATAATACTACCACACAAAAAGATTCAGGTGGTTCCTCATTATAAGTTCTTCTGGTTCCTATGTTGCCTCTTCCATCTTATGATTTCTCCATAGAACTTTTACCAGACGATTCATCCGGTTTCTCAGCACTTGTTCTCTTGTATCAAGAATAATGACATGCTCTTCACAATAAGATAGATCAGGTTCCAGTTCTAATTTCTCATAGGTGGGTTCATGCATTGGGTCAGACATGTATTTTCTCAACAGTGATACGTGGAACACATCGTGAACTTTGAAGAGACATGGAGGCATTTCCAAATGGTAAGATATATCCCCAATTCATTCTATAATTTTGAAAGGTTCGATGTGACTGGGACTTGATTTACCCTTCTTACCGAAACATATGACACCCTTCCATGGAGATACCTTCAAGAAAACATGATCTCCTACCTGAAATTCCAAATATTTCCTTCAGTTATCACCATAGCTCTTGTGTCTACTTTGAGCTTCCTTGATGCGGTTTTGGATTACCTTCACCTTTTCAATCATTTACTCCACAATTTCTGGGCCTACAAGTTTTCTTTCACCAACATCATCCCAACAGGTTGGCGTGCGACATCTCTTTCCATATAACGCTTCATATGGTTCCATCTGAATACTTGAATGGAAGCTATTGTTATAGGAAAATTCCACCAGATGTAAATATTGATCCCATATACCTTGAAAGTCAAGTGAAAATGATCTCAACATGTCTTCTATGGTTTGAATAGTCCCTTATGATTGTCCATCAGTTTAGGGGTGGTAGGTAGTGCTGAAATGAAGTTCAGTATCTAGGGATTTATGAAGACTTTTCTAGAATCTTGATGTAAAACGGGGATCACGATCAGAAACAATCGATAGGGCAACTCCATGAAGTCTTAAAACCTCAATAATATATAGTCTTGCTAAATGATCAAGTGGTAAATATTCTCTTATAGAAGGAAAATGTGATGACTTGGTAAGACGATCAACAATGATCCATATTGCATCGTTCATTAAAGGAGTCTTTGGTAGCCCCATGACAAAGTCCATCGTGATATCATCCCATTTCCACTTAGGTATGGGAAGAGGTTGAAAGAGTTTTATAGGTTGTTTCCTTCCAGCTTTCACTTGTTGAAAAACCATACTTCTTGACACGAAATCAACAATCTCCCTCTTCATGTTTTCCCACCAAAATCGATCCTTCAAATCTCTATACATATTAGTTCTACCAGGGTGTATAGAGAAATTGGAACTATGAGCATTATCCAACAATTCCATTTTTAGATCAGGTATATCGGGAATACAAAGTCTCTTCCCAAATTTAAAAATTCCATCATCATATACGAAGTCACTCAATATCCCATTATTCACAGCTTTAATCTTCTTCTGAAACTCCTCATCATCAGCCTTATAACTCTTTACCCTTTCTAGTAAAGATGGTTTGGCAACCATTAGAAAAATCATTGATGTTTCACCTTCCATGGTTATTCCCATATCCATCATTACCAGATCTATGAAAATAAGATCCTTTTCAAATCTCATCTTGTTCAATACTCCATGATCCTTTCCAATCAAAGCACCTACAACCTTATTTTCCTTCCTCGGGTGGTAGTGTATAGTGCAATCATAATCTTTGAGTAGTTCCAACAATCGCCTTTTCCTCATGTTGAGTTCTTTCTGTGAGAAAATATACTTCAAACTCTTGTGATCGGTATATATATCACATTTTTCACCATAGAGAAAGTGTCTCCAAATCTTCAAAGAAAATATTACAGCTGCTAACTCAAGATCATGAGAAGGATAGTTTTCCCATGAATTTTTAGCTATCGGGAGGCATATGTGATAATCCTATATTTCTGCATAAGGACACAACCAAGTCCTTTATTTGAAGCATCACTATAAATGAAAAACCCATAATTCCCTGATGGTAGAGTCAATATAGAGTCATTAACTATTCATCTCTTCATTTCTTCAAAACATTCTTCACACTATTTTTTCCAAAAAAATTAACCCCTTTTTGTGTGAGCTTTGTTAATGGGTTAGCCAATCGGGAAAAATTTGGGACTAAACGTTGATAATAACATGCTAAACCAAAAAAACTACATACCTCAGTTATAATCATCACTACTGGCCATCCTTGGATTTCCTTGGTCTTTATAGGATAAACATATATTCTATCCTTAGATACAATATGGCTAAGAGAATAAATCCTCTGAATCCAGAATTCACACTTCCTAAACATCCCATATAATTAATGTCTTCTGCGAGACTTTAGTATAATGCGCAAGTGATTTTTACGATCTTTGTAGCTTTTGGATTATACCAAGATATCATTAATAAATACCACTACAATGTAGAAATATATTCCTTGAAAACACTATTCCTTACATCGATGAAGACAGAGGGTGCATTAGTCAGTCCAAAAGTCATTACTGTAAACTCGTAATGCCTGTACCTGGTTCAAAATGCTATTTTTGGAATATCTTCCTTCTTCACACACAACTGATGATATCCAGATCGAAGGTCAATCTTTGAAATGTATTGAGCTCCGTGAAGTTGGTCAAATAAATCATCAATGCGAGGTAGGGGATACTTGTTCTTTATTGTTATAGCATTGATCTCCCTATAGTCAATGCACACCCTCATAGATCCATCCTTTTTCTTAACAAAAAGGACAGGGTATCCCCATGGAGAAACACCAGGGAAAATAAATCTCTTATTACTCAAATTATCTAGTTATTTCTTTAGTTCAACTAATTCCACAGTGGACATTATATAAGGGGTCTCTGATATGGGCCTTGAACCAGGAATTAAATCAATGGAAAACTCAATTTCTCATTCTAGAGGATTTCCAGGTATATCATTTGGAAATACATCAACATACTCTTGAACAATAGGTAAATTCTCTATTTGAACATTCTTTTACACACCCATAGTTATTTCATTCTCTTCGTCCCCAATAATTGAATTTAGTTGAGCTATTGGGGGTGGATCTAGATAAGAATTAGGTGGTGATGTTTCTGCACTAAAGATAAGGTACTCATTATCATCATCAAAAATTGTATCCTCCTTCTTCTTACAATAAATTTTTGCATCCTATTTTGAAATCCAATATATACTGAGGATTATATCAAATTCAATCATGGGTATGATGATCAGATCAGTAGATAAAGAACATTTAAATGCCATAATGGGGACTAATTCACAAAACCTTGTTGTAATGATACTTCCCTTAGGAGTTTTGACTGAAAACTCCCTTGTTAAATCAAAGGGAAATATCTAATTTTCTTAAAAAATTGGGAAGATACGAAACAATTCAATGACCCAAAATCAAATAAATCATTTTCCAAACTTGAGGAAACCATTAAATTACCTGCCACTACGTCTTTCAGAGCTTCAACCTCAGCAGTAGTGATAGCATAAGCTTGGACTTGATCCCTTGGCATTTTCTGAGGTAAGTTCCCCTAATGCTTAGGACATTCATTTGCATAATTCCCTCTTTCTCTACAATTTTAGCATTCAACATTGAAAACCTCTTTCTTACACTTGCAATCACGAGCTTGGTGGCCTTTTTTACCACACTAGTGGATTTGTACCCCCAATGAATGTTGGTGGTTTTTGCCTCATCAAGTGATCTAACATTGATCCTCCATGCTGTGGATCAGGGTGCTCCATATGGGAAAGGTTGTTATTCATAGCCTAAGTGAGTTGTCCTAGTATGGTGATAAGTTGATCAGCACCAGTTGCATCACCAGCTCTACAATAATTATCTTGAGTAGGAGGGAAATCCTTTCATGGAGTGCATGCATTGATAAAGTTTCCATTCCTTCCACTAGGCTCCATTTCTAAACAACGACATAAACTAGACTAGTTTATGAATTAAAATACATAAATCCAAACTTCTAAAACACTTAACATAAATTGAACAGTTTATGGATATAATCCATAATCATAAAAAATGTTTTCTTTTAGGAAGAATATACTCATAAACCATTGATAATGGTTAGTAAATAAAATGGGAATTATCCTAATCATATCCCCCAGGAGTGTCATAACCAAGAGTGTAGCAAGGCCCGTTGTCGTGCACCAGTTCCCGTGCGAGTCTAGCTCAATGCAGTGTTTTCAGGTTTTACCCCTAGGTACATCTATACCAGAGCCATCTCTACCTGCTTGTATCTACACAGGGATTTATTTCTTGGAAAACTAACAAAATTTCTACAATACCAAAATTCTAGGAAGTTCTTCTATACTAAACCTCAAAGTCTATCTTAGGACAATGTGCTCTAATCAGAGTTTATCTGAATCTAGTTTCCATAGAAAACATAGAGATCCCATAGAATATCCCTGAAGGTTATTCATAATATACTTCTTTGTATCCTGGGAAAAATAAAACATAGAAAGGGGTGAGCTCAGATGCTTGTAAGGATAACAATATAGTGGAAACTTTCATAAATATGTATAAACATTTAAGGCAATATATAAAACTAAAACAAATTCCTTTTAAACTTGAATTCAGAATAACATGGAAAATATAAAATCAAATAATTCCATTTACTTATTCACATGGATATTCTACTAGTAGAATAATCAAATTAAAATTCAATAGCCACATTAATAATTATGGAATGCATAATTCCAGACTTTCATAACCACATAGTCAAGGCCTTGTGCCAAGACTAAAAATAATATTTTTTCAAAGCCTTGTTCCAAGACACTAGTTTGTCTCATGAGACCTACCGATTCATTGAGGAGCTATAGCAGGCTCTACCCATCACTTACTAAGTCCATTTCATTCCTCATATGAAAAGGTTTAAACATAACATAAAAATTTGTAATAAAACTGGCATACAAAATGTCAATAATTTATCCATAAACCCTGAATGGTTTGAAATAACACATCCACAGTCAAACATATCAGAAAACACTCAATATAATATGGATGTTTTGTATCATAATAAGTCAACTTCAAACAAACATAAAATCCATCAAAGGATGTTTCCATAGATGAAATCAAAATCTTTTTAGAGAAATATCTCTTTCTATTTTGAAATCATTTAAAAGTCATGTAATTATAAAAGAAAACATTTATATTTGAAAATATTCTTATATGATTGTAAGTAATGCTTCAACATTGTTATAACGGCGTAATATAGGCACACCTTCCGTATAAGTTAAAAAAACATTCTTACCTTAATTTTATCGAAAAGGTCATAAAGTACCTTGTTTGGAAAATGACTGAAATATTCCTTTCAAAACATATAAGGTCAAATAAGGGTATAAATGACTTTACCCAATTGTCTAGTTAATAGTAAAAATGTTTTGAAATACATTTTTAAGAAACACGGATGTGGATGATTAATATGTCCTAGTAGATACTTACATAAAAACAACCTCGGATAAAAAAGATATTGTGAAATTAAACCTTACCTTGTACTTTTCCTTGGTCAAAGGTAGGTTAACCTCATGTATAATGGTGAAATAATTGTTATTAAATTATACAAGAATCATATACATTAATATGATATCATATATGATCTTTTGACATTTCTTTCTTAATAATATCCTAGTATTATCGTCATTCTGGGTGTTAACAGATTCGTTTTCCTTTATATTCATTGTTATGTGTGTCATATTTGTTATAGATGGGATGTATCTTATTTATATACAGAATTATATCATGTCTTTAAACATTATTTTTAATCATCAAATGAAAATTAGTCTTTAATGGATACGACGGGGAATGAATCTCATCGCGTTCGTGGATACGGTAATCCGTACGTACGCACGAGCGACAATATCATTCTTTTGATGTTAAAATAATATATAATTGAATGGTATATAATATATACAGAATAATTATCATTTTATATTTATTATTTACATCAATTATACATCATTATTATGCCCTTCCAAATAATAATGTATTGAATAACAATTACACAACAACGTGGAGATGCTAAGCCATGTGTACGCATGTATGGGGACATGTCATTCAAAGAATAGAAAGAATAATGAATATGGTTATACCATAATTATAATAACATCATAGTATATAGAAGATACTATAGTTATTATTTTATAATGGAAACAACAAAGATAGAGGAAGTGGAAGAAGAAAGGAACTTGAAAGAGGTGATGAAATATTTACCTCTTCTTCAGATTCTTCTTTTTGATTTGATCAAAAGGGCTCCTTAGGTTGGATTTATGACTAAAGGAAGGCCTCTAAGATTAAGGGAGGACAGTTTATTGGGAATTTGGTCAGGGTTTGGCGGAGCCAAAAGGCTTTGAAGGTGTGAATTTGAATGAAGGGTGAGTGCCCTTTTATAAGAGCAGTGAGGGGAACCTTAGGAAAAGATTGAAATATTAATTTATAATAAAATATTTTTCAGTTTTTAATGGCTCAAAAATGAATTGTTCTATGTATAAGGTAGGGATTAGTCTAAAACCACTCACCCAATAGGTTTTAGATAGTTTTGGGTCACTATATATACATTATATTTTAGATTTATCCCTTTGTTAAATAGTTTGACATTTACCATGTCTCTTTGTATTTTTATATTATATAGCTAATATAATTACTATATACTTCCAAGAGAACCCCAAGTGGTTCATTAATAATACACCAATCATTATATAATTCCATTGGCCGAAAATTAGATATTTAGGAATAGAATATCAATTAATAATATAATATTGTTTTTAAAAACTCTTTTATGTCAATTTTGACACTATTTGGTATTTTGTTTTTGCTAAATTCATAACAGAATTATTACTTAAAAAAATACATCTAACCAACCCTAACATGTCATATTAACCTAGAAAATTAGTTTAATCCACAAAAAGTCTCAAATTACATTTATATGGATATTTATAATACCAATTATTTAAATATTTCATTAATTGGGTAATTACTACATCATCATTGTTTTATAAATAAAGTAAATTATTTAATATCTGAAAAATATAAAAAAATACCATTATAAAGGAAATATTTTCATATTTATAATGAATATTTATAAACTAATTTATGTTATTTATAACACTATATTAAAAATGTTTTAGTTCTTAAACATTGATTTTAACTCTTTTAACTCTTCTTTGAATTAAATAATAATAAATGTCTTAATCTAATCCAAGTTGACCAAAGAGGTTCATATTTTATTCCTAATGTTGTTTTTGGTCGAATTATACTTATCCAATAGAATTAGTACATGTGTTAGGGTAATTATAATATCATTTTTACCCTTAATTACCATATATACTTTTAACCGTGGTATATAGAAGTAAAAAGTTACTATTCACCAAAAATTATTTTCATCTTATTGAACCACATTTTTCTTACTGATGTCAACAATTTCTCTTAGATTTTTGAAATTCCACTCACATAAGCGGTAATATTATGTTTTATGTGAATTTGAAAATTCTCCAAGGTGGTGTGTAAAAGACATTGAAAAGTTCAATATAATTATTATTATATATATAATTATTATAAACTAACTCTAGTGAATTAAATTGAACTTATATAGGTATTATGTATCTATTTTGACCTAAAATGAATTTAAATATATAATTATTTATATAAAAACTCGGTTTTAAACTATAACTCAGTGTTTTCACTATTCATCAAAAATTGAATGTTTTTAGAAAAATACAACAAATTCACCCTAAGCTAATTTCGATATTCCGAATCCAAAAAAGAAGTACATTTTGAATGATAAAATTTATAATATTTCAAAAAGTGGGAATTAATATTCATAATGGCTAGTTTAATTGGTTGTGGTGTGTTAGAACTCAATGTTTCGTACAACACATGCTATTGTATTATTCAAAGAGAAGCGTACCATGGAAGCTTGAGGTGTTACATAACAAGTCTCAAACCTCATCAACCATTACTCATTGATTTTTTTTATTTCTGGTACCGATACAACCATTAAGATTCATCCATTTCACAAAAATATTTTATCATGATAGCTTTCATGATTTATTAGAACATCATCACAAAAAAAGATTCTTAGGATTTCAATTATAAGGTTTGAAAACATTATAATTCTTAACATCACAATAATCATTCAAAACACTTTAGCAACAATAAAAATTCTTCAAATATCTACATATTTCCTTCTAAAAAATCTAATTATGATGAATCTTCATTATGATAGATATGGGTTTGATTCCTAAAAAGAAAAAATTTCTTTTACAAAATGGATACCTTTCAACAGATACAAAAACATATTTAAAAAAATTAATCACACAGGTTCTTCAATCCCTCCTTTTTATTTTTTGGCAACCTTTGTTAAAAACTTTTCCAACTTTTAATTTTTTCAGAACTCCAATTTTTTTAAAAACTCATATTTTTTGACTTTTATAAAATCATAGCATTTCTGAAAAGAGTGTGTCTTAACACCACACTACTGGATGATGTAATGTTTTTAAGGAATTCCATCCCTATGTGACAATAATTTTTTTTCCATCAATATATAATTTCACCTCACTTTTAATTTTCTATAACGTTTCCTTTTATCTCCCCCATTTTCTGAAAACCACAGCTTCAGATTCACTGGATAAAGAAAAGTAAAACCTTCTTATAATGTAAAAATTTGAAACTTTCTCTCCCCATTTTTCAAAATAATTATGAAAAGCATGGTGGGGGTGATTACATATGATTTTTAAGAAGACATGGGAGGTGGATGAACATGAATTTGAAACCTCAATTCTGTAAAACTCTTTTTTGACATTAATTTTTTAAAGATATCTGCAATCTAATACTTTCTTCAATATATTCCAGCACAAAAATATCTAGCAACAAGATTAACTTTAACAAAGTGAAACATTATATCAATGTGTTTTGATATTTATTGTTGGACATCATTTTTAGAAAGATAAATTTCACTATGATTATCACAAAGTATATTCATTTATTTAGAAACATTTAATTTCAAATCTTCCACTTGAACATCCATCCTCAAAATTTGAGCACAATCCTGAGTGCCTGAAAAATATTCAAATTCAACTATGCTCAAAGCTACTGAACATTATTTCATACTATTCCAACCCACATAACATTCACCTAAGAAGAATATATCTACTACAGTTTATTTTCTATCACTACAATCACTAGCCCAATCAACATCTGTATAAACCTAAAACTTCATCTCAAAATTTCTTATTTATAAAAACCCATGTGAATTTGTTCCTTTAACATATCTCATAATTTTTTTTTCTTCCAACATATGTGATTATTCTGGATTACTTTGATAACTCGCACACAAAGTCACAACATAAAAAATATTTTCTCTTGAGGTTGTAAGGTAAAGTAGACTTCCTATCAACTTATGAAAGTCTTATTGATTCACACTTATTAATGATTTATCTTTACTCATCATTATTCTAACTGAAATAATAGTAGAACCTTATTTTTATTCTTCCCTCCCAAACCTCTTCAATAATTCCTTGGAATACTTTTCTTGAGGTAAGAAAATGCATTTTTTATTTTTTTTGAACATTTAATCCAATGAAAAATGTTAATTATATTAACATAGACATTTCAAAATTATGATTAATTTCCTCAAAAAATAGTTTACAACCATCTACTTTATCCCTAGACAAAAGTATATCATCCACATAAAAAATTATAATTAGTGTTTCAGGGTAAATATCTTTCACTTATAAAGTGATATCATATTTTTATTTTGAAAATATTAATATTATAAAACAATTTAAAAGCATTGAATACAAAGAAGGTAGAGCACGTTTCAGCCCATACAAAGATTTCATATATTTACAAATATTTTTTTCATCCTCATCATGTGGAAACCACAAGGTTGTTAATTATAAACTTCTTTCTCAATATTTCCATTTAAGAAAGCTGACTTTATTTCTATTAGATAAAATTTGTAATTCTGATGACCAGCCACTATAAGAAACATTTGAATAGTTTCTATCCTTGAAACGGGGGTAATGGTTTCCCCAAAATACACACCTTACAACTTTTCATATCCATTAAAAACATGATTTTCTTGGTTTCATGAAACTTCTCCATGATCATTGAATTTGTTTCTATAATCCCAAATTGTTCCTATAACATTTTTATTTGATGGTCATGGAAAAAGATCCCAATTTTCATTCATCTCAATCTGATCAAAATATTCATTCATATAATCCACCCGTTATTTGTGTTGAATATGTTCTAAAACTGATTCCAGTTCAACTTTTGAGATAACTGAAATGGGGTTTTCTAATATCAAATTCCCTCAAGTTTGAATGAGAGACTTTTGATTCCCAATAATGTTATCATATTCAACATTTTTTTGTAAGGTTTGAAATTTCAATATTTCTTTCCCAGATAATATTTCCTCATCACACAATTCTTCTAAATCTTGATAAGGATGTTTTGAATTACATTCACTATAGTTGGAAATGTCATGTTTATCCCATTGAACATTATTAACAACTTTTTATAAGGAACATTGATTTTTAATTACCTTAACAACATATGAGTATAGTAAATTTTTTAAATTTTTGTTGCTACATTTTTAACTTTTTCTATTTGGTGAATAACCCATAAAATTTCATTCCTCATCTTTCTCATCAAACATTCCAAAATCTGGATTTTCTATTTTTAAAAAACATGGGTTTCCAAAAACATTGAACTATTTCAATAAATTTTTTCACTTATAACACATTTCATTAGGATTCATGTAAGATTATATTTTCAATAACAATATATTTTGAACATGTACATAATTACTAAAAGTTTCTCCCCAATATGATTTTGAAATCTTGTATTCAATTAACACAGTTCTTCCCATTTCCACCAAACTACAATTTATTATTTTTGGTACTCCATTTTATTGTGGATTATAAGTATAAATTTACTGATATTTGTTACCATTATTTATTTGATAAATTTAAAAAGTATTGTTTTTGAATTTGGTACCATTATCTATTCTCAACTTCTTTATGGAAGCCCCCATTTTTTATCAATATATATTTTTGAGTAATTTGACCATTTAAATAGCCTATAACTTGTGCTTCATAATTTTGATGATTTTCATTTGAGTTAAATCCTCGATAAATTTGATAAATTATGAATCTCATTTGGATGATTGATTGATCATTTTCCCACATAATTCATAATGAATAAGCTCAAGTGGTATGGTAGATTTAATTTCATATCTTCTGTGACTTTTGTTAGTAATATTCCATTTTTTACATGGTACACAAACATATTATTCTCTTATTCTCAATTATGGAATGTTTCAAAAAATTAAAACATTTGAAATTTTGTTCATAATTTACTGTTCAGGTTTACATGCCTTCAGTGCTACAATTTTTTTTCAACTTCCACACTCTAGTAACAAGAGTTTTGTATTATCCTTTTTGGACAAGATTCCCATTAGTTATTTCTTCTTTTGTAATTACTTTTGCATATTTAATATTTTTGATGATACAAAAATATTTTCTAAAAACATATTCTTTTCCATCATCAAAAAGATGTCTTACATTAAGTAAGTTATGATTTATCCCATCAAAAAATAATACTTTAATAGGTTTCATCTTTTCAACATCAATCTCCGACGTTGTGATTCCTCTGATTTTTTAAAAAATATCATTACCAAAGGTCACTGCTTTTCCATCATGACTTTCACCAGGTTTCAAGATTTTTATATCACCTATCATATGTGAATAACATACACTATAATGTATTCATGGTTTGTTCCATATACTTTCATTAAATGATATCTCAAAAACCAAACATATTTCATCAAATTTCTACTATTTAGGATCCTTTTATTTTCTATCATAATGAATTTATTTTGGAAGGAGTTTCATTCATCTATAGGAATGATGACCGGACTGATCAAATCTTATACAAACATCTTCCAAATATTCAAATTGATTAGTTGTTGTAAAGCTTCTAACATCTTGAGAATTCACCTTTTCAACTTTCTATAAGTCAGGAAAGTTAGTCATTTTAGTTTAAGTATTTCTTCCACTAAGATCAAACCTTACTCTGGGTATAGATAAATTTTGAAAACAATTATATCCCTTATACCCATAGATTCCACGAAAATATCAATAGAAAAAAATATTTTTTTTTCTATTTAATAAATATATTTCATTGTAGAAACAATTTTGAAGTTCATAACTTATTTCATACTCAAGACGTGGACCATATTTTTTTATGAGTGAGTTTTAAAAATTTGTAGATTTGATAGTTTTCTCCCATCCTTTCTCAACCCATGATTTCCCAAAACTTTTTCTAAAACATGAAATGTTAAAATTATCATATGAAACATCATTTTCGGTATAAGAATATCTCAAATGATTCTCATATTGAGCCTTCTCAGTATCATTAAAAGTCTCATATTTTACTTCTGAAGCTTGTTGATGTTTTCATTCATCTTTATAAAGGTACTTTCTGACTCAAGAATTTTTTATTGAAACTAGTTATGTTCCTCTTCATTAGATTCCAACTTCTTATGAATATATTCAATAATATTTCCATATTCATCAATTATATGTTTATAACATAAAATATACTCGATTTATTCTTCCTCTTTCTTGATGAAATATTTTCTACCGTCAGAAATTTCCTCACAATATTTCTTCACAACTTCTATTTCTTTCTTGAGTGTTTTTTCTCCATACATGAATTAAGTTCTATTTTGATATGATACTATCTATAATATTCTTCACTATATTCTTTTCTATATAAGGAATATTTTGTTTTCTCAGCCTTTGAAATGAAGGTTTTGAATTTTTATAAGCTTTTATCTTTAAAATAATTGATGTTAGTTGATTCTGATTCAACATTCTTATAGAAAATAACTCATTTATTTTAAGTAAACATCTTTTAATATTTATTATAAGATATTTATTCTTTATAATTTTTTTTTATATTAATTACATTGAGGTTTTTATCAAAACCATCTTTATATTCTCTAATTTTATTCTTGGGCCAATTCATAGAAAAGTGTTCAATTCCACCACACTCAAAACAATTAAGAGGAATATTACCTACATAAATTATTCTTCCTCGTCATTCATTTCTGGATATAAGAGACATAATTGTTTTCGTTCAACTAATCATCCTCGTTATCTTTGGAATAACATGGATCAAATTCCTCCACATCTTGGATTTTAATCTTTTTCATTACTTCAAAATCCATTTCATCATTTATCTTCTTTTTAAACATTGGATATTTTCTCATTTTATAAGAAATTATAATGTTATTAAATTCATAATAAGATAATTCATCCTTATCTTCCAAAGGGGAAATTTTAAAATCAAACATGTTCGGAAAGTTTCTCATAAGTTTCTTCACAATTATATAATATTATAAGACGTCTCTGAATCCTATGACATTGAGAACAATTTAATTTAATCTGGTAAATTATTCAATAATATTTTCATCATCTCTTATTCTGATGTCTTTATAATTTATTTGCTATATTTTTTAGATTTTCTTCCTTCAGTTTATTATTCCCTTATCAGTACTTTATAGCTTGTCCAACATAATTTTTGATATATTAAGAACCAAAATCTTTTAATAAACATTATCTTAAATGGACAAAAGTATTTCATTGCTAGAATTTCTATTAACTTATATATTTATCTTATCAAAAAACTTTAGGGGATCATATTTCTCAATATGTGGAAGGCTAATTGTAACAGCATCAACAACTTCTAGTCCAAGAGATATGAGGTAAAGAATCATCATATTTTTCCACCTATAATAATTTTTTTCCTTCAAATGTAGTAATTCCTCTATTATTGGAAGTATTGGTATTATCCATGATAATTATTAAACAAGGGTACCAACTTATGATACAAATTGAAGTTATAAAGGATCAAATAATAACTGAGAAGGGGGTTGAATTAGTTGTTCAATTTATATAAGTTTCACTACATTTAGAAAATTAACCCCTAAAACATGTTAAGATTTATTTTCTTATCAACATTTAGTAAATACTCATTCCTGAAAAAATAAAAAAGAATGTTAATCATAGAATATTTACTAGTTTTGGAAATTGTGTGATAATCTATATCATTTCCATAGCCACTCTCATGGGGCTATAGAAATCCACTATTATGAATAAGTGAATACAACATTTTCTCACTCCTATTTGAAATATTCTATCTCTGATAAGAAATATTATATTGACTACCATATGTTTACAATGTTTTCTTATAAGAAATTGAGTAAAAAAAATAATGACTACCTTATTGAAACTGCTCCACAATTGATCAGTCCAAATCCTCACTCCGATTGGGTTGCATCAAATTTTCTAAATCCAATGAGTCTAGATCTAATTCTCTTAATACGATGAGTCTATATATGATTCTCTCAATACGATGAGTCTATATCTGATTCTCTCAATAAGATGAACTTAATACAATGAACCCATTCTCGATATAAAAAACATAAACTTTTCTCAAATGGTCAAAATGGTAAACAAACATTCTGCTATTTAATCCTCCTCATGAGATCTCAATCTAGAAATGAATTTCACTTGATTTATTCAGTACTCTACCTTTTTTTCTTGTGTGAAAAGTTTCAAATGAACTAATTATATGAGAAACTATTTATTTGCGACTCAAAAAACAATAGTGGGAAACTTGAAAACTTTCCACGATTCCCTAAATTTCAAAACCACCAATAAATAATCACATTCAAACTTAAACATTAACTTCTTCAATCATCCCTATATTTCTATGAGATTTATAAAAAATTGAGTTTCAATTTTGACCTCTTAAACACTTCCTAATAATTTAAGAATCATCTTTTTTAGTCTTCTTTATAATCAGATCATTATGAATATATTTCCAACATAGCTCATTAAGAATTTGTTTCATTCTCATCTCACTACAAATATATTTCCTTCTAATCTCATTACTAATTTTTTTTTTCATTCTCATCTCATTAAGAATCTATTTTCTTCTCACCTTATTATTATTTTTTCCCTTTTTCAAATCATTATGATTTCTATTTGTTTATCATCTCATTATGATTTCTATTTCTTCTTCCATTTATTAAGATGTCTTCTTTCTCATTATCTCATTACAATTTCTATTACCTCTTTTGATAATTATGATAGATATTTACTCTTTATCTCATTATGATTTCTATTTCTTCTTTAGATCATTACGATATAATTTCCATTACAAGGAAATCCCATTACGATGATTTTTCAATAATCATGGAATGTATTGAATGATGAAACCACTAAAAAACATTTAAATTATTCAAAACTCAACATATCAATACATTATTATTCTTTCTTATGGATTATACCTCTTATGGATATTTTATAATGATGGAATCACCAATAATATGGATTCCTCATTACGATCAAGTGTATCTGATCATAACCCCACTCAAGAACATTGATAAGTATCAAACCTCCTCAACCATTACTCCTTGAAAGACTTTATCTTGATTTCTCGAACCGATACAACTATTATGATTCCTTTAGTTCATAAAAAGATTTTATCAAGATATTTTTCATGATGTTTTTAGATCGTAATATCCAGAAAATCATCATCTGATTATGATTAAAAAGTTTGAAAACTTTCAAACTCCTGACTTTATAATCTTCATTCAAAAATCAATCAAAAAACATGATTTATTCAAACAACTACATCTGTCTTTATAAAAAATCTCATTATTATGAATATTCATTACAAAGGATATGGGTCTGATTCCTAAATAATAAAAACATTATTTTACAAAGAGGTTAGTTTTCAATAAATACAAAAAAAAATTAAAATAATTTATCACAAAGGTCTTCAGATATACTCATTTATTTTCATTTAATTGAGATAATTTTTAGGGTAAATTAAATTTATGGTTGTCAGAATATAACAGAATAATATTTTATGATATAATTTTTTTCAAATAAATTTAATTTCATTGATATCTTGTGATACACACAACCCTGATTCTAAAGGAACCATAATATAATATACCATGATAATAAATATGTGAAATTCGTGTAATTAATAGGAATAAGCATATCATAAAAAATTATATATGACATTTTCCGATAAAACAAATATATAAAAATTGAGAACACAATTTTTAGTAAAGTAATTATATTCTTTAAAAATACATTTTTCATCAAAAATGATTTTATTAATTTTTACGAAAAAATATGCAATTAATTTTTACAAATTTTAGAAAATTTATTTGAAAAATGAACTTATTTCTTGATATCATCCTTTAAAAATTATCTTAGAGATAATTTTTATACATTTATAAAAATATTGATTATTCGATGAATAGTGGAAAATACCGATTTTTATTGAAAAATGACTTATTGTTTAATGAATTTATAAAGTTATTTGTTATTTTACATGGTTTTACAAGTAAAATTAGTTCAATTATATTATTAATAATAATTTTTTTTTCATTGGAATAAATTTAATATTTAATTTAATATCTTTTTTATAATTAAGAAAACGTTTTCTTTTGTAAACCACTTTTAGTGGCATTTTACGAGTTTAATTTTTAATTTAATTATGACTCTTATGTGAGTTGAGTTTTGTATAAAGAATTTAATTTTTATAATTAGTATAATTAATATTATATAATATTTCCAACTTAATTTTTTTTATCAAAATTAATAATAAAAATAGAATAAATTCATTACTATGGTTAATGTTAAAAAAAATTTATCCGGGAGGGGGACTAATTGATAATGGTAAGGCTTCCACTTAAACATGTTTATATCCAATTTTTTGATATATTATGACCTCATAATATACAACCTAAAAATATATATTAATTTCAAATAATTTTTCTTGTGAATGATTTTATTATATATTAATCTTTTAAGAAATTTCATGTTTTTCCTCTCCCCCAGTTATAAATGGACTCCCCCACTTTTAATTGATTAGACCACTTTGAGTCATGTATCTTAATAAAAACATACCAAATTCCATTCTAAAAACCCCAATACATGTTTTATAATTTATTTTATACTTAATATACCATTCCAAGTTCCCTTAAGAAAGGATCTATATGATACATATTGAAGAAGAGGTAATCATCTTACCTGGCCTCTTTCAATTTATTTCTTCTTCTACCACCTCTAAATATATGTTACTAAATATTAAATAATAAATTCAATATCATTAATATACTAAAATTTTAATATGATTATGCAGTCATAAATATCCACCCTTCATTCCATCAAATGTGAAGTGAATGTACCACTCATGCATATTTATGGACAACCACCTCCATGTAATGATACAATTCATTATCCATCACCATATTTTATGGATGGTAATTATGATTCATTTAATATATATATATATATATGATATTTATGGAATAATTATACTTTTATAATTATAATATCTTGTTTACTTTCATTCATTCCAATCCGTTGGGAAATTATAACCTCGCTTGTGCATACGTGTTGAGTACCACCTCTACGAAGTGATTTGATTTTTTTTTCATTTCTTCTCTAAATGGATGGTAATAAAGAGATGTTTAATTAATAAATATGAAATATATTATATAATAATAATTTCATAAAATTTAATTATTATTTATCACTTTTTCATTCCATCTATAAAAAAGTGAAAATTGTGTTCATGTGTACGTACAGCCTACCGTCTCCATGCACACTGTAAATAATTTTGCTTTTTATATATTTTAAGGATTAATTTATATATATATATATAATAAATATATATGATAGTTATTTAAATATTAAAATTAAATATGTGATGGAACTATTTTCAAATTATAAGGTCCATAACTACTAAACCCAAATTTTTAGAAAAAATAAAACAGTTAACACCTAAAAAATTAATAAGAATTATTAATAAATGGGTATTGAAGTGTAATAAGTGGATAATATATGATATTATAAGTATTAAAATTATTATATAATATAATTATTACCAATTTAAATTTATTATACATGATTTTTATCCACTTTTGAAACAAGTAGAGATTGAGGAAAGAGAATTTCATCTTGCTATTATTTTCCTAAGACACATACTATATTCACCCTTTTATTATTTTCTGTGGTGTATATAATATCCATAAATATATTTTATGACTACTATAATATAAATTATGGGGATTTACATATCCATCTAATGTTCTATATTTCATGAGGTTTTGAATTTAATGTTGCTAATGTGGTAAGGGTTTTATGTTGCAATCTCATTGTTTATAGGGATTATTTATGATTAAGTTTCTGATGATGAAACATCATGTTATACCTCCTAGTAATCTCATGAATTTTATTTTCTTCTATTTATTTTGGTATATTACATGTTTTACTTTAATTTTACTCTTTTTATGTACTCAAGAGACTGAAGGAATATTTTTATCAAAAAATTAATTTCTTTCTCTACTCAAAAATATTTTTCTTACTTGTCTATGTTTTTGAAAATGTTTGCAATAATACTTTTAATAATCTAAAATGATATTTTAATTTCATTTGTAACCTTCTTTTATTTTTTAAAAACTGGTTTTAAATGAATCTTTTTATTGTTTTCTAAATGATGTAGTTTCAAATTTTACCAAATATGTGAAATGAATAATTGTTTTATAATAAACATCATAAACAGAATTTCCCATCATCAAGAATGATCAATGATTTGATGTTTAATTTATATTTTCTATTTTTTATAAATTAAAATTTTTTCCTTAATATTTGGTAACATTTTAAATTTTAAATAAGTGATTTCAAAATGAAAATGATATTTTTGTTAATAAATATTCCATGTAATATTTTAAACGCATTTTCAATTATGATAACATCCCATGATGTTAATTATTATTTATTAGGGATTTTATCCAAGGATATAATTCTTGTTCTTTCCCAGTATGGTTTATGATTATGATGATAAGATTTTTATGAAACTCGCTTCTTTTACATGGGTTATGATATATGATGAATAATTTAAGATATTATGGAATATATATGAATGGATTATGATTGTGTGATGTGGGCCTATAATTATATATCCCTCCAATTAATTGGGTAACGATGGATTTCTTATGAGATAATAAGGACTGAAGTGGGGATTTAAACTAGTTTAGTAAGAGAATTTATCCACTATGATAGTCTTGGGAGTGATCCTTGAGTAAGGATATAATGAAATGAAGACTGAACCCAATACTATATAATAATATTAGAAGTGATCCTTGACTATATAAACTATTTTACATGATTTGGTTTATGAAAAAGATTTTTTATTATTCTAATATAATGTCCTCACAACTCATGTTCTTTGATTCTTTTTTGATTCATGTCTTATAAACTACCATGATTTATGCCATGATAAAATATTATGACCTTTAATATAAAGCGTATTATTTTCAAATGTTAATATCATGTTCTCATGCACTTATGATCATGTTATATTTAAGTGATCAATACTATCTACCTTGTTTACCCTTACTGAACATCTAAGATCACCCATTCTTATGTTTCCTTTCCCCATACTACGAAGAAATATTTTAAGTATGATATGTGTAAGAAGGGTACTCATTATGAAGAAATTATTCTGATATGTTGTATATATATTATGAACTAATTGTATATGTATCCAGTTTTCTAATGACACTAAACCTATATGATTATAGAATTTATCATTTGTTATTTATATAATACGCACCAATTTTTTTTTAAAATTATGGGTCTCAATATATATATATATACATATATATTAATCGGCACATGGATTTTAGGGGTGAACCCAATGTAACTAATGAAAATATAATTTTTTGGGTTAATAAGTTGTCCATGTTCATTTTATCAAACCATAAATTTGATTCCTCTTCTTCTCATCTTGATAATTTTTTTTAACACCATCATGCTACAATTCTAAATTTTTTTATGAACTTAGGATTCTCTCCTCCTACCATTTACTCAAATTTGACATCATCAATGTGTTTTTAATTGGTATTAGTCAAATTATCATGTGGAAAAACTTATTATTAGCCAAAATTTGTAGCATTAACATGTTAAGAAACCTATTGTCACACATGATTGGGAGAATTGACATGTACAGAATCCATTATCTACATAGTTGGTTGAACCTTTAGTTTAGATAGAGGAGGTAGTGAAAAGATAATAATATTAGGTAACACAATGTATATTACAAAAAAATATAACCTGATTATTGACCTCTTTTTTTCTTTAAATATTGAAAGGATTTGGTCCCTCTACCAAATATCAAAATACCCTCACTATGGTATCCTATAATATAAAAGATCCCATATAAATTTGGATATCCATGAAATGATTTCAACATCCAAATAAGTGGGCCCTCCTTAGTTGAATTTACATATGACCCTTTAGTGATTTTTCTTGATAATTGAACAATTGACCACTTTTTATTTGTAGGATTCAATATATAAAAGAATTAAACCTCTTATGATTCCATTATTAATTTTTCATCCTTTTACCCTTCCTTAATAAAATCAAATTTAACAAATTCCGATTCATTGATATTAACTACACTACTATTATCAACACACATTCCTTAAAAAAACATCAATTGAAATGTTTTATAATCCAACCCCCATATTTAATCGATGATGCCGAAGTATGATATATTCATATAAATTGGATTTATATACTTGGTACTAGATAAATGTATATTTCATCTAATAGTGTAACTCCACTATTTTTCATGGTACTTCATTCCTCGTGTTCCTTTTTATAGAAAATATAACCATTATAATATAATACAATCTCACTTGATCCTTTTGTTATCTATCAAATTCATTTATAAATTGAATATGTATTTTTAGTTAACACCCTAAAAATATGGTCTCAAAAACATCCTATGAACTGTATATTATGTGTATCTGATATCAATATTTTAGTCCTTAAGGTGTTCAAATGAATAAGAATTACTTTGTGGTTTTCAACGTATAGAACAATCCCTAAACTATTATGTAAAACATAAAGGTGATTCTGATTTCACTCAATAATAGTAGTTGTGAGGACAACTATTCCAAAAATACATCCACCCATAAGTCACATGGTGTGATGAGGTTTTGGTACACCAATGCTTCCCAAATTAGATTGGCTTTCAATTTATAATTCTAGGTATTCCTCAACAATACGTCACTCCACAATAAAACATCCTGATTGACTTCAATTTTTTAAATAACCTTTCCAAATATTCATATACTATTCAATGGGTTAAATATAACTATAATTTATAGAACCACATAGATTGATCTATCTAACCATGTGAACCATCATATCAAAAAATAATTGTTGGTAGGACATCTTCAATTCACATAATATGATAGAAATTTCCTTTTCCGTAGTTGAAAACTTTTCTGAGTGAATAAATCAACTTCATATAACTTTGAAAAAGAAATAAATATTGGAAAATTTCTGACATAAACTATTTGAAAAAGTGCAATGTAAAGCTACATGCATTAGAGCCTACATATAAATTGGAATGCCATGTAATTTCAGGCCCTTCAACTTTAAATTAGTCATTAAAATGATATTCTTTTTATATGATGAATACCACTATAGAACCTTGACATCATTTAGGAAATGGAAAAACTAATAACTCTCTTGCCTATAAAGAGTGTAAGTATTTGGAGGAAGAAAATTCCAACTATCACCATTCAGTGGAAACAAGTCTTCCCATATCCCCATTTCAATTATATAATGCCTGGCCTTAATGTATTAGTTTTGTTTTCTAGGTGAATTTAGTAATGTTTAAATAAAACTATCACAAAATTATTTTCCACATGCATTCCATTAAGAAAATGTTCTACGTATAAAAAATTATAGTTTGGAAATTCTGAAAAATTATCCTTTTCCCCAACCAATTTTCATAACGTATTTCCAAGAAGGATTAAAAAATGGTTTTGCCATATATTTTAATTTCTAAAATAGTTTATCACCTGTTAGTGGAGATGGGTTTATGTCTTCTTCTGAACTCCCATAGAATGATGTCATTCAATATTGGTATTTATTTCATTAGGGTATAAATTAGTGATGTACTAGAAAGAGAGTATTCAATAAATGTATCAACCTAGATGAGAGTGTTCCTTGTTCACGAATGTTTCACACTTGAGTTTCATTAATGTTATATATTGATAATGTAACACCTGAATCTCACATTAATTTAAAATCATCAATCAATGGTTCTAAATAAACAACAATATCATTACCCAGTTGTTTGGGTCCAAATATAAGTAGACACAACACAATGAATATTTTATTCATTCAAAATCATGGGGGAAGATTATAATTTACAAACATAATTATCCAAGTAACTTGGGTGGTACTTTATAAAACAAAAGTATTAACTCTATCTGTAGACAGTGTAAGATGATGTTTTCCTATATCATTTATAAATTTAGTATACTCATCATCAAGCTCATACCACCAAGGAGAGATTTATGGGTGAAAACGTTTCCCACAATATTTTATTATATTTTTATGCCAGGTCAATTTCCTTATAGTCTCCCCACATTGATATAGGATTATAAACCTTGAAATGATAGGACATTATCATGAAAATTTAGAACACGATTCATCAATCTTGTATTAGGATGCACCACACATTGGTTATGATTATGTGATTTATAGAACTGGAGAAACAATATACAATCATCTAGACAAACATATATATTTTTTAGAGATCATACCCACTGAATGCAGTATTCATTTAGCATCATATGTCTATCAAGGAAGCTCATTATCTTCTAGTAGCATATCATTCAAGAGAGAAATTAGTTCAGTAAAGATAGTGTCACTCCATCCATTTCCAGATTTTACATTATATAGCTTTAGGGTGGATAAAAGTGTTGTATATTTTGTATAACCAACATATAATGGAATATTTACACAACTATTTAACATCTAAAAAGAGTTTTGGATAATCACAATGTTCATTTCCAATTGTTATTTTCATTTACTCAATATGATATTCATCATCTTTCACACCTAAAATAATTTCCTCCACACGATCTTCATAATTTTTCACAATTGTAATCATATCAGATGATCCATAAAATGAATATTTATACCATTCCATATCTACATTCAGTTCTTCCCTTTGTTTAGCCCATAATTTATAACTTCGATCTATTCCATGAAAGATCAAGTGTAACATACCAAGTAAATAAAGAATATGACATTTTCAAATTTATTAATATTTATGAATTAAATTTTTATTTTAATTTAAAGGGGATTCTATGTCTGATAGAATACACTACACGTAATACCTTATTTCTCCAAAATCAAACATTGCACACAATGTTTAGTTATACTGAAAAATAATATAATCATATTATTATTTTAAATGGTAGTTAACACATAGCGGTTGTATAAAACATAATGAACAGAACTAACTAAAATATGATTATACATGTTTTCCAAATATCCTTACATTTATCCAATAAATTTTAGTTTCATAAAACAAGAATGAAACTGATTTTAAGCATGAAATAATCTAATATTCATTAGAAGTTCATTTTACCGCCTTTTAATGGAGAACCCTTTTTAAATATAGTTTTTTTTCACTATTATATGTTCTATTTGAAAAAAATAAAATTATTCTTTTTAATAAGAACATCAAAATTTACTTTGGATGAAATCTTTTGAATTTTTCTAATAAAATCCATTTTTTAATGAATAGTGAAAAATACTGCATTTTAATTCAAAAATGCCTTTTAATATAATTTATTAATATAGATATATTGTACTTTTAATTGGTTTTAAATTGTAATTGGATTTTGTTTTTACCATTTAATAAATTTTTTTCATCGGAATTAATTTCAATGTTAAATTTGACATAAACACATGTCAATCTTTTGGTAGTTTTTACTTCTTAAAAACATGCTTTTGAGTTTTGACAATAGGAATTAATTGCAACGCCCTGAGATTTTATGAGAAATATTTTTTTTATATCTTATGTTATATGCAATGGAATGTTTCCCTGCACACAACACTAGCTTGGCTTGCATTACACGCAATCATGACCTTCCTCGATAGCGTGTGTAGTACGCAATACCGAGTTTCACCAGACAATGATATATTTTTATAATATTATAAACTAGTAGTTATAAATAGTATTGATTGAATTTTTAATTTTATAACATTATAATTAATCCTACACATTTTCTAGAATGATGTATGAAAAGAAAATCAGTTTTTCGGATAAAAGAAGAATTTTTCAAAAAATGCAGTTTTACCGCCTTTTGATGGCGCACCCATTTTAAATCTAATTTTTGAAATTTTTATAAGTTAAATTTGACAAAATAAAACTCCTTTTTGGAATAAAGATATGAAAATTTACTTTTCGTAAAATTTTAATATTATTCTGATAACTTTTATATTTTAATGAATAGTAAAACACGCTATATTTTATTTAAAAACAAGTTTTTTCATTGTAATAATTTATATGGTTAAATTATAATATTTAATGTTTTTAAACTATAAATAGAATATATATTTAACATTTAAAATAATTTATGTCATTATCATTGATTTTACATTGAATCCATAGGTAAAATCATTTCAATCTTTGACAATGTTTTAACTTTTAAAAACCGTTTTATTTACAACGGGATTAATTTTAAATTAATTACTGCAACTTCTATGTTTTTAATTTTAAAAAATGGATTCTATATTTGGATTGAGTGGGTCCAAATTATTTTAATAGGTTACTTTTATTTTTTTGATGTTATGAATAGTAACTGTGGTAATTTTTATTTAGTACAGTTAAAGGTAAATCAGGTAATTAAGGGTAAAATAAGATTATAAAATTACACTAACACCTAAAAAAATCATATTGGATGACTAAAAGTCGACCCATATCACCTATGGGTCGGATTCTATTCATTTAATGGACTTTTTTCCATCAATATAATTTAATTATTATTAAAACAAAAGAAAGTGACAACATGTCACTTTATTAAATCTTATAAGTATAATAATTTTACTTTAGTGATAAACTTAATGAATCTTCTAACATGAATAGTCTCCGGAAATAGAATAATATTATCTACATCATGTAAATTTATTTATAATTTTTAGGGATTATATAATTATCATTAATGGTGACACAATAGTGATGTTGAAATTATTTTATTGATTGGATTATCAAATAAATGAATTTAAAAGTATTAAAATAAATATTATTTTAACTATTTAATGTTTACCACTAATTTTCTAGATAAATATGACATGTTATTAATCTATTAAATCTTTTATTTCGAACATATATTCTATGTATATTTTATTTAAATTCAAATAAATGAATAGTGTAAAAATTGACACTATTGTTATTTTATAAATATTAAATATTATAAAATTGATTAAAAATCACGAAAATATTTAAAGATTATAAATTAAAATTTATATGGTCTAAAATGTAATAAAGTATAAAATTATTGAAAATTCCAAACATATAAGAAATTATTTATAATGATTTAGAATTTAGAATATTATTACCAAAAAATAAAATTAAATAGATTATATACTGAAAAATCATGTTGATAATGTTTAAAATATATTACCAACTTGTCTAATATTTATTAGTTGATGCGATTAAAACCCTATATCATCTAATATTTTGATTTGAGTCATTTTTAGTGGTTTTTATGTGGGGTTGGAATTTATTATAAATTAATATTTCTCATAATTCTAATGGTGCCCCTCTCCTCCCTTATAAAAGGGAACCTCCTCCCTCTCCTCCTCACACCACATTGAGCCTCCAAGGTTGTACAAACCCTTAAAATTTATCTTCTCCACTTCCCTAGTAATATTATAGAGGTATTTTTCTTCTTCAAAGACCAATTTTAGTGCCCTAAGAGGAGGTTCCAAAGAGGCGTGTCGAAGAAGAGGTAATATCCGTTACCAATTCATTCAAATTTATTTCTTATTCTACTTCCTATTATTTAGTTATTTCATTATGAAGTAATAACATCAGTATCACTCATATAATGATATGTTATTATAAATATGAAACAACTCTATTTCACCTTCTATCCATCCTACGGAAAATGAAATCACCGCGTGTGCGTACGTACGGAATACGGTCTCCACGCCGTGGTGTAATCATTTTTCCACCACCACCTTACTTGGATGGGTATAATGGTATAAAGAATAATTATATATGATTATTGTAAAGTGATATTGATTATTAAATTGTATATATACACTCCAATATAATTCCACGATCATGGGAACGATATCATCGCTTGTGCATACGTACGGCCTAGCGTCGCCACGATGTGATGCGACTCATTCTACATGATCTTCATTGAATATTGATTTTATAAATGAATTGAATGAATAAATATGATATATATTACACTAATACCATTCTGGAAATGAGGTATTTATAAACTAAAAATAATAATAATAATTTATTCGACAAAACACGCATAAGAACAAAAAGCAATAAACACCCGAATAACTGGTAGCAGTGAAATATTACTAATAAGAAGATAAGAATATGGACATATATGATATAATAAAAATGAGTATGAATCTGTAATAAGTCAATGACATTATTTAAATCATTATACAGGTGTTTTGGACATATACGAAGAAAATCGGACCTAAGGTAAGGGAAAATATCACAATCTCATTTTTTACAAGATAGTTTATACTTCAGAATTTACTAGGGATTATTTATCATCCATATCCATGTTTCCTCAATATTTAATATTATTTCCATCTACCTACAATTGTTTAAATCCAATTTCACCCATTGGTGAGTTTTTAGTAAGAGATATTAAAGGAATCTATTCTTGTTTTTAGTACGAGGTACTTTTTGACTTTTCCTCCCAATGTATGAGAAGAATGTTTTTTAACTTATATGTCTTGAATGGAAATTTAGAACATTATTTCCGGGAATCTTACTTTACAAGTTTTCATGTTTATTTTTAATCAAATTCTTTTAGCTTAAAATTATATGATATTTTAATAAAGGAAAAATGTTTTTGAAGTATAAAGGATATTTTCCTCAAGAATTGAGATAAATCCTTTTATCAAAATTATTTTCCATCTAAGATAATATAGAGTTCTTTTTATACCCCTATTTTCAAATTGATTTTATTATGTTTTGATGGAATTATTTTTATGATTCTCTTTTATCTTATATAGATTATGGCATGATGTTTAAGAATCCCATTTTTATTACATGGGTTATGCTATGATGTATGATTTATGATCTTATGGCACACATAAGAATGGTATCATTATGAGATGGGTGGGACCTATATCTCCCTCCAATGCATTGGGTAAAGATTTATATCTCATTATATAGACATGGATGGAATGGAAGGTTAATCTGGTCCAGTGAAACACGACTGAAATGAGGAGTGAACTTGCTTCAGAAATGGAGTTTGTCCGCTAAGATAGTCTTAGCAATGAGTCCTAACTACTAAGAAATGATTCTCTACAATTATGTGTGTATGACACAAAGATTCATGTTTTCTGTTATGATTATTGGGATTACATTTCACTACTATGATTTATCCCATGTTATGATATTTTTATCTCTTTTGTGGGTTAAGATTTTAGAAATGATATGTTTTTAGGAATATGATATTTTTTGTTTACCCTTACTGAGATTTGAGCTCACCCTTTTTTATGTTTTCTTTTCCCCAGGTCAGGAAGAAGGGTATTAAGTAGGATATGCCAAAAAGGGACTCTAGATATGATGAAATAAATGGGAGACAACGTAGATGATTTATGAACCAATTGTTTATGTTTCCCAGTTTCTAAAGACACTATACCTATACGGTCCTTTCATGGTTTTGATGTATGTTATAATAAGTGTTATTCAATTTTGATGTAATAACAATGTATGTAAATTATGGGTCGTTATAGTTGGTATGAAGGGAAAGGTATAGTCAACCTTTGGAAACTAAGATGTGAAAGCCTTAATAAGAACCCTAAGTATATGTCTAAGCATAGGAAAAAATATTAGTGTTTTAGAAACGACCATGAATGACCTAGGATAAGACCTTAAGTGTAAAATTTTATTCTTGATTATGTGGTTTTCCTATTATTATTAGTGTTTCTCACACTATGCTTATTGGTTTTAGTCAATTGCTGGAACCTAAAGGAACCATGTTAATGATGAATGCGACGAGCAATGAAATGATTGTACCCCTAACAACCAAACATTATGGGAGATGGAATGCAAAATTTTGTGGTCATGCTCACACAACTTTCTCAAGCTATGAACCATGCAGGGATTCCAAACGAGCAAAGTAAGGAGCAACATTCTATTAAATACTTCATGAGGTAGCATCCACCTTCATTCAGCGGGTCTTCTGATCCATTAGTGGCTGAACAGTGTATTAGTACCACTGAAAATATATTTTCAGTTCTACAATGTTCTAAACATGAAAAAGTCATCTTAGCAGTGTATCGTTTGGAAGGTGATACTAATCAATGGTGGAATCATAACAATAATACGAGGAAAAGGGATGAAATTGAGTCCATGGAATGGGACGAGTTCATGAACTTATTTTTCAATAAGTACATCCATTGTATTCTTCAAACAAAGATAGAGAATGGGTTTCTTGAACTAAAGAAAAAGGATGATGAATCTGTTGGTACTTATGAAGCAAATTTTACAAGACTTGCAAGGTATGCTTCCAGAATTGTTATCCAACCTGAGAGTAAGATCGATCGATTATTTAGTGGGTTAAAACCAAGTATTTGAAGGGCGTTATCCATAAGGGACTTCAATAGCTATGAGGAAATTGTTCGATGTGCTCTCAAGGTTGAGATGGGGATTGGAGTAACCCATCAGTCATATGGGTTTGATAAGAAGTGGAAAATAAAATTCAAAGGGAAATCTAAAGACCACATTGAAAAGAAGATGTGTTTTCCCTTATGCTCAAAATGTGCAAAGAAACATAGAGGTAATTGTCTTAAAGGGACAAGTAAATGTTTCAAATGTGGAAAGGAAGGCCATTAGGCATTTGAATACTACAATGATGGGAAAAATATGTCGAGTGAGGTGAACAAAGAAAAGGCTACACAGAATGAAGCTCCTACACTTCAATGTTACAATTGCAAGGAGATGGGTCATTATGTCAATAAATGCACTAATCCAAGGGTTGTTGATGATGATCGATGTCAAAAAACTCTTAAGTCCAAAGAAAAAGGAAAGTCACATGCAACTTTTATTGGCGATGTGGAGTACGATAACGAAGTTGTGAAAGGTACACTTACCATGCACTCTAAAGTAGCAAATATTTTATTTGATTCTGGATCCACCCACTCTTTTATTTCTGAAGAATTTTCTAAGTGTATCTCTATATTACCTCAAAAATTAGATGTTGAGTTAGTTGTGACAACCCCTAATGGCCCAACGGTCACATCAAAAGTTTACAATTATTCTTTGATTGAAGTTTGTGGGAAAGTGCTTCCTGCAAATCTTGTGATCTTTCCTATAGTGGAATTTGATGTGATTCATAGCATGGATTGACTTTCATTATATGGAGCTTATATCACTTTCCAAATAAGGGAAGTCACATTTCATATTTCAGATCAATCTATGATCGTCTATTGATGCAAGGAGGAACATAACCTTCCAGTGGAAATTTCTTCCATCTTATGGGTCTTGATTCCAATAAATGAACGTTATTTATCTCAAATGGTCGGAGAGAAACTCACGATTAAGAATATTCCCAGTGTACGAAAGTTTGATAATGTCTTTCCGGAGGAATTTCTAGGTCTTCCACCAAATCGTAAAGTTGAGTTTTCAATACACTACTGGAAAATAGTTCTATACCCATGGTTTTACAAAAAAACCGTGGGTATAGGGATTGTATGTGAACCTATACCCACAGTTTTCCAAAACCGTGGGTATAGGTCACCTATACCCACGTTTGTGCCAAAAACCGTGGGTATAGTTTTCTTTTAAGACATATACCCATGGTTTTCTCCAAAACCGAGGGTATAAGGTATTTTTCGAAGACCTATACTGGCTGTTTTTCAAAACCGTGGGTATTGGGGGTTTTTTGCCCTATACCCACGGTTCTTCAAAACTGTGGGTATAGCTTTCCCGCGTTATGGCAGGGAAAGAAAAAGAGGCGGGAAACAAAAAAAATTTGCGGGGAAGACTTTTATTCACGATTTATATTAATATATTTACAATAATACAGATATATAATTTAAAAAATCTTTAGTTTGGTTGGTAAAGTCTTCTGGGCGGGTTCTGTAGGTCGCGGTTTTGAATCTCTCTAGCATTGTTTTTTGAATTTAAATACTGCATTAGATTATATTAATATATCTACGCAGATATATGCATATATACTAGTTAAATATCGCAGATTGGTTGGTCCGTTTGTGCGGTGCACCTGGGAAGTGCCTTATGAGACGCGAGTTCTATTCCTTTAGGCCACATTTTTGAAATTTAAATACCGCACTGGGTTATATTAATATATATATGCTGATATATGATTATATAAAAAATAAGAATCACATCTTGGTTGGTTGGTCGGTGGGGCGTGCCTGTGAGGCGTAGTGTGAGGTGAGGGTTCAATTCCCCCCAGCGCTAGAATTTTTGGATTTAAATTCCCCATGGTTTAAAAACCGTGGGGTCAGTTGTGTGCCATGTTGTGCCACATCTGACTCCCCTATACCCACAGTTCTCTAAAAAACCATTGGAATAAGTTAATACCCCAATACCGATGCCTATCCAGCCCACGGTTCACAAAACTGTGTGTATAGGCTATACCCACGGTTTTGGGGGCTATACCCATAGTTTTGAACCATGGGTATAGGTCGTTTTTCGAGTAGTGATAGAACTCATACCAAGTGCTATGCCTATTTCAAAGACACCTTATAGAATGGCCCAAATTGATTTGCAGGAATTGAAGAAGAAACTCCAAGAGAATCTTGATAAGGGATTTATACGCCCTAGTGCGTCACCTTGGGGAGCACCTTTTCTATTTGTTAAGAAGAAAGATGGATCAATGAGAATCTACATTGATTATTGAGAACTTAACAAGATCACTATCAAGAAAACATATCCTCTCCCATGCATCGATGACTTATTTGATCAACTATGCGGAGCTCAATACTTTTGCAAGATTGATCTTCGTTCAAGGTATCATCAATTAAGGGTCAAAAGGGAGGATATACCAAAAACGGTGTTCCGTACAGGGTAGGGACACTATGAATTTATAGTGATCCCATTTGGTCTTACCAATTCCCCTGCTATCTTCATGGATCTGATGAATAGAGTCTTTAGAGACTATCTTGATTAGTTTGTGGTAGTCTTTATAGACTATATTCTTGTTTATTCAAAGTGTAAGGAAGAACATGAAGATCACTTGAGAATTGTATTGAAGACCCTGAGAATGGAGAATATTTATGAAAAATTTACCAAGTGTGAATTTTGGTATCAAAAAGTTTCATTTTTGGGTTACATAATCTCAAAATAGGGGATATCTGTAGATCCAGCAAAAATAGAGGTTATCGAAAGATGGTCGAGACCAACAACAGTAACTGAGATCCAATGTTTTCTTGGTCTGGCTAGATATTATCGACGTTTTGTGAAAGATTTTTCAATGTTATCTAATCCACACACAAGGTTGACTCGAAAAGGAGTTAAGTTATTTTGGATGGAGGAGTGTGAAGAGAATTTCAAGGAGTTGGAAAGAAGGTTATCTAGTGCACCTATGCTCACACTGCCTTGTAGAGGAGAAAAGTTTGTGATCTATAGTGATGCATCCAAGAAGGTATTGAGGTGTGTTCTTATGCAAAATGATATGGTGATAGCTTATGCCTCACGATAGTTGAAAATTCATGATCAAAATTATCCAACTCATGATTTGGAGTTAGCCGCGGTAATATTTGCATTAAAGATTTGGAGGCATTATATTTATGGTGAAAGGTGTGATATTTATACTGATCATATAAGTTTAAAGTATATTTTCACACAAAATGAGATGAATATGTCCAAAAGAACCTGGTTGGAGCTGATTAAGGATTAAGACTTCTCAATTCATTATCACCCTGGGAAAGCAAACAAGGTGTCATGGGCATTAAGTCGACAAGACCATGCTAGCTTATCCATGATGTGGATCACAAAAGATCCAATATTTATGGATTTACAAAGGATGTTTCTTGGAATTATAATGGAAGGGGGAAAATCTTATCTTTCTCAAATGAATGTTCAACCATCTATACATGTGAAGATTAAAGAGGCATAAAAAGAAGATGTAGAGTTACAAAAGAAGGTGAGAAATGTTCCTAAATTCAACCTTGATTGTGATGGGATAATAAGGTTCAAGAATCAGGTTTGTGTTCCTCCCATCCTAGAATTAAAGAAGGAGCTGCTGGATGAGGCTCGTAGTTCTTCATTCTCTATTCATCCTAGAAGCACGAAGATGTATAGGGACCTAAAAGGGTACTTCTAGTGGGATGGCATGAAAAGAGATGTTGCTAAATATGTCTCTCGATGCTTGGTTTGTCAACAAGTTAAAGCTGAGAGACAGTAGTCTAACGGGATGTTACAACCATTACCCATACCCTAATGGAAATGGGAAAACATCACTATGGACTTTGTCACTAGACTTCCTAAAACATTCAAAGGCAATAATGCTATCTGGGATATAGTTGATCGTCTTACGAAGTCGGCACACTACATTGCAATTAGAGAAGATTTCTCTCTGGATCAGCTTGCCAGGATATATGTGAAGAAAGTGGTAAGATTGCATAGAGTACCAATTTCCATTATATCTGATCGGGATCTGAGGTTTACATCGACATTTTGGCGAAGTCTTCAGCATACTCTAGATACAGAGTTGAGTTTCACCACTACTTATCATACTTAGACAGACGGTCAGTCTGAGAGAACAATTAAAACTCTAGAAGAAATGTTAATATCTTGCTCTATGGATTTCAAAGGTGGTTGGTATCAACAGCTACCTTTGGTGAATTTTTTTATAATAATAGCTTTCACTCCAGTATTCAGATGACTCCTTATGAATCTCTCTATGGAATGAAATGATGTACTCCAACTTGCTGGGATGAAGTTGGGGAAAGAAATCTATTAGGACCTGATCTTGTTGATGAGATGGTAGAAAAGTTCCAATCTATTCAACAACACATAAGAGCAGCTCAGTGTCAAAAAAAAAGTTATGACAACAACCGAAGAAAACACCTAGAGTTTGAAGTGGGTGATAAAGTGTTCTTACGAATATCTCCCTGGAAAAGAGTAATGAGATTTGGGATGAAGGGAAAGTTGACCCCTAGGTATATCGGTCCTTTCGAAATACTAGATCATGTTGGGAAGGTAGCTTACCGATTGGCACTTCCACCGAATCTCTCTCAAGTTCACAATGTGTTCCATGTATCTCTCCTGAGAAAGTACATACCTGATCATTCACATGTACTCAGCTTAGAAGCTGTACCGCTAGAGCAAGATCTTTCTTATGTAGAACAGCCAATAGAGATTCTGGATCGTAGCAAAAAAGTTCTACAGAACAAGACCACTCACCTGGTCAAAGTTTTATGGAGGAACTACCAATTAGAAGAAGCTACATGGGAGCTTGAGGATATGATGAGGGAGAGGTATCCTCATCTGTTTGTTACGAAGTGGCAAAATTTGAGGGTGAAATTAATTTTAAGGGGGGTAGAATGTAACTCCCTGAGATTTTATGAGAAATATTTTTTTATATCTTATGTTATACTCAAAGGAATCTTTCACTGGACACAACACTTTCTTCGCTTGGATTACACGCAATCACGACCTTCCTCGATAGCGTGTGTAGTGCGCAATACCGAGTTTCACCAGACAATGATATATTATTATAATATTATAAACTAGCCATTATAAATAGTATTAACTTAATTTTGAATTTTATGACATTATAATTCATCTTACACATTTTCTAGAATAAGGTATGAAAACCGAATCAGTTTTTCAGATAAAATAAGTAGTTTTAAAAAAATGCAGTTTTACAGGCTATATTCTAATGAATAGTAAAAACAGGCTATATTTTAATTAAAAACAAGTTTTTTCATTATAATAATTTATATTGTTAAATTATAATATTGATTGGTTTTAAAGTATAAATAGAATATATTTTTACCATTTAATATAATTTATGTTATTATCATTTATTTGACATTTAATTCATAGGTGAAATCATTTCAATCTTTGACAATGATTTAACTTTTAAAACCCGTTTACTTAACAACAGGAATAATTTATAATTAATTACTACAACTTCTATGTTTTAAATTTTAAAAAATGGATTCCATATTTGGATTCAATGGGTCCAAATTAAGTTAATAGGTTAATTTTATTTTTTTGACATTATTAATAGTAACTACGGTAATATTTATTTACTACAGTTAAAGGTAAATCGGGTAATTAAGGGTAAACATAAGATTATTAAATTACCCTAACACCTACCAAAATCCTATTGGATGACTAAAAGTCGACACATATCACCTAAGGGTCAGATTATATTCATTTAATGGACTTATTTCCATTAAAATAATTTAATTATTATTAAAACCAACGACAGTGACAACATGTCACTTTCTTAAATATTATAAGTATAATAATTTTAATTTAGTAATAAACTTAATGAATCTTATAAAATTAATAGTCTCCAGAAATATAATAAAATTATCTAGATCATGTGAATTTATTTATAATTTTTGGGGATTAAATAATTATCATTAAAGGTGACACAATAGTGATGTTGAAATTATTTTATTGATTGAATTATCAAATAAATGATTTTAATAGTATTAAAATAAATATTATATGAACTATTTAATGTGATCCACTAATTTTATAGAAAAATATGACATGTTATGAATCTATTAAATCTTTTATTTTGAACATATCTTTTGTGTATATTTTATTTAAATTCAAATAAATGAATAGTGTCAAAATTGACACTATTGTTATTTTATAAAAATTACATACTATATATTTTTTTTAAAATCACAAAAATATTTAAAAATTATAAATTAAAATTTAAATGGTATAAAATTAAATAAAGTATACAATTATGGACAATTAACAACATATAATTAATTATTTATAATGATTTAAAATTTAGAATATTATTACCACAAATAAAATTAAATAGATTATATAAGGATAAATCTTGTTGATAATGTTTAAAATAAATTCTCAACATGTCTAATTTTTATTGGTTTATGAGATAAAACCATATCTCATCTAAGGTTCATATTTTATTCATTTTTTGGAGGTTTTTAAGTGGGGTTGGAATTTATTATAAATTAATATTTCTTATAATTCCAAAGGTGCCCCTCTCCTCCCTTATAAAAGGGCACCTCCTCCCTCTCCTCCTCAAACCACTATGAACCTTCAAGATCAGAAAACCCCTGAATATTTCTCTTCTCCACTTCCATAGTAATATTATAGAGGTTTTGGTCTTCTTCAAAGACCAATTTTAGTGCCCTAAGAGGAGTTTCAAAGAGGCGTGTCGAAGAAGAGGTAATATCCGTTACCGATTATTTCAAATTTATTTCTTCTTCCACTTCCTCTTATTTAGTTGTTTCATTATGAAGTAATAACATCAGTATCACTAATATAAGGATATGTTATTATAAATATGAAACAACGATATTTCACCTTCTATCCATCCTACGGAAAATGAAATCACCGCACGTGCGTACGTTGGAAATACCATCTCCATGCCGTGGTGTAATCCGTTTTCCACCACCACCTTACTTGGATGGGTATAATGGTATAATAAATAATTATACATGATTATTTTAAAGAGATATTGATTCTGAAATAGTATACGTACACTTAAATAAAATTCTACGATAATGGGAACGATATCATCGTTCGTGCGTACGTACGGCCTACCATCTCCACGATGTGATGCGACTCGTTCTACATGATCTTCACTGCATAATGGTTATATAAATGAATTGAATGAATAAATATGATATATATTACAATAATAAAATTCTGTAAATGAGGTATTTATAACCTAAAAATAATAATAATAATTTATTCGACAAAACACGCATAAGAACAAAAAGCAATAAACACCCGAATAACAAGTAACAATGAAATATTACTAACAAGAAGCTAAGAATATTACAATATATGATATCATAACAGTGAGTATGATTTTGGAATAATTAAATGACATTATTGAAATCATTATATAGGAGGTTCAGACACGTACGAAGAAAATCGGATCTAAGGTAAGGGAAAATCTCATAATCTCATTTTTATACGAGATTGTTTATACTTCAAAATTTAGTAGGGAATATTTATCATCCATATCCGTGTTTCCTCAATATGTAATATTATTTATATCCAACTAAAATTGTCTAAATCCAATTTTACCCATTAGTTAGTTTTTAGCAAAAGAAATGAAAGGAATATTTTGTCATTTTTAGTGCGTGGTACTTTTTGATTTTTCCGGCCAAAGTATGAGAAGAATGTGTTTTTTAACTTATATGGCCTGAATGGACTTTTAGAAAATTATTTCCATGAAGCTTATTTTACAATTTTTCAATTTTATTTTTAATAAAATTCTCTTAGTTTAAAATTATATGACATTTTAAGAAAGGAAAAATGTTTTAAAAGTAGAATGGATATTTTCCTCAAGAATGGAGTTCAAACGTTTTATCAAAATTATTTTCCATCTAAGATAATATAGGGTTCTTTTTTATCCCTATTTTTACATTGATTTGATTATGTTATGATGGAATAATTTTTATGATGTCCTTTTATCTTATATGGATCATGGTATGATTTTTAAGAATCCCATTTTTATTACATGTGTTATGGTATGTTGTATGATTTATGATCTTGTGGCACACATAAGAATGGTATCATTATTAGATGGGTGGGAACTATATCTCCCTCCAATGCATTGAGTAAAGATTTATATCTCATGCGATAGACATGGCTGGAACAGAAGGTTAATTCGGTTCAGTGAAATTGGACTGAAATGAGGAGTGAACTCAGTTCAGAAATGGAATTTGTCCGCTAAGATAGTCTAGGCAATGAGTGTTGACTACTAAGAAATTATTCTCTATGATTATTTGTGTATTCCACAAAGTTTCATGTTTTATGTTATGATTATTGGGATTATATTTCACTACTATGATTTTTCCCATGTTATGATATTATGATCTCTTTTGCAAGTTATGATTTTTGAAATGCTATGTTCTTATGAATATAATATTTCCTTTGTTTACCCTTACTGAGCATTTGAGCTCACCCTTTTGTATGTTTTCTTTTCCCCAGATCAGGAAGAAGGGTATTAAGTAGGATATGCCAAAAAGGGACTCTAGATATGATGAAATAAATGAGAGACAATGTAGATGATTTATGAACCAGTTGTTTATGTTTCCCAGTTTCTAAAGTCACTATACCTATAAAGTTCTTTCATTGTTTTGTTATATGTTGCAATAAGTGTGCTTCAATTTTGAAGTAATAACAATGTATGTAAAGTATGGGTCGTTATATTAATTTTTAATTAAGTTATGAAACTTATGTGTTTTTAATTTGGGTAAATGTATTCCATATTTGGAATCATGATGTCCTCATTGCATACATAGTTACCTTTTATTTTTAGATATTTTGAATAGTAACTTCTATAAATATTTTTTTACCACGGTTAAAGGGTAAATGTGGTAAATAAGGGTAAAAAATAATATTATAATAATATTAAAGCACCCTAACACATTTCATAATCTTATTTTATGAAATATTCCCTACCCTGTCCATATTTGGGTTTATTTTAGGAACTCATGGAGCCACATGTGTGTGAAAATGACATTTAATTACTTTTAATTCAAAGTTAAGGAAAAAATAACTTAAACATGTATCTTTTAACAAAACAATTTTTATATGGTGTTATATAATGGGTATCTTACACAATAAATATTAATTTGAAATATAATAAAATTTCATACATAATTGTATTTTTTTTATAAATTTTAAACATAAAATAAATTAATATATTTATGACAGAAAGATTTTTTAGTGCTTACCTTATTAATGAATGATTTAAATAAATTGGATTATAAATATTAAGATAAATTTATTTTTTATCTTTTTATTGCATTAACTAATTTTATGGATGATAATGAATTATTATCTTTGAATTAATGATTTTATTTTAAAATAATCATGTTGTTATGGATTTCTAAAATTTCCTGATATTAATAGTATAAAAATTGACATTAATGAGTTTTTAAAAGAAATACTATTTTATTAAATTATATAATAGGCCTAAAAATCTAATATTCTTCCAAATGACTTATATAATGTCGAAAATTTCATTAATAAACCACTTTAGGTTCTATTGTAATTTTATAGTAAATATATTAACCATATAGTGTGAGTATATAAGAAGACATGGTAAGTGTTAAATCTGTTAACTAAGGGTTAAAGCATTAATGATAAGGTTGCATGTGTGACCTAGATTTTTCTAAAACCTATTGGTTGAGGGTTTTTCGACCCAAAATAATCTTATATCTGGAATAAATTACTTTGGGACCTTTTTAAACTAAAAATAATTTTATAATAAAATAATACTTTAAAACATTCCTATAGTGCCCCTCTCCCCTATTATAAAAGGGAATCTCCCTACCCATTTAATCACACCTTTAAATCCCCTTGGCTCATAAAAACTCTACCCAAATAAGCTCCCAATATCTCTATCTTTGTCATATAATCCTTAACTTGGGAATAATCCAATTCAAGAAAAAGTTTTGGGTAAAATCAAAGGGATTCAAACGTTTTAAGAGGCAGTGTCTTCTCTGAAGTTCATTTCCTTTATTTTAATTCGTCACTCCCTATTCTATTATTTTTCATTGATTACATAACAACACCAAAATCCCCAAAATACTAGAAATTTTTTCTGAGAAGGATTCAAACTACACATACGCACACCTCAATATAATTGATACAAACATACTGTTTCTGTGTACGGCGAACTACTACATCACGAAACGATGATTGTTCGATTTTTCCCTACCACCAATCATGATGAATATTATTATAGATCTATATTTATATATGATATAAATTATATTTATATTGTATCTATGATTTTGTATTTTTCATTTATATCATACCTTTATGGTTCTATAATGAGTAAATACGATAACACTACTTGATGAAGTGTGGACTACCACCCCCTCAAAGTGATATGAATCATTAATTCCATACATGGAACATATAAAGGATATTGTTAATGTAATTTGGTAACATATATAAAATATTATATTATAAATTAGTTATAATATACCTATGTATCATTTAATTTTCATTCCTTTAAATATTAAAAAAAATTAAAATATCGTTCATTCATACGTACGACTTATCATCTCCATGAATGGTGCATTTCATTAATTTTATCCAAATTTTATGTACTATTATAAATAAATATATACTGGATATATATGATATATATTTTATCTAGTTCATGAATATCATTCTGGAGACAATGGGTTTTTGACCACATAGACAATTAGTAATTATAACAGGTTCATTTTTTACTCAAGTACCGAATATCGACGAAATGACCGATATAAACAAATTGATAAGGGACTTTGTCTCAATATCCTTTCATTGAGGGATTTTTTGATTTATAAACAAATTGATTTTATATGGTGTATAAACTCCTTTGAATTTTAATTTAATTAAAAGGGAATATTTTTTTCTTCATAGCGTTTTACTAAATGACAAAGGGAATGCTTATTTTTAATGTACACAGTGACAATAACCGTTCCGCCACCATGAGCATTATTTGATATTTGGATTCCTTAACAAGCCGTAATGTTTTTAAAAGGAAAATAAATACCATATACCATTTTTACATATTTATATATTGAAAATTGTTTTGATAATGGATTGATTATGTCAATATCCTAAACTGATATATTTTGATTACAATATGGAAATGTTATATTTTCTTTAAGCTTATCCATGTGTTATGATTATCTTATAGTTATTGGGAATTGTATATGTATATGGGTGGTTCCTTAATAAACCTAGGGTGGGTGACCCCAAGATAGCTTTCCAATGAACTTGTCAAAGTAATATAGGTAAACATTAATTTTTCTCGTAATAGATTTAGGGAATATACTGTGATGGTTATTCAAACATAACTCCCTATGTAGCTGTGAAACCTACAATGTAATTATGTTATAGATGACATTATATACCTTAATGATTTATGATTTCTATGTGTTATTCATAAATCTTATGTCTTTGTGAGGTATGTTAAATATCTTATGTTTTATGATTGAAAACAATGATTTCGTTGATTTTTATGTATTGACGGAGTGATGTTTTATTTATTTATTTTTTAACCCTTACTGAGCTATTTATGCTTATCCCAACTTTTTGAAATGTTTTTCATAGGGTATAAGAAAGGTTAAGAAAATAGAAAAATTCAATAATATTTTATCAAGAAAAGAATTCCTATTTATTTAAATGGTTTATTTTTGTGAAAAATATTTGGTTAGAGTAGAAGTGTCTACTTTATAAAATTTGAGATGCAATGTAATAGTTATGGCCTAATTCTCTATAACACTAAACCTAGAAAGTAATTGAATGTAGAATACTTGACTTAAATAAAGATTATGTAATGTTTATGTCGGGTCCTTATAGTTGGTATTAGAGGGAAGTTTATATAACACTAGGAGTTATGATTTTGTTAAATTAATATCCATAAATTATTTTTCTTTTATGGTAAGATTGAAATGCTATAGAATTTTAATATTACCGTGTTACTTCACTTAAGATATTTTTGTTTTCATAATGGTTTTTCGTAGAGGAAATTGGGAAACTATAATGGCATGAAATAAAAAGGAAAACAACCTTCCAAATCAGTATCTTGATATTGTCAGAATCAGAACTGAAGTGTTTGTTGCAGTGATCACACAGTTGACTCGGGCTATAAATAGTGGTTGTATGAATGCATAAGATCAGCCAAATCAACCACAAAGGAACATATCCGTAGTGGAGTATTTCATGAGGTAGCATCCCTTGTCATTCCTAGGATCATCTAAACTCGTTCTTGATGAAGGGTGGATTAAATCACTAGAAATTATTTTTTATGTATTGGGGTGTTCAGAACATCAAAAGGTTAGTATTTCTCTTTACAATTTTGAAGGTGAAGACAATCAGTAATGGTCAATGGTTAAAAATATCAGGGATAGTGATGATATTAATACTCTTGATTGGGATGAATTCAAAGGTATGTTTCTTGAGAAATATTTTCCTAAGGCAGTAGAACTTAGGATGAAAAAATCAATTCTTGGAATTGAGGCAGGAGGATGACTTAGTGGATGCTTATAAAGAAAAATTCCCACGACTGGAAAGGTATGCTCTAAATTTCATATGAAATCTTGATAGTAAAATCAATCATTATTACTTAGGATTAAAGCTAATGTATCTAAGGGCTTTATCATCTCATGAGTTCAAAATTTATGAAAAACTTTATCGATATGTGAAGAGGGTGGAAATGGAGTTTCATGATGATCAGGTGTTCTTTAAGAAACAACATAATAAGATATCAAGGTGGAAGCAAAAATAGATGAACTCTTCAAAGATGTCTTATGGTAAGAAATTTAAGTTTACAGTTTCGGAAAATTGTGGTAAAAATCACAATGGGGAATGCCTTTTGACTTCAGGAAAGTTCTTCTAATGAGGTAAAATTAGATATAAGGCTCATAATGGCACAAAAAAAGATCAATGTAATGGTAAGACAAAATCTGATTTGCAGTCACTAAAATGTTTCAATTTCAATGAAATGGGTCATTTAAGTGAATGAATGTACAAAGAAGAACTCAAATGAAGTAAATTAGCTAGACTAAAAGCAGAAAGAGGTGGTGAAATACTTTGCAACTACTTCAGAAGAGGTTGGTCCATCAACTAATGTAGTATCAGGTAAACTATTTGTTTATTCAGATTATGCCAATGTGTTTTTTGATTTATCGTCTACAAATATATTCATTTCTATGAAATGTTATAGTAAATTAGGAATTAAATCTCAAGATATGAATCCTGAACTTGTGGTAAAAACACCTAGAAGAAATGTTGAGAAAAAAAGAAAATCTAAGAACCATACTATACTGGTGTGCAGAAATAATCAACCTGCAAACCTTATTGTTTTGCCTTTAGTAGAATTTTATGTTATTTTGGGTATGGATTGGCATTCCATTTATCATGCTATGATTGTCTACAGAAGAAAAATGGGATTCTTTTAAGAAATAATTTCAGTTTTTGTAAAATAATAAACCCCTATATTTGATAACATATTAGAAAGATAAGAAACTAGTAAAATATTGAAATAAATGTTTCCTTGAACATATTGTTGAAAACAAAAGAACTTTGTAGATTAATGAAGTACAAGTGGTTAATGAGTATCTTGATGTTTTTTCTAATGAGTTTCTTAGTATAATACTAGATCGGGAAGTTGAATTTACAGTTAGCTTAGTTCATGATGCTATGAAAGTTTCAAAACCCCCTTATCGAATGGCTCAAATTGAACTTTTAGAGTAAAAGAATAAATTTCAAGAGTAATTAGATAAAGGTTTCATTAAACCTAGAACATAACCATGGGGTGATCCTATGTTAATTGTTAAAAATAAAGATGGTTCAATGAAACTTATTTTTGATTATAGAGACTTGAATAACATAATTGTTAGGAACAAGTATTATTTGCCTCATATTGATGATTTCTTTGATCAGCTCTAGGGAGCTCAAAATTTTCAAATATTGACTTGTGGTCTGGGTACCATGAGTTGAAAGTTAAGGAAGTAGGAATTATGAAGATCATGTTTTATACTAGATATCACCACTATAAATTTGTAGTTATTCATTTTGGGTTAACAAATGAACCTGTTTTATTCATGGATCTTATGAATAGAATATTTCATGATTTCTTTGATAAGTTTGTGGTTGTGTTTATTAATGACATTTTGGTATATTCCATAAGTAAAGAGAAACATGAAAGTTATTTAATGGACGTCTTGAAAACTATAAAAGAAAAGAAACTGTATGGGAAATTCAGTATTTGTGAGTTTTTGTTACATCAAATTTCTTTCGTTGTTTATATTGTTTCTAAAGATGGAATAATTATTTCCCCTTTTAAAACAATAGTTATTGATGAGTGGGCAAGACCTACCAATATCATAGAGATCCATAGTTTTCTTAGTTTGGCAGGCCAATACCAAAATCTTGTAGAAGATTTGCACGTTTATCTAGACTACAGACTATGTTAACTTGAAAAGGTGTTAAATTTATCTAGACAAAAGAATGTGATGATTTTTTTTATAATTGAAAAGAAGATTGGAGAATGCTCCAGTATTGGCATTACCTTCTAGAAATAGTGAGTTTTTTATCCACAATGATGCTTCATTAAAAGGAAATGGTATTTTTTTCATAATGATGAATGATTAGGTAATTGATTATGCTTCACTTCAATTGAAAACTCATGAGTTAAATTACCCAAGACAAGATTTGGAATTATCTTTTGTAGTTTTTGATTTAATAATTTAGAGGCATCATCTATATAGAGTAAAATGTGAAATATATACTGACCAAAAAATTTTGAAGATTATATTCACTCAGAAATAACTGAACATGATACAGAGGGGATGTCCATAATTAATGAAGGATTATGATTGCACAATTCATTAACATTCAAGAAAAACAAATAAAATAGCTGATGTATTGAGTTGAAAAAGTAATGCAACAATAACCGGGTTGTAGAAAAAGGTAGAATTGGTGTAAAAGGTAGAATTGGTGTAAAAGGGTAAGTTACCTGAATTTAACATTTATAGGGACTCTATTTTTAGGTTTCTAATGTGATTATGTGTGCCTTGTAATAAAAATTTTAAGAAATAGTTATTATGTGAAGCTCATAGTTCTCAATTTTTAGTTCATCATGGAAGTACTAAGATGTAGATAGATATTTGGGAGTATTACTGGTGAGATGGAATGAAAAGAGATATTGCTGACTTTACCCTGATATGTTTTATTTGTTAAAAGGTTAAAGTAGAGTGGAAGATACCAAAAGGGATGCTTTACCCTTTTTTATTTCTTGAGTGGAAATGGGAAAATGTTTCTATGGATTTCATTGTGGGATTACTGAGAACTTATTAAGGTAACAATACAATCTGCGTTTTTGTTGATCGATTGACTAAATCTGCTCATTTTCTTCCTATTTAGTATACTCTATCTATAGATCAACATTTTCTATTGTATATTAAAGATATAATCAGGTTATATGGAGATACAATCTCCATTATATCTGATCATGATCCCTGGTTCACTTCTAATGTTTGGAAGGGCCTTCAGAAGTCATTGGGTACTGAATTAAACATTATTACATCATTTCATTCACAATCAGATGGACAGTCAGAACGAACAATTCAGGACTTGGAACATATGATATTTTCATGTTCAATGGATTAACATGAAATTTGGGACTAACACCATTCATTGGTCAAGTTTTCTTATAATAACAATTTTCAATCTTGTATATTGATGGCCACATTTGTGGCATTATATTGAAATCGGTGTCGAACTCCAGTTTTATGGGATGAAGTAGGTGAAAGAATATTGATGAGACCATAATTGGTAGAAGAGATGGCTGAAAATTTTCAGTTGATTTGGAAGAACATGAGAATATCTCAGAGCATGCAGAAACGTTATGCGGATAAACAGAGGAAGGAGCATTATTTCAAGATAGGTGATCTTGTCCTTCTCAAAGTTTCTCCATTGAAAAATATGATGTGTTTTGGTAATAAGGGAAAACTGAGTCTAGGGATCATTGGACTGTATGAAATCCTAGAGAATGTTGGATCAGTTGCCTATAGAGTGGATTTACCTCCATATTTATCCTTGGTACACAATGTTTCTCATGTTTCAATGTTGATAAATTATATGCGAGATCCATCTCATGTTTTGCATCCAAAGGTAGTTCAGTTGGAAGAGAATATTTCTTATGAGGATCAAACAGTCTAGATTTTTGACCACAGAGTAAAAGTGTTCTAGAATAAGGTAATTAAATAGGTAAATGTTTTGTGAAAAAACTATATGGTTGAAGTGGCCACATGGGAATATGAAAATGCTATGTGGGATAAATACCACTACTTGTTTGATAAGTGAATAGAATTACAGGGACACAATTCCCAAAAGGGGGGAAGGATGTAACATCCCAGGTAAATAAAGAATATGACACTTTCATATTTATTAATATTTTTTAATTAAATATTAATTTTACTTTAAGGGGGATTCTATGTACGATAGCATACTTAACATGCAACAATGGATTTCTTCGAAATATTACGTTGCACACAATGTTGAGTTATAACAAAAAATAATATAATAATATAATAATTTTAAATAGTCGTTAAAGCATAGCTAGTTTATTGTCGAGAATGAACATAAGGTACTAAAATATTATTATACATGTTTTTAAAATGTCTTTAAATTTATCCAATAAATTTTTGAGGCTTGAAATAATATTTGTAACGAACCGAAATTTTTAAATAAATTTTGTTTCCTAATTTTATGTGTTATTGTTATACTCAACAAAAATGTTTCATTTGGTAACATGAGTATAATTAAAATTAGACTGTTGGGTTTTGATTGTTATTTGACCATTGGTCAATATGACCGCTGGAAACTAAACGTTTTGACTATTGTCTCTAAATACAAGCAATCTTGGTTAATTAATATAGAAAGAAGATTCGATGGCCTCACCCAGTAGTCTTGGATCGATTGAAGCCCATCTAACAGAACTTGGGAAGGAGGTAGAACCACTGGGCTTTGCTCTGGACCAAACCCAAGCTGAACTTCCTCGTATAAAGCTAGAACGGGATCGTCTTCGCGAGAAGTTCAAACTGATAGAAATTACTACTCGTGCGATGTTGGCCGAGCCTCCCTCGGATTCTCTCACCTTAGCACACCTTACACTTAGGTCCTATGCTGGTGTGATAAGGGGCTATGTAAGGAGACCGTAACTGTCTTGTGTAATCCTTTGTTATAAATAAAATTTCGATTTCTTTTATGAATTTTCAAATGACCGGATAAATATAGTATGCAAATTTTTGATGAATTTTAGAAAAAGGATATTTTAAATATGTTTATGTAATAATTAAAAATGTGTAATGATTTTCAAAAAATGGTCTTCTGCAATTATGTTCAGTACGAAATTTAGAGTCTAATAAGATCAACCTGATTTTTGATGAATAGTAAATTATGAATAGTGATTTTATGATTAGGATTAATAATGTGTCCAAATGGATTAGTAATCTCACTTAAAGAAAGTATTAAAATAAGCTAGACACTTTGATTAAGTAATGTGATTCAATAAAATGGTTAAATAACAGTTTCATAAATTATTATTCAAGTATTAGTTTTTTCGGATGAATAGTGTTTTTTAATTAAAAATTTAATTAAAAATAATTAGAAAATTATTTTTATAAGAATGAATTTATTTTTGAACTCAGAGCATCGATATTATGTTATGGTAATTTTTGGGGATTTTTCTGAAAAAAATGAATTTTCGGTGAATAGTGTATTTATTTAAAAATAAAATTAAAAATATTTAGAAAATTATTTTTATAAAATGGAGTTCATTTTTGAAATCATAGCATTGATATTTGGTTAATGTGAAATTTTGGGATTTTTCTGAGAAAGTTGAATTTTCAGTGAATAGTAAAAATACAGTTTTAGGGTTTCGGTATGTTTAATGGCATCATAACGGTGTCATGATGATTTCATCAGATATTTTAAGGGTTGGCCGGATAAGGGTGATGAATTATTGTTTTTGGGGCCCCATGTGGCCTAACTCCATGGTAAATGCCAAGGGAGAGCACATGGGTTTGAGAAAAGCACATGTGAGGTGTCCCTTGGCCATTATTGCCTTGTCCCCTCACTTTCCCTATAAATACCAAGCCCTCCTCTCATCCATTCGACTCCCCCACTCTTCCCCAACAAAGTTCGGGTCTTATTACCTTCCAAGGAGTCCTCCCAAGGTGCCCCCAAGCCCTCAAGGTCCCAACCTTTGAGGTTTAAGAGTTACATTTTAAGGTAAGGGATCCGACCTCTCTCTTTCATTTCAAGTTATCTCTTTTATGTCATTACTTTTATGCTCCATGTTCTTATTTTGGAGGATGTTCTTTTATACTCTTCTTACTGTCCTTTTCATGTTCATATAATGAGATATCCCCTCTTGCTCTCATTATTTCGTTTTATGAAGTTTTAAGTGGCGCCGTTAGGCTGCCGAATTTTTAAGTGGTTCTTCACCCTTCTCGTTTTGAAGTTCTACTTTCATGTCAATTCTTTCAAGTTCCTTTTTGTTATGTTGGGGTATGATCTCTATATCTATCATACTATACTCTTATGTTCATATGATGAGATACCCCATTTGATCTCTTCAAATCAGTATTTTGAAGTTTTAAGTGGCGCCGTTAGGCTGCCGAATTTTTAAGTAGTTCTTCACCCTTCTCGTTTTGAAGTTCTACTTTCATGTCAATTCTTTCAAGTTCCTTTTTGTTATGTTGGGGTATTATCTCTATATCTATCATACTGGACTCTTATGTTCATATGATGAGAGACCCCATTTTATCTCTTCAATTCAGTATTTTGAAGTTTTAAGTGGCACCGTTAGGCTGCCGAATTTTTAAGTGGTTCTTCACCCTTCTCGTTTTGAAGTTCTACTTTCATGTCAATTATTTCAAGTTCCTTTTTGTTATGTTGGGGAATTATATCTATATCCATCATAATGAACTCTTATGTTCACATGATGAGAGACCCTATTTTATCTTTTCAAATCATTTTTGTTGAAGTTTAAGTAATGCCGTTAGGCTGCCGAACTTGCATAAGAGAAATCTAAATTTGTCTTCCTTCCATGTTTTTCATTTCAAATGGTATGTCCTTAAAATTTCACTACCATGACCATGTATCCTTCTTATTCTGTACATCTACTATTTTATGGGTCATTTATGAATGTTTGACCCATTTCACCTCTCTTTTTAATGTCTTCTAAAACCTCGTAACATAGCCGTTATGCTGCAGAATTTCCGTCTCAAATTGTCTCTCTATTTTTCTAAAGTTATTTTATATTATTAAGTGAATACTCAAATATCTTTCTTCTAAAGGGGTATTCACATATATACCAAAATTTTCTATTTTAAATTCTAGGATTTACATACATGAGACCCACCTTCCTTTTCTGTGGGTTTTAATGTGATGTAAAGATCATGTCTTTAAAGCAGTTTTAAAACGTTGGGATTATGAAATGAAACCCATTTATTTTATGCTATATGGGTTATTTATGAAATGTTTGATGATGATATATGTGGCTCACATGATAATAAAGGAAAATTTAAGGGTGTGCCCTGATAGCGCTCTAATTCATTGGGTAATGATGTAACCACTATAGATTACAATTTTCACGATACCTTGGTGAATAACCTTGGTAATTTTCAAATGACACATTGGGGATGGACCTTGGTGATATGTTCATGATTGTCTATGTTAAATGATGTAGCCACATCTTCAATTTATGAAAAAGTTTTATTTTTATTATGATATGCCTCATGATTTCATTTTCATGCCTTAAAGTTCTTTTCATGACTTTATTGATGTATCTCAAGTTCATATGTAATATGTTTCACTTGTTTCCCTTACTGGGCCTTCTGCTTACCCTTCCTTTTGATGTATGTCCCCAGGTTATGAGATGCAGTAATGAGCCTAGGGTGAACATGAGGAGAAGCCTTTCAAGTGTTTAAGAAGAATGTTTTTTTTGTTTCATGTTTTATGTTCCTTGTTTCCAAGACACTAAACCTTAAAGGTCCTCAGTTCCGTGTAATGGAATGGAAGTTATGTTATAAAAAGACGGGATGCTATAGTTGGTATCAAAGGATGGTTTAGTTATTTGTGGAAATTAGGATATGAAAACTCTAGGAAGAAACCTATAGAAAAGTTTAATATAGGAAATCTTCCTGGTATTTTGGTGAGTATTGAGTAAGGGGTTGCCAAGAAAATACATCCCTGTTTGGATACGAGCAGGTAGAGGTGGCTCTGGCACAGATGTACATAGGGGTAAAACCCGAAAACACCACTTTGATCTAGACTCGAACGGGAACTGGTACACGACAATGGGCCTTGCTGCACTCTTGGTTACGACACTCCCGGGGGATATGCTTTGGTAAATTCATAAGCTTGGTATGAACCATTGTTAAAGGAACAAGGATAAAATAAAATAAAGATTCACATAAGAATATATGATCATGGATAACCTAGATGGGAACCTAGGGGATCACAAGTTAGGGTATACTTTTCTTCTACAAGTTATCCTTATATGCTTTATGTTCCTTTTCATGATTATCGGTTAAGTATTTAAGCCTCTAATTATACTTTCCCTTCTTAGTTAATGGTGGGAAATGGAATAACGGGTCCCAACAACCAATGTGATAGGAAATGCGATAATTTCTGTATTAATATGACAGAGATGATTAGGGGATTAAAAGATGATTATTATTTTGGAAGAAGTCCACTATTTTGGGGACCCTATATGATCGAGGTAAATAGATTACTATATTATTTTCATTGAGGAGTAAGTTTGACTTATATTTTGAAGAATTGATGAATTTAAGGTGGACTTATAGTAATTTAGGTTACTTATGGGAATGATTAACCTATCTTGGGTAAAATATGTTTAGGTTAGCTACTTTTGTTATAAAATGTTAGGAGTGGTTGATATTGTCTGGAGATGAACAATGAAGTTGTTTTGGAAGACTATGTTATCAAATCCTTCTTGTATTTGGGTTTCAATCTTAGTTTGGTTTGTTTTGAGGAATTTTAAGGATCGTTATTTATGGAATGGTCTATGATGAACTTTGGGTAGTACCATGGAACTTTGATGATTTAAAAGTAGTTTCCATTCCTATGGGATTCTTTCTTTTTGAAGAGTTGTTTTACCTTAACCTATCTGTTTTTGGGATAATGTTTAAAGATAGAAGAAATAGATAGTTAATCTTTTGTAGATTATGTGATTCTATAGAAGATGATTCTTGTGCTTTTATGAGACCAAGTGTTTTTGAATTCTCATCATTTGGAGAAAAGATTAGTGTTGGTAGGGACTTGTTAAAGGATGAAACTCTACTTGAAGGTAGGTATATTTTCTTATGTTTTTGTTCTATGTAGTAAATGAAATCCTCAAAATTATGAAAAGAAACGTAAAAAAAATGTTGTTGGTTTACGTTTCCTACTAGGTAATCAAAGACCGTTTACACACATCATATGTTTGGGATTTTCTCATGGTTAACTTTCTCCTAATCATGTTCTCTATCACTCTCCCTCAGAACTTGACCCTTTGTTTTCTCCTCCATGTCCATGTTTTCCTACATGGAACCCTTGTGTGGGTTAACTCGGGTGACCTTTGTACTTCCCTTTCTTTATTTTAAAGTAATATTTTTACTGACTCCTTTTCCGATGTGGGACTTTCAATGAAATTTCAAAACCCAATTTTAAAATTGTGAGGACGCAATTTCTTAAGGGGGGAAGATTGTAACGACCCGAAATTTTTAAATAAATTTTGTTTCCTAATTTTATGTGTTATTGTTATACTCAAAAAAAATGTTTCATTTGGTAACATGAGTATAATTAAAATTAGACTGTTGGGTTTTGATTGTTATTTGACCATTGGTCAATATGACCGCTGGAAACTAAACGTTTTGACTATTGTCTCTAAATACAAGCAATCTTTGTTAATTAATATAGAAAGAAGATTCGATGGCCTCACCCAGTAGTCTTGGATCGATCGAAGCCCATCTAACAGAACTTGGGAAGGAGGTAGAACCACTGGGCTTTGCTCTGGACCAAACCCAAGCTGAACTTCATTGTATAAAGCTAGAACGGGATCGCCTTCGCGAGAAGTTCAAACTGATAGAAATTACTACTCGTGCGATGTTGGCCGAGCCTCCCTCGGATTCTCTCACCTTAGCACACCTTACACTTAGGTCCTATGCTGGTGTGATAAGGGGCTATGTAAGGAGACCGTAACTGTCTTGTGTAATCCTTTGTTATAAATAAAATTTCAATTTCTTTTATGAATTTTCAAATGACCGGATAAATATAGTATGCAAATTTTTGATGAATTTTAGAAAAAGGATATTTTAAATATGTTTATGTAAACCCTAAATAATTAAAAATGTGTAATGATTTTTAAAAAATGGTCTTCTGTAATTATGTTCAGTACGAAATTTAGAGTCTAATAAGATCAACTTGATTTTTGATGAATAGTACATTATGAATAGTGATTTTATGATTAGGATTAATAATGTGTTCAAATGGATTAGCAATCTCACTTAAAGAAAGTATTAAAATAAGCTAGGCACTTTGATTAAGTAATGTGATTCAATAAAATGGTTAAATAACGGTTTCATAAATTATTATTCAAGTATTAGTTTTTTAGGATGAATAGTGTTTTTAATTAAAAATTTAATTAAAAATAATTAGAAAATTATTTTTATAAAAATGACTTTATTTTTGAACTCAGAGCATCGATATTATGTTATGGTAATTTTTGGGGATTTTTTTGAAAAAAATAAATTTTCGGTGAATAGTGTATTTATTTAAAAATAAAATTAAAAATATTTAGAAAATTATTTTTATAAAATGGATTTCATTTTTGAAATCATAGCATTGATATTTGGTTAATGTGAAATTTTGGGATTTTTATGAGAAAGTTGAATTTTCAGTGAATAGTAAAAATACAGTTTTAGGGTTTCGGTATGTTTAATGACATCATAACGGTGTCATGATGATGTCATGAGATCTTTTAAGGGTTGGCCGGCCAAGGGTGATGAATTATTGTTTTTGGGGCCCCATGTGGCCTAACTCCATGGTAAATGCCAAGGGAGAGCACATGGGTTTGAGAAAAGCACATGTGAGGTGTCTGTTGGCCATTATTGCCTTGTCCCCTCACTTTCCCTATAAATACCAAGCCCTCCTCTCATCCATTAGACTCCCCACTCTTCCCCAACGAAGTTCAGGTCTTCTTACCTTCCAAGGAGTCCTCCCAAGGTGCCCCCAATCCCTCAAGGTCCCAACCTTTGAGGTTTAAGAGTTACATTTTAAGGTAAGGGATCCGACCTCTCTCTTTCATTTCAAGTAATCTCTTTTATGTCATTCCTTTTATGCTCCATGTTCTTATTTTGGAGGATGTTCTTTTATACTCCTATTACTGTCCTTTTCATGTTCATATAATGATAGATCCCCTCTTGCTTTCATTATTTCGTTTTATGAAGTTTTAAGTGGCGCCGTTAGGCTGCCGAATTTTTAAGTGGTTCTTCACCCTTCTCGTTTTGAAGTTATACTTTCATGTCAATTCTTTCAAGTTCCTTTTTGTTATGTTGGGGTATGATCTCTATATCTATCATACTGGACTCTTATGTTCATATGATGAGAGACCCCATTTGATCTCTTCAAATCAGTATTTTGAAGTTTTAAGTGGCACCGTTAGGCTGCCGAATTTTTAAGTGGTTCTTCACCCTTCTCGTTTTGAAGTTCTACTTTCATGTCAATTATTTCAAGTTCCTTTTTGTTATGTTGGGGTATGATCTCTATATCTATCATACTGGACTCTTATTTTTATATGATGAGAGACCCCATTTGATCTCTTCAATTCAGTATTTTGAAGTTTTAAGTGGCGCCGTTAGGCTGCCGAATTTTTAAGTGGTTCTTTACCCTTCTCGTTTTGAAGTTCTACTTTCATGTCGATTCTTTCAAGTTCCTTTTTGTTATGTTGGGGAATTATCTCTATATCCATCATACTGAACTCTTATGTTCACATGATTAGATACCCTATTTTATCTTTTCAAATCATTTTTGTTGAAGTTTAAGTAATGCCGTTAGGCTGCCGAACTTGCATAAGAGAAATGTAAATTTGTCTTCCTTCCATGTTTTTCATTTCAAATGGTATGTCCTTAAAATTTCACTACCATGATCATGTATCCTTCTTATTCTGTACATATACTATTTTATGGGTCATTTATGAATGTTTGACCCATTTCACCTCTCTTTTTAATGTTTTCTAAAACCTCGTAACATAGCCGTTATGCTGCAGAATTTCCGTCTCAAAATGTCTCTCTCTTTTTCTAAAGTTCTTTTATATTATTAAGTGAATACTCAAAGCTCTTTCTTCTAAAGGGGTATTCACATATATACCAAAATGTTCTATTTTAAATTCTGGGATTTACATACATGAGACCCACCTTCCTTTTCTGTGGGTTTTAAAGTGATGTAAAGATCATGTCTTTAAAGCAGTTTTAAAACGTTGTGATTATGAAATGAAACCCATTTATTTTATGATATATGGGTTATTTATGAAATGTTTGATGATGATATATGTGGCTCACATGATAATAAAGGCAAATTTAAGGGTGCGCCCTGATAGCGCTCCAATGCATTGGGTAATGATGTAACCACTAGAGATTACAATTTTCACGATACCTTGGTGAATAACCTTGGTAATTTTCAAATGACACATTGGGGATGGACCTTGGTGATATTTTCATTATTGTATATGTTAAATGATGTAGCCACATCTTCAAGTTATGAAAAAGTTTTATTTTTATTATGATATGCCTCATGATTTCATTTTCATGCCTTAAAGTTCTTTTCATGACTTTATTGATGTATCTCAAGTTCATATGTAATATGTTTCACATGTTTCCCTTACTGGGCCTTCTTCTCACCCTTACTTTTGATGTATGTCCCCAAGTTATGAGATGCAGTAATGAGCCTAGGGTGAACATGAGGAGAAGCCTTTCAAGTGTTTAAGAATAATGTTTTTTTTTGTTTCATGTTTTATGTTCCTTGTTTCCAAGACACTAAACCTTAAAGGTCCTCAGTTCCGTGTAATGGAATGGAAGTTATGTTATAAAAAGACGGGATGCTATAATATTGAATCTGATTTTATGTATGAAATACTCTAATATTATTTAAAAGTTCATTTTATTATCTTTTGATGGAGAACCCATTTTAATTCTTGTTTTTTTTCACTTTTATATGTTCTGTTTGACCAAATGAAATTATAATTTAGAATAGGAATATCAAAATCTACATTGGATGAAATTTTGGTATTTTTCTAATAAAGTTCATTTTCTAATGAATATGGAAAAATACTAAATTTTAATTCAAAACTGACTTTTAATATAATTTATTTATATAATTAGATTATACTTTTAATTGGTGTTAATGATTAATTAGATTATATTTTTACCATTTAATACAATTTTTTTATGGGAAGTAATCTCACTTTTAAATTGGACATAAACCCATGTCAATATTTTGGTAGTTTTTACTTCATAGAAACACGATTTTTGGTTTTGAAAAAGGGAATTAATTTTCAATTAATTTATGTAAATTATGTTCTTTGAATTTGGAGAAATTAATTCCATATTTGGAATAAGTAGGTCTAAATTGTTTAAATAGGAACCTTTTATTTTTATACATAATGAATAGTAATTTTAGTAAATATTTTATTTATCATGGTTAAAGGGTAAATCTTGTATATAAGGGTAAAAAATAATATTATAATTACATTAAACTACCTTAACACATGTACTAATCTTATTTGATGAAATATTTCCAACCATGGGTATCCTTGTGTCGATTTTACGACCCCATGGATCCACTTGTGTGTGAAAATGAAATTTAATTATTTTTAATGTAATGTTAAGGAAAATATAACCTAAATATGTATCTTATAATAAAACAGTATTTATCTAGGGTTATATAAGTGATATATTTAACTATAATTAGTAATTATAAATCTAAATATATTTCCTACATCATGGTATTTTATTCATATTTTTAGACATCAAATAAATTAATATATTTCTGACACAAGGATGATGTAGTGATTACCTAATTAATGAATGATTAAAATAAATGAGATTATAAATATTAAAATAAATTTATTTTTTAACTTTTAAATCCATACACGAATTTTATGGATGATTATGACTTTTTATGTTGGAATTAATGATGTTTTTTAAAATAATAATGTTTTTATGAATTATTAAAAAGTTGTGATATGAATTGTATAAAAATTGACATAAATGAGTTTTTAAAACAAATACTATTTTATTAAATTATATAATAGTCCTAAAAATATAATATTTATCCAAATGACTTATATAATGTTGAAAATGTCATTAATGAACCACTTGATATTCTATTGGCATTTTATAGTAACTATATTAACTATATAGTTCGAATATACAAGAAGACATACACTAATATAAAAATTACCTATACCAACGGTTTGAGAAACCATTGGGTGATTTGGCATGGGGAAAGACCTATCCCAATGGTTTGGAGAAAACCATTGGGAAACACCTATCCCAATGGGTTTCAAACCGTTGGGATAGGTATATATGTAAAAATAATTTCCAATGGAGGTTTGGACCCACAACCTCCGCATTATATATCAATGACTTTACCACTATCCTAGAGTTTCCTTTGTGAATATATTTGAATATATATATATGTGTGTGTAATTTATATATAGATTTTTTTGATGATATTCGATAAATTTACTCATAAAAAATAAGCGTAGTTATCCCAATAGTTCTCAAAACCGTTGGGATAGGACTTTCCCAATGGTTTTGAGAACCGTTGGGATAGGTACCCACCCTTTCTCAATAGTTTGGACAAACCATTGAGAAATGTGGCCTCAAAGTGGGCTTTTCCCAACAGTTTTCCCAAACCGTTGGGAAATCCATATGCCTTTCTCAATTGTTTGGCCAAACTGTTGGCAAAAGTAGCCTCAAAGTGGTATTTTCCAAATGGTTTGGCCAAACCATTGTTAAAATTAGACTCCTTCCAAATAGTTTGGCCAAAACGTTGGGAAAAGTGGCCTCAAAGTGGGAGTTTCCCAACAGTTTGGCCAAATAGTTGGCAAAGAGGACCTATACCAACGGTTTTTACAAACCGTTGGTATAGATGTGTTGGTGTGGGTTATATTTCTAGTAGTGATGGTAAGTGTTAAATTAGTTAACTGGGGGATAAATAAAAAAGATAAGGTTAAATTTATGACCTAGAATTTTCAAAAACCTATTGGTTGAGAGGTTGTTGACAGAAAAACATATTATCTTTGAAATAAATGCCTTTTGGACCTTTTTAAACTGAAAATAATTTTCTAATAAAATAATACTTTCTAACATTCCTAAGGTTTCCCTCCACCCTCTTATATATGGGAATCTCCCTTACCCATTTATCCAAACCTATCAATCCCATTGAATCATCCAAAATCTCCCTCTTATAAAAAGGAATCTCCCCTTCCCATTTATGATTTCTTTGAGTTATTCATAAATCATATGAACTGTGAATTATGCTAAAGAGGATATGTTTTATGTTTGTAAAGTATGATTTCATTTATTTTTATGTATTGATGGATTAATATCTTTTTTTCCTTATTTTATAACCCTTACTGAGCTTTTTATGGTCATCCCAAGTTTTTGAAATGTTTTTCTTAGGATATAAGGAAGGTTAAGAGAATAGAATAATTCAAGAAATTTTTTTGTCAAGAAAAGAATTATAATTTTATTTGAGAAGTTTTATTGATGTGAAAAAAATTGGTCAGTGTAGAAGTGTATAATTTTTAAAATTTTAGATGTGATTGAATAGTTATGGTATAATTCTCTAAAACTCTAAACATAAAAAGATCCTTAATGTAGAATTCCCTAATGTACTCAAGATTATGTAATGTTTAAGGTGGGGGCCTTATATCAAGTATTCTAAAAAATTCCTTAGAAATTAGTAGTCTTAAATGACATCAATGTAAACACATACAAAGGATATGAGAAGGTCTATATGCCTGATCGTTTACAAACTTGATGAACTCTTTCACCCCATCATCATACTATTTTGTCATACGATTTATATCCATCCCCATTTGATTCATATCTATCTTAGTTGATTCTATAATATTTATATCTAACAAAATAAATAAATACACAGATGGTATGATATAAGAACCCTAAAATGATTTTTTATATACACACACATATACTCATCATATTTGATATAAATTGTGATTGTTTCAACAACTTGTTAAAACATATAAAGACCAAAATATGAATTTAATGTATTATTATAAGAAGTCAATTCATAAATCATTATTTTTTTGAAAAATATTCAAAGATAGATATTATTCACTCATTATCACTATAAATGTTCACAAGAAACCTTTGAATTTGTACAATTGGATAACTATTATCATATATATAATAGTATTTCACTATCAAAACATATATAAAAACAAATTAATTATTTTTCACAATGATTCCACACTGTATTAAACAATCCAATCACATAAAGTATTGTTATTATATTTAGAAATATATAAAATATATCATATTTTAATTGTTCAATTGGTAATAATCAAAATAAAAATTTTAATAGGCCATGAGATTTTGAAAATAGTGAATAAGGGTTGAAACATGGTGTTCTTTGCTTCTAAAAATCATTTTGTGAGAACCATTTTTTTGGATCATTTTATCTTGTTAGATTGAATTATTATGTAGATAAAAAAATTTAAAAATTAAATCACTAATATAACTAATAAAAGAACATGATTTAATTTTAATTTACACTCTTCACATCGTAATGGCGATTGAGTAATATAGATCACAAAATAGAAAATTAATTAGGATACCTAAATCAAAAGCACACTTATCATTATTAATGTTTTTATTAGTCCACTATCACGTCCTATGGTTACAACACTTAAAAAATCATATACATAATATTTTGATAAGATGATATAAAATATATATGATTTTGAGCCTTATGATGAATATGATCCTTAATTACTCCTACTAAGGGTCGTGTAAATCTTGTTAGGTAAATCTATTACCCAATATGGTCTAAAAAATAGTTAGTTCCTTCATGGATTTCAAAAATAATCATTCATGCAGACAGGAAAGGGAAGATAAACAAGTTCAACTACTATATGATCAAGATGAAAAAGAGAATATACCCATTTTAGTCTCACATGATAATTTTTTTAAAAATGTTTTTCTGCTATATGTAGACAAGAAATATAATATAAACTCAAAAAAAATAATCTAAAACATAAGAAAGATCAACTAAGATACCATACTAACAACTTCAAAATTTCAAACCATTGTTTCTGAGGTTTTATTTTTCCAAAGAAATCATATTCTACTATAGTAGAGATTCAGTTTCTTGAGAGAATGAATGCAGAATGAGGAAGAATTGATTTTCAAGAGTTATATTTTAAAGGGGTGAATGGTTTTATCAGCTTTTTCACCAATCCTTGAGGAGGATGATCGGGTGGATGGTTTTGAAGAAGTGATGGACTCAACCTTCTAGTGACGATGACAACCTCTACGCCAGCCCCTCCCCCATCGGTTGGGGAGGGGGAATCATCGTCTCATGGGAGAGCTCGGTCATTTCATCCCTTCTCAAACCCGGAGTCTCTTACCCCGTTTCCGAAATCCTCTTTTAACCCTAATGTTCCAGATTTGATTGATGGTTTTTTGAACCTTCAACTTTCCTCTTCAGAGTTTTTGGAAGCCTCGACCTTGTTGAATCTCACCCTGGTGGCTTGATTCAAGCATAGGAGGCCTTCAGTCAATGATTTCGACCGATTTGCCTTCAGAGCTTGAGATCTTCATGAAAAAGTGGTGGTTGTATTGCTAGACTGCATGTAAATCATGATTCGGTTTGATTTAGAGGCAGAACTCATATGAGCTTGGTCGAGTGCTCCTCGCAGCATCAATAGATCTCGTTTTCTGGTTTTGCATTGGTCTTTCAATATCCATTTGAATTATGACTCACCTTCCACTGTGGTTTGGGTTAGTTTCCCTTCCCTTCCTTTTCTGTTTCAAAATCCTTCGATTATCCGCATGTTGGGAAATCTTATTTGTAGATATCCTTGCTCTGATAGTCGTACCGAGGCAGTTTTCCATCTGGTGAACCCCCGAGTGTGTGTTGAATTGGATGCGTCTCGTATCCCTTTTGATTTTGTTTGGATACCAATAAACTAGGAATATCGATGCAAATAGAGAGTTGTTTATGAAAATTGGATTGAATTTTGTGGCTCTTGCAAGAGATTGTGCCACTTGGTTGAGGTTTTCCAAAGTGGACGTCCATCACGGTTGATGAAAGCTTGGGGTATTGGGCATGCTGATTCAGTGAGGATGGAGGATGGTGCAAGAAGTGGCACTAAAGTGGGTCTGGATTCAAGAACAGTGGAGCCGGTCAATGAAGGAAGAGATTCCCATTAGTCTGGTGCTGCTGGGGTTGTCAATACATCACGATCTCATAAGGTGTCTTTTGAGGAAGAGCCGGTCCCTGAGGTTTACGGTGTTAAGGCGAACCAGGTTAATCCGATGGTGTCTGAGGTTTTCCAAAGGTTTAGACAGGACCTGTGATTACCTGCTGCTTCCGTGGATGGTATGGGTTCAGAGTAGAGTGGGGAAGGAAGAGAGGCCTGTACTGCAGAGGAAGTCACGAGGGCCAGCAAAAAGGCTTCTAAAAGCCTTGATCCTCTGGCTAAACCTTTTATAGCTTTGAGTAACATGTATGAAGGGATTTCTGAAGGCTTGTTGGCTGCGGGTCTGAAGGAGGATGTTGTTTTAGGAGGTGATGATGGTGAGGAGACCTTGGAAGACCAGCAGGTTGAACATAGGGTGAATGAATCAGCTTCAGTTAGTGAGGTGGCTAGGGAGGACCAACAAGTTGAATGTTTAGGGGCATGGAATAGGTATCATGATTATGGAAAACAATCATAGGGTGGAAAGGCATTGCCCTTTGTTGGAGATTTCATATCAGAGGCTTGGAGATAATGTTGAATTCATTGTGGAAAATTCTACTACAAAGGATAGGCACCTTCCTTTGATGGAGTTCCAAACTCCTGTTCCGGGGCTGGGGAATAACTCTGAGTTTGCTGATGCTGCTTTGGGGGAACGAGACAGAATTGAAAGGGATAATATTGGGGGAGGGAAAGAGAGTGTGAGCGGTCGAGTCGGTCGTTCATTCAGTGATGTTGTTAAAAGTGGGAATCAGATGATGGCTATAGTTGACAGGCCCTTGTCTGCTACACCAAGAAGAAGACCAAGGAAGGACTACACATTTCTTCCGAGACCGATGCAGACTAGATCTACATCAAATAGGAATAATGGGGTGACTTTAGCCTTTAAAAAGGGTAGTGTGGTCAAGAAGGCTTACCCAGAGCAATCCGTTCTTGATCAGCTTTGGAGTCAGGTTCAAAGTGGAAGCTTTTGGAGGCATCCTAAATGGGAATCAGCTACTGGAGAAGAAAATTCCTTCTTGGGATGCAGAGATGAATCTGGTTATTATGATGTGTAAGTATGTGATGGTATGATTTGTCAGACTTGTCTGTGGTTGTATGTTGGGGTACCGGGAACCCATAAACCGGTTTCCGAAAATGAAAAAAATGATTGGCGAATGGTTTTATTAGTGCTTTCTTAGCGCTGATAAATCATCACTTTTATCACCTCTAAAAAATCACGGGCAAAATATGTATTTCTCTATTCTTATGTTTATCATCGATAAAATAATCATTTATCAGTACTTAACCATGTACTGAAAAAATGTAAAAAAAGAATATGGAAGAATAAATAAATAATATTAATTATATAACGATTAAAATTATAAAAAAATAAACTATATTTACAATTTAAATTACAAAAAATATTAAAAGATTTTTTTTAAATATATTAAATATATAAATTACAAGAATATTAAAAATATTGAAAATCAATAAATATTAAAAATTAATAAATAATATCTAATGACTGGTTATTAAAAATGAATAAATAATTTTAAATAAATTATAAAAATATTAAAAAAATTGAATTTATAACATTAATTATATTAATTACAGACACATAAAAATGAATAAAAATGAATAAATAAATAATATTAATTATATAAATAAGAAAATTATTAAAATTAATAACATTAACAATTTAAATTACAAAATATTTAAAAATTTATTTTAATAAATTAATTATATAAATTTCAAACATTATCAAAATATAAAAAAAATAATTATAAAAAATTAATAAATAATATTGAATGAATAAATATTAAAAATGAAAAAAAAATCAAATAAATTAAAAAATTTGAAAAAAAATAAAATTCATAATAAAAATAACAAAAATTAAGATTACATATAAAAAACTAATAAATTAGTATTAATAATTATATAAGAAACAAAATTGATAAGAAAATATTATTATCAATTTATATATCTGAATATGAAAAATGCATTTAAATTAATTAATTAAATAAATGTCAAACCGATTAATAAAAATAAAACTTAATAAACAAAATATGAATAAATATTAATATTATAAATTAAAAACATATTAAAAATATAATAAAATTTCAATTAAAGATGTATAAATTAACATTATAATTTAATTTAATTCCAAAAATACAAAATATTATAAATAAATAAAATGAATAAATAATATTAAATGAAAGAATATTAAATTTGAATAAATAAAATGAATATATTACAAAACTATTTATAAAAAATAATTCATTAGATTAATTATGGGAATTGTAAATACATACAAAAATGAAGAATAATGAAAAAATAAGTAATATAAATTATATAAATAAAAAAATTAAAAAATGATTTGTTGACTATTTATAATAAAAAATATTAAAAAAATGTATTTAAATAAGAAATCAAATAAATTTCAAACATTTTAAAAATATTACAGCTTATTAAATAAAATGAATAGATATTAAACATATAAATTACATATATTTTAATGATAATAAAACTTAGTAATTAAATGTGAAAAAATAAATAGTAAAAATGAATAAATTCAAAAACTATTCAAAATTAATAATATATAAAATGAGTAAATAATATCAAATTAAAGAATATTAAAAATGAATAAATAAAATTGAATAAATTATAAAATTATTTTAAAAAGAGAATTTCTATCATTAATTACATGAAATGAAAACATGTACAAAATGAATAAAAAAAATAAATAAGTAAAATTATTTATATAAACAAATAAATTATTATAAATAATTTATATTGACAATAAAAAACATTTAAATAAAAATACATTTATATAAATCAATTATATAAATTTGAAACATATTAAAAATATTGAAACATAATAAATAAAAATGAAAAAAATATTAATCATACAAATTACATACATATTGAAAATATTAAAACTTATTAAATAAATATGTATAAATTTTAAAAAATTAATAAATTATAAATATAGTAAAAATTGATAAATATAAGAAATGAAAAAAGGTAATATTAAATGATAGAGTATTAAAAATGAATAAATAAAGCATAATAAATTGAAAATATATTTTTAAAAAGGGAATTCATAGAATTAATTAAATGAATTAGAATCATGTAAAAACATAAATAAAAATGAATAAATAAATAAGATTATTTTCATTAATTATTGATGTATGTATTGTATTAATTGCCAATAAAAACATAATTAATCAGTAACCTTTTAGAAATTTTAATAATAATTTAAAATATTGATATTGAATTAAATTTCTAAATATTTGAAAAAATATAAATATATATGAAAATTGATTATATTACAAAAAATATTAAATAAATAAATATTAAAAATGAATAAATTACAGAAAATAATAAAAAATTAGAAACATTAAAAATGAATTAATAATATTGAATTAATAAACACACATACACATACCGACATACATATGCATTAACACACACATATGCATGTACATACATGTACACACACAGACAAAGTCACACACATTCACATACATGAATATACATGCATATACATGCATATACATGCATATACATGCACATACATGTATGTATACACATTCACATTCATGAAATTATATACAAGTGCATGCACATACATACACATACATATGCATCAATACACATACTACATAAAATACATGCACATGCACATACAGATACATACATACATACACATAAATATACATATACCCATACATACACATACGCATAAATATAAACATATACATACATGAATATACATACACATACACGTATGTATACACATGCTCATAAATAAAATTGCATACACATGCATACACATTCACACACACACACATGCACATACATATCCAAAAGCATACACATACACATACACATACATACATACATGTATCTATGAACACACACACACACACACACACAGACACACACAAACATATATATATAAACATACTTATACACACATACATATAGATAGTCATACCCATAAACATACACACTTGAAAAACAAACACGCCGATAACACAACACACACACACAACACACAACACACACACACACTCATAGACATACCCATACATCCACATACACAGACATGAATACAGATACATACAAATACAAGTGCATATATTTTAAATTATTTAATATGAATATAAATATATACATTAAAATACAAATTTGAAAATAAAATAAAAATATTCATTTATATATGTATATTGTTTTTGATATAAAAGATTAATATACCACATATATATATTTATTAATTTATATTAAAATATAATATTAAACATTTTTATTAATTAATAAGAATTTGATAATTCTATATATATAAAATTATAAAAAATGAAATTAATAATGATTTATTATTATAATAGAGCTATATAAATGTTATTTATATAATATATATATATATACTCATTCTTAAATAAATATTATTTACAAATATATTAATATGGATATATAAATTAAATTATTCATTTTAATCTTTATCAGCACTAAGAAAATCATTGTTAAAGGGGAAATTTTATGAGTACTGACAAAATATACCCATTTATCATCACTTTTTTTAGCACCGATAAAGGTCCCCTTCATCCTTGGTTTTCATTAGCACTAATACAATCCCCCCTTTATCAGTGATATTTGTTTAGTACCGAAAAAGGATAGTGATGTATATGGTTCACTATGTAGTAGTGGTAATCAAAACATGAAGACCTACTTTTCTAATGGTTTGATAATTAGAGAAGAATGTGTATACCCATTTTGGAAGCCAATATTTCCTTCATCACCAAAGAACGATCCATTCTCATTCTTCGATTTGATGTTGAAGTCACCAATGCTCAAACCGTATCCCTTCAATCAAGGTTTTTTCTAGGTCATATGGATAACCATGTGGGGAGACTAAAATGGATTTAAATAGTTGAATATATTCAATCAAAAAATAATTTAATGAATTAACTAATTAATTCATTAATTTCCTTAATTCCACTTGCACCTACGAACTGTTATGTGACTTTATGTGAATGTATCATATTTCATTCCTAGGGTAAAATATATGTTTTAAATATAACTATGTTCATGAATTCACCGTCCAATACCTCATTTAAAAGATATATATTCATTTTGGTCTAAATTTCTTGTACACAAATTAAAAAAATATAATATTTTTATTATATCATTATCAAGGCTCTAAATTTATTGAAACACTACACTGACTCATCTTAACTGTAAACACCATATTCAGGTATAAATGGGCCCATCAGAAAAACATTTCATGGTATTATCATATGGTAAATTTAATATTTTATCTAGACATAGGTCTTCAGAATTTTTAAACTAAAAATTTAGGTATGTTTTGATTGGGAAACATGAAGGTCTCTACAACCTCCCCCAATAAATATTTTCAACCTAAAAAAGAAAAAAATGGATCTTTTTAAAAATTAAGCTCTCCAATAATTCCATTATTTTCCCCACTCGATCTCATGGTGTTTTCATGATCACAAAAAATCTCTCCTATATATAATATTTCAATTTGATAGATTTTTGGACTCTTAATTTTAACTTAATGTCATGTCATTGATTGTTCTAATGGATATAATTAAGTCTATTGAAAAGAAACATGATGACCATGTTAATGTATTTGAACAATCTCATTTCAAACATTTAGTTTGTGGAATAAAATTGAAATATATTTAAAATGAATTAGATAGAATAAATGGAGGCTCCTCATGAAGATTGTTAAATTTATGCTACACTAGATGGTCAGTGTAGAAAACTGGCTAGTTGATGCAATATGGGTATTACCTTAGGGGTAAAAAAGTCCCATCGGACAAAAAATAGAGGAGAAACAATTAGATAGTGATAAATCTAGAGAAGATTCTCTATGTATTAGGGCCACTGTCTAGCTGTTGGAAAGTAGAAACTAGCTGGTGGTGATTTTTTGGAATCCCTTAACTCTATCTGATCCACCGACTAGCTGGTGAGGTGAACTAGGTAGCATGTGGGGTCGAGGATGTTAGTTCAAGCCTATATTTTAATTTATGTAAAATCGAGTTAATTTTAGTCTACTTTGAATTTAATGGACCTCAGTGATTCTAGAAAATTTCCATCCTTTTTGGGCCTATAAAATGAGGTCCTTAGAATCTTGTGAGATCAAATAGTTACCATCAAAAAATGTTTGATCCTTAATGAAAGAAATTTCTAGCTGATCCCTCTAAATATCAAATCACCAATTCTCCATCATTATCAAAGGATTTTCTCCTACAACATCTCTCAAGCTATCATACCAATTTATAAATATGCTTTTTGAGAGATTAGGGAGTGTTATTGTAATGGGTTTTCAACAAGGAATCTTTCTTTCTTCTCATCACATTCTTCAATGGGTTCTCACTAACACAAAAGCGAGGTACAAATTCCTTAGATACTGATGATTCTAAAGGGGGTTCATAAAACCATAATTGTGAGTGACAGGTTTCTTGATCACTGCAATGATCAAGGGAGTAATAACATATCAATTAACATGAGGGGTGGAGACATGGGGAATCTCACTGTGATATTTCTGAACTCCACATTACACAATGTTTTCTCTCTCATTTATTTTATGCATTGCATCATTTAACATCGATACACATAATTTGATACGTTTTATATTCCCACATTCGGTTATACTTACACTCTTTATCATTATTATAATTAACTATTTAATACATATCATATTTATTAATTATCTCTTTATTGATTTTATTATGTAATCACATTATGGTTTCAAAATAATTTAAATTTTCAATTTAACATTTATATTTTCATTAAATTTTAATGTAGAAATTCTCCCCCAACCTCTTTCCATGGGCTCCAACCAACACCCATGTATAACTTCACACCGTCATACACTCTTCTTTTACCCATAAAAAATGAGTACAATGAGAACTAAATATAACATTGTCTAGGAAGGAAACATAACATTTGATTCACTAGGATGTCGGCTATCACCCATCCCAAATAATAAACGAAGTGAAAATTTACATCATCTATAAGAATGTTTTTCCCTACCACTTCCCCCAAAATATACTTCTATCCAAGAGTTATTTGACAACATTGAATGAGAAAAATCCATAAAACAATAGCATTCATCATAGAAGAGTCTTAAAAAAAGATCAACTCTTTTTGGATCACCTCACCCCCAGATTTTAAAGAACATTTTAGCGAGTCATCATAACAGACTATCTCATCTATTCTATCTAAAACTCTAAACGCCTTACCAAATTTCATGTTAACTTCAGAAAAGTTTCAAGTTTCCATTCTCATCAAAAGCCACATAAGCCTCTCAACTACCATAAACCATAAGAAACTAACTCTATCCTTTCTATCTTGGGAAAAGAGAAACATGATCCTTGATAAACATTTACACAAAACCTATGGGAATTCCCTATTTTCATCTAGATATCTATCAAAATTTCATCCCTTGCAGAATATTTTCAGGTTGTGTAACTATCACTTGTTAATGATATTTTTCGATGAGCATGTCAGAAATAAAAAAAACTGATTCTTCCTACTCAACCACATACCATTTCTTGTTGAATAGAATAATATTACACAATTTGAAGTGAAAAATATTGAATATTCAGGTAACTCTCCTTTGTCAGCTCCAGCCCTCAATAATGAACCAAACCGAGTGACCAATATTCACAACCTTTAGAGAAAACATTATCCTCTATCACAAAACAAAGTTTTCAAAGAGATGATTACATCTATATATATTCATAGAGAATTCCATACCAAAGATGATACTTTACTAGAGTGATCTAAACTTAGAATGAGTATCAATATATTCAATGTGATTATCAATAAAAAACCTTTATCTATATGTGTAAGTGGAAAACATGATCCCCGCATTCAAAAAGGACCTTGCGTATCCATCACCTGAAAACATCCAGTAACACATAGTCACTAAATTGACACTACCACTACATCATCACTCACACATGGGGAAAGTGTGAGGCCACCACCATCATTGAATGTGAGTATCATCTCCCACTCTAAGTAATAATAAATAGCTCAAAAATTATTTCTCATACACTTCCACCACTAGTTGGACAGAGATTCCTCTAATAAGAATCACCGACCACCAAGCTGTAATTTTTCATCTCAGATTTCATCCAACAAAATTACTTCATTTTCATAAAATTTAATTTCAACACATGTATCCAAATTCAAACAATGATAATTTTCTACTCAACTCACACTTTTATTGTATGATAAAAGAAATTTTATCATATTCTCAATAGGATCCCCCTCAATCCAATTACTAAATGGGTTTGATCAAAATTCCCATAAATTATACTAAGGTGCTCAGAATCCCACTATAATACATTCAAACATATTCCTCAAAATGAAATATGATTCATATATCCAGCTTTCGATAATGTTCAATGTAACGACCCAAAGTTTCATTAATGGAAAATCCATCTTGATCCAGTTAAATTTTTCTTTATGAAAAATGTTTTTATAAGATGTCAACTTCTTTAGTTTTACGTTTTGATTTGTGACCATTACTTTTATAGCCGTTGAACAGTGATCATCTAAGTAGTATAAATATAAGGCTTTAACGAACCCATTTCTACTCAGACAAAGGAAGCGATGGCCTCATCCAGTAGAATTGCCCCTTATGAAGCCCATTTGTCAGAGCTCGGAAAAGATGTGGCGTCTTTGGGCTTTTCCCTTGACCAAGCCCAAGCTGAGCTTCATCAAGTCAAGCTCGAACGTGATCGTCTACGGGAAAAGTGGAAGTTGATTGAAATTACCACTCGAGCGATGTTATCCGAGCCGCCCCAAGAGTCTGTCACCATCGCACACCTTACCCTTAGGTCTTATGCGGCTATTTTAAGGGGTTATGTAACAAATAAGTAGCACCATTTTCATGTACATTATTTTTTTATATAATAATGAACATAATTTCGAGTCATTTTGGATACATTGTAATTAGTTTTTAAAGTACAAATGGTGTTTTTAGTTATTGTTTAATTAAGAATTACATTTTATTAAATTAAAGGATTTTTGAATTAAATAATATTTTAATAAAATATTATTATTAATATTGAATTAATTTTTATTAAATATAAATGATCTTATAATTTTATGAATTCAATTAAAATTTTTATTAAGGTTCGAAAGCCGTTTCTGTCAAAACCCGTAAATTTTTATAAATATCGGTTTTTATTTTAAAAGTGAAAATTCACATATTTAGAAAATTATTTAGATAAAATAAATATTATTTTTGGAATCAGGACGTCAAAATTATCCAACGGTGAATTTTTCATAATTTTCTGAGACAATCAAATTTTTGGGTAAAAATTAAATACCATTTAAATATTTATTGTGTTTTATGACATCATAATGACCCAATGGTGATGTAATAAAATACCATAATCCTTATTTTCGGCCAATATATGTTTTATCATTAAAATAATGAGGTTTTGGGTTTGTTTGACTCACTTTTCAAAGCATTAATGGAGCCCTCAAGACTTATTCAACACTTTGCCTTTTTAAATTAATTTCCATGGGAGTGTGACTCACCTCCACATAAGCAACCCTAATTTTTTAATAAGTTCGGACCTTGTCCTTGTAAAATATTGTTTTCCTCTTTCCGTTTCCAGAAACCATAGGCAAATACCATGGGATGGTTTGTGGTTTGGATTATTTTAATATAAGGGGTCCCAAACCTAAATAATAAAGAATTCTCTCAACTTTCCTATATAAACCCACCCAAGAAACCACTTCCTACTCACTCAAAGCCCTTGAAGTTCGTCCAACCTCTGCCCTACTCTCTATAGAATCCTCCCAAGGTGCCCCAAGCTCCCAGGAAGCCTCTCACAAGCCTCTCTTTAGCCTTTGGAAGCACACTTCCAAATAAGGGGTTTTCTTCCTTTCTCATTTTTTTTCAATTTTCTTTAAGTTGTATTGCCTTTTTTATTTCAATTATGAATGTTGGGGTATGGTTTCTCACCTTCCCCATACTGCCCTCATATTTTTTGAATGATGGGAGAACCCTTTCTCTCTCATTAAATGCCTCCCATGTACACCCGTTACTATGCTGAAATTCCGAAAGGAACTTCTCTCTCTTCTTTTACATTCAAGCAATACTTTTGTATCATGAATATAAATTCCATTTCTATTGTTGGGACATGTATATATATATGATCTCCTTACTGTACATTACATGTAAATATGATGAGGAACCCCTTTCTCTCTCATCAACCTTTTTTTAGGAATTCTTACGTCACGCCGTTACGCTGCCGAAATCGCACTGATTTTCTAAGCCAATGTCTTTGTGTAGTGAATACCATGACCATTTCTCCATCAAGGGTATTCACCTTTATGCACATTTACTTATTGATTATAAAGTTTCATGTATGAATTCCACATTCCTTTATCGTGGAATAAATGATTATGTTTTATGAATCCATGTTTTATGATCCATGTGGAACACTTATGCATGAAATGAAATGTTTAAGAAGGGTGCGCCCTTTATAGTGCTCCAATGCATTGGGTAAAGTATAGTATCATGATACGTCATGTGCAATGAGTGTTTACTCATGCTAATTCAAGTTCAATGAGGGTTTACTCATGCTCCATGTGCAATGAGCCTTGGGTCATGCTAATTCAATGTTAAGTGTTGTTGCCACATTTCCATGTTATGATTATCGTGCTTTATCATGCCTTTATGTTCATCTTTTTCTTATGCTCTATTGATATGCCTATTGCCTAACATGTATTGTACTCCTCATGTTATTCATTGTGTACTCCCTTACTGGGCTTTATAGCTCACCCTTTTCTTATGCATGTCCTCAGGTTATCCCATGCAATGCTAAGTACGAAGGAATGTAGTGGTCATGTAAAGGATGTTTTCAATAAAGATGTTGTAATTCAAGTTTAATGTTTTAATGTAATGATCCTAAGACCCAAAGACACTAAACCTCTCGATCTTCTTTGTTGTATCAAGTGAAGTTTTATGTAATAAAGCATGCTTAAGTTGTAATAAAAAGCAGGGTTGTCATAGTTGGTATCAGAGGATAGGTTTAGTTAATTTTGGGATTAGGAAACCCTAGTAAAGCCTTAGATACAAGACTAAGTATAATAAAAGCATCCCTAAAGTTTTGGTAAATACTATGTAAGTGGTTTATCAAACAAATACATCCCTGTCTGGATACGAGCAGGTAGAGGCGACTCTGGCACAGATGTATCCTAGGGGTAAAACCCGAAAACACCGCTTTGAGCTAGACTCGAACGGGAACTGGTGCACGACAACGGGCCTTGCTGCACTCTTGGTTACGACACTCCTGGGGGATATGTTTTGATAAATTCACAATCTTAGTATGAACCCTTATTAAGGGAAAAATGCCCCTAAGAATATATGTTAGAAGGAAGATCATGAAAAGCCGGGATTGAATCCTATAGACTCATGAGTTAAAGAGATTAAAGTTTATTTATAAGTCACCAACTTCTGTCTTTGGATTACCCTTTATGTGTTACCCCTAACTTTCTTTTATTCCAGCCAATGGCCGGTAATAGGAGAACTCGGGCTAACAACCGTTGTGAAGATCAGTGTGATGATTGTACTTATGAGATGCCCAATCCAATGGGAGCGGGAATCGCGAACTTTGTCACGCTTCTCTCTCAGCTAAATCAAGTTTTGAATAGAAACACTGGTCAAGAAGAACGTTCAACCCCCCCTAAGAAAGAGAAAGTCGCTATTGAAAGCTTCATGAGACAAAGGCCTCCTACTTTTAGTGGATCATCCGATCCCACGATCGCTGAACAATGGATCAACTCCATTGAAAAGATATTCTCCATCCTCCAATGCTCTTAAAAAGAGAAGGTTCTCCGGGTGGCTTATCGTATGGAGGGTGAAGCTGATCAATGGTGGACGTTGATCAAAAATACGAAGCCTGATGAGGAGATCGAGGCTTTGGAATGGAAGGAATTCCGGAAGATGTTTTTCGATAAATATTTTCCACGCACCCTCCGTCTTAAGATGGAAAGGGACTTCCTTTCCCTCAAATAGAAGGATGAAGACTCTGTGGGAGCATACGAGGCAAACTTCACAAGGCTTGCACGATACGCTTCCGTCTTTTTCGTTACCCCCGACTGCAAGGTTGATAGCTTCTTTGGTGGGCTGAAGCCTAGCTTGCGGAAAGCATTAGCGATCCGTGACTTCGACAGCTATGAGGAAATTGTCCGATGTGCCCTCAAGGTTCAAATGGAGATCAGAGAATCACAGGGGTATCATGGGGACAAGAAGCGTAAGGTGGACTTCAATGCTGGTGGTCCGATGGATAAATCCAACGACGCTAAGAAATTCCAGCACCCCACTTGCCAAATGTGTGGAAAGAAGCACCCTGGAAATTGCCTTAGGGGGACAAGAAAATGCTTCAAGTGTGGAAGAGAAGGGCACCTAGCTGTTAACTATAAGTAAGAAGGACCCGCGGCTGCGACAGAAGAGAGGAACGCTCCGTTCGAACCTCAACACGTTGTTCAATGCTTCAAATGCAAAGAACTGGGTCATTTTGCGAATCAGTGCCCTAATCCAAGGGTTATCGGAGGCAATCAACAACCTCCAAGACAGCAAGGAAGAACTTTTGCCATCACTTCTGCCGAAGTGAACCCCGACAATGAAGTGGTGACAGGTACGCTAGTTATTCATTCAAGAATAGCGAACGTACTTTTTGATTCAGGTTCTATGCATTCTTTTATATCTCAAAAGTTTAGTAGAACAATCCCTACACCACCACAATTCATGGAAGTAAAGATGTCGGTGAGTACGGCAAATGGGGCAATCATTGCATCCCATGAATATAAGTCCTCCCCTGTTATAATCTGTGGATTGAATTTCCCGGCGAACCTCGTCATACTCCCTTTGGTGGAATTTGATGCAATTCTTGGCATGGATTGGCTTTCCTTATATAGATCCAACATAAATTGTCGGGAGAGGGAAATCACACTCCATATGGAGAATCGACCCCCGATTCTTTACAAGTGTCAGGAGGAAGATGAATCTCCTTTAGCTCCATCATCTCAAGCATGGATATTACTTCCTTATGAGCACACATATCTGGCTCAGATGATTGAGTCCAAGGAAGAAACCACCCTTGAAGAAATGCCTATTGTGAGGGAATTCACTGAAGTATTTCCCGAGGAACTTCCTGGTCTTCCTCCAAGAAGATATGTTGAGTTCTCAATTGAACTTATACCTGGGGCGCTACCAATATCCAAGACTCCATATAGAATGGCTGTTGTTGAGCTTGAAGAGCTGAAGATACAACTACAGGAGAATCTGGATAAAGGGTTTATACGCCCAAGTGCATCACCATGGGGTGCACCAGTCCTCTTCGTCAAGAAGAAGGATGGGTCAATGCGGCTTTGCATCGATTATCATGAACTTAACAAAATCACGATAAAGAACAAGTATCCTCTCCCAAGAATCGATGACTTGTTTGATCAGCTGCGTGGAGCACAATACTTCTCCATGGTGGACTTGCGGTCGGGATATTATCAAGTAAGGGTAAAGAAAGAAGATATCCCCAAGACTGCTTTTCGTACAAGGTATGGGCACTATAAATTCATAGTAATGCCTTTCGGACTCACCAATTCTCCAGCAATATTCATGGACTTGATGAATAGAGTCTTTAGAGATTACCTAGAAAAATTTGTGGTAGTCTTTATAGATGATATTCTAATATACTCCAAAACCAAGGAGGACCATGAGGAGCATTTAAGAACTGTACTGGAGACTTTGTGCAAGGAAAAGCTCTATGCCAAGTACAACAAGTGTGAGTTCTGGTTGAAGGAGGTCTCATTCTTGGGCCATATCATCACAAGCAATGGGATATCTGTGGACCCCTCCAAAACAGATGCAATTGAGGGATGGCCGAGGCCAACATCGGTAACTGATATCCGTAGCTTCTTGGGGTTAGCTGGATATTATCGACGATTTGTGAGAAATTTCTCATGATTTTCCAACCCTCTTACCAAGCTAACTCGAAAGGGAGTAAAGTTTTCTTGGAGTGATGAATGCGAAGAAAGCTTCAAGGAGTTGAAAAGGAGGCTTATCACTGCACCCGTGCTCACTGTACCCACAAGTGGGGAGCTTTTTGTGGTATTCAGTGATGCTTCGAAGAAGGGCTTAGGATGTGTGCTGATGCAGAATGATAAAGTGATATCCTATGCCTCAAGGCAGTTGAAAATCCATGAGCGAAACTATCCAATGCATGATCTGGAGTTGGCGGCAGTGATCTTTGCCTTGAAAATCTGGCGGCATTATCTCTATGGAGAGAAATGTGAGATATATACTGACCACAAGAGTCTTAAATATATATTCACACAGAAAGAGCTTAATATGCGCCAGAGAAGATGGATAGAGATCATCAAGGGTTATGACTGTTCAATACATTACCAACCTGGGAAGGCGAACAAGGTGGCAGATGCCCTAAGTAGAAAGGATCCAGCGATTCTATCAATGATGAGAATTGAGAAGGATCCAATCTTCTTAGACTTGATGAAGATGGACGTGGGAATCATAAAGAAGGGAACATCATCAATCCTTTCACAAATGATTGCTCAACCATCTCTTTTGGAAAGGTTAAAGGATGCTCAAAAGGATGATGCGAGAATTCGAGAAAAAGTGGAAGCTATCAAAAAGGGAAAATCCTCAGAGTTTAATGTTAATGAAGAAGGAATTGTCCGGTTTGGGAAAAGACTATGTGTTCCATCAAGTCTGGAGCTGAAGAAGGAACTTTTGGACGATGCAAATAGTTCAAATTTCTCTGTTCACCCAGGGAGCACAAAGATGTATCGAGATCTCCGAGAAAACTTTTGGTGGTATAATATGAAGAAGGAGATCGCTGAATATACATCAAAGTGCCTGGTGTGTCAGCAAGTGAAGGAAGAGAGGCAGAAGTCTAAGGGGATGATGCAACCATTGCCCATACCAGAATGGAAATGGGAGAACATCACCATGGACTTTGTCACCGGACTTCCAAGGACATCCAAAGGAAAGAATGCAATCTGGGTTGTTGTGGATCGTCTTACAAAGACTGCACACTTAATTTCTATTCGAGAGGATTTCTCTTTGGATCAACTGGCACGGATATATATCAGGGATGTGGTACGGTTGCTTGGAGTACCACTATCTATTGTGTCTGACCGAGATCCAAGATTTACCTCTAAGTTTTGGAAGAGTCTTCAACATGCTCTGAATACTGAACTGAACTTCAGTACGGCCTATCATCCTCAAACTGATGGCCAATCCGAGCAGACTATCCAAACACTTGAGGATATGTTGAGAGCGTGCTCAATGGACTTTAAAGGAGGATGGGATCAACATCTTCCTCTGGTTGACTTCTCTTATAATAATAGTTTCCACTCAAGCATCCAAATGGCACCATATGAAGCCCTGTATGGGAAAAGGTGTAGAATACCAGCATGTTGGGATGAGGTCGGTGAACGTAAGCTGCTTGGACCAGAAATGGTCGAAGAAATGGTGGAGAAGGTGAAAAACATTCAGCAGCATATCAAGGCAGCCAAAGTCGACAGAAGAGTTATGCAGATAATCGTCGATGAGACCTTGAGTTTAAAGTCGGAGATATGGTGTTTTTACGCATATCTCCATGGAAGAAGGTCATGAGGTTTGGAAAGAAAGGGAAGTTAAGTCCAAGGTACATCGGCCCCTTCGAGGTTCTTGATCGTGTTGGGGCTGTGGCCTATCGACTAGCACTTCCACCTACTATGGCCAAGGTGAATGATGTCTTCCATGTATCCCTCTTAAGGAAGTACATACCAGACCCTTCACACATACTCTCTTCCGAGGTGGAACAATTAGAAGACGATCTTTCTTATGAGGAGAAACCAGTGAAGATCTTAGATCGTAGAGAAAAAGTTCTACGAAATAAGACAATTCCCCTCGTCAAGGTGTTGTGGAGAAACCACAAGTTTGAAGAAGCAACTTGGGAGTCGGAGGATATGATGAAGCTAAGTTACGCACATTTGTTTTAGTGTGGGAAAAGGAAAATTTCAAGGGCGAAATTTCTTAAGGGGGGAATGTTGTAACGACCCAAAGTTTCATTAATGGAAAATCCCTCTTGATCCAGTTAAATGTTTCTTTATGAAAAATGTTTTTATAAGATGTCAACTTCTTTAGTTTTACATTTTGATTTGTGACCGTTACTTTTATAGCCGTTGAACAGTGATCATCTAAGTAGTATAAATATAGGGCTTTAACGAACCCATTTCAACTCAGACAAAGGAAGCGATGGCCTCATCTAGTAGAATTGCCCCTTATGAATCCCATTTGTCAGAGCACGGAAATAGGTGGCGTCTTTGGGCTTTACCCTTGACCAAGCCCAATCTGAGCTCCATCAAGTCAAGCTCGAACGTGATCGTCTACGGGAAAAGTGGAAGTTGATTGAAATTACCACTCGAGCGATGTTATCTGAGCCGCCCCAAGAGTCTGTCACCATCGCACATCTTACCCTTAGGTCTTATGCGGCTATTTTAAGGGGTTATGTAACAAATAAGTAGCACCATGTTCATGTACATTATTTTTGTATATAATAATGAATATAATTTCTAGTCATTTTTGATACATTGTAATTAGTTTTTAAAGTACAAATGGTGTTTTTAGTTATTATTTAATTAAGAATTACATTTTATTAAATTAAAGGATTTTTGAATTAAATAATATTTTAATAAAATATTATTATTAATATTGAATTAATTTTTATTAAATATAAATGATCTTATAATTTTATGAATGCAATTAAAATTTTTATTAAGGTTTGAAAGCCGTTTCTGTCAAAACCCGTAAATTTTTATAAATGTCGGTTTTTATTTTAAAAGTGAAAATTCACATATTTAGAAAATTATTTAGATAAAATAAATATTATTTTTTGAATCAGGACGTCGAAATTATCCAACGGTGAATTTTTCATAATTTTCTGAGACAGTCAAATTTTTGGGTAAAAATTAAATACCATTTAAATATTTATTGTGTTTTATGACATCATAATGACCCAATTGTGATGTAATAAAATACCATAATCCTTATTTTCGGCCAATATATATTTTATCATTAAAATAATGATTTTTTTGGTTTGTTTGACTCACTTTTCAAAGCATTAATGGAGCCCTTAAGACTTATTCAACACTTTGCCTTTTTAAATTAATTTCCATGGGAGTGTGACTCACCTCCACATAAGCAACCGTAATTTTTTAATAATTTCGGACCTTGGACTTGTAAAATATTGTTTTCCTCTTTCCTTTTCCAGAAACCATAGGCAAATACCATGGGATGGTTTGTGGTTTGGATTATTTTAATATAAGGGGTCCCAAACCTAAATAATAAAGAATTCTCTCACCTTTCCTATATAAACCCACCCAAGCTCCCACTTCCTCCTACCTCAAAACCCTTGAAGTTCGTCCAAACTCTTCCATACTCTCTCTAGAATCCTCCCAAGGTGCCCAAAGCTCCCAAGAATCCTCTCACAAGCCTCTCTCTAGCCTTTGGAAGCACACTTCCAAGTAAGGGGTTTTCTTCCTTTCTCATTTTTTTCAATTTTCTTTAAGTTGTATTGCCCTTTTTATTTCAATTATGAATGTTGGGGTATGGTTTCGCACCTTCCCCATACTGACCTCTTATTGTTTGAATTATGGGAGAACCCTTTCTCTCTCATTAAATGCCTCCCATGTACACCCGTTACTATGCCGAAATTCCGAAAGGAACTTCTCTCTCTTCTTTTACATTCAAGCAATACTTTTGTATCATGAATCTAAATTCCATTTCTATTATTGGGACATGTATATATATATGATCTCCTTAATGTCCATTACATGTAAATATTATTAGGAACCCCTTTCTCTCTCATCAACCTTTTTTTTATGAATTCTTATGTCACGCCGTTACGCTGCCGAAATCGCACTGATTTTCTAAGCCAATGTCTTTGTGTAGTGAATACCATGCCCATTTCTCCATCAAGGGTATTCACCTTTATGCACATTTACTTATTGATTATAAAGTTTCATGTATGAATTCTACATTCCTTTATCGTGGAATAAATGATTATGTTTTATGAATCCATGTTTTATGATCCATGTGGCACACTTATGCATGAAATGAAATGTTTAAGAAGGGTGCGCCCTTTATAGAGCTCCAATGCATTGGGTAAAGTATAGTATCATGATACGTCATGTGCAATGAGTGTTTACTCATGCTAATTCAAGTGCAATGAGGGTTTACTCATGCTCCATGTGCAATGAGCCTTGGCTCATGCTAATTCAATGTTAAGTGTTGTTTCCACATTTCCATGTTATGATTATCATGCTTTATCATGCCTTTATGTTCATGTTTTTCTTATTCTCTATTGATATGCCTATTGCCTAACATGTATTGTACTCCTCATGTTATTCATTGTGTACTCCCTTACTGGGCTTTATAGCTCACCCTTTTCTTATGCATGTCCTCAGGTTATCCCATGCAATGCTAAGTACGAAGGAATGTAGTGGTCATGTAAAGGAAGTTTTCAATAAGGATGTTGTAATTCAAGTTTAATGTTTTTATGTAATGATCCTAAGCCCCAAAGACACTAAACCTCTCGATCTTCTTTGTTGTATCAAGTGAAGTTTTATGTAATAAATAATGCTTAAGTTGTAATAAAAAGCAGGGTTGTCATATTCAATCATGGGATACCCTTTAGAACTATCTACAAATCCCTACGTATACATAGAAGCTGAATTATGATGGTTCTAAGTAAAGTGGAGGTATAAAATGGTGATAGATATATTAAAATTTCTTTTCATAATCCTTACCAAAAACCATGATCGAGGATCGTGAATGTCAAATTTATAAATAATTTATTTAATATTTGATTAAATAAATACATGGGATTAAGAAATTTCATCATTGATGATTGTTGATTATCTAAAAATACACTTCTTTATTTCATTCATTGTCTTGTAAGGATTCATGAATAGAATCCCTCTAACGGTGATCCTGTTGAGATCCACTAATCTCTGAGAAACACCACTTGTCACGAACCAGCTCAGGTACCCTGGTAACCCGATAACCGAGTCGGCCCTGACATAGCCCGAAGGGCATTCCTGATCCCCACAGGTCAACGACTAGCAGTTGGCATCACACAACATGCAAGTGGGAATGATTTTTTCCACTAGAATGCGGAAGCAAAAGAAACAAGACAATATGCATAACAAAAGGAAACTCCACTGGGAGTAATGTACCAGAATACAAAGAGGCATAAAAAGTGTAACACCCGAGATTTTATGAGAAATATTTTATTTTTATGTTATATACCTCACCAAACTAATCTTTCACTACACACAACACTATCTTGTCTTGTGTTACACGTAAGAGCAACCTTCCTCGATAGCTTGCGTTGTACGCAATACCAAGTTTCTCTAAACAACGATATGTTATTAAAATATTATATAAACTAGCTATTATGAATAGTAATACACACTTTTTTAAATTTTATCTTTCAAAATGGATTTCATTTTTGGAATCGGAATATCGAAATTATCCTAGGGTGAATTTTTGGTATTTTTTTGAAAACATTCAATTTTTGATGAATAGTGAAAACACTGGGTTACTATTTAAAAATCGGCTTTTTATTTAAATAATTATTTATTATATTTAAATTTATTTTAGGAAAAAATTGATTCATAATACATATATAAGTTCAATTTAATTCATTGGAATAATTTTATAATAATTTTAGATATATAAAAATTTTATTGAACTTTTCACCGTCTTTTACCCACCTTCTAGGAGAATTTGAAAATTTACATAAAACATAATTTTACCGATTCTATGAGTGGAATTTAAAAAATCCTAGAGACATGGTTAATGTCAAGGAGTAAAATGTGGTTCAATATGATAAAAATAATTTTTGGTGATTAGTAAATGTTTACTTTTTTACCACGGTTAAAAGTAAATAGGGTAATTAAGGGTAAAAATCATATTATTATTACCCTAACACATGTCATAATTCTATTTGATATGTGTAATTCGACCAAAAAAACCTTAGGAATAAAATATGACCATTTGGGTCCATATGGATTAGATTAGGACACTTATTATTATTTTATTTAAAGAAGAACTAAAAGAGTTAAAATCAAAGTTGAATAACAAAAACATTTTTAATATAGGGTTATACATTATATAAAATCAACTATAAATATTTATTAGAAAGATAAAAATATTTCCTACATAATGGTATTTTATTTATAATTTTTATACATTGAATAATTTAATTTATTTATGACACAATGATGTTGCAGTAATTACATTATTAATTAAATATTAACACAATTGATGTTATAAATACCCAACTAAATGTAATTTGAGACTTTTTATAAATTCCACTAATTTATTAGGTTAATATGACATCTAATTATTGATTTAACTAAATTTTTTCTAACTAATAATTCTTTTATGATTTTCACAAAAAATCAATTACCAAATAGTGTCATAATTGACACAAAAGAGTTTTTAAAACAAATATTATATTATTAATTGTTATTTTAGTCCTAAAAATATATGTTTCAGAAAAGGGACTTAGATGAGGTCATATATATTAATGATGAACCACTTGGGGTTCATTTGGCTTGTTATAATATGTTTATTAACCATATAGTGTAAGAAAACAAGAAGACACGGTAAAAGTTAAAATATTTAGCTTAGAGTTAAATCTCAATGATAAGTTTAAAATAGTAACCTAAACTTGTCTAAAATCTATTGGTTGAGAGTATTTCGACCCATCCTGACCATAAATTCTAAATAAATAAATTATTATCTATTAAAAACCGAATTTGACTTTATTATAAAAGAAGATTTTATGTTTTTCCAAAGGTGCCCCTCTCCTGCCTTATAAAAGGGCACCTCCACCCTCTCCTCCTCACACAATTTTCAGCCTTAAATATCATCCAACCCTGGACCATTTCCCTTATAAACTTCCCTAGAAAAATACTTGAGGTTTTTGTCTTCTTCAAATTCCAATTTTAGTTTCCTAAGAAGAGGTTTCAAAGAGACATGTCGAAGAAGAGGTAATATTCGTTACCGATTCATTCAAATTTATTTCTTCTTCTACTTCCCCTTATTTAGTTGTTTCATTATGAAGTAATAACATTAGTATCACTCGCATACTGATATGTTATTATAAATATGAAACAACCCTATTTCACCTTCTATCCATCCTACGAAAAATAAAATCATCGCGCGTGCGTATTTACAGAATACCGTCTCCACTTCGTGGTGTAATCTGTTTTCCACTACCAACTTACATGGATGGGTATAATGGTTTAGAGAATAAATATTTATGATTATTGTAAAGTGATATTGATTCTGGAATAATATATATATAATTCAATACAATTCCACGATCATGGGAACGATATCATCGTTCGTGCGTACGTATGGCCTACCGTCTCCACGATGCGATGCGACTCGTTCTACTTGATCTTCATTGAATAATGATTATATAAATAAATTGAATTAATAAATATGATATATATTACACTAATACTATTATTTAAATGAGGTATATATAACCTAAAAATAAGAATAAGAATTTATTCGACAAAACATGCATAAGAACATAAAGCAATGAACACCCGAATAACAAGTAGCAATGAAATATTACTAATAAGACGATAAGAATACGACCATATATGATATCATAACAATGAATGTTATTTTTTAATAATTCAATGAAATTATTTAAATCATTATACAGGAGGTTGGGATATGTAAGAAGCAAATCGGATCTAAGGTAACGGAAAATCTTGGAATCTCAATTTTTATCCGAGATTTCTTATACTTCGGTATTTACTAGGGAATATTTAACAACCACATACATGTTTTGTAAATATGTAATATTATTTATATCCTCATAATATTTGTTTAAATCAAATTTTACCCATTGGTGAGTTTTTAGTAAATGATATGAAGGGAATCTTTTGACGAGGTACTTTTTGACTTTTCTGGCCAAAGTACGAGAAGAATGTTTTTTAACTTATCTGGAATGAATGGATTATTATGAATTTATAGAAAATTATTTGCATGAAGATTACTTTATGAGTTTTCATGTTTATTTTTAATCAAATTCTTTTAGTTAAAAATTGTATGTCATGTTAAGAAAGGAAAAATGTTTTTGAAGTGGAAAGGATATTTTCCTCCGGAATGGAGTTCAAGTGTTTTATAAAAATTATATTCCATCTAAGATAATATAGGGATCATTTTATATCCATTTTATTAAATTTATTTGATTATGTTGTGATGGAATTATTTTTATGATGTCCTTTTTCTTATTTGAATTGTTTAATGATGTCACGATGTTTAAGAATCCCATTTTTATTACACAGGTTATGCTATATTGTATGATTTATGATTTTGTGGCACACATAAGAATGGTTTCATTATGAGATGGGTGGGAACTATATCTCCATACAATGAATTGGAAAAATATTTATATCTCATGAGATAGAAATGGCTTGAACGTTAAGTAAATCCGGTTCAGTGACACAGGATTGGAACGAGGAGTGAACTCGGTTCAGTAATGGACTTTGTCCGCTATGATAGTCTTGGAAATGAGTCTTGACTAATATGAAGTGATTTTCTATGATTATGTGTGTTTGCCACAAATTTTCATGTTTTAAGTTATGATTATTGGGATTACATTTCATTATTATTATTTAGCCCATGTTATGATATTATGATCTCTTTTGCAGGTTAAGATATTCAAAATGTTATGTTCTTATGAATATGATATGATTGATATTTCTTTAGTTTACCCTTACTGAGCATTTGAGCTCACCCTTTTGTATGTTTTCTTTTCCCCAGGTCACAAAGAAGGGTATTAAGTTGGATATTCCAAAAAGGGACTCTAAATATGATAAAATAAAAGGGAAACAATGTAGATGATTTATGAACCAATTGTTTATGTTTCCAAGTTTCTAAAGATTCTATAATTATACGGTCCTACCATGGTTTTGTTATATGTTGTAATAAGTATGCTTCAATTATGATGTAATAACCATGTGTGTAAATTATGGGTCATTAAATATGGTATCAGAGGAAAGGTATAGTAAACCATTGGAAACTAGGGTGTGAAATCCTTTGTAAGAACCCTAAGGATATGTCTAAGCATAGAACATAATCTTAGTATTTTAGAAATTTCCATGAACGACCTATGATAAGACCAAAAGTGTGAAAATTTATTCTTGATTATGTTGTTTTCCTTTTATGATTAGTGTTTCTTACACTATGCTTCTTGGTTTTAGTCAATGGATGGAACCCTGAGGAACCATGTTAATGCTGAATGCGATAGGCAATATAATGGTTGTCCCCCTGAGCAACCAAACATTATGGGAGATGGAATGAAAAACCTTGTAGCCATGCTCACAAAACTTTCTCAAGATATGAATCATGAAAGACTTCTAAACGAGCAAAGGAAGGAGAAACATTCGGTTGAATCCTTCATGAGGCATCATCCACCTTCATTCAGCGGGTCTTCTGATCCATTAGTGGCTGAACAATGGATTAGTACCCCTGAATAGATATTTTCAGTTCTAAAATGTTCTGAACATGACAAAGTCATCTTAGCAGTGTATCGTTTGGAAGGTGATGCTGATCAATGTAGGAATCTTATCAATAATATGAGGAAAAGAGATGAAATTGAATCTATGGAATGGGATGAGTTCAAGAAATTATATTTCATTAAGTACTTCCCTCATATTCTTCGAACAAAGATGGATAAAGAGTTTCTTGAACTAAAGAAAAAGTATGATGAATCAGTGGGTACCTACAAAGAAAATTTTACAAGACTTGCAAGGTACGCTTCTAGAATTATTATCCAACCTGAGAGTAAAATTTATCGATTCTTTAGTGGCTTAAAACCAAGTATTTGAAGGGATTTAGCCATAAGGGACTTCAATAGCTACGAGGAAATTGTTCGATGTGCTCTCAAGGTAGAGATAGAGATTGGAGTAACCCATCAACATATGGGTTTGATAAGAAGAGGAAAATGGAATTCAAAGGAAAATATAAAGACTACACTAAAAAGAAGATGAGTTTTTCCTTATGCTCAAAGTGTGTAAAGAAACATGGAGGGAATGGTATTAAAGGGACAAGTAAATGTTTTAAGTGTGTAAAATAAGGTCATCGGGCATTTGAATGTCAAAATAATGGGAAGAAGATGTCTAATGATGCGAACAAAGAATGTAATACACAGAATGCACCTCCTAGACTTCAATGTTTCAAGTGAAATGAAATGGGGAATTATGCCAATCATTTCCCTAATCCAAGGTTTGTTGATGATGATCTATTTAAACAAACTCTTAAGGAAAAAGACAATGGAATGTCACATGCAATTTCTATCGGCGATGTGGAGTATGATAACGAAGTGGTGAAAGGTACTCTTACCATCCAATCTAAAGTAGAAAATGTTTTATTTGATTCATTATCCACCCACTCTTTTATTTCTGAAGAATTATATAAGGGTATCTCAATATTACCTCAGAATTTAGTTATTGAGTTAGCTGTGACAACCCCTAATGGCACAACAGTCGCATCAAAAGTTTAAAATTCTCCTCCGATTGAAGTTTGTGGGAAAGTGTTTCCTGAAAATCTTTTGATCCTTCCTATAGTGGAATATGATGTGATTCTTGGCATGTATTGACATTCTTTATATTGAGATCATATCAATTTCCAAAGAAGGGAAGTCACATTTCTTATTCTTGATCAATCTATGATCGTCTATCAATGCAAGGATGAACATAACGTTCTAGTGGAAATTTATTCCATCTTATGGGTCTTGATTCCACTAAATGAAGGTTATTTATCTCAAATGGATGGAGAGAAAATCATTATTAAGAATACACCCATTGTACGGGAGTTTGATGATGTCTTTCTGGAGGAATTTCCTGTTCTTCCACCAAATTGTGAAGTTTTGATTTCAATAGAACTCATACTGGGTGCTATACCCATTTCAAATACACCTTATAGAATTTCCCCAATTGAGTTGTAGGAATTGAAGATGAAACTCCAAGAGAATCTTGATAAGGGATTCATACGTCCTAGTGAATCACCTCGGGGAGAACCTATTTTGTTCCTTAAGAAGAAAGATGGATCAATGAGACTCTGCATTAATTATTGAGATCTTAACAAGATCACTATCAAGAAAAAATATCCTCTCCCATGCATTGATGACTTAGTTGACCAACTACATGGATCTCAATACTTTTCCAAGATTGATCTTCATTCAGGGTATAATCAATTAAGGGTCAAAAAGGAGGATATACCAAAGATGGCTTTCTATACAAGGTATGGACACTATGAATTTTTAGTGATGCCATTTAGGCTTACTAATTCCCCTGCTATCGTCATGGATCAAATGAATGGAGTCTTTAGAGACTATCTTGATCATTTTGTGGTAGTCTTTATAGAGGATATTCATGTCTATTCAAAGAGAGAGGAAGAACATGAAGATCAATTTAGAATTTTATTAAAGACCCTAAGAAAGGATATGCTTTATTCCAAATTTACCACGTGTTAATTTTGGCTTTAAAAAGTTTCATTTTTGGGTCACATAATCTCAAAAGAGGGGATATCTGTGGATCCATCAATAGAAAAGGTTATCGAAAGATGGTCGAGACCAACAACAGTAACTGAGATCCAAAGTTTTCTTGGATTGGCTAGATATTATCGATGTTTTGAGAAATATTTTTCAGGATTATCAAATCCACTCACCAAGTTGACTCAAAAAGGAGTTAAGTTCATTTGGCCGGAGGAGTGTGAAGTGAATTTCAAGGAGTTAAAAAGAAGCTTATCCAGTGCACCTGTGCTCACAATTCCTTGTAGTGGAGAATGTTTTGTGATCTACAGTGATGCATCCAAGAAGTTATTAGGGCGTGTTCTTATACAAAATTATATGGTGATAGCTTATGCCTCATGACAGTTGAAAATCCATGAGGAAAATTACCCAACTCATGATTTAGAGTTAGCCATGGTAATCTTTGCGTTAAAGATTTGGAGGGATTACCTTTATGGTGAGAGGTGTGATATTTATATTGATAATAAAATTTTAAAGTATATTTTCACACAAAAGGATCTGAATATGCGCCAAACAAGATGGGTGGAGTTAATTGAGGACTATGACTGCTCAATTCAGTATCACCCTGGGATAGAAAACAAGGTGGAAGATACATTAAGTCGACAAGACCATGATAGCGTATCCATGATGATGATCACAGAAGATCCAATATTTATGGATTTACAAAGGATGGATCTTGGAATTATAATGTAAGGGGAAAATCTTATCTTTCTCAAATGAATGTTCAACCATCTAAACATGTGAAGATTAAATAGGCAGAAAAAGAAGTTGTAGAGTTACAAAATAAGGTGAGAAATGTTCCTGAATTCATCCTTGATTGTGATGGGATAATAAGGTTCAGAAATAAGGTTTGTGTTCCTCCCATCCCAGAATTAAAGAAGGAGCTGCTGGATGAGGCTCGTAGTTATTCATTCTCTATTCATCATGGAAGCATGAAGATGTATAAGGACCTGAAAGAGTACTTCTGGTGGGATGGCATGAAAGGAGATGTTTCTGAATATGTCTCTCGATGCTTGGTTTGTCAGCAAGTTAAAGCTGAGAGACAGAAGTCTAAGGCGATGTTACAACCATTACCCATACGCGAATGGAAATGGGAAAACATCACTATGGACATTGTCACTGGACTTCATAAAACATCCAATGACAATAATGCTATCTGGGTTATATTTGATTATTTTACGAAGTTGGAACACTTAATTGATATCAGAGAAGATGTTTCTATTGATCAGGTTGCCAGGATATATGTAAAGGAAGTGGTAAGATTGCATGAAGTACCACATTCCATTATATCTGATCTGGATCTGAGGTTTACCTTAAATTTTTGGAGAAGTCTTCAGCATACTCTAGATACAGAGTTGAGTTTCAGCACTGCTTATCATCCTCAGACAGACGGTCAGTCTGAGAGGACAACTCAAACTCTATAAGACATGTTGAGAGCTTGATCTATAGATTTCAAAGGTGGTTGGGATCAACACCTACATTTGGTGGAATTTTCTTATAATAATAGCTTTCACTCTAGTATTTAGATGGCTCTTTATGAAGCTCTCTATGGAAAGAAATATAGGAATCCAAATTGCTGGGATGAAGTTCTGGAAATAAAGCTATTAGGACCTGATCTTGTTGATGAGATGGCAGAAAATGTCCGATATTTTCAAAAACACATAAGAGTAGCTCAGAGTCGACAAAAAAGTTATGTTGACAACCGAAGAAAAGACCTAGAGTTTAAAGTTGGGGATAAAGTGTTCTTACAAATATTTCCATGGAAGAGAGTAATGAGATTTGGAATGAAGGGAAAGTTGAGCCCTAGGTATATCGGTCCTTTCGAAATACTGGATCGTGTTGGGAAGTTAGCTTACTGATTGGCACTTCCACCGAATCTCTCTCAAGATCCGGATGTTTTCCATATATCTTTCCTGAGAAAGTACATACCTGATCCTTCACATGTACTCAGCTCAAAAGTGGTACCACTGGAGCAAGATCTTTCTTATAAAGAACAGCTGATAGAGATTCTGGATCGTAGCAAAAAAGTCCTACAAAATAAGACCACTTGCTTGGTGAATGTTTTATGGAGGAACAACCAATTAGAAGAAGCTACATGGGAGCTTGAGGATATTATGAGGGAGAGGTATCCTTATCTGTTTGTTACAAAGTGACAAATTTCGAGGGAAAATTCCTTTTAAGGGGGTAGAGTGTAACACCCAAGATTTTATGAGAAATATTTTGTTTTTATGTTATATACATCACCAAAGGAATCTTTCACTACACACAACACTGTCTTGGCTTTTGTTACACGCAAGAGCAACCTTCATCGATATCCTGCGGTGTACACAATACAGAGTTTTTCTAAACAATGATATGTTATTAAAATATTATATAAACTAGACGTTATGAATAGTAATACCTAATTTTTGAAATTTTATCTTTCAAAATGGATTTCGTTTTTGGATTCAGAATATCGAAATTATCCTAGGGTGAAGTTTTGGTATTTTTCTGAAAATCATCAATTTTTGATGAATAGTGAATACACTGGGTAACTATTTAAAAACTGACTTTTTATTTAAATAATTATTTATTTAATATAAATTTATTTTAGGTCAAAATTGATACATAATACCTATATAAGTTCAATGTAATTCATTTTAGTCATTTTTATAATAATTTGAGATATATAAAAATTTTATTGAACTTTTCACCGTCTTTTACCCACCTCCAAGGTGAATTTGAAAATTTACATAAAACATAATTTTACCGCTTCTGTGAGTGGAATTTAAAAAATCTGAGAAACATGGTTAATGTCAAGGAGTAAAATGTGGTTCAATAAGATAAAAATAATTTATGATGAATAGTAACTTTTTACGTTTTTTTCCACGGTTAAAAGTAAATAGGGTAATTAAGGGTAAAAATGATATTATTATTACCCTAACAAATGTATTAATTCTATTGGATAAGTTTAATTAAAACAAAAAAAACCTTAGGAATAAAATATGACCATTTGGGTCCACTTGGATTAGATTAGGACACTTATTATTATTTTATTTAAAGAAGAATTAAAAGAGTTAAAATAAAAGTTTAATAACTAAAACATTTTTAATATAGGGTTATACATTTGATAAATTCAACTATAAATATTCATTATAAAGATAAAAAAGTTTCCTACATAATTTTATTTTATTTATAATTTTTAGACATTAAATAATATAATTTATTCTTCACACAAGGATGATGCAGTAATTACCTTATTAATGAAATATTAACATAATTGATGTTATAAATACCCATATAAATGTAATTTGAGACTTTTTATAAAATCCGCTAATTTCTAAGGTTAACATAAAATGTAATTATTTATTTAATTAACTTTTTTAGAAATAATGATGCTGTTATTATTTTCACAAAAATCAATTACCAAATAGTGTCATAATTGACATAAAATAGTTTTTAAAACAAATATTATATTATTAAGTATGATTTTATTCCAAAAAATATGATAATTAGACAAATTACTTATATAAGGTTATATATATTTATAATGAACCACTTGGGATTCGTTTTACTTGTTATAGTAGGTTTATTAACCATATAGTGTAAAAAAACAAAAATACATGGTAAAAGTTAAAATATTTAACTTAGAATTAAATCTAAATGATAAGGTTAAAATAGTAACCTAAAATTATCTAAAACCTATTTATTGAGAGGATTTAGATCTATCCCCACCTTATCTTAGAAATAAATCAATTTTGATCTATTAAAAACCGAATATGACTTTATTATAAAATAATATTTTATGTCTTTCCATAGGTGCCCCTCTCCTCCCTTATGAAAGGGCACCTCCTCCCTCTCCTCCTCACACAATTTTGAGGCTTAAAGCTCGGCAAAACTCTTCCCATTTACCTTATCAACATTTCTAGAAACATACTAGAGGTCCTGGACTTCTTCAATGTCCAATTTTAGTGCCCTAAGAGGAGGTTTTAAAGAGCTGTGTCGAAGAAGAGGTAATATCTGTTACCGATTCTTTCAAATTTATTTTTTCTTCTACTTACTATTCTTCAGTTGTTTCATTATGAAGTAATATCATCAGTATCACTCACATACTGATATGTTATTATAAATATTAAACAACCCTATTTCACCTTCTATCCATCCTACGAAAAACAAAATCACCGCGCGTGCGGACGTGCGGAAAACCGTCTCCACGTCGTGGTGTAATCTGTTTTCCACAACCACCTTACGTGGATGGGTATAATGGTGTAAAGAATAACTATTTATGATTATTTTAATGTGATATTTATTTTTAAATAATATACATACACTTAAATACAATTCCACGATCATGGGAACGATATCATCGCTCGTGAGTATGTACGGCCTACCGTCTCCACGATGTGATGCGACTCGTTCTACATGATCTTCATTGAATAATTATTTTATAAATGAATTGAATGAGTAAATATGATATATATTACACTAAGACCATTTTGGAAATATGGTATCTATAACCTAAAAATAAGAATAAGAATTTATTCGACAAAACATGCATAAGATCATAAAGTAATGAACACCCGACTAACAAGTAGCAATGAAATATTACAAATAAGAAGATAAAAATATGATCATATGTGATATCATAAAAATGAATATGATTTTTTAATAATTCAATGAAATTTTTTAAATCACTATACAGGAGGTTCCGATACATATGAAGCAAATCATACGTAAGGTAAGAGAAAATCTCGCAATCTCAATTTTTATCTGAGATTGCGTATACTTCAGTGTTTACTGGGGTATATTTACCATCCACATCTATTTTTTCTCAATATTTAGTATTATTTCTTTCCTCCTAAAATTTTTTAAATCCAATTTTACCCATTGGTGAGTTTTTAGTAAAAGCTTTCAAAGGAATCTTTTGTCGAGGTACTTTTTGACTTTTCCGGCCAATGTATGAGAAGAATGTTTTTTTAACTTATACGACATGAATGGATTTTTGTGATTTAAAAAAACAATATTTCCATGAAGCTTAATTTACAAGTTTTCAAGTTTATTTTTAATCAAATTCTTTTAGTTAAAAATTTTATGACATGTTATGAATGGAAAAAAATTTTTGAAGTAGAAAGGATGTTTCCCTCAAGAATGGAGTTCAAGTGTTTTATCGAAATTATTTTCCACCTAAGATAATATAGGGTTATGTTTCTATACCTATTATTACATTTATTTTATTATTTTGTGATGGAATTATTTTTATTAAGTCCTTTATCTTATATGGATTTTTTTATGATGTCATGATGTTTAAGAATCCCATTTTTTAACATGGGTTATGCTATGTTGTACGATTTATGATTTTATGGCACACATAAGAATGGTTTCATTATGAGATGGATGGGACCTATATCTCCCTCTAATTAATTGCGTAAAGATTTATATCTCACGAGATAAACATGGATGGAACGACAAGTTAATCTGGTTCAGTGACATAGGACTGGAATGAGGAGTGAACTCGGTTCAGTAATGGACTTTGTCCGCTATGATAGTCTTGGAAATGAGTCTTGACTAATATGAAGTTATTTGTATGATTATTTGTGTATGACACAAATTTCATGTTTTATGTTATGATTATTGGGATTACATTTCATTACTATGATTTATCCCATGTTATGATATTATGATCTCTTTTGCAGGTTATGATATTCAAAATGTTATGTTCTTATGAATATGATATGATTGATATTTTTTTTGTTTACCCTTAATGGGAATTTGAGCTCACCCTTTTGTATGTTTTCTTTTACCCAGGTCAAGAAAAAGGGTATTAAGTAGGATATGCCAAAAGGGACTCTAAATATGATGAAATAAGAGGGAGACAATGTAGATGATTTATGAACTAGTTGGTTATGTTTCCCAGTTTCTAAAGACACTATACCTATATGGTCCTACCATGGTTTTGTTATATGTTGTAATAAGTATACTTCAATTATGAAGTAATAACCATGTATGTAAATTATGGGTCGTTAAAAAAATCCAAAAGTACTTCAACCAAAGTACTAAAAAGGGAAAAATAGTCCCAAAGTCCCTAAGGACACAACTCACCAAGACCAGAGATCCACAACTGGATCCACCTCCAAAAGGTCCCTTCCCTTTGCTCAATCATGGAAGAAGAAAACAATGGCTTATGTAGAACATTTATATAAAACATTTTATATAAATTCAGCAGGCATGTAATGCTGTTCAAAAGCATTAGAATATATTTATATCTCAAATATAAATAAACAAGCGAGCAAAATGGTTATATGCCAAAAAGTACGATAGTATTAACCGGTTATATGATTCCGCACTCTCTATGTGAACTCAAGAAAAATGTGTATACACACGTCCCTATGAGACTGGCCAAAGGAGACTCGTCACCAACCTGTCAGGGATGTGACCGGCCACAAGTATGTTTTCGAACGTTGTCGTAGCGTAGAGTGTATCCAAATAACTCACTAACTACCTAAGGCTTTCATGTTCTCTTACACGATGGGTGAACTATTTTAAGACTTCTTAAAATACGATAAATCACATTCTTCCATTTAAAAACTGTCCAATACATTACATTTAAAACCAAAAATGGTTTTATTCAAAAACATGCATTTCTACAAGATAAAACCATTGGGTTTCTATCAAATCATTTTAAACCATTTTCATGAGTTTGAAATCCATTCAAAACCAACTACATCATTGCACAGTTTATTTCCCAAATTAAATTCAACAATTTAATTGATATCATTTCCTTGGAATCCACAATTTAAATCACCCAATTTCAATAAACACACCCAATTCAATAGAATTGGGGGATTTTCCAAATTTTCATTCCAAAACCATTTAAAATATCTCGATTCACCAGAATCGAGTTTTTATCAATTTAATTGAAATAGGATTTGAGAAATTGAATTTAAATCAACGATTGAAATAAATCAAGCAATACAAGGATAATAAATTTTGCAAATCGGGATGGAACCACCTACCTCGAAGGTTTTTGACCAAAAACACAATGGTCGAGAATGCTCAAGAAAACCGAGTTTCTTTTTCAAGAACCCACCCTAGATCTCTTCTCGTAAAAAGATCAAGACAAAAACTCATCAAAAGAAATTTCCACACACTTAGATCTACCCACAACGGTCATGGATCCATGAAACCGAGAGAAGAAGAGAAGTAGATATAAGTAGATCTAAAAAACCAATCAAGAACAATGAAGAAGGATCACATACCTCAAGAATCCAGCTTCGATTCACCAAGAGGAGCCTTTGGATCGCCTCCAGAATGATGGGAGAACCTTCTCCGACCTCAGGAGAAGAAAAATCCCGAGTTAGGGCCACTTAGGAAGAAAAATGAGGCACTTAGAGGCAAAACCGAGTGAGATCCACAATATAAGGATCTCATTTAAGTGGCCACACGGTTAGTTCACACGGTTTGACAAACCTTGTGCTAGACATGCGGAAGCCACTGCCTTGGCCACCCTTCACTCACAGTTTGGCCTCACGGTTAGAAAAATTGTGCACCACCCATGCAGAAGCTACTTCCTCAACCTCCCTTCTTGCACGGTTTGGCTGCACGGTCTGACAAACCATGTGCCACCCATGCAGAACTCAAAGTCCCTTATTTTTCTTGAAAAGTTCACCCAAACACACCCCAATTCCTTACTCCGAAACAAAAGTAATTAGAAACATCAGAGAGTACATGAAAATGTAACATGATGTTACAACTTCCCCAACATAATATCTTTCTGTCCCCAGAATTCCTATGAAAAAACCACCACATCAAAAAGATGAGACCACTAATCTCTCATTAGTGCCTCCCTTTCCCACATCCCATGAGAATCAGAACCATGTTGCCATTGTACAAGAACCCGAGGTATCTTTCTCCCATGAATTACCTTGGTCTCAGAATCAACAAGTCTGAATGGTTGTTCAGTAACAGATAAATCTGGTTTATTCACAAGATCACTCCACCTCAAAACATGGGATGGATTAGAGAGATACTTTAATAGCTATAATACATGTAACATGTTATGTATCAACGTCAGTTTAGGTGGTAGAGCTAGACGGTAAGCAACTTTCCCCACAAGGCCAATAACCTTGAAAGGTCCCACGAAATGAGGATCAAGCTTCCCTTGCCTCCCAAGCCGTCGATAACCCGATCAGGGTGAAACTTTCAAGAACACCTGGTAACCAACTGAGAACTCTAAAGGTTTATGGCGACGATCAGTATAAGACTTGTACCACCTATGTGCTATCAACATTCTCTGAAGAATCAACTGAATCTTAGCTATCGTCTCTTGAACCAAACTCGGTCATACCAAGGAACTTTCACCAATATCTGACCAACATAAAAGAGATTTACAAGGACAACCATAAAATGACTCAAAAGGATCCATTTTTGTCACAGACTGATAACTGTAGTTATAAGAAAACTCAACTAGCCCTAGATGATCATCACAAAACCCACCAAAGTAATGAACACAAGCACGAATCATATCCTCAAGGATCTGAATAACTCTTTCTGTCTGGCCATTTGACTGTGGATGGTTGGCCGTGCTCAAACGAACCTGAGTTCCCAATGCCTCTTGAAGGCCTCCCTTAAAGCGAGAAGTAAATCGAGGATCCCAATACGAGACTATAGTAGACGGAACTCCATGCAAACGAATAACCTCTATCACATAGATATTTCACAACTCCTCAACTTTGGTTGTATCTCGAATAGGTATAATGTGAGCCGACTTGGTCAGCCTTTCGATCACAACCCATATGGAGTTCTTCTTCCTCTGGGTTTGAGGTAACCCAACCAAAAAGTACATAGATATTTAATACCACTTCCATGTAGGGACTGGAATTGGTTGAATCAAACCAGAAGGTTTCTGGTGCTCGGCTTTCACTTGCAGGAATGTATAGCAACGAGATACAAACTCATCCATGTCCTGTCTCATACCTGGCCATCATAACTATCGCTGCATATCATAGAACATCTTCGTGGTTCCTGGGTGTACAACCCAATGAGAGTTATGGAAACCCCCCATCACATCCTTCTTTGCAGCAAACGACACAACGTAACGATTTCGATAGCACAGAACACCCTCTTTGGAGAACGACCACAGAGTGTCGGTTTCCCAACCATAAAGAGAGTCCCTAATGCTATGAAATTCATCATTATGTTGTTTTTCCTGAAGAATAAACTTGAGGATAGCAGATGTCAACCAGAAACTGGCTAAAGAAACTTCATTCCACTTCCATTGAACTCCAATATGAAACTGAGAAAAAAGATCCATCAAACGCTACTCTTCTAAAGATTCTTTCACAGCTTGTGATGGAAGTTTCCTACTTAACAAATCTTCAACTACATTTCCTTTTCTCGGGGTATAGGAAATGTCAAAGTTGAAAGATTGTAGGTACTCCACCCAATGACTTGGCAGAGATTAAAATATTTTTGAGAGAAGATATAACTCAAGCTCTTGTGGTCTAAATACATTGTAAACCTTTCTCCATAAATGTAATGTTTCCATCACTTAAGTTCGAGAATTACAGCTACAAGTTCAAGGTCATGGGTAGGATTGTTCTTCTCATGAGGCTTATGTTGAATAGACCGATAGGCAACAACATGATTACCCTACATGAGTACACATCCCAAACCCGAACCCGATGCATCACAGAAGACCACATAACCTATCCCAGCCTCAGGAAGAGTTAACACTGACATAGTAGTTAAAATACTCTTTAGCTCAACCAAAGAACTCTGACATTTATCATTCCAGGAAAACTTCATTCCATTTCAAGTCAGAGCTGTCATTGGAGAAGATAATTTTTAGAATTCGTTAACAAACCGGTGATAATATCCTATTATGCCCAAGAAGCTCTGAATCACAAAAACATTTTTTGGTTGTTCCCATGTCATAACAGCCTTCACGTTTTCAAGATCAACTTATTTTCCTTGTTTTGACATGACATGTCCTAAGAATTTCACTTCCCGAATCCAGAAATCACACTTTGAAAGATTGGAATAAAGTCGGGGATTCCTTAGAAGACTCAGAACTATTCTTAGATGATGCACATGATCCTCCTCAGACTTTGAGTAGACAAGAATATCATCCACAAAGACTACCATGAAAGTATCTATATAATCATGGAAAACCATGTAAATCAAAGCCATAAAAACTGCAGGATCATTTGTTAGGCCGTAGGGCATGACAAGGTAATCATAATGCCATACCTACTACAAAAATCGGTCTTAGGATTGTTAAATTCTTTTATCCTCAACTGATGGTAACCAGATCGAAGATCAATTTTTGAAAACCACTTTTCCCCTTTCAATTGATAAAACAAATCCTCAATTCGTGGTCACTGATATTTATTCTTTATCGTAATTCGATTGAGTTTTCGATAATCAACACATAAGTGAAGAGAACCATCACCCTTATTGGTGAAGAGAACAGGTGTTGCCCAAGGTGACACTAAGGAATATAAAACCTTTCTCAAGAAGATCATCTAACTGAGACTTTAGTTCTGTTTGTTCAGCTGGAGCCATTTGGTAAGAGGGAATAGAAACTAGTTGAGTACCAGGCATTAAGTCAGTAGAGAAAACAACATCCCTTACTGGTGGAAAACTAGAGAAGTCAGAAGGAAACACATCGGGAAACTCAAGGACGACTGGAGGAAGATCACTACACATTGAATCTCTCTCTAGATCAAGAGAAAACACTGATATAAATTTCCCTAACTTTGGATAATAGGGTCCATCTCTTCTTAAAATTGGGTCCCAATCTCCTTTAAAAACAAGAGGCACACCACTGGGTGTAGTAAGGTAGACCCGTCGAAGATAAAAATTGATCCGGGCTTTATTGGAAATGGGCCAATCCATCCCAAATATGATGTAAAACAATTTCATGTCAAGAACCAAGAAACTCCAAACATGATCATCATCTGATAGAGAGAAGACACAAGCAGGACTAAGGAGTCCCTTCTCTCTCATTGTACCAAGGGTTGTAGTAATATCATTCGCACAAGATAAATTTTCCATAAACAGATTAAGAATATTAACAAGATGGGTTGAAATAAAAGAGTGAGATGCACCGGTATAAAAAAGATCTGTCACTAAAGACGAAGCTATAGTAATGGTACCTCTCATAGTTGCAGGACCAGTGTCAGCTACCTCTGACGACTCTTCCACTGTGTGAAGAAGCTTCATTCTGGATGCCTACAGCTGGAACCCTTTTGTACGTGAAGCATTTGATTGGCCTGTAGTATTTTGAGGTGATGATGATCCTATTCCACTATGTGGAGAAGAAAAGTAATGGAATAATCTCTGTAGGTTCTCTAAACGTCTACTAGAGCTACAATTCTTGGGTGACTCAGTGCAAATCCTCTAAGAATTTCCTGGATTCCCACACTGATAGAAAGTCAAAGAAGCCCCTCCTGGTTCTACCGGAGGTCTGGAATGAGTCTACTATCAAGAACTACCTCAAGGAATATCACACTTATGTTTTCTTTTAAAGGAACCAACACTGCCACTAGGAGGGAAAAGAACCTCCTTCAACCCTGACTTTCCTGCTAAGTCCATCTCAACCATCATTACCCTATCCAGAACATCAGAAAAAGTGGGTAGCTTCAGAAAGAAAACCTGATAATGGATATCTGGTCGAAGTCCCAACTCGAATCGCCGAGCCTTCATCCTCTCATTAGATACAATCTCAAGAGCAAAATCTACCAGCTCAGAATAGCGATTTGAGTACTCAATCACGGTTTGGTTGGCCTGCTCAATCTTGAAAAAATCCACAGCCTTGGCCAACACCATTGATTATAGATATAACTAGTTAGTGAGAAGAACCCTAATGTCTTTCCACTCCAGACCCTCATGTTTCCCAACCGTCACCATTGTGTCCCACCATCTCCTACTTGGTCCCTTCAGTATGAAGGTGGAACACTTCACCTTGATCACCTTAGGTGTCTCCAAGAACCCAAACAGACATTCAATCTTACTCAACCATTCCTCAACATGTTGTGGGTTGGAGGAGACTTTGAAAACTGGTGGATTATGGCATAGGAATTCTTGAGAACGACTTCAGAGAATATCACTATAAGGATCTATAGCTGGATTCTGAACATGAACTAGAGGTGGTGCATGTCCCAGAGCATGGACAGTGTGAACAATCACCTCAACCAGACTCAGATCCACAATAGGGCTCGCTTGCTGAGGTTCAGCAGTGGCCTCTTTTTTGGATCTGATCTCCACGTCTTCTTGAAGGCATGATGCTACACAACATAAAAAATATATATATTAACACCAAAACTGAGTAACAAGGAAAAATATTATTAAAAGAATGGATAACAAGATTTTGATTCCACTATATCCAAATCAAAATAAGGAAAATACTAGAACTAATCCCCAAGTCATATTTCCATAACCAACCCTGGTGACTTAAGGTTCATTGTGGTGAGGGATGGCCAGGAACTCAGTCAAAACTACCACCTTAGTCCCGAAAATAATACTCAAATGCATACTGTCATCAAGGAAAGATGCAAAACTTCCCTCTGATACCACTTTGTCACAAACCAGCCCAGGTACCCTGGTAACCCGATAACTGAGCCAGCCCTGACATAGACCGGAGGGCGTTCCTGATCCCCATGGGTTAGTGACTAGCACCTGGCCTCACACAACATGAAAGTGGGAACGATTTTTTCCACTAGAATGCGGATGCAAAAGAAACAAGACAGTATGCATAAAAAAGGAAACTCCACTATGATTAAAGTACCAGAATACAATGAGGCATAAAAAGACCAAAGTACTACAACCCAAGTAGTAAAAGGGAAAAAAATCCCAAAGTCCCTAAGGACACAACTCACCAAAACCAGAGATCAACAACTAGATCCTCCTAAAAAAGGTCTCTTCCCTTTGCTCGATCCTGGAAGAAGAAAATCTACAAACACCCAAAGGTAAAAGTAGGGTGTGAGCCTAAGCCCAGTAGGATACCACCAAATATTCCACAACAGATGCCAAGTATAGATTATCCAAATAAAAATTTAAATTTTCAAATAAACAAGTTTGGCATTTCAAAAGAATATTTTAACAAAACATGCTATTAAACTTCAAATGATGGAAATAAATATATTAAGAAAAGGCTTTACAAATGATGGAAAATTTCTAAAACAATTGCTTATGTAGAAAATTTATATAAAATAGTTTATATAATTTCAGCACGCATGTAATGTAGTTCAAAAGCATTGGCATACATTTATATCTCAAATATAAATAGACAAGTGAGCAACATGGTCATCTGCTAAAAGGTACGATAGTATTTGCCAGTTATAGGATTCCGCACACTCTATGTGAACTCAGAAAAATGTGTATACACACGTCCCTATGACACTGGACAATGGAGACTCATCACCAACCTGTCATGGATGTGACCTGTCGCAAGTATGTTTTAGAGCGTTGTCATAGTGTAGATTGTATCCAAATAACTCACTAACTACGTAAGGTTTGATTTTGCTCTTACACGATGGGAGAACTATTTTAAGACTACTTAAAATATGATCAATCCCATTATTCCATTTCAAAAATGTAAAATACTTTCCATTTAAAACCAAAATAGGTTTTATTCGAAAACATGCCTTTCCACAAGATAAAACCATTGGGTTTCTATTAAATCAGTATAATCCATTTTCATGAGATTGAAATCCATTCAAAACCAATTCCATCATTGCACAATTTATTTACAAAATTAAAATCAACAATTTAATTGAAATAATTTCCATCAAATACACAATTTAAATTAAACAATTTAAATAACTCAATTTTCATAAACACACCCAATTCAATAGAATTGGGAGTTTTCCAAATTTTCATGCCAAAACCATTTCAAATATCTAGATTAACTAGAATTGAGTTTTTATCAATTTAATTGAAATAATATTTGAGAAATTGAATTTAAATCAAAAATTGAAATAAATCAGGCAATACAATGATAATCAATTTGTAAAATCGGGACAGAACCACCTACTTTGAGGGTTTTGGCCAAAACCACAACGGTCGAGAACGATAAAAAACCGGGTTTCTTTTTCAGGAACCCACCTTAGATCTTCTCTCCTAAAAATATCACGAAAAAAACTCATCAAAAGAATGTACCACACACTTAGATCTACCCACAACATTCGTGGATCCAAGAAACCAAGAGAAGAATAGAAATAGATCTAAGTAGATCTAAGAAACTAATCAAGAACGATGAAGAACGATCACATTCCTCAAGAATCCAGCTTTGATTCACCAAGAGGAGCCTTTGTATCGCATCTGGAATGATGGGAGAACCTTCTCTTACCTTGGGAGAAGAAAAATCCTGAGTTAGGGATGGTTAGGGGAAAAACGGGGCACTTAGAGTCAAAACCGAGTGAGATCCACAATTTAAGGATCTCATTTAAATGGACGCATGGTTAGTTCTCACGGTTGGACAAACCGTGCGCTATCTGTGCATCAGCTACTTCCTTGTCCACCCTTCACGCATGGTTTGGCCACATAGTTAGACAAACCGTGCACCGCCCATGCAGAAGTTACTGCCTTAATCTCCCTTCTTGCACAGTTTGGCTGCATGGTTTGACAAACCATGCGCCGCCCATGCACAACTCAAAGTCCCTTAGTTTTCCTTAAAAGTTCACCCAAACGCACCCAAAGTCTTTACTCCAAAACAGAGTTACTTAGAAACATCAAAAAGTACCTTAAAACGTAATCTGATGTTACACCACTTGATCCCCAAGTTCTATAATAGAAAATAAAATGTTTTTCATTGTTCGTTCTTGATAGTTTGTTCTTCATTCATGAAGAAATATCTCTCGCACTTCTAATTCTTGAGAGGGTGAGTGAAGGTGGAGTCAGATAAGATTTCATTGTGTGCAACAAATCTCTATTATTAATTTTTTTATCCACTATACAATATAAATGGGAAACTATTTATAGAGTAAATATTTAAGCTAAATATATTATTTGATTTCATGATAGAAATTAAAAAACATTTTTACCTCTAATATAGCCCATGACTCGTAAAAATAATTATATTAATATTATTTTGTGGAATGCACAAACTTACACAATAAAAAATATTATGTAAAAATCTTATTAATTAACATTTATCAATAGACTCGATCTTGATTCCTTTGAACTCCTAAAGCATTTTTTTAATGACCAAATAATCATTTTATTCATAAATAAATATTTTATTCACAATCTAGTGAATAAATATCTTTCAAAAAATAAATAAATAAAAATAAATATTTTATTCATAATATTGTGAATAAATATATTATTTATATTAACATAAGGAATTAAATTATTTATTAATACAATATAAATATCTATTACCTTGTGAATATTAGAAATCAATAAAACATGAATAAAATTAATTCTTTGTCTTGTGAATAATATTTTTTCAAATAATTATATTCAAATAGAATTTAATTGAAATCATTAGAAACGCATAGTGTGTATCCCTCTAGGATTATTTCTAATTGGAATTAGGAGAACTTCCCTAAATTCCAAGAATACTCTCTAGCAATGGGTCAAGGAACACAAGAGAAATAACTTAATGTCGTAATGTTAAAAACCAAATATCAATGATCACTGTGTAAAATAGTCTCTTTATCTCAATACATCATCCAGTAAGTTTCACATCCTTGTCACCAATTTATATGCTCAATATTTCTTTCTTTGACTATCTTAAATAAACACATTATTACACCACGTACATGGAATTTAATGTTATGGTTCTATTCTGATAGACGGGCCGAGATATTAGCTTCCATAAAGATGGAAGGGACAAATCCTTCGTCAACTTATTAATTATTGACATGTTACTCATGGAGCAGCCAATATATCTAATTTCACCATGAAATTTTATCATCATGGTTTATGAGATAAATATATATATATGAGTTTTAACATGCATTAATAATAATATTAAATTCTAATGACCATGACAAAAGCTCATAGATAGGAATATTTAATGACACCAAAACATAAAAAATTCCTACTGGTGGGTCCATTCTTAAAATTTCTAATATTGGATATTACCAAGTGAAAACTTCATGAGAAGAAGGCTCATCATCTTTTGAGTACTCACACATGACATTCTATTTACTATTTCTCCCATCATAGTAAATTATCCAACCACATAACATTATTTATGAATATCATAATAATATATTATAGTTCTCATCAATGTTGGGAACTACTATGACAATATCAATTTGATTTATAATCAATGGAATTATTACTTTAAATTTATATAGAACAAATTAAAATAAGTAATATGTAGTTTTATTAATATTAAATACATTTAATATGCATGTAATCAACAATAAAACGGTTGGTACTAGGACACCAACTCCAATAAACTACAACTTGGACTAGATCCAACTACATATGATCTTTAGTCTTCTAGACCTCACATGATAGTCATGTTTCTGTTGAGTTAAGGTTATAGTAAATGGGTCTTCCATGTTGTATTCCATAGAAATATTGCTCACTAAAACTTCACATTGCTGAGAAAAACCCATTAAGATATGATAACTCAAATGTATTTTCTTCATCCATTGATGTGGACTTGGCTATTTTGAAAGAGCCACCACTGAAGTATTATCACAATAGAGTGTTATAGGACCTTTACTGCAAGGTACCACATCCTGATCTTGGAAAAAGTTGTGCATCCATACATATTCTTTATCTACCTTAGAAGCTACGATATACTCAGACTCTACTATAAAATCTATGACCATAGCCTACTTTGAGCTCTTCCATCTCACAACACCTCCATTAAAATAGAAGCATTGTCTCTTTTGTGAATTCATGTCATCTTGATTAGTTTTTAAACTAGAATCTACATATCCTTGAATGAAAATTTCTTCATCTCATCTATAAACAAAAAATATATCCTTAGTATGCCTAATATACATAAAGATAATCTTGACTACCATCCAATGGCAGTCGCCTAGAGGGTCTAGATATCATTCTGCTATAATTAATATATAGGAAGCATCTCGACTGTTATATAGCATTTCATAAATGAATGACCCAATCAATAATGCATATGGAATCACTTCCATTATGTTTCTTTCCTCATTTTTTTGATGACACAATTTCTTGGAAGGACGATTTCTATATGACACTAGCAACAATCCCCTCTTGGAATATCCATACTTAATATTTTCAGTATCTTTTCAATCAATGTAGTTGGAATTAGGTTGATCAATCTCTTGGATATATCATGATCTTAATCCCAAGAATATATGATGCCTTTCCTAAGTCCTTCAAAGAGAATCATTTATTCAAAAATACCTTAACAGACTATGAGACTGGTATTTTGTTTCCAATGAGTAATATGTCATCAAAATATACTATTAATAAAACCATTGCACACCTACTAAACCATTTATAGAAACACAAATCACATTCATTCTTTATGAAACAAAATTTATGTATGGACTCACTAAAATGAGCGTTCCACAACTTGGATGCTTTCTTTAACCCATAAATGAATCTTTTCTGCTTGAATACCTTTTTGGCATCATCTGGAGTAAAAATACTTTCTATTTGTGTCATATATACTATAAGGACCCGGCATAAAACATTACATAATCTTGAGTAAAATCAAGAATACACATTGAGAATCTTTTATGGTTTAGAGTTTTAGATAATTAGGCCATAACTATTACATATCAAATTAAAAATTACATGTAGAAACTACTACTCAGTATCCATTTTTTTATAAAATAAAAACTCTTAAAAAGAAAGATATCTAGTTCCATGTTTTAGACAACATGACTTTTAATTGACGCCATCCCTGACCCTTATTCATCTTTAAGCCCCGTGCAAAACATTTCAAAAACATGGGGTGAGCATAAAAAGCTCAGTAAGGGTTATAAAATAATGAATCAAAACATTATCCCATCAATAAATACAAAATAATGAAACCATACTTTTCAATCATAACATACCTTATGAAATCATAAGATTTATGAATAACACACAAAAATCATAAATCATAAAGGTAACTTATGTCATAAATAACATACATACATTGTAGCATTCACAACTACGTAGGGAGTTACATTTGTAATACAGATCATAGTATATTACCTAAATCTCTTAGGAGAAACAGTAACATTTACCTTTGTCACGCTATGCAATGCATTGGAGAGCTATCTCCGTCTCACCCACCCTAGGTTTATCACGGACCCTACCATATATATAAACAATGCCCAATAACCATAACATATACATAAATCATAAAAAATATATAACATTTTCCCATTGAAGTCACAATATATCATTTAAATATATTTACAAAAAAATGCTTTTTCAAACCATTTTCAAAAACCATTTAAAACATTTAATGAAGATATTTTTTGAATTAAAGTTCCCCATTCCACTTTGAAACTTTTAAAGGAATCAACATTTTAAAACATTAATCTCTATATAAATAATTCCTAAAAACCATTTTTAAAACATGGACATTAATGAGAAAAATGTAGATGAATAATTCTTTAAAACATTTAAAATGATTTTTTAGTTAATGAGTTTTTAACAAAATGAAAGCCGCTTGAATACAAAAAATTGAAGAATACCATCAATAAACGCTTATAATATAATGAGAATATAGAGATTCATGATATAATACGTCAAAGGGAATTATATACACTATATAAAATTAAATTGTTGTATAACAAAAAATAAGTTTCAATAGAATGTAAATTGAGACAAAGTCCATTGTAAAGATCATATCCTTAGATTAAGGACAAATCAATGACATAATTTTGTGTGAAAATAATAATACACCCAATATTAGTGTATATTGAGTGTAAAATAATTAGGGTACATTCACATATATTCATAGCATGACATTATCAATAAGTATAAGTGTATCCTAAAGAATTGAAATTGGGTTAAGAAGAATTCTTACATAAATTCAACATCCTAGTCACATCACTTTAAAATTCAAAAAATGTGTCGATGAGAGAGAAAATAGCATCTCATCACATGAAAATAAAATTTACATCAATAATGATATATAATAACATATACCAATATCAGAACATGTAAATTAAAAGACATATAAAAAAGAAGTCTTTTAAAAAGGGGTGGGTGAAAGGTTTCCTTAACGATTTGGTAACATACAAAACATACACCCCAGAAAGAAGGATCATACAATGAAGATGTAAATTACCATAAATTTTAGTATATTACACAATTAATACAATCATTGGTAGTACAGAAACCACACAGAAGGAAATAGTGGAAAATATAGCATGAATCTCATTTTTATAAAAAGTGAGACGAAAACTCCTTACCACATTGTAATTAATCGTGTCTTATGAATAAGAGTTAATAACCACCAAGTGAATAACATAATACCATGAATATAAAGAGAATAATGATAATATATATATCAAATGGTAGTACACAATACACCACATTCAATAAATAAGTGACGAAGAATGGAAATCTCACAAAATTAAAAGTGAGTTAAGAAACCCCTTACCACGTTGTAATCAATCAAGTAATATGAACAAAAGTTAATAAAAACCAAATGAATTAATAAATAACTTGAATATAAAGATAATCGTGATAATATATATCACATAGAGGTACACAATACACCAAATGCAACAAATAAGTGGGAAATAATGGAAATCTCACGGAATTAAAAGTGAGATAAGAAACCCCTTACATCGTTGTAATCAATCAAGTCGTACGAAAAATCGTTAATAACAACCAAATTTTTCAGAGAATACCATTAATATAAATATAATCATAATAATATATATCAAATGGTAGTAAACAATACACTACCTACAATAAGTAAGTGGTGAACAATGGAAATCTCAAGGAATTAAAAGTGAGATAAGAAACCCCTTACCGCGTTGTAATCAATCGATTCATATGACCAAAAGTTCATAACCACTAAATTATTAATAGAATACCTTGAATATAAATATAATCATGATAATTTATATCAAATGGTAGTAAAAAATAAACAACATTTAAGAAATAAGTGGCGAACAATGGAAATCTTACAGAATAAAAAGTGAGATAAGAAACCCTTTAAATCATGTCCGACTTGACTCGATCATTTTTTAAGGTACTAAATAATAAAATAAAGTTAATTTATACTTTATTAAGAAATTTTTTCTAGTTTATTATTCGTTTAATATCAATTATTATCTATCTACAACAATTAGTTAATTATATGAGTTCATATCGAACATTTTGTCAATGTTTGAAACTTGAGTTAAAAATGAACTTGTTATAATTATAAATAGTCCATGTGGTCGAAATTACGATATATCCAGAATTATATTAAATATTTAGATATAAAATATATCATATATATCCCGTATATATATGTATTTATAATAGCACATAACATTTGGAGATAAGAAATGAAATGCACAGTTAATGGAGACGGTAAGCCGTACGTATGCATGAACGATACGTTCATTTATATTTCATATTTAATGGAATAAAAAAATAATGATACGTAGTTATATTATAATTCCAGTATAATATCATATATAATTTCATTAAATCCATCCTTTATATGTTCCACGCATGGCATAAATGTGTCATATAACTTTGAGGGGGCGGTAGTCCGCACTTCCTCAAATGAAATTATCGTATTTACCCACTATAGAAACCATAAAGGTATTCTATAAATAAAAAATACATAAGGATATAAAACAATAAATATAATATTTATCACATAAAAATAAAACTCCATATTAATGGCCACCATGAGAGGCGGTAGGAGATAATTGAATAATCATCATTTCCTGAGGCAGTAGTTCACCGTCCACCGAGATAGTATGTTTTTTAACCATTAGATTTAGGTGTGTGTATGTTTAGTTCGAATACTTAACATAAAAGCAACCTAGTATATTTATTATACAGTTTTTATTATAAAATAAAGGAATACAAAGAGTTTATGGGGTTAGAGAAGTAAAATAAATCAAAAGAACTTAAGAGAAGACGTTACCATTAAATCAAGTATCTTCCTTCAGTTTGAACCAAAATGTTTAATTGACTAGACTTATGCCTATGGGAAGGATTCTATGAGGAGTATAGAGATTTTAGGAGCTTAATTGGGTAGAGGTGGGATAATCCTAGGGTCTTGAGAAGTGTGAGGAATGGGTAAGAAGTGAGGTGTTTTTATAAGCGGGAGGAGGGGCTCTTTAAGAATTTTTAAAAATATTATTTTATTATATAATAATTTTCGGTTTATAAAGGTCCAAAACATTTTAAAGTCTTAGTTAAGATGACTCATGTTCGAAATAAAATCATCCAATAAGAATTTGATAGGAATTTCATATTTTTCGAATCATTATATTCGTATTTATTTAAATCATTCATTAATGAGGTAAACACTCCATCATTATTGTGTCATAAATAATTTTATATATTTGATGTCTAAAAATTATAAAAATAAAATACCATTTTTTAGTAAATAATCTTATATTTAATATTAATATTTATAGTTGAAGTGATAACTTATATAAACCCATGTAAAAATTGATTTACTTAAAGATATAGGGTTAAGTCATTTTTGTATTTACTTTAAAGTAATTAATATAAAGTGTCATTATCACTCCCATGTGGCTCCATGGGGTCCCAAAATAGACCCAAGGATACCCATGGTCTGAAATATATCAACGAATAATATTAGGACACATTTTTTTGGTAATTTAATTTTTTTATAATAAAATTGTGTTACCCTTATTTACCAAATTTACCCTTTAACCATGGTAAATAAATTCTTATTGAAGTAAATATTCATAATGTATAAAAATAAAAGATACCTATTTACATAATTTGTAACTCTTGATTACTAATATGGAAACCAGTTTTAGAAATTCAAAACACAAAAGTGGAAGAAATTAATTTAAAATTAATTCCCACTGTCAAAACCAAAAGTGTGTTTTTAAGAAATAATAACTATCAAAAGATTGACACTTGTTTATGTCCAATTTTAAAGTGAAATTACTTAAAATGATCTAAAAACGATTAAATGGGAAAAAATATTATTTAATTATAGCTTAAAACCATTTTTAATGATAATATAACCGTAGAAATAAATTATATTAGAAGGCAGCTTTGAATTAAAATACAATATTTTTCACTATTCATAAGAAATGACCTTTATCAGAAAAATACAAAAACTTTATCCAATGTAAATTTTTATGTCCCGATTATGAAGAAGAATATTATTTTGTCAAATAGAATATATAAAAGTAACCAAAAATATAATTAAAGAGGGTTCTCCATCAAAAGGTGATAAATCAACATTTTAATGAATATTAGATAATTTTTGAATAAAATCAGATTCATTCTTATTTTAGGCCTCTAAATTTTATTGGATATATTTAAAAAAAATTAACAAACATGTATATTCATATTTAATTTAGTTCTGGTCATTCCCACCAATACAACGACTAGGTGTTAAAAACCGTTTAAAATAATATTATATTATTATTTTCCAGTATGACTAAGTATTGTGTGCAACATAAGATTTTTAAGAAACCCGTTGTTGTGTATTGGTTATGCCATCAAACATAAAATCCCCTTCAAATTAAAATTAATATTTAATTCACAAATTTTAATAAATATGAAAATTTTATATTCTTTATTTACCTAGGATGTTACATCCTTCCCCCTTTTGGGAATTGCGTCTTTACAATTTTAAAATTGGTCTTTGAATCTTTATTAAAATTCACACATCAAGAAAAGAGTTAATAAAAAAATCACATTAAAAGTTATAAAGATAAATACAATGGTCACCTGAGACAACATATACTAGGATTCCATGAAATCATGGATATAGAAGAGAAACTAACTCTGATAGATTAATATAGAGTGATAGGGAACTTGACCATGGAATGATAACCACCACAATACCGTAAATTTGTGGTTAGGTAAAAGTCTAGTTATAAAAGAGAGATTATGAAATTTTTTCCTTCATGATCATTTTCCTAGAGTTGAATAATTTTATTAATAACTAGACTTAGATCGTACGAAAATACACATACTTTTCATGTAGAGTGTCAACTTTTAAAAAAATTCTACCACAAAATCATCTTTTCTACAAATGGTAAGTATCCAAGATGAATTGGTCACACCTAAAGTTCTAGAATAAAATACTATAGTCTCACATATTCTAAAAAAGATGAACTATATATTTCCTCTATCATTAGACCTCAACCAAAAACAAAATTGGTTAGTACAAGATCAGATAATCCCTAAAAGGATAATCCTTTATAAAAAGAAATACTACTATTAATCTTCTAAATTCAACAAAAAGAACCCAATGTTTAAGAAAGACCATTCAATATACAATTGTCCTTAAAATTCATCAAAATAATCCAAACTAAGAATGATACCAAAAACTCAGAATTATTTAAACACATAGTCTTCCATAGTAAATCTTATCATTTTTCTCCAAAAACATCGACTACTCTTAACGTCTTATACTGAAGTGTAATTAACCTAAACACATAGACTATTTCTAAAATAGAAAACATATTCTAAAATAAAAAATATCACTCAATCACTAAATAATTTTCCTATATTAAGGATATCCATTTGATAAAACATAAGTTCCTAAAATCAACTTATTCTTGATCCATAAATTCATTTACCTTAAATGAATAAGTCATACTAACCAGGGACATCACGTAGGATAGTGGTAGGCGATTCCCCCTTGTCACCCTTCGGTTGTGGGTTCGATTTTTATGACCTTTCCAGACATGATGGGTCATCACCCATATTACAGGTTGTCCTTTTTATAAAACTCAAAAATATCCCTAACATGCTTTAACCTCAAATGTTTTCTTATAACTTTCATTTTCATCCCAATAACTCTAAGACCTAACCACCTTATATATTGTAAATTTTTAACATCCATATGATAAAATAAAACTATTCCCAATAGAAAGAACACCATACCTTGATCATGGGGTCTGTATGGTTTCATCATCATCCTATTCACGTAGTTAGAAGGTCCATGAATTGAAATAATGATTTATAGAACCTTTAAAATTATTTTCTTCCTTAATCCAAATACACCATGTTCAACTTGGTTCATATGGGTGTTCATAGAAAAACAGTTTCTAAAAATAATCATGTATGACATATAATTTCAAAACATCTGATAAAACATGATTTCTATAAAATAGACGGACCGATTTTGAGTTGAAACATTCAATCAATGTTCCTTTTAAAATACTATTAGTATGTGCTGAGAGAATATATTTTAAAAGCAAATATAAATATGATGCGCAAGGTTATCCTTCTTCAACAACTTTTTCAAAATCATAATATGCTTGAAAATCGTGTGATAAGGTAAAATATTTAAAAATTCCTTGATAAAATTTACCTTTCTTGAAAATATGAGAATATTGAGAAAATATTATTTGATTAAATACAACCCATTATCCATGATGATATCATGGTATAGTGGAGGTTTTTGATATCTCAAACAACTACTTTCAAGTAATTTTTATGCTAGAAAAAGATTCAAAATCATTTGAACATGACTTTTTAATAATTATTGCAAGCATGTCCTCAGGAAGAGATATGAATTTTGTCTGAGATCCCCCTCTTTCCATTTGTAACTGACTTTCCTTGATCTAAAAAATTTATAAAACAATGATTTAACTAAAATAATAGACATAGGGACTAACCATGAGTTTAACTAAAACCCATAATCCCTAAATTTTTCTAAACTGACCTCTAATACCAACTATAAGGACTCGGCCTTAAACATGACATAATATTGAGTTAAATCCACAATTCACATTGGGGATCTTTTTAGGATTAGCCTTTTAGATAATCAGGCCATAAATATTACATATCAACTTGAAAATTACATTTAGATACTCCTACTTAGAATTCATTTCTTTTATTAAATAAAAACTCTTAAAAAGAAACATGTCTTGTTCCATGTTTTAGACAGTATGACTTTTACTTGATCCCATCCGTGACCCTTATTCATCTTTATGTCCTGTGGAAAATTTTTCAAAAACATGGGGTGAGCATAAAAAGCTCAGTAACGGTCATAAAATAAGGAATGAAAACATTATCCCATCAAAAAATACAAAACAATGAAACCATACTTCTCAATCATAACATAACTTATGAAATCATAAAATTTATAAGTAACACACAAATATCATAAATCATAAATGTAACTTTTGGAATACAGAACATACATACATTTTAGCTATCACAGCTACATTGGGATTTATGTTTGGAATACCTATCACAATATATTCCCTAAATCTCTTAAGAGAAACATTAACCATGACCTCCGTTATGTTGCCCAATGCATTAGAGAGCTATCTCGGGATCACCCGCCCTATGTTTGTCACGAAACAACCCGTATACGTAAACAATTCCTAATAACCATAACATATACATAAATCATAAAAACAATCAAAAAGTAAGGATAACATTTCCATATTTCAATCAAAATCTATCATTTAAATATATTGATATAACAAATGCCTTACCATGTTCAAAAACCATTTAAAAAATTTAAAGAAAAGATTTTTGGAATTAAAGTGTCTCATAGAACATTGAAACTATTAAAGGGATTAACATTTTAAAACATTAATGTCCATATAAATAAATCCTCAAACCCATTTTTAAAATGTGGACATTAATGAGAAAGATTTAGAAGAATAAATCTTTAAAACATTTAAAATGATATTTTAGTTAAAGATTTTTTAACAAAATGAGAGATGATTTAATACAAAAAATTGAGAATTAACATAAATAAAGGATTATAATATCATTAGAATAGAGAGATTCATGATATAATACATCACAGGGTAGTATATACACCATATAAAAGTGAATTGGGGAATAACAGTAAATAGGTTTCAATGGAATGTAAATTGAGACAAAGTCCCTTGAAAAGATCATATGCTTAGATTAAGGACAAATGAATGACATAATTATGTGTCAAAAATAATAATACATCCAATATAAGTGTATATTAATTGTAATACAATTAGAGTACATTCACACATATTCATAGCCAGATATTATCAAGCAGTACAAGTTTAACCCAAAGAATTGAAATTGGGTTAAGTAGTTCTCTTATAGAAATTCGACAGCTTAATGGCGTCACATTAAAATTAAAAAAAATGTGTTGGTGATAAAGAAAAGAGTATCTAATAACATGGATATAAAATTTATAGCAATAATGATATATAATAACATATCCCAACATAATAATATTTAAATTAAATGATATATCAAAAAGAAGTCTTTTAAAAAGAGGAGGGTGAAAGGTTCCCTTACTGATTTGGAAACATACGAAACATACACCCTGTGAAAGAAAGATCATACAATGAAGATGTAAATACCCATAAATTGAATTATATTACAAAATTAATACAATCATGGTTGTACATACACCACAAAAAATAAAATAGTGGCAAATATAGCATGAATCTCACGAGAATAAAAAGTGAGATGTAAACCCCTTAACAAATTGTAATTAATCTAGTCATATAAACAAGAGCTAATAACCATAAAATGAATCACATAATAACATTAATATAAAGTAAATCATGATAATATATATCAAATGACAGTACACAATACACCACATTCAATAAATAAGTGGCGAACAATGGAAATCTCACAGAATTAAAAGTGAGATTAGACACCCCTTACCACGTAGTAATCAATCAAGTTGTATGACCAAAAGTTAATAACCACAAAATGAATAACAGAATACCATGAATATAAGGATAATAATGATAATATATATCAAATGGAAGTACAAAATACACCACATGCAATAAATAAGTGGCGAATGATTGAAATATCACAGAATTAAATGTGTGATAAGAAAGCCCTTACCTCGTTGTAATCAATCGAGTCGTATGACCAAAAGTTAATAACAACGAAATTAATAAGAGAATACCATTAATATAAAGATAATAATAATAATATATGTCAAATGGTAGTAAATAATACACCACTTTCAATAAATAAGTGGTGAATAATGGAAATCTCAAGGAATTAAAAGTGAGACAAGAAACACCTTACCACGTTGTAATCAATCGATTCGTATGACCAAAAGTTTATAACCACTATATTATTCATATAATAAAATGAATATAAATAAAATCATGATAATTTATATCAAATTTCAGTAAAAAATACACCTCATGCCCAAAATAAGTGGCACACAGTGGAAATATAACAGAATTAAATGTGAGATAAGAAACCCCTTACCTTGTGTCCGACTTGACTCGATCATTATTTAATCTACTAAAAAATAAAATAATGTTAATTTATACTTTCATAAGAAATATTTTTATGTTTATTATTAATTTTATATCAATTATTACTTATCTATAACAATTAGTTAATTATTTGAGTTCATATCGGTCATTTTGTCGATGTTCGGAACTTGAGTTTAAAATGAACTTGTTATAATTATGAATTGTCTATGTGGTCGAAATTCAATTATCTACCGAATTATATTCATGATTTATATATCATATATATAATATATATCCTGTATATATATATGTATTTATAATAGTACATAACATTTGGAGGTAAAAAAATTAAATGCACCGTTCACGGAGACGGTACGCCGTACGTATACTGGAACACTATGTTCACTTATATTTCATATTTAATGGAATAAAAAAATAATGATACATAGTTATATTTTAATTCTAGTATAATATCATATATAATTTCATTAACTCTATCCTTTATACATTCCACGTATGGAATGAACGAGTCATATCACTTTGAGGGGGCGGTAGTCCGCATTTCATCAAATGAAATTATCGTATTTACCCACTATGGAAACTATAAAAAAATTCTATAAATAAAATATAAAGAATCACAGGAAAAATAAATATAATATATATCATATATAAATACAGTTCTATCATAATGGCCACCATTAGAGGCAGTAGGAGTTAATTGAACAATCATCATTTCGCGAGGTAGTAGTTTTCCATCCATAGAAACAATTTGTTCTTTAATCATTAGATTGAGGTGTGTGTATGTTTAGTTCGAATATATGTCATAAAAACAACATATTATATTTAGGATACTATTTTTGTTATAAAATAAAGTATTTAAAAGAGTTTATGGAGTTGGAGAAGTAAAATAAAACAAAAGAACTTAAGAGAGGACATTACCTTTAAATCAGGTATCTCCCTTTAGTTTGAACCAAAAGGTTTAATTGAATTGCATTATGTCTAGGAAAATGATTCTAGGATTAGGAAAGGAATGTAGTGAGATTAATTGGGCAGATTTTGCATGAGCCAAGAGGCTTGAGAAGTGTGATGAATGGGTTAGAAGTGAGGGATTTTTATAAGGGGGAGGAGGGGCTCTTTAGAAAAGATTAAAAATATTATTTTATTATATAATAATTTTCGGTTTCTAAAGGTCCAAAACTTATGAAAGTGGAATATAAGATGAAAAATATTATAAATAAAATCATCCAGTAATAATTGGATAGCTTTTGTTATTTTTTTATATTTATAAACCTATTTATTTAAATCATTCGTTATTGAGGTAAACACTGCATCATTATTGTGTCACAAATAATTATATTTATTTGATGTCTAAAAATTATAAAAAACACCATTATGTAGGAAATATTTTTATATTTCAAGTGAATATTTATAGTCAAATATATAACTTATATAACCCCATGTAAATATTTAGTTCCAAAAAGATATATGTTTATGTCATTTTTGTCTTTACTTTAAATTAATTAATATAAAGTGTCATTAACACTCCCAAGTGGCTCTATGGGGTCCCAAAATCGACCCAAGGATGATCATGGTCGAATATCTATTAACCTATAGGATTAGGACACGTGTTAGGGTGATTTAATATTATAATAATAATATTTTGTTACCTTAATTTACCAGATTTACTATTTAACCATGGTAAATAATATTTTTACAAAAGTAAATATTCATAATGTCTAAAACTAAAAGTTATCTATTAAAAAAAATTTTACAACCTATTTAAAAATATGGAAACCATTTTAAAAATTCAGAACACAAAAGTGGGAGAAATTAATTTAAAATTAATTACCATTGTCAAAACAAAAAACATGTTTTTAAGAAATAATAATTATCAAAAGATTGATATATGTTTATGTACAATTTCAAGGTGAAATTACTTGTAATGAAAAACATAGGAATAAATGGAAAAAATATAATCTAATTAAAATTTAAAACAATTTAGAAAGATATTCTAACCATATAAGTAAATTAGATTGAAAGGCAGTTTTGAATTAAAATACAGCACTTTCACTATTCCTAAAAATGAACTTTATCAGAAAAATTCCATAATTTTATCCAAAGTAAATTTTGATGTCTCGATTCTAAAAATAATATTATTTTGTCAAATATAACATATAATAGAGACCAAAACTATATTTTAATAGGGTTCACCATTAAAAGGTGGTAAATCGACCTTTTAATGAATATTAGATCATTTATGCTGAAAATCATATTATTTCTTATCTTAAGCCTCTAAAATTTAATAGATAAATGTAAAAACATTTAACAAAAATATATATTCTTATTTTGGTTATTTATTTCCATTCCCACCAATAAAATGTCTTGGAATTAACTACAATTTAAAATACTATTATATTATTATTTTTTAGTATGACTCTACATTGTGTGCAACATATGATTTAAAAGAAACCCATTGTTGCGTATCAGGTATGCCATCAAACATAGCATCCCCTTTAATGTAAAATTAATATTCAATTCAAAATTTTTAATAAATATGAAAATGTTATATTTTTTATTTACCTGGGATGTTGCATAGACAACTTCTTAAAGGTTCCTATTAAGAAAGACTATTTTTTCATTGATTTTAGAAATATCATCATTAGGGAAAGCCATAATGGAATATAAAATTATAATGTATTAAAAAATTGAATCTACTAAAAAGGATCCATCAGAGTCAAAACCATGAAACTGTTTAAACCCTTTTTCAACCATTCACCCTTTATAGGTACCGAATTGGCCTTCCGTGTCCAATATCATCGTGAATACCCACTTTTAAAAAATGGGATTTACATCATCTTTAGGGGATAAAAAAATTATTTTGGTACATGGAATCCATTTTAGAATTCATATATTCTTACAACGTGAAATCATCTATGCCATTTACTAATTCCTTTTAGGTTATAGGATCATTATTATCAATTAATTGTGATTCACCATCCCTAGTGACTAGAAAAGCATACTGTTGTTGTTCTATAACTCTCTAATACTCTTACGTAGTAATTGTGTCTCTGGAAAAATTTATTCTTCAATTGGGATTTTTGGAATTTGTTTATGTGCCAATTCTTGGGTATCTTGAGTGTGGAGTCCATCAAAGTCTATCTCTCTCCCACTATCTCTTTGATTGATAACACCCTCTTCAAGAAATGTGGGTTGTTTTTAAACCCAACCTTTTTTTAGATTATATAGGTTGTATCCATTTGTTTCCTTGGGATATCCTATAAAGATACAATTTATTCCTTGGAGTGAAATGTTTTTACCCGAAGAGGCCTTAACAAATGCATCACAACCCCACACATGTAAGTTAGAAAACAGTTGATTATTTCCATTCCATAATTGGTATGGTATACCATTTGTCACTTTAGTTTGAACTTAATTTATTATGTATACTATTGTTGGTAATTCATATCCCCAAAAGGATAATGGATTACTCGCATTACTGATAATTTATCCCACCATGTCCAACAAGGTGTAGTTCCTCTATTATATTACATTGTTCCACTCAGGCGTACATGGATGAATGAGTTATGATAATATTGAGAACTCTAGAAAATAATTAATGAAGTCTTGATTAAAATATTCTCCACTATAGTCTGAGTGGTGTTTCTTAATCTTCTTACTATGTTGGATCTCAAATTCATTCATGTTTTCCTTGAATTTATCAGAAGAATCCAACTTATTCCTCTTTTTGTTGATATATCCATATCTAAAAAAATCATTAGTAAAATATATGAAGTATGAGTAACCACCCCTATATTTAATAGGAAATGGTCCACACACATCAAAATAAACTAATTCAAGAATCTCTTTATCTCTTTCACCTTTCCCACATAATAGGGATTTGGTCATTTTTCATTATAAACATTTCTGTAATACACCATGTTGTTTTCATTCCAAATAATTTAAATATATATCTTAATGTAATTTAGTCAATCACTTTTCATTTACATAACCTAACCATTGTTGCTAATGTTGGGTGTGGTTTGAGAAATGTGAAGTAACTTCATTATAGATTTATATTACATGGTTCATGTGTTCCAATGGATAAATATAATTATTTAAATTATATTTACCATAACAAATGATATATTTATAAAATAAGAAATGTTTATTCCTAAATTTAGAAATAAATCCATTTGTATCAAGTCTTGATATAGAAATAATGTTTTTGGTAACTTTAAGAACATAATTACAACCCTTTAAAATCAATATCATTACTGTTAGAAACATAAATCTTTATTCCATGATTTCTAAGACAACAATTTTAACTCTATTGGATGATCGATGATAAAAATATCCATAGTCAATATTTATAAATATAATTTGTTTTTGTATTTGAATATATATGTGATAACCACAAGTTGTACCTAATACCCGATTTTTAAAAACATATAAATTGTGCTTGATAAAAAACACACCTAAAGATTATACTTGATTCATTGGAAAGGTGATCTTTTTATTATAGTGTCCCTTCTAGCCACATGAAAAATAGATGGCATCCTATTCCCTTGCTTGCCCCTTGATCTTTCATTTCTTAGAAGGGTGTGGAGAATCGTTGGGCTTAAATATCATTGCTTTCCATTTTCATTTATTAACCATAATGTTAAAATATTTTTTACACCTCTTATCATTATCTACATAGATAATAAGAGGATGAAGATATGGTATTTACTTCTCAATATTTTTCATATTAAAATTCAAAACAAATATAGAGAAGCTCATAGGGAGTAATTCTAGAATGAGGTCGGTTCCTAGTTCTTTGGGGTGTTCAAACTATAAAACCTCTAACTGCTCAATTTAGAAAATGAGTTTGACTATGTGAGGCCTAGCTGGGTCACCCTCTCCACTTTTACTATAAAAACATTCCACGTAAATCTCAAAACTTTTTGATCTAACTCTCTCTAGGTAAATACCATGAAGGTTCTCAAGCATGATATATGCATCAATGTTTTATGAGACTAGATTAGTTCATTTGACATAAATGAATACATCAAAAATTTATCTTCTAACATGTAACTAAAATAATTTTTCATAGATAAGGAACTGTTCATCACTCACCTCTTTAGTAGGTTGATTGGGAATTGAGGTTTCTTACACATAACATTTATATTCATGGCGAAGCACAAACTGAAAGTTTCTAAACCAATCCTAGAAGTTACTTATTGTTAAGATGTTTTCTTTCTACTTTATTGATCATAGACATAGTGTGGATGATGAACTTGTCATTTTATTATACAATTAAATACAGTAAATTATTAGTACATTTCTTGATTACAAATTAAGTGAGATATAATAGATTAAATGTTATCAATTCTTCCTCTATTTTATCGATCCAGAATATCTCTCACCGTTGAACTCATTATTTGTAGTTTCCTTAACATTCTAGTGGAAATGATCCCCATTACATTTAAGGATGCACACTTTGGCCATAAAAATTGTAATAAATTAATTTTATAAGTGGTATTTAAAATGTAGAATTGCAACTTCTTTACCAATTGAGTTCATTCCCCTATCCTAAAATCATGGCTTGCATTTTCTCAACACATACCTCCAAATTTGTATTGAAAATAATTTTACTGTAAAATAAATAAACGTTTTATTAAGTAAACCCATAAAACTCATGAGAAATCCCCAGTAAAATTATGTGTCTAGATGTTGTCCATGTACCACACGTAGTTCTAAGGCTTCATTCCCAATCCAGTAATGGAAGGATAAGTCTGACTAAATATTTAATTGAGGGATTTTAATTTATTATGCATAAATTTTATCTTGTATTATCCATTGCATGTTTTGTTAAAACTAAGTGGTTTTTACTTAATTAATTAACAGTGTTGGACAAAACATTTACACATAATTAATTAATTTAACTTCCATCCCAGCACATTAATTCATTTATTTCTATGATCACACAATTGAATCTATAAAGTAAATAATTTCCTAGAAAAAATAAATAATTATTTAAAAGACCCATTAATGAGCTTTATGAAATGGTTGATTTAATGAGTGGACATTGAATAAACATTTGACCTAGGAGAAAAAAATTATATTTTTAGTATTTGAATGAGTTATAACATCCCATCTACCCACCTGTGTGACAATTGGGTTGAAATCATTAGGGTTCCATCTTGAACCACTTCGATGAGCCTTGGGATACTCCATTAATTGAAAATATTTATTACTCCCATATAGGTGATAGTAATGAAAGGATTGGTCAAATGATGATTACATAAATTTCCTTGGACATATTGGTCCTACATAATAATATAGGGAGGGATGAATCTTTGGTCATCATTTAATTTAATATATAACAATTTCAATCCCATGTAATAAATTAAATTAAAACATTCAACACATACACATGTATTGGTCAAGATCATGAATGGTCATATATAAAAAAAATATGCAAAGGTAAATAGCTAACATTCATGCATTAAATTTGTCTTTATTATTAAGTTGAACGTGATTTCATTAACTAATTAATTGATTAACTAATTAATTACCTTTAAACTTAATTAACATAAAATGTTTACTGAAGAGACCAATTAATTATAGAATTCATGGAAAACCAATGGTATAACCAATAATTACATATTTATTGTAATAAATTAATTGATATTTTAAAATCCTTCAAAACCATTATTAAAATTTTAAAATACAATGGTGTCCCAATCAATGAAATATGTTTTTGATGAAACAAATGTCAAATTTAAGGCAATTTTAGTTTTGTCCATTAATTGGTGACTACATGACATGTACATCCTGAGACTTAACATGTACCTTGGTTCCCGTGTATCTGAGTCACATGCCTATGTATTCGTCATGTTAACTCGACCGAACTACATGACATGTGCATTCTAACTATACGCCATGTATCCACATTCCATGTGCCAGGATGGCGCCATAAAAATAAAGTGTGTAGTAAATTTACTACATATAATTAACTTCTCAATGAATCAGGTACAATGTATATGGGTACACAACATTTATACTCACTAGATATGATGTAACCTAGTTTTAGCAGCCAAAGATTCAAAACTTCTCAATGGAATATCCTATCATTCTTCATTTTTTATTAAACCTTAATGAAAATGAAGAAATAAAAGAACATGATTAATATTATGATAACAAGTTAATTTAAATTGGATTAAATAATGAATGAAATGAAATGAAAATATAATCACAATTGCTCATAGATCAAAAATAAAATAAATAAGTATAAATTTAAATGTGACCACTATAACACCACTTGATGGTTCCATGCAGAGTGAAAGAATTCAGTTGTGGATGATATATTAACATTTATTTTAATAATTATTTCTAGAAACCATGAGTGAGGATCTTTCACATCAAATTAATAATTTATTTATTTTTATATCTGGATAAATAAATACATGTGATTAGGAACATTATTCCTTGATTATTGATGACAGTTTGAAAAGAACCTTTGAGATTACCTTTATAGCACTATAAGGATCCAAGGATAAAATCCCTCTAGTGGTGATCTAGACATTCTTGAATGATCATTGTGCAACACAACTCGATCACCAGTTGCAATCACGGTGATTCAAATTTATCACATTATTCATCCATGATTTCTTATTCATTGGTCTTGAAGTAATATATCCTGGGCTTATCATTCTTGTGATGGATAAAGAATGGGAGTCGAGAGAGAATTAATCATGAGCGACAATTCTGTATTCTCAATTTTTTGATCCACTGCACATTAGGCATATCCCCTATTAATAGAGTTAGGCTTTAAGTTAAAATACATTTTAATTTCCTGTTGTCCATTAAATATATTTTATTATATTTAATAAATTCAATTCCAAATAATAGTCGTATTATTATAATTTTGTGGCATGTTTGAACTTGCACAATATGAAATATTATGTAACTATATTGATAATTAATATTTGTCATCAAAATCATTATTGGACCATCCTAACTCCTCTAGTATTTATTGAATATATAAATAAAGATTTTATTCATAAATAAAGATTTTATTAACAATCTTAAAAATAAATATGTAGAAAAATATTCAATAAATAAAGTAACAATTTTCTTCACAACCCTTCAAGAATTTATTATTTACATAATCACCTAATCAAATAAATTATTTCTTAATAAAAAAATATTTATTTATTAACTTACATATATTATGAATTAATAAAAATTGAATAAAATTAGTCCTGTCTCTTGAGAATCATATCTATTCTAATAATTAAATTCAAATAGAATTTAATTGACATTATGAGAAATAGTTAGTGTATGAACCTCTAGGATTATTTCTCATTGGCATTAGTTAGGCTTACCTAAATTCCAAGATTACTGTTTATCAATGATTCATGTCACCCTAGAGAAAGAACTTGATGTTTTAACAATGAAAACCAAATATGAATGCTCAATGTGTAATATAATTCCTTTATAACAATATCTCATCAAGTAGGATGCACATTCATATCACAAATCAATGTGCTCAATATGTCTTTATTTGAATTTTTTAAATAAACACATCATTACACCATGGACATGGAATTTAATGTGAAAATTATATTCCAATAAATGGGGAAGGATATCAACCTCTATAATTATACAAGGGAAAAATCTTCCCTTGAATAATTAATTAAGGACATGTTAGTCATGACACACCCAACGTATCCAACTTCACTATGAAATCTTATCGTCATAGTTTATGAAATACATATAAGTACGTGAGTCGTAAAATGTATTAATTATAACCATTAATTTCAAATGACCATCACACACACTCATAGATTGAAATATTTAATGACACCAAAACATGTCGAATTCCTACTGGTGCACTATTCTCATAATATCCCATCTTTGATATTACCATTTGAGAACTTCATGAGAAGAAGCCTCATCATATTAGAAGTGTAACACACCAAAACTAGTAGCCCATAGTTAGTGCATTATTTTATTAATTTGGAATGATTAAAAGGAATAAAATCCAGAAGTACTTATCAATTTAGCAGTCTTTCAAGATCAGATTACATTCATGATACCCACAATACATTGGTAGAATAAAATAAAACCTCATACAGAATAAAATGAAACAACTGCTTCTTTGAAAGATTATTCAATGTTTTCTTCTTCATAACATAGGGAAAAGAAACATATTAAGGTTGATATCAAATGATCAGTAAGGGTTATAAGAAATACGAATAATTGAATAAAAGTCAATAAGGCATATACATTATGTCAAGATAAATATTATGAATAACACATGACATCAATACACTAAGAATGATAATTCAACCATAGATTTTGAAATACGAAAAATACTATGGATAATAATAATAGATTGATGAATTAAGGAATTGATTAATTATTGGACACCATTTATCTGGTTCATGAACCATTATACCATCAAGATGGTTTATGTTTATGGGTAGAAACCCATCTAACTCTATTTGGAAACAATCATGAAGTGTTTGTCACCAACTATTTTCTCCCACGAGTCTTGTCGACACATAGAGGGGATATAACAGGCCCTTCCCATCACTGCATGTCCAAAACATTCATCATACAAAGATTTTATTAAAGAAAAATATGCCTTATTAACAAATTAATCAGGTAGAGGATATATATTCATCAATATTTTCTAGTTAAACAACATTCCAAATAAACACCGTATGTAAAATGGTATACGACGGAGAAAATAATCATATATATGATAAAAGATTATGGATATTTAATAGAAAATTATTATAAAATAAAAAATCAACTCAAAGGGGTAGTATATATACCACATAATAATTTTAGGTGCACAATACCATGTAAGTCTCAACGAAATAGAGATTGAGACAAAGCCCCTTACCACATTTTAATCAATCGAATTGTATGAAAAAAAATTAATAATCCTAATGTGAATTATTTAATACCATGAATATAAAGAGATTAATGATATTATATGTCAAATTTAAATATAAATTCACTACATATAATAAATAAGTGTTGAATAATGGAAATCTCATAGAAATAAAAGTGAGATGAGAAACCCCTTACCATCTGTCAGAATGTGTTCTTCACTTGGTCTTACTATCATGGGTAGTCAGATTAAATTAATTATTAAATTGATTCAGAACCTTTTATACATATATTTTATTAATTATAATTTTATTGAGTTCATTTACGGCCTTTTCAATGAGTTATAGTGTTTAATTTCATTATCTGAGAGAATTCTTTTTCTTGGTTTTCAAAATTGGTTCACTTGATTATAAGTAATGAAATTCATGTAAAAAGTGTATAATTCTAAATAATTTGAATTATATGGTATTTATGAACATAAATAAGTGTAACTGGTTTTATATATTTTTTCCCTAGATAAGAGTATGAATCATTAGATAATATATTAATGATAATCATTTAGATTAATTTTTATGGTTTTAGATCACAATGAACTCATTTTATTTCATCATTTAATATTATGGAAATATGTTATATAAAAAACCTAAAAAGGGATTTAATATGCATTTTAAAATCTATTTATACCATTAAAATGTATTTATTAACATCCATGAATGATAAATTATTGATTGAAAATCCTTCATCCATGATGGTTGTAAATTAGCAACTCACAGACGATGATTTTGTTTTAAAAATAAGATAGAAAAAGTGATTCATGAAGGATATTACCTAACATGATATCATTATATTATATATATGATAATAGTGTTTTCATGATCAATTGGATATAGGATATGAGGAGAGGATGTGAAATTAAAAAGGAAATGGAAAGGAAATTAAGAGAAAAAGAAAGAGGATTTACCCCTTCAATTCTCCTCTTTGATAACCTCTTTAAGGCACATTGGTTTGGTATTTTGATGAAACAAATAGATATTAGAGATGGTAAAGGGGATAGTAATGATTATTGGGCATAATTTGGACAATATCAACGGATTATAGGTGTGAGGAGAAGTGGTGGTATTTATAGTGGAAGAGATGGGTGATTTTTGAATGTTTTATTCGTAGGTTTATTATTTTGGTTCAAGACTATGAATAGATTGAGAATTATTCTGAAATATATTAAAATAATTAATTTATTTTTTATATTATGGTTATTACATCATCCATGAATCATGTAATAATTTATTTATCTTTTAATGTCTTTATACTATAAATTACTGTATTTTACTATTCACCAAAAACTAAACTATTTTGAAAAAATCCAAAAAATTCACCCTAAAATTTTTTGATATATAATTATATAATGAAATCCATTTCAGTAAAATAACTATCTAAATATGATATTTTTAATTTTTAATTAAATTCATTATTTACTCAAAAAAATTCCAATTTTAAAATTATAACTGATTTTATAACACGTTAAAAATTTAAATAGGATCTCATAAAATTATCTTATAATCATAATATAATTAAATATAAATTTATTATTATATTTTATGAAAATATATTTTATTTTAAATGATAATATTAAGTAAAATTTATTAAATAATCATTTATGTTTTATAAAATACTAATACTTAATAATTAACTTCTAAAATTTTTATTTATATATTCTATGATATAAAAATATCATATTTTAATTTATAGGATGAAAATTTTTAAATAAACACTTCCATAGGTGAGGTTACAATTCTATTGGAAAAATTACTCTTCATTAGTGTCAGATTACTATTCTAAAGGTCTATTTACTATTTCATTAGTAAATATTGCTTAATTTATATAAAACCTTTTATTTTATTACTTATTCAATTATAAGGTTTTTTTGTTCTCTATGTGTTTCTATATGATTTATACTATATGAAGAAAGTTTTTGTGCAATTTAATATATCTATTTAATTGTAATTTTCTAAGAAGATACATACTATAAAATCTTGGGGTGTTATATTCATCCATCCGTCAGAGATTTTTTCCTTTAATTTTTTCATGTATATTTCCCTCTAAATAGGTGTGGGTGGTTAATCTTCATAACATACTCATATTCCCAAATTAATTATTCTATTTTATTGTTTCCCCAAATAACCTTTTCTAGTCGTCTAATCTTATTTCTCAATACTTTTTCTCTAGTGTCATGAATCTCGATAGGCTCTTAACAGTAAGATAAATCATGTTATAGATCTATTTCATAATAGGTGAGTAAATTAATTAGGTATGGAATGTAATTATTTTACAATGACACATGTAACACATCATAAACATTTGAGAGTCTTTGTGGCATTGCTAAAAAGTATTCTATAACTCCAATTCTTTCTTGAATTTAAAATGGCCCGATTTACCTGGGCCTCAGTTACCCTTTCTTACTAAAAATTAAGACACACTTCCACAATGTTACCTTCATAAATACATGAAATCCCACTTGTAATTCCAAATCCTACCTTCCATTTTCATTATAACTCTTTTTCCTACACTGATTTTCGTTAATATGAGCCTAAATTACCTTTACCTTTATCTTTGTCTCTTCAATAGTTCTGGGCCTATAAGTTTCCCCTCACTAACTTCATCGCAACAAGTTGGAGTCCGATATATCTTTCCATAAAATGATTTATTTGGTACAATTTTAATACTAGAATGGGAACTATTATTGTAGTAAAATTCCACCAAAGGAAAGCACTGATCCCATATACCTAGAAAGTCAAGTGATCCTGATCTCAACATGTCTTTCAGTGTTTGTATAGTCATTTCATATTGTCCATTGGTTTGAGGGTGATAAGTTATACTCATATGTATATCGATATCAAAATCCTTCTGAAGACCCCTCCAGAATTTTGATATAAATCCGGGATTTTTATTGGAAATAATCAATAGAGGTGAAACATAAAATACTATAACTTCAATAATATAGGGTCTTAATAGGTGCTCAACTGGTAAATATTATCTTATAGAAAATAATTGTTCTTATTTTTTATGATGATCAATAACTACCCATATTCCATAATAAATTCTAGGTGTTCTTCGTAGTCCTATGATAAAGTCGATTGTAATTTCATCCCACTTCCATATAGGAATAGGTATAGGTTGCATGAATCCTCTAGGATGTGGTCTCTCAGACTTCACTTGTTGAAAAAATAGACACATTGATATATATTCAAAAACATTTCCCTTCATGTTATCCTAGAAAAAATGTTCCTTTATATCTCTATACATCTTGGTGATACGAGGGTAAATAGATAAATTTGTGCTATGAGCATCATGTAGTAGTTCCCTTTTTAAATCAGGTATTGATGAAACACACACCCTTTTTTCAAAGATCAATACTTCATCATCATAAACGAATTCTTCCAATTTCAATCCTTAATAACAATTATTTTATTTTAAATGTTCTTGTCATTAGATTGGGAGATTTTTATCTTCTTCAGTAAATATGGTTTAGAAATCATTTGAAAAAAGAATTATGTTTCCCCTTCCTTAACAACTTCAATATCCATATTTACTGGATACATGAACATAGGATCTATATCTATACCCATTTGAATCCTAATTCTATAATCTTTCTTGATTAATGAAATAGATACCTTATTTTTCTTTCAAAGGTGGTACTACATTGAACAAAAATAATATATGAATAACTAGAGTCATCTCATTTTCTTATTTTTGAGTTAGTTTTGTGTAAAACATTATTTCAAACTCTTATGATGTTTATATATATATATCACATGTTTCTTTATAGAGATATTGTCTTCATATTTTGAGCGCAAAGATTACAGTTTCTAACTGAATATCATGAGTTGGATGATTGTGCTCTTGTTCCTTAAACTACCTTAATGAATAATCAATAACATTATCATTTTTCATAAGGAAACAACCTAGTCCATTATTTGATTCATCAATTTATATCACAAACCCATAATTTATATATAAAAGAGTCAAAATTATAGCATTGACCAATATTATATTCAATTCTTCAACACATTTGGTGTATTCTCTTTTTTTTCATACAAACATAACCCCTTTAGATGTGATCTTGGTTATTGGGTTTTCTAATCGGGAAAGATTAAGTATGAAAGGTTGATTGTAACCTACTAAGCCAATAAAACTATGTACCTCAGCTAGTTTTGTTGGTGTATGTTATTCTTCGATTCCCTTTTTCTTCACAACATCAATTGATATTTTACCCTAAGAGACAATATGTCTAAGAAAAGAAATTGTTTTTATCCAAAATTCACACTTACTAAACATCCCATATAACTTCTTACTTATAAGATTCTCCAAAAAACCCACAAGTGGTTCTCATGGTCCTCAAAGATTTTGTAATATATCAATATATCATCAATAAATACAACACAAAAAGTCAATATATTCCTTGAATAATATATCAATAAGATCAATGAAAATTGAGGGTATATTAGTCAGTCCAAATGGTATTACTATAAACTCGTAATATCCATACATAGTTTGAAATATTTTCTTTGTAATATCATGCTTCCTTACATGAAATTGATGATATCAAAATTAAAGGTCAATATTTAAAAATACTATCATCTATGAAGTTTATCAAATAAAACATCAATGTGAATAAGAGGATACGTTTCTTCATTGGAATACCATTTATTTCCCTATAACCAGTGAACAACTTCATGGATCTATCTTTTCTCTTAACAAAGATAATACGGGATCCCTATGGAGAAAGACTAGGGAGAAGAAATCACTTTTCCCTTAATTCTTCTTGTTTTTTTCTTCACCTTCACTAATTTTTATAGTGTACATTCTATTATGAGTAAATCATCTAGGTATTTCACCCAGAATTAAATCAATAGAGAACTTAACTGCCTACATTTGAGGATGTCCAGGAAAATCCTCAAGAAATACATCAATATATTCTTTCACAGTTGATACATCATTAATCTAAATATTACTTTCCTCATACATAGATGGTTTTTTCTCTTACAAACCAGGAATCTTATTTATTAGAGCTGCTGGAGGTAGATCTAGATAAGAACCATATGATGATGTTTATTCTCTAAAGATAAGGGATTCAGAATCTTTCTCACAAATTGTAACTTGCTTCTTCTTATAATAGATTTTCACATAATATTTTGAGATCCAGTCCATACCTATTATTATATCAAATTCAACCATAGTTTTGATAACAAGGTTTGAAACTAATGCATGTTTATGTGTCATAAAGAGGACTAAACGACACAAATTTATTGCATCATTAATTCCATTTGTAGTTTTGACTGAAAAATCCTTTATTAAATAAAAGAGAAATTCATAATTTTCTTGGAAATTTTGAAAGATATAAGACCGTGATGGTCTAAAAGAAAATAAATCATTAACAAGTTTGAGGAAACAATTAAAGTACCTACCACCACATCATTAGGATCTTTGACCTATATAGTTGTTATAGCATATTCTTTTCTATCACCCCTTATACTCTTCTTTGATAGACTCCCATGAACATTGGTAAATTGATTTGAATAATGTCCCATTTCATTATATTTTAAGTATATAACATCATTTATTTTTTTCATCAATAAGTAGTCACTAGTTTGATGACCCTTTTCTCTACACTTATAGTAAAATATCATGCATTTAAATAATTTCCTAGGATGAACCTTTTGATAATTTTCACATAATGGAAATTTTTTCATTCCATTATTCATATTTGATGATTAAACCTTTACATGGTTATCAAAATACCTCTTCTTATCTTGAATTACATTGAACAAATTCTATCAATAAAATACCTTCTCATTTTTTATGGAACTTAATACTATTTCATCATATGAAAAAAATGTTCGTGAAACCAATGCCCTTCATAGACTTGTATTAAGACCTTCAAAGAAATGTTCAATTTTTATTCTAAATCACTTATATAATCATTAACATATCGAGCTATTCGTTTAATGTTATCTTATTACTTTGTAACACTCCATTCATCCCTTTTCTTTACGTTAAGGAATTTATGTGAATTTCAATTCATTGCTCATGAGGGAATTATTTTCCAAAGAATATTTCCTTAAAATTTATCTATTCCATGACTTCTATTTCATCTTCCTCTTTAGTATTCTGGATCAAATACCACCATTTATTAGCATCAACTTTGAGACAATATACTATCAGTACTAACTTTTAGTTTTCATTTCATCTTAATGATAGAAATATATTTTCACAGTACTTGATCCTCTGATCAAATACCACTGGATTAGTATTCCAACTAAAATATGGGGGCTTCTACCACATGAAATGATTACCACAATTGTAGTATGGTTACTGATCATAACTGGAATAAGGTATCCCAATATGATCATGATTTTCACATCTATAACACTAACTTTTAAAGTAGAAAAAAATACATTTTTCATGGGTATTGATTCCGTTCCTTCTATTAGGCACCATTTCTAAAAAATTTCAAACACTAAATTAGTTTATGATTCATGATACAAAACATTGTACTAGAAAAATACATACAAATATAGAAAATTATTCATAGATAGTATCATAATCATAAAAATAGTTTCTTTGAGGACATTTAAATCATTCTTAATCGGTTATAAAGAAATATGTATTATTCTAAGAATATCTGCTGGTATTGTCAAACCAGGTGTGCAGTAAGGTCTGTTTTCATATACCAGGTTACCCCAAGTCAGGCCTAGGACACCCTAACAGAGTTTTTACCCCTAGGTAAATCTGTTCCAGAACCACATCCACTTAAACTATCAAGATAGGTTTTTATTTCTAGTAATACCCACATAACATCTATCATACCAAAATACATTGATGTTATTATATAGTTATCCTTAAAATTAAATTTTAGGGTTATGTTCCATAAACTCTGTCTTCTAAATCTAGTTTCCAAGGTTGTTGCTAAACATCCTTTGATACAAATTGTAATTTCACAACCCCAGTGGCCTAGATTTGATGAATTATTTTATTTATTTTAAAACGATTGTAATAAATCAAATCTAGGAGGGCCAATCAGATTAGAAATATTGTAAGACCAAATTACATTCATGATACCCATAATAAATAAAAAAAATAAAACAAGATACATAATAAAATGAAATGACTGCATCCTTGAATTCTTATTCAATATTTTATTCTTCATAACATGGGGAAAAAAACATAATAAGGGTGGGATGAAATTCTCAGTAAGGGATATATAAAGAAATAATAAGTGAAGTAAATTCAATACAACATAGATGTTAAGGAAAGGTAATTAATATAAAAAACGCATGCCATCAATTCACTAAGAATGAATATGAAAATATATATTTCTTCATAGTGAAAATACTCTAGATAATACTAATAGATTAATGAGTGTAGAAAATAAAATATTATTGGAAATCCTGTACTTGGAACATGAACCATTATACTATCAAGATGGTGTATGTCAATGGGTAGAAACCCATATAATTATGTTTGGTAACAAACATGAATAGTTTGTCACTAACTGTTTTGTCTCATGAAACCTGTCGTTACATCGAGGGGAAATAATGGGACCTAATCATCACTTCATTTCAAAATTATTTTTCATAAATATATTAAATTCAACAATAATTTCATTATTAATAACAATATTGGGTAGGGGTTGCAAATTCATCAAATTCCCCAGTTAAAACAACATTCCAAATAAATACTATATGTAAAATGGTATACGAATAAGAAAAATAGTTAAATACATGATAAAAGAGTATGGATTTTTATTAGATATATAATTTAAAATGGAAAATTATCTCAAATGGGAACTATATATACCACATATTAATTACTAGATGACCAATACTAAGTATGTCTCAATGAAAAGATGATTGAGACAAAGTCCCTTGCCACATTTCAATCAATCGAATTGTATGACCCAAAATTAATAATAATCAAATTAATCCTTGAATACCATGAGTTTAAATATTTTTATGATATTATATATCAAATTTTTGTATACATATACCAACTATAATAAATAAGAGGTGAATAAGGGAGATGTCATGGAAATAAAAGTAAGATGAGAAAACCCTTACCTTATGTCTGAATGTTTTATGAACTTGGGATTAATATCTTGGATAATCAGAGTAAATCCACTAGTTAATTAATTAAGAAACTTTTACATGTATTTGATATAATATAATTTAATTAAGTTCATTTATGGCCTTTTTTAAGAGTTATAGAGTTTCATTTCATCATTTAGGAGCATTGATTTTCTTGGTTTTCATGATAAGTTTGCTTGTTTATAAGTAATGAAATTCATGTAAATTTTTTATAATTCTCCAAAATTGGAATTATATGTTATTTATTAACATACTTAATTGTAATTGGTTTATATATTGTTTTTTCACATATATCAAGATGAATCATTAGATAATATGTTAATGTTAAACGATTAGATTAATTTTAGCAGTTTTAGATAACAACAAACTAGTTTTATTTTATCATTTATTATTCTATAAAAATGTTCTTTAGCAAACATAAAAAAGTTTTTAATATAATACATAAAGACCATTTCAACAATTAATTTTTTTAATGAATACGCTTTAAGTATAAATTAATGAATGAAAATCAGTCGTCCATGAAGGTTGTAAATCGACACCTCATGGATGATGGTTTCATTTTAAAAATAAGATAGAGACAATGAATTTTGACGATGCATATTCATTTAACATGATATCATTACAGTAAATATATTATATTGGAGTTATCATTATCATTTGGGAAATTTAGGTAAGGATAGTTTAAAATTTAAAAAGGAAATTGAAAGGCAATTAAAAGAAAAAGAAAGAGGATTTACCTCTTGAATTATCATCTTTTAGAACCTCCTTAAGGCACATTTTTTGGTATTTTGATGAGACTAATATCTCATATATGTGGTGGAGGTTATTTTGATGAGTTTTGGGAAGTATTTGGACAAGAATCATGGTTTATAAGTGTGAGGAAAAGTGGTTGTGAGGGGTGGTATTTATAGTGGAGGAGATGGGTGATTTTTGAATATTTTATTCATTTTTATATTATTTTGGATCAAGAATAAGAATAGTTTGAGAATTATAATTAAATATATTAAAATAATAAAGGAAATTTAGATATTATGGTTGCTAAATCATCCATGACTCAAGGAATAGTGTATTTAAGTTTTAATGTATTTATGTTGTAAATTACAGTATTTTACTATTCACAAAAATTCAACTATTTCCGAAAATCCCAAAAATTAACCCTAACCATTTTTTGAGGTGTAGAATTTAAAAATTACTTCAATTTTAAGAAAATAATTTTATTAATATTATAAATTTAATTTTTATTTGAAATCACCATTTACTCAAAAAAATATGAATTTTAAAATTATAACTCATTTTTTAAGACTTTGAAATAATAACTAAAGTCTCATAAAATTATCATATAAAAACTAGAAAAAAATATAAATTTATGATTATATTTTATGAAAATAAATTTTATTTTTAATCGTTATATTAATTTTAAAATTATAAATAAAAATTATTGTTTTATAAAAATACTAATACTCAATAAATAAGTTATAAAACATTTATTTACTTATACTACAATATAATTATGTCATTTTTCATTTATATGGTGCCTGAATTTTATATACACATATATAGGCTAGGTTAATATTCTATTGTCTGAATTATAATTATTAAGGGTCACATTACTACTCTAAAGTTTAAATTACTACTTCATTAGTGTATATTCTTTAATTTCAAGATAATCTCTTATTTTATTCATTCATCAGTTATAAGGTTTCTTTTATGTTCTCTATGTGATTTTATATCACTTATGCTACATAAAATAATTTTTGTGTGTGTAATTTAAGCTATCTAATTAATTGAAATTATTTAAGAATATATATACCAGAAAATATTGGGGGGTGTTATAATGAGTAATTTCACCTGACAGTGGTGGAAATCCCACCTATACTAATAGTTATATCCAAACGGTTTGAAAAAACCATTGGAATAAAGAGGCTATACTAACAGTTCTCTGAAACTGTTGGTATACATTATTATAAGTTGGTTTTACCAATGGTTTTAGTGAACTGTTGAAAAAAAAAACCAGCTCAATGTCTAACGATTCTTATGAACTATTGGGATAAACCTACCTAAAATGAAACCCTCCTCCCATCTTGACATCCCCTCACATCGCGCCCCAAATTCTCCATCGCAAAATGCTCTTGTCCATCCCGAATCCCCCTCACCACATCTCCCATCACAACTCCCCCTCACCGTCGCTCACAGCGCGCCACACACTCCCCTCCTCCCATTCAAACTCACCCTTGTCACTCGCCGCTTTCCACACACCGCTCACCACTTTCTGTCGCTCACACATCCCACTCTTTGTCCTCCTCTAGTAGAGCATCCCCTACAATGTCACACATCCCCCCTAGGTCGATATTTCCCTCACCGGACACTAATACCCCCTAGGTCAAGCTTTCCATCCCCCAACGTGAATCCCCCCAAGGTCAAGGAGTTCGAGCATCCCTTCTAGTGGTCGGGAATCCCGCCTAAGTCGAGGATCCCCTCTGGTCAAGCATCCCCTTCTACATTTCTGGTATTCATTGGCAATAAGTCCCAAATCTTCTTCTGGTTTGACTAATTGATTCATTTATTAGTTTGATATTTGTTGATTCAATTCGTATCATTTCATATTGTTTCATTCATATGTGATATTTGATTGATTTTGGTTTTCTCAAAACATAAAAATAGTAATCATTGCAGTGTTTTTAGATATAAATCATTGGAATTTCACATATAAGATACCATGAGAACATTATTTCTTTGCGATTTACGTTAGGATTTGTTTCTAGTTTCATAAAAAATATCATATTCTATGTGAAATCATTTGAAGCTCATAAAAATGTTAAGAATATTATATGTGTAGAATTATTCATAACCCTGATGCTTTGTGGATGTTGTTTCCATGTGAATTGAGTGTTATAATTTGAAAATGAAAATGTTATCTAATGCATACTGTTTTAATATGTAAATGATGTATGTGAAGGGAAATTGGTTTGTGGATAAATTTTTTGTTCTTTTTGGATTCACAAACAGTTGAATGTGTAACCATATTTTATTAAATTATAAGGTTTTATCTAGATGCAAATTTCCCTATAAATATTGCATTTACTCATGGGAAATGTGTTGAAACTTTTCTAGAGATGTGATTAACAAGAATGTATTTTCCTATTTTCTCCATGTTAATTTTTTCAATGTAATAACAACCCTATATGAAGGATCCATTTTGAAAAATAATTTTCCTTGAAAAAAAATATATATGTGAAGTTCGTGTTATGTGACATTTCCATTCGAGTGTTGTTTTATATCAAAAAGTATGGAAATAAGCTGGGTTTGTCAACTTCTATGTCATAACATAGATTGAGGCTTTTTTCTACTGAAGCACTTTTCTTTGTAGCTCAAAACTGTTTGATTTTATTTTCTCTTTCTTATTTCTCACATTCTAAACATGTTTATGTTGAGGGGGTGGGGGCTGTCTAGGGGGGTGGGGGTGTTTAGGGGGTGGGGGCTGTCTAGGGGGGGGGGCTGTCTGGGGGGGGGGGGGGTTAGTGGGGATGTATAAGGTGGTTGGGGGTGTTCATGTGGGTGGATGGTGGTGTCCAGGTGGGTGGGGGTGTCCAGGTGGTTGGGGGAGGTGTTCAAGGGGGTTGGGGGAGGGAGGTCTCCAAGGGGGGTGGGGGGGGGGGGGTTCCTAGGGTGGGGGCTGTCCATGGGGGTGGGGGTGTCCAAGGGAGGGGGTGTTCAGGGGGGTGGGGGGCTTTTCATGGGGGTGGGGGTGTTCAAGGAGTGGGGGGATTTTCATGGGGGTGGGGGTGTCCAGGGGGTGGGGGTGTTTAGGGGGTGGGGTGGTGTCATGGGGGGGTGGGGGTGTCAAGGGGGTCGGGGGGATATCCAAAGGGGTTTGGGGTGTCCAGGTGGGTGGGGCTGTCCATGTGGTTGGAGGGCTGTCCAGGGGGTCGGGGGGCTATCCAAGGGGGTTAGGTATGAATTGCATGGATAAGACTAATTTCTTGATCTACTAGAACCGAAATGAATGAAAATTTTCAAATAATATAATCAAAAACAAGACAAATAAAATCTAATGGAAATTTCCCAAAAAAACTTGTATCAAACAAAATTAAACTATTTTGAAACATGTGCCCAACTGATTATATACAATTAATAATAAGAGTAATTATTAATTAATAGGAATGTACTATTTTGATATTATTATTTTGAAACGTTGATCTATTTACCCCTTACTTGCAGGAACATGATTTGACCCATGGGGTGTTGTAGTTCTTATATGTTGGGAGGTGACGTGTATAGTCAAAGGAGATAGGTATGTTTTAGTTTAGTTTTTATTTTATTTTCTTTATCGCATTGACCACATAGATCATTTACTACTTTCTATAGACAAAGAGTAGTTATATTCTGTGAAGGGGCAAGAAGGGGTTCAGATTGATTCAGTCCACCAACTTTGATTTGAGGTAAGATTTTATAGTTACTACTTGTCTCACACCTCATGTATTTGGGAATTTTAGTGTTTTTGACTCCATATTATGTTTTCGGTAGGTAGTTGGATCGTTTCATGTATGTTCAGGTGGATTTGGATCTCCAATGCCAATCTAGGTAAGGCTTTATTACCATTGGTTGGTTTCTCACTAGTTATGTAGCGTCCTTTATCTGTTTTAAGGTTCCAAATATCTTTTTTGTAGTGTGTTGACCTCTTCTAGTTGGTTTAGAGTTTCCACGTCAAGGGCGACCATCCTGCGTGTGCATAGGTAAGTAAGTATATGTATGTGGGTTCCCCCATTACATGTATAGTCACCCATGGTAGTGATTATGCACGTATGGGGCTAAGTGTGCCCACGTATATATATATATATATATATGTGCATACACAGGTGAGTGGAGACTAGTATATGCATATAACCATATGTGAAAGGATCACCTTGCACATGCTCATGGCCATGTAGGTGTGTACATAGGGAATATGTGTCCTTGCATGTGTGTGAAGGTGAATATACCTAGTGGGGGAGCAGCAGGTATTAGTTAGAAAGCTCCAAGAGCTGAGGTGGACGACTTGGTTCCACCTTGAGGTAGGGTCCCACTCCTAGCCTCTTTAATTCAAGAATGATTTAAATTAAATTTAGCTTCTTTCTTAATTCATATTAATTATATTGAATTGCATATCTTGAATAACTATTCTTTAATATAATTATTTCATTTGATAAATAAGGTCATGTTTTTATTATAAAACCCCTCTAACAGAGGTGCGTTGTCTGAAAAAACTTACAGGGATAGTTATGTTGATCTAGTTTCTTAACATATTTCATTTAATTTGTGCTGAATAAGTTTTATAATAAATGTTAAATATATGAAAAGGAATTGTGCGATAAATAAATACAATGATTTTATTATAAAACCCCTCCAAAAGTGGTGTGCAGTCTTCTAAACCAAACAATAGTGATGGTTATTTGTATCATGTTTTGGGGAGATAACTACACAACATTGAAACATCTAGTTCTTCTATATTGATATAGAAGCCTAGTGTGATCCAAACCATTTATAGTTCTTCAGGAAAATGGTCATCTCACACACACATATATATCTCTCTCTTTCAGTGGTATTTTCATCTTAAAAACATAATTTTATAATAATAAACCATGTTGATGCATACACTTATCCAAAAACCATGCCCTTAAAAGCTATGCACTCATACCTGAGGTGTTCCTAATATTCCCTTAGCTATGGAAACATGCTATGTTCATTTTCCCCTTATTTGTTTATTTTCTATCTATCCCCTTGTTCCTTGCTTCAAGACCTTAAAAATTACACCCCTACACTCTATGCTATATGACCTTAAGGTTTATCCCCTTTGGTTAAAGTTATGAGACCATAAACTAAGATGTTTTTGGATCACCCTTTATCTTACCACAAAATCATACCTAGAACCAATTTTTTTGTATACCCTATCCACATGCTTGAAGGTGTAACCCTAAGAGTTATTGAATAATTCTTGAGAATCTACTCCCTTGTAACATCCTTCCCCTGGTCCATATCCACAGGGTGGTGCCTAAATCATGGAGTCACCACTGGACCTTAGGCACTCCTTCCCATACACAAGAGGATATAGATTAACAATGAGGTTCTAGGGTTGTACCATTCGAAGACTAAAACACACTGGTCTCCCATCAAATTGGCCCAATATATAAAAAATGAATATAAAAGGGAAAAGAGACTTCAATCCATCATCGATTATCACATTATATCAATCACCAAATCATCTAAACTACTCCATCATTATCATGTGACAATGATTCTTTATCCAATTTGATCCTATATACAAGAAAGAATTCTTCTCGAGGACCAAAGTGTCATGGCATACCGATCACGGTGAGAGTACAACATAGTAGGGAAACACTAATATAGTTTGATAAATAATTAGAAAATGTTTGTTTGTGCATGTGATATTTTTAGATTAATAAATTTATAAACTATTTAATATAAATAAAAAATCACTATTTATCCTCAGGATCAAATGTGACACTTGTGATTGACCACACCTTCCTTGTCTTGTACTGAAGTGTCTCTGAGCATGTCATGAAACTGTTCCAAATAGAATATCATTTAAAACCAATTCCCATTCTCCTGGGGAAATCAAATATCAATGTAGTACGTTCAAGCACTCTTTCCTAGGCGAATGGCCCTAGGAAATCTAATTACAGTAAGACCCCAACTAATTCCCCCTAAGAAATAAAATACTATCGGTTAAAATGGTATATTGATAAACATCTTGGGAAGTGATACATCATCTAGTATCATCCAATTCCCATGCTCCTAGGGAAATATAGTTTCAATGTCTATATTGTTGATTCCATGATATCTTGGGAATTCCCACATCTATAATCACATCATAAAATCCTAGGGGATTACATAAAGAATTCTATAGACATGAAGGCTGAATCCCAGTAGCATAAGAATTCCACACTCATCAGGATCAACTTTGAATATCTACATATTAATAATTCCACACCCATTAGGATAACAGATGAATCCCTGTATCATATGATTTTCTTTGTTTGATTGCAGTGAGTTTTTGTGTGTTTTCTGTGTGATTTTAGGATATTGGAGTGAGTTTTTGTGAGTTTTTTTGGGTTTGTAGTGAGTTTTCTGTGTGTTTGCAGTGAGTTTTTGTGTGTTTTATTTGTGGGTTATTTGGTATGTTTGCAGTGAGTTTTTTTGTGTGATTACAGTAAGTTTTTCTATGTTTGTAGTGTTTTTTTGTGTGATTGCAAGTTGCAGGTTGCTGGATGTAGGTTTCTTGCATGTTTCTGTGTTTTATATGTTTATATTGGGGTTGCAGTGTGTTTTGGTGTTATTTCAGGTTTTAGGTTGTATCTTGCCAACATGTTTTCGTTTTTCTGTTTGTTTTCTATGTGATTGAAGGTTTTAGTTTTTGTGTGATTGTAGGTCACAGTTTGTGTGTGTCTGCTGTGAGTTTTTTTTGAGTTTTGTGTGTGTGTTTGCAGTGAGAATTCTGTGTGTTTTCAGTGTGTGTGTGGGTTTCCTACGTGTTTTCTAAAACCCAGTGTGATTGTATGTGATTGGAGGTTGCAGGTTGTAGGTTGCCTGCGTTTTTCTGTGTTTTCTTCATGTTCAATCCCTTTTCTAAAATTAATACCATATTAACCATGGAGGGACTAATATCAAGTTCCAAACTCTCCATTATCTCTCATGGTTAGGTTCAGCTTGAACCTTATCACTCAAGGTGAGGCCATTATCTTGACCACTACCTTATCAATCATGGTAGTGTTAGATATCATGTTATAATATGATAACATAATTATCACTCAAGTAAGGGTCCTTCCAACACCTTATCACTCAATGTGTTTTCATTACTTAAGATATATCAATATACTTGTTAGAATTTGTCACCCAACATGTGTATGAAATAAAAACAGTGAAATTTGGTCCATATCATAGCACACCAGATAGGTACAAGGTTCTTGTCACTAGGGACCCATACCCCCATCTCAAAAATGTCTCACCATCCAAGTGAAAAATGTCATTCCTCTTGATACTCATATATCTCAAACTAGGGAGTCCACTAGAGTCCTTGAGACTCAAATTAGTCTCATACCCAAAATGGAAATAATTACATCAATATGACCTCAAATATTATATGATATTCTTGAAAATTTCCTTGAATCCTAGTCTACCTATGCTTACAAGTCCTCACCACCACACTAACTCAGGTACCATGTTATATCAGTGTTAGAAGATCTCTCAAGTCCACTTGTTGAAGTAAAAAATATTTGTCACACCAATTCTAGTACATTAGAAATAATTCTACCTATTTCACACATCATATTTCATTCCACCATTGGGAGTGTTCTCCCTTCCTCGGATTGGAGGATACATTCTGTTTTCTTGCATGTGAGTAGTTTTTTTATCATTCATGATTTTTTAAAGAAATTATTTCTCAAAACTCAGTGAATTGTGGTATGAAAAAATACACTATTATAAACATTGTTCTTTGTGATCCTAGTCATAACATGTAACTAACCAAACACGCCATTAATTCCTATAGTTTGAGGTTTCCCTTTTTTAATGGGAAACATGCCGCAATTATATGTTTTTAACTAATAAAACACTTTTAAGGAAAAGTTAGAAACCAATAGATTACACATATAGACATTCAATCAACATGATATGAAATAGCCAAATCAATGAGTTTCAATTTGAGATTTTTACAGACCCTACATCTAAGGAGACTCCATTGGAGAATGGTATCCTTCTCAACCAAATCATCATTGAGGAGGTTTTCAAAATTGTAAACCATCTTGTCCCAAGTTTTTATGAGCTCTTCCACTGTAATCTTCTTCCTGTTGAATCAACGTGCCATAATCTAATGACATGAGGGCTAGGTAAGGAGTAGTCTTTTCTTCTGCGGCCTCTGAGAGTGCTTGATGAACCCCTTTAAGTCAATAATGGTGTTATTTCCTTTTAATAGATGTTGATATAACCCTCTTCAAGTTCCACTTCCCCAGGCTCGATAGGGGAATCCGAATTAGAATCCCTATCATCCTAAAAAACCACCAGCCATGAAGGCCCATCAATCATCCTCTTTCCCATTTTTATTAATATAAGGATTAAGGAAAAAATGAATTGATTAAATATAAATATTGGTAAGATTCCTAAATAGGGTCATGAATGTGTTGGATTGGTGTATCCTGATCCACTTTAATTTGTGCTCTTGATTACAGTGAAAAATATTCTTCTCTGTGGATATAGGGATTATTCCCGAACCACGAAAATTTTTGTGTCCCATGTTTTTTCCTTTCTTCCCCATTTTAATTCATATCTCATTTCGTTCATTGCGGCTCCCGATGCTTACGCAATAGAATAAAGCCAAATTGATTACATGTGTTAGAATTACCATGGCATAAGAGTATTTACATGGTTTATAAACCATTTTTATCATTTGGTGAATCCTTTAAATTCCACTATTGTGATACTGCTATCCATATTCTAATATTAATATAGAAATGAAAAAGGGATGACCTAGAAATATGTTCCCAAACTCCAATTATAAGAGCGATCTAAATGAGAATAAATATGTAAATCAATATTCTACCTCCTCTTCACATATTTCCATGTTCCATCTTCTCCTCGCTAATGGTGACCACCTTCTTCACCCTACCATGAAGTACTTGATATCCAAACCCATTGGAGTTTAGGGTTATGAACATGTACCATAAGTGGGCCAAATGGTCCTTGAGATCTTTAAAATCCCCCTCTAAGATCATTATTTATATCTCTCCCCACACTTTTCGACTAATTTTTTATTGAAATGTAGAGTAATCTGAACCTTAGCTCGGGCCTAGTCAAGGAACATATATTTATTCAGGAACAAGGTGGTGAGTGAGGGACTCGTGCTCGCATCACTTAGTGAGCATGGTGTATAGTTGGCTTCTATGGGAAGAGATACTAAGGCCAAGAATAATGAGACCTCATCCCTTGTAACCTATAATTCTCACCAGAAAAGGTATTCATAATTCCCTTTTCTAAGATCCAACGAATTGTAAACATTAATTACATTTCAGGTTTACTCAACCAAATAAACTAGAGTTCCCCATAAACTTCATAACCATGAGAGATATATTTGATGACATTTCATGAACACCCAGTTAACTACACCATATATTAACATCCCCTTGTTTTGAAACTTGCTAAAACTCTACTAATTAATGTAAAACAGTGGAATATTATAAATCATGAAAAACATAATATCGGTAAACATGGTTCATGATTCTACACCAACATAATTTCATTGACTATAGAAGGAACTAAAACATAGAATCACTAATCCCCTATTGTCTCTAAATATCCTCCCCCCATTTCCCAAGACATTCATGTTCCATCCACATTTAATTTCATACCAGTATTGGGGGGACTCTTCTTTATTCATTTACCATGAATACATTGATCACATTCCATATTACTAAAGTCATTAGTAGTAACCTTTATAACCATGAAGTGCACTCACATCCATTAATTAGTGCACCAAACTCCACCAAAAGAGGATTCAATCACACCTAAAGGATAAGGGAATATATAAGAGGGGAGGTCGATGTATGATACTTGCTAGAATTGCATAGTTGGGGAGGCTGTTGGAATTGTAGAGGGGAGGAGGATGGAATTTCTAAGGGAAGGCGGCTGCAATTGCTGAGGGGAGGCTGTTGTATGCTTGGGGGGAGGCTGTTGTATTCTTGAGGGGAGGCTGTTGGAATTGCATAGGTGTGGAGTCTGCTGTATTCTTGCTGGAATTGCAGCACTGTAGAGGGGAGGCCGCTAGAATTGCAGTGGGGAGGTGTAGGTTTTTTCTAGCTTATGTTGTGGGAAGTAAAGGTTTATAGTGGGGGAGTATAAGATATACCAATGGTTCTGTAAACCGTTAGTACACTGTATGATGCACTACATATCCCAACAATTTTATATAAATCATAGATAAAAAACAGATGTTGCATGTATACCAACAGTTCAATAACCATTGGTATACATTTATTCCTATAGTTTTTTTCAGTGCATTGGATCATGTTATATGTTGGATATTATGTGTACCAACAGTTCTTGAGCAGTTGGAACACATATATACCAACAGTTTCCCTTAAACTACTGGTAATCTAGGAATTCAGACAGCCTATACCAACGGTTTGTTAGAAACCATTGGTATAGGGCTATTTCAACACCTAATATACCAATAGTTCTTTAAAATGTTGGGATAGGATATCCCTATGGTTTCAAAACCTATCCTAATAGTTTTAACCCATTAGGATATGCCAAATTTTCAGTAGTGTGACTTTCTATGTACTATATGTCCCATCATAGTAAGTTATCCACCCAGAGAATTTTATTTAGTAATATCATCATAACAGATCAAGTTTTTCATAATACTGGGGATCTACTATGACCTTTTCAATGAGATGTATACTCTAGGACATTATTACAATAGAGTCATGAAGAACATTGAACAATACAAAACAATTAGTTTTATTAATATTCAATTCATTGAACATACATGTAATAAACGTACAAATAGTTTATACTAGGACACCAACTCAAAAAAATTATCAACTATTTACATATTACACAATGAAATACTAATCCTCTACTAGGTAATCTATCTTATCTACCAATGGGTAGGACCTTCTCTCCACACCAAGGGGTCTCACTTACTTTATAAGAAATGATCAACCTCATTAACCTAATTAATACACATATAAAGAAACTAACTAATGATAACCAATCCTTAATATGGTCGGTAAAAATACACCTATAATATAATAAAACATCTTTATCCAACCATGATAGAGGAAATTCACCAGATGGGGTGAGTGAATTAAGTTCACTATTAATGTAAAATCTTTGGTGGACTAAAGTCTAGCTAGGGGTTCCATTTTAATATCTAATGTAATGACAAAAAACTAGTATTCCATATCCAGTGTTCACTTTATTACATTAACATAAGATAAAAAGGATCAAGTCACCATGGACCAATCTATTTAATACCCTTAAAGAACTAAATACATACATGAATAACATTTTACATGGAAAATAAAATATAAAACATTGTAAAATTAAATAATATATATACTTGAAACACATTACAATATTCCTTCTTCAAAAACTAGGGAAAGGAAAAAAAAATAAGGGCTAGATCAAACACTTTGTAAGATTTGGTACAGTGGAATCTATTATGATTAAATAAGTTATAATCAATATAGAAATAGAGATATCTAAAAACACATTCCATTTAATCAGCAAGTTGAGAATGAAATTAATTGATGGATAATATCAATGAATGATTTCATGGATAATAATAACTAAATTCACAATAAAATAAATGAATAATTTTGTACTTCTTGACCAATCCCTTATAAAATGATACTTTTAAATATGGGTAGGTATATAATTAAACCCATTCAATGATTTTATTCAACTATATCTCCTCATGAGACCCATCAACTCATCAATGTCATTTCTATAACCAAGTATTACACAAAACTGCATGTTCGATAAATTCCTCTTATATTGAATGATCAATTAATTTTATAAATAATATTTTTTATCAAAAAATATGCATATTGATTAAACGATACAAAATGTCAATTTTTCATAGTTATTCAAATATCTTTTATAGGTATATTATTTCAAAAAACACCTTATATAGAAATGGTGTATAGTTTATGCAATAAGAATATCCATGATATTAAGAATATGGACATGAAATAGAAATTCAATTGTTATGAAATAGAATTATAATAAAGTGAATGTTTCAAGACAATGTTAATGACAAAAAAAGTAATAAGAGATAAAATATAACCATTGATTCATAATAATTAAATGTTTTGTAATAAAATCAAGTCTTTTAAAGAATAGAATAAAATGGAAGAATCATTTTCGAAATAAAATTTCATTAAATAATTTTTTTTGTAAAACCATGAGGAACTTTTAGAATAAGCTAAATATAATTAAAATATTGTTGTGGTGGGGAAATATGTTAACATAATACATGTTAAAAATAAAAGTTCCTTTTTAATTTTGGAAGAGAAACTTGAAAATGACCCTTCGAGAAAAAAATTTAAAAAGTACTTTAAATTGTTGTAAAGGATGTCAAGGATGGAATATTATATCCTTGATAAATTATTTAATTAAATATAGAGTGTTTTTGTAGAAAAATATCTAAATATATAAGTATATATGATAAAATATTCCCGACCAATTAGAGAAAAAACATCTACTTTTACTTTAAACATTTTTTTTGCATGATTCAGGTTCCTCGGAGAAGAAAAGTTTTAATAAAACACTAAAACTCCGGAAATATCAAGATAAAAATAATATATAATGTGTCCATGAATTATATATTATAATATTCCTTCAATGAAAATATATGAAATCAAAAAATGAAATTGTAAAAATTAATCCATACCCCTTTGGTAACTTTTTTAATTTTCACCCCTAAAAATAATAAACATGAATTGAATCATTAAATACCATGAATAAATATAGATTCATATTAAATATATCAAAGGTGCAGTATGTACACCACATAAAATTAAATAATTATATAATATAAAATATGCTCTAATGAAGTGGAAATTGAGATGAAAAACAATTACTTCACACTTCCACTTAATTGAAAGTGATTTAAAATTATATACAATGGTTTTAAATGTATTTTTTCTTCATAATAGAACCATATTAATTTTTATCTTAATTTATGAAAATTTTAATTCCCCATTCCTTACTAATTCATGGTAAAATCAATCATCGATTTTCAACCGTTTAGTTTTCTCATGCATTTTTTATCATGGAAGTTATAGTTCATTTTTATAAATTATATTTTTATCATTTAAAAAATGGTATTAATATTATAAATATAAAATTTATTCATTAGAGTCATTTTTATAACCGTCCATGTATGGTGTTAACGAATCACATCACTATTTGGTGGGGTAGTCCACACGCATGTATGCATGACATTACCATTTTCCAACAAATATGTAGAAAAAGGTAATTATTATTTAGTCATTTTAGAATGAAAATTATATTATTAATACAATTTTCATTATTTATATACACATATACATTCTATCCATGTGAAGTAGTGAGGAAAAATGAAATACATCGATTTGTGTGGTTGTAGTCTACATGTATGAACATGCAATGTTTTAATTTTCCATTTTATGGCTGAGTATATGAATAATGTTAATAACATACAAAAATAATATTACAAATAGTTTATTATACATGTGTTATTATATCATATTGGTAAAATAATATTTAGAGTTGGTAGAAGAAGATATTATCTTGAAAAGAGTCTGTTAAAATGATTACCTCTTCCTTCTAGAACATCATTAATATCTTCACTTAAGGACCATGGGGTTGGTATTTTCTCAAGGTGGCATTAATAATAGAGGATAGGTGGTTTCCTTTCATAGTAAAGGGAAAGTAACAATTTTTATTATATAAATTATTTATATATAATAAATTATTTTTCATGTGAAAGTGGAACCATGTTTCCAAAATTTATATTCTAAGATAGGTTAATTGTGAATAACATTCATCCAAAAAAATTTAATAGGTTTATATGGAATACTAAAACATATCTTGTGGTTTAATTATTTCTTTAACCAATTGTAACCATAATTTTGTTAAAAAACATTCATTCATAAAGGTTATAAATATAAAATTCTAAGATAACTAATGGATTAAAAAGTTAAATTTATGAAATTTTAGATCATATACCATCCCTATTTTATTTTTTAATGATTTTTAAAACATTTAATAGAGTAATATTTAATATAAAATATCATTAAATTTATTTTGAGGACTATTTAAAAAAGATAACATTAAATTTAGGGAATGAAAGAATTAAATTGGATTATAAAGTCATTCAAAATAATTTATATATTTATATTAACCATAAAATTCATATGAATCAATAATTCATCCAAAAAATTCTTTCTTTTGATGTTTTAAAATCATTTACTTTGATTTTTCTACTACTCACACAATAACTATGGAAGCATTGTGTATGAATTTAAATTTATTATACATTCACTAAAAATCAAAAATAAATAAACATAAAAAATATAAAGTTATTATGTTAAAAATAATGTTTTATATTCATTCATTGCAAAATTTATCTCTATATGAACATATAAGATAAATTAAAAGTAGGAGAGTGAAATTTTTGAATTTTACTTTACTTACATTAATATAAAGGTATTTATCAAAGAAAAATAGTACCAAGATTAAATATTTTCAAATATTGTAAGGTTTTGTCAAATTATACTCATATAATAAAATATGCAACTGTATGGTTGATTTTGAAGCCATGTTCTATAATTTTAACCTTATTTATCCTATTTTTCTTTTATCAAGGTGATAAATTTTTCCATGTTTAAATTAATAATGAATAAAAATAAAAAGGTATTAATAAAAAAAATTAAACTGAGTATTCAAATCATGGAATCCATTTTATCTTATTAAATTTATATAAGTAGAAAAAATTATTTTCAAAATAAACCCTCAAAACATGGTGAAAAATTATTTTTCAGGAAAATTAATTTTTCCATCATAAAATGATCTTACATTAAATAAATGAATAGTAATCATCATTTTATAAATTTCAATTCAAATATATAGATAAATAATCTAAAAATTTCATTTAAATCATTTATAATTTGGGTTTAATTTATTTAATTAAAATAGAAAATCATTATGCACTTAAAAACAAATTTCTAAAAAATACCCCCCTTTACCTCGAAATTATTTTTCTTTTATTTACATTAAATTTATAATCAATATATAATTAATGATATATATTATAATATTTAGCTATACATAAAAGTTGTATTAGTTAAAAATTACATTATCAATTATTCATAAAAGAATATTTCTATGGTAAACTTTAACAAATTCATGAGTGTCTTATTTTTATATAGTATGTTCAAAATAGATATTCATCATATCATAGTAGAATTTTTGTTCCTTGAGATAATAAAAATATAATTTTATTATCGATAAAATGCTCACATACTATAATTAATTTACATTTGATACATTCCTTCATACTTTTTCATCCTCAAAATTATCATGGATATTACTTTATCAACAAATGAGGGTGGTTCTTCTTCCTAACATCCTCAGGTTATAATGTCGCTTCCTCTATTTTATGATTTATATGACCTATCGTTACCTGTCAATTCGTCTGATTATGCGATGCTTGTTCTCTATTGTCACAAATCTAGATAGGTTATTCACAGAATGATAGACCAGGTTCCAAAAATAATTCTTCATTGGTGAGAACATGTGTTGGGTCTAGAATATAATGGCTTAATAAAGAGATATAGAACACATCATGGAATTTATACTGGATCAGTTGCATTGAAAAATGGTAAGACACAGCTCCAATTAATTCCATAATTTCAAATGTTCTGATGCATCAGGGGATAATTTTTAGTTTCTTACTAAATGTTATATCACCCTTTTATTGAGATACTTCCCAAAAACAAGATCTTTAAGTTGAAATGAAAAATGTTTCCTTTGGTTATTAACATATATATTTTTTATACATATTGATGCTTTAATGTGGATGTAAAATGTATTTAACTTCATTATTGTCTCCTTAAAAATTTCCAGGACTATAAGCTTTCTTTCACCAACTTCATCACAAAAATTAAAATTATGACATCTGTTACCATATAATTATTCATATAGTGTCATTATAATTTTTTATTAGAAAATATTTTTATAGGAAGACTCCACAATAGGTGAATAATTGTGACACATACCATGATAGTCATGTTATCCTAACCATGACATGTCTTCCAATGTTTGAATACTCCTTTCAAGATGTCCATAAATTTAAGGACGATAGGTGGTGCTCAAATTAATCGTGATATCAAGATCCTTAGGGATAATTTTTAGAATTTTAATGTGAATATTGGATCATGATCAGATACAATTGAAATAGTTTTACCATGAATTATTATAAATTTATTAATATAGATCCATGTAAGACTCTAAAGAGGTATTTTTTCTCTTATATCAAAGAAATATGGAGATTTGGTAAGGTGGTCAATAATAACCCATACAGTATCATTATTTCTTGGAATATTAGGAAATCTAGTGAAACATTACAGAGTGATATTATCCAATATTCACATAAGAAAAGGTACAGGTTATATGTCTCCCATAGGCTACTATCTATCAGCATTTACCTATTGACAAACCAAAAACATCGTGATATGAAATCCACAATTCTCACTTCATATTATCCAAAAAATGTTACTTTGATCTCTATATATCCTGTTGTTACTATGGTGTATAGAAAAATTATCGATATGAGCATCATATAATAATTCCATTATTAACTCAGGTATATATGGAATATATAACCTCTTTCCAATTTTTAAAGTTCCATCTTCATAAATGTAGACTGCTAATTTCCTATCATACACAGCTTTAATTTTCTATTGAAAATTCACATCATCAGACAGTTAATGTTTTTATTTTTTCTAATAAATATTTTTTGGAAATAATTTTGAAAAGGGGTGACGATTCCCCTTACCTAATAACTCTCATATCCGTCTTTAATAAATCCTTAAAAATAACATCTTTGTTAATCAATATTTTATTTTTTACTCATTGATATTTATTATTTAATTCATCACTACCTTTTTTTCCTTCCCTATGTGGTAGTGTATTGAGACATTAATATCCTAAAGTATCTCAGAATCATCACATTTGCCTCATGTTAATCCATTTTTTTGATAATATGTATTTGAAAATCATATGATCTATGTATATATCACATCTATCACTATATAGATAATGCCTCCATAATATACTAGAAAAAAATACTACTACCAATACATTGGTTGTATAATTATATTCATGCGCCTTTAACCACTTTGATACAAAGAAAAAAAATTATCCCTCAACATATGGAAAAACTTGATTAATTTATTTGATGAATCAATTTATATCACATATTTATCCCATATCAATTGTAGAATCAATATAACAACACTAGTGGAAAAATGGGTTTTAACATTGGTAGTTTAACATCATTACTTAGATACTGATGTTAAAAGTCATGTTTTGGCATTGGTTTTGCAAATAACAAATTCCAAAAATTTGATAAAAGTTATATCTAATTCCTCAACTATCTATTTGAATGGTTGTGGAGAAAAAAATGGATATATGGATCTGATGTTATGGATGTCCGAAGTTGAATCTTATATGGATTTATTTTTAATGTGAGTTTTTTTTTCAAAAGCTGAAATTAAAGGTGACTTTTGATATATATTTTTCAAATAAAAAACATTTAAAATCAAATAAATGTTTTATATAATTTCACATTATTACATTTGATAGATCGTGTAGAAAAAAGAGACTTACGGATTGAAATTTATGGATTTCAGAAGTTGAATATTTTAAGAAATGATTTTTCGAATTCGTTTTTTTAAAAAATGGATGTTAAAATTCACTTTTGATTTGGTTTTTCAAAAAACTGATGCCAAAAATCAAATCAATGTTGATGATAATTTCTCAATATTTTACTTGACAGGTCATAGATCAAAAATGGGCTAACATATCAAAAGTTATGGATGTCAGAAGTTGGTATTATATTACATAGTTTTGGCGTTAGTTTTTAAAAATAATGGATGATAAAAGTATGTTTTTATGTTAGTTTATCAAATAAATGACATCAGAAAAACAAATAAAAATTGTCTATAATTTATCAAGATTCTATTTTATATTTCATGTGGAAAAATAGACTTATGGATCAAAAGTTATAGACGATGGAATTTGACTTGTTTATTACATGATTTTTGGAATCTTTTTTTGTCAATAACCGATGTTTCAACTCACTTTTGGCATTGGTTTTGAAAATAACTGATGCCACAAAATGATATAATATTTGAATATAATTTCACAAGATTTAATTTTACAGTTCGTGGTTTGAAAACATATGTACGAATAAAAAATTATGGACAACGGAAGTTGAATATTATAAGACATTAGTTTTGGTATCGGTTTTTGTCAATAACCGACGTTAAAAGCCACTTTTGGCATCAATTTTTTAAATAACAAATTCAAAAAATCAAACAAAAATTTTAGATAATATTTGATTCTTTGATTTGAAAGGTTGGGGAGAAAAAAAGGCTTACAGATCCAAAGTAATGGACATTAGAAGTTGAAGACTATATGACATGATTTTTGGCATCGGTTTTTTTCAATAATCGATGTTAAAAGTGCCATTTTGGTGTCGGTTTTTCGAATAAATAATGTTAAATGTACCTTTTTTGAATCTTATTTTCAATAACCAACATTAAAACAACACCATGATAGTATTTTAGACATCTATTATATATTTAAGAGATGTTACAAGTAAAATTTCAAATATGAAGGTTTGGTATTCGATTTTTTTCAACGTGTGTTTCTATTTTCAAAATCCTGCCTCAATTTTAATGAATCACCACAATAAATAATTTCATATAAAATTTAAAGAACCTCATCCTTTTTCATTTATCATTTTCGAAATCTTCAATATAATCAATATTTCAACAATTCTTCAGTCATCGATTTGTACATTGTATTTATTTTCATCATTTAATTTCATTATTATTGTTTTCCTTATCGCTAAATATATTGATATTTGTATTATGATGAAATATTATTCTGATGAACATAAAAATATGAGGCATCCACATGATATCCATTAGTTGAGGTGCAAAATTCATTATCACTCACCATTTTCATTACAACATGTGTTCTTTCTTAAAATGAATAGAAATAATGAAAAATATGATATTGATTCAAATAAAACAAATAAAATAATTAATATTAAATGGAATCATTAGGTTTATTATTTTTTGTGTTCATTTGGAGTATAGTTATTTATTCTTGTTTCCCATGTTTTCACTGAATCAAATTTTATCTGTTGATACTTATGGCGGTGAGACTTACGACGACTATAACATTTGATCCTTAAGTCCATTTTAGATCCATATGTAGTCATATTGATGATTAATAAATAATCTATTTTCAAATATTAAGAGTTACAATGTTTTAATGTCATTTTTTCCAAAATCAATGTATTTTTTTTGAAAATGTTGTTTTTTTGCATAATGTTTTATCCAAAACTGACGTTAAAACCCATATAGTAGCTGAATTTTCACATCGGTTTTCTAAAAAACTAATTCATATGACTTTTTAGGACTAACGTTCTACGTCAGTTTATATAAAAACTGATGTTGAAGACTCACTGAGACAGAGTTTTGACATCGGTTTATAAAAACCGATGTTGAAGCTTATATTTTTTATGTCATCTTTATCAACTCTGGTTAAAAATAGACATCAAAATAAGAAATCCAACGTAAAAAACCATTTTTACACTAATGTAGCACTGAACAACCTCCTATTAAATTCTTTAGAACATTTTTCTCATTCCCTTTTACACATAAATTAACAGCAATATGTGTTAACTTGGTTATTGGGATTTTTAATTTAGAATTTTTTTTCAAAAAACACAAATAATAACTTTCCAATCCAAGAAAACTATATTCCTTAGTTATTTTCATTCATATAGGCCATTATTTGACCACCTTTCTCTTTAAATAAACAAATAAGATTCTACATTTAGAGATAATATGTCTAGTAAAAAAACATTTCGAAGCTAGAATTTGAACCTTCAAAATTTTCCAGATTATAACATTTCTATAAGAGTATAAAAAATGACTCACTTGTTATTCTCATGTTCCTCATAGATTTTATAGTACATCAACATATCATTAATAAATATCACAAAAAATACGAAGATATTATTTGAATACATTTTCATTAGATCTATAAAAACCGTGGGTGCATTATTCAATCCAAAAGAAATTAATATGAAATCACAATGTCCATACAACTTATGAAATGTTTTCTTTGGAATATATTCCTTCTTTACTCACAGAAGATAATATCCATAATGAAGGTAAATCATTAAAAAATATTTTCTTATTTGATGTTGATCTAACAAGTCATCAATATAAGGATGAAAGATACTTATTCACTATAGTAATATCTTTGATTTAACAACAATCAATGAAAGAACTCATAGATTGGTCATTCTTCTTAATGAAAATAATAGGTTCTCCCCAAGGTAAAAATCTATAGCATAAAAATCCCTTATTGCACAACTCCTATGGTTTTTTATTTTATTACACAAATTCCACCATAGACATTATATAAGAAATATTTTAAATAAGTTTTTTATCATGGATTAAATAATTGTAAAACTCAACTTCATGATCAGGTGGATTCCCAGATAATTCCTCTAAAAACGCATCGATGCATTCATGTACAATAGGTACATCATTAATTTCAATATTATCATTCCCATTAGAAGATTTTTTCTTCTCTTATTCACTAAGAATCACATTCCGAATAGCTATAGGTGGGGGATATATACATAAACTAGATAATGGAGTCACCCCTCTAATGATATATTATTCTACAACTCCATCATGATTAATAATATTATTCTCTTGGAAATAAATTATAATCCAATCCATAATAATGATTATATGAAATTGAAACATAGGTATAATCACCATGTCCAAAAATAGGGTAATTCTATGTTTCCTTATTGAAATTTAATGTAAAATCCTTATTGTAGTAAGATTTACTCTATAAGTCTTGAATAAAAACCCTTTTATTAATGTTTTACGATAATATCCAATTTTCATGGGAAACATGAAAGATAAAAATGACTGTGAAGATCTAGAATAAAATAATGAATTTTCTAAATATGAGTCTATAATTAAATTACCTTCCAAACAATTATAGAAACTTAAATATCATTTGTAGTGATTATATAATCTTGGCATTATCACCTTGGGATATTCTTTGGAAGGTTTCATTGATTCATGGGATATTTATTTGAATAATTCCACTTTTACCTACAATATAAGCACCAGATCATAGTGATTTATTTCCTTCCTTGCTTTCATTATCCATATTAACCTTATCTCTACACTTATAAAAAAATACTATTCCCTTTCAAGCATTTTAAAGGATATTTATTTCAACAATTTTCACATGATGAAAAATACTTCATTCCCTTTTTCTTCTTTGGCATGTTAATTTTTTCTTGGTGATTAGTCAGCCTATTCTTCTCTTGATTTCCCTTGAATATATAAGATCTAGAGTATTATTTCATTATTTTTTGAATCATAATAGTATTTTATCATGTGAGTGATATTTTTGATAAGTCATTTACCTTGAAAAGCATGGCTTAATACCTTAACGAAATGGTCAAATATGTTTTCTAAATTATGTATATAATATTTAGCATATTGGGATTGTCTTAAAAATGTATCCTCATATTCTTAATCACTTTCCACTTCCTGTTACTTTGAGCGAAGAAAATTTCTCTTCATTTTAGTTCACTGTTTAAAAGAGAAATATCCATTGAATATTTTTAATATAATATATCACCATTCCATATGTTCTATTTCCTCTTCCACTCTATAATTATTGATAAATTGAAAACATTTGTCAACCTAAACTTTAAGATAATACACTAATAGTATAACGTTTTCTCATTAATTGCATCCTAATTCCAAAAAAAATATTCTTAATGGACTTAATCCATTGATCAAATACTAGTGGAATAGTAGTTATACTAAAATATTGAGGATTAAGTCATATGAAATAATCTAATATAGGTGTAAAATTTCATGGAATATAATGTTGTTCCATATGTGAAAGGATATTAGTCATAACCTGGGAAAGCTGCCTTAATATCGAAATGATCTTATTAGCTCTAATAGTAGTTCCATTGGATTTTCTAGAAGGGAAATCTCTACACCAAAAAAAAGTATTTCCATTGTTCATTCTACTATGCCTCATTACTAAACAATGTAATTTATAGAATTACCACATAAAATTAAAAATTTTAAATCACAATATAAAATTACAAATCTGGGGTAATACTTAACATAAATTGGAAATTTATGCATATATAATCTCATAATCATAAACATAGTTTTATTGGGAATATACTCAAATAATAAATGTATTTTTGAATATTTCATAATATTTTATAAAGATCATGTGAATCAACAAAATAACATCCCTTGATATTGTCAATCCAAGTGTGTATCCTTAAAACCACTCATTATGAACCAGTGAAAATTGATTTAATACACAATCCACATCATTAAGAGTATTTACCCATAGGTGAATCTATACCACAACATCATCCACTATCAATTTTCTAGAAATAGGTGCATTTTCTAGAAAAACCACACAAATTAAACATTACAAAAACATAATGATATTATCCTATACATTGATTTATCCTTAGAGTCTCTCATAGGGTTATATTATCTAATTAATTTTTTCCTATGTTTAGTTACCAAGGTCTCTATTAAACTTACTCTTATACCAACTACAATAATCACAACTCCAATAATCTAGAGCTAGTGTATAAAATATTACATTTACATAAGATAAAGGGATCACATCCCCATGGACCGACCTATTTTTTATTGACTGAAAACTATCATTTTTATTGAATAAAAGAGAGTACAGAAAGACATAAAAACAGAAAACAAAAACAAAAAATTGGGAAGAAGATAATCATGGGGGCCAAAAAAATGAAAAACCATAGCATCATTAATAAAAATCATCAATCCCTCCTTGGGGAATGAGCCGACATTAAGGAAGAGAGACAAACTTTCAGCAGGAGGTTCCAGAGACGCCAGGAAGTCTGCAACCTAATTCCCCTCCCGCCAGGTATAAGTGATCTCAACATGAGTGCCCAAAAGTTTTTTGTAATTTCTAATGAGGTAGGAGATATTTCAAGCAAATTGGACAGGACCAGAGATTGCTTTGAAGAGTATGATAGAATCTTTCTCCACTTCCTTTAGATCGATGCGTCGTTGGCCACAAAGCTCTAACCCTGTGAGCATCGCATGCACCTCTGCTTTTAAAACATCGCCCCTGCCATTGGAAGTTGAGAAAGCCACTATCATTGTCCTGTGTGGCTTCCTGATGACACCGGATCCATGCATCTCCCCCCAAACCAAGGATCCATCTTTATTCATCTTGAGACCACAGTGGAGCGGATGCAAGTGGACCCAGTGCCCCTGCCCTGAGGCGCCATCCCGATTGGAGAGGAACTGATTCGAGACCAGGCCCCTCACTGATGGTGTTCCATGAGAGTCTGCACATAACCAAACCATGTCCTAGAACATATTATTCATTTTGAAAAGAAAACTAACCTGAGAACCCCGATCACACATATGGCGCGCAATATTCCTTGCCGTCCAGATAGTCCAAAATCCTACTGAAACAATCACCACCCAAGCCTTCCTCTCAGCTCCAAATTCACCATCTCCTTGAAACCATGCACTGAGAAAACCGTCCAGGGAACCACCTTGACCATTCCAACCAGTAAAATCCCCAAACTCCTTCCAAATCAAGAATTCCCACTCACTATTGAAGAACAGGTGATCCACTATTTCTTGCTTGGGGTTGCTACAACACCATCACCGTGAGGCCGACTTAACACCCATTCATTTGATGTTATCATCAGTGGGAAAGGGTCGGTTCCTCACCCTCTATATCAGGAATGCAATTTTGGAAGGGATCTCCTTGCACCACAGTGTCACTCCCCATGGATCAGGATTGACAACACCCCTCCTCATCTGAGAAAAGGCCTTCAAACAGAACTACCCAGTCGAGCATCCTGTAAAAACAAGCTTGTCAAATTCATCACTCATGACCATAGAATTAAACCAAACACGTTGGTTCTCATCAAGAATAGCCTGGATGAAGCCCGGATGGTCACTGGATTCCCTAAAAGAGAGATTCGGGGTAGGAAACCCCAGGAACCATAACCTTCCAGCCCCCTAGTCTTGAATCCAAATGTTAATGTCACCTCTTCCCACCAGCCATTTGGAATGCTGGTACAAGATCTCCGAGTTAAGATTAATCATTTTCCATATCTTGTATGGTAGTAACCTTGCATCATTCATATTAATACAATATTTTCCCAGCACTAACCTACCATATAAAGACTGACCTTCCATTTCTTCCCATTCTAGTTTGGCATGTGGCCCTTGCATGGTCTCAAAAACACTTCGCAAATTTATCCCTCCTTTAGAAAGAGGTCTAGCCATCCGCTTCCCTGATGCCCAGTGGAACATACCATCCCTATGCCCATCCCAAATGATGGAAACCAAGATCTCCTCTAAGTTATCAATAAAATTTCTTGAAACCTTCAAAGTAGACAAAATGTGAATGGAAATAGAGACAAGGACACTATTCACAAGGGTGATGCAACCTCCAAATGAGAGGAATCTGGTTTTCCAATTATAAATGCTCCCTAAGATATTTCCAACAATCTTATCAAAGTGATGAATTCTGAGAGTGTAAGGACACACCTGCGCCCCTACGTACTCCATCAGGAAGGACTCCCTGCGCATAGTCAGTATTTCATTAAGAATCATGTCCTTGCTCTCTGAAATATTATTGGAAGTAAAAAAAGAGGCTTTTATCCCTATTAACCACCTAACAAGTCCACCTAAAATAGTCCCCAATAAGCTCATTCATCCCCTGAATATATCTCCTGATTCCGTTGACAAAAAAAATTGTATCATTCACAAAAATCAAGTGTGAGATACCCCTCACTGCATACCTGTTATGATAAGAAAGGACATTCCCTATTCGCATTCCCCAATTAATGTAATAGAAAAATGAATTTTGGGAGAGGATGAAGAGGGTGGGGGACAACGAATATCCTTTCATGAGGACCCTCTAAGCCTTGAAGAACCCAAATTGTTTACCCTTGAATATGGTTGAAATCCAAGATGAGCTGAAACACTAAAAAAGAATATCCCTAGTCCAATTTGAAAAACCCATACACTCCAGCACTCTAAGGATGAAGCCCCATTCTAGACGATCATAGGCCTTTCTCATATCAAGTTTGATCACCAAGTTTCCCCCAAAGAATTTATGGCTGATGTCACTAACCATATCTTACACCACACCTATATCCCCCTATATGGATCACCCTCTAATAAATCCATGATGTTCTAGAGACACCCAAGAACCCAAATGAGGAGCCATCCTTTTATTGAGAATAATGGCAAAAATCTTTTACGGCATGTTGCACAAACTGATGGGCCGGTACTGGTCAATGGATCGGGGGTTTATTGTCTTAATAAAGAGGATCATCTTTGTGGCACAAGCAATACGTGGAAGGTTCCCTTTCTTAAAGAAGTCTCACACAACACTCACAATGTCTCCCTTAATGATATCATAGGCTGCCCTGTAGAAAAAACCAGGAAAGGTATCGGGCCCCGGGGCACTCTCCGGATTCAATGAACAAACTGCCTTTCGAACCTCAGCCTCCTCCAGAAGCCTGCTCAAACTCATATCATCGCCCTCCAAAACACATATGGGGATCTCTGAGAAAATATCAGATTCACCCCTCAGGTACCCACCAACCTGGCCAGCAATGGGGCATATCAATAGGGATTTAAGGCAGTCTTTTTCCATGTTCCCAAAGACAGACCTGTTTTGTAATCTTGAAGTTCCAAATATGTACATGATTTGAATTTAATATTAAAAATAAATTATAAAACATATTAAAAGTAAATAATCTTCATCGTTGAAACTCATTCAAATATTTCTCCATCATATCCTGAGGAATGTAAAAAAATAAGGGTGAGCTCAAACACTCAATAAGGGTTATGTACAATGGAATCGATCGTGAGTAAATATATAATAATCAATATATCAAGATAGTTAACTAAGAACACATACCATTTATTTAATAACTTGAAAATGAAATGCATCCATGGAAAATATGAATTTATTGATTCCATGGATAATAATAACTAAATTCACAATGATAGAAATTCATAATTTTGGACATATTGATATAGGCCTCATTCCAAGATAATTTAAAATATGGGAAGGTATACATAGAAACCCATTTAATAAGGATATCCAACTAGTTTGTCTCATGAGACATGTCATTTCAATCAGGGGTTAATCTATAATCAAACGCTACCATAACTCCATATCCAATGAATTTCTCAGATATTGAATTATCAATTTAATTTATAAATACTATGACTCATTAAAAAATATCCATATTGAGTAAAAATTGGAAATATCATGATTTTCCCATTCAATAAAATATCTTTCATAGTAAGCCTCTTTCAATAAATACTATATATATAAATGTTAAACACTTTAGAAAATAAAAATATCTATGATGCCAAGAATATGGATATGGAAGAGAAATGTATTTTCTAAGGAAATATGATCATAATAACGTGAATTTTTCAATAGAATGAAAATGACTATAAAATTAATAATAGATAATATGCTACCATCAATTCATCAGAAATGTATGTTTTGTTATAAAATCATGTATTTCATAGAACAAAGGAAAATGGAATAAAAAAATTTAAAATAAATTTTTATTAAAAATTTTTCTTAATAAAACCATGAGAATATTATAGAAGAACATAAATAAAATAAAATGGTTAGAGCTACGGGAAAATATTCTAATGTTTTATACATTAAGACAAAACATTCCATTTGACTTTTTGAAAAGAAAGTAAAAAAATACATCTTTTGGAGAATATTGGAAACATTCCTTTAAAAAATTAAAAATCAAGTCATGGAAGAAATATTATATCTTTAATAAATTATTTTGTTAAATAGAAAGGCCTCCTGTAAACTTACCTTCTAAAAAATAAGGATATGAAAGAAAATATTCCCTATCAAGATGAGAAATTTTATTAGCTTTTATTTTAAACACTATTTACTTAATAAAAGTTCTAAAGGGGGTAAATTTTGGGAGAAAACATGGAAACCACTTAAATATTAATAGGATAAGATCAATGAAGGGGTTTATTAATGATAGATTATAATATAACTTCAATAAAAATATAATAAATTTCAAAAATGATATTTTGATAATAAATTCATACATCCTTGGAAAATTTTGAATTATAACCCCCTAAAAGATTAAAATTGAATGGAAACTTTAAATACATTTAATAAAGTGATACCCATGTTTAATATATTAAATGGATTGTATATACACTATATAAAAGGAAATTGGTGTGTAATACAAAATATGACTCAATGAAGTAGATATTGAGATGAAAAAACCTTACCTCACGTTTCCACAAAGTTTAACATGGTTTAAAATCCTGTATATTGGTTTTAATTTTTTTTATTAATTCATATAAGAACCATATTCATATTTATATTAATTTATATATCTTCTCATTACCCATTCATTACATATTATTGGAAAAATAAATCATTATGTGTTAATGGTTTAGTTTTCTAATGCATGTTTCATCGTGGATGTTTCAATTCTTATACATAGGTTACAGTTTCATCATCTCCATAATAATTTAAATTTTATAAATATCCAATTTATTTGTTATATTTCAATTTATATATATATATATATTTATAATCATCCACGTAAGGTTGTAATTAATCCCATCCCTTCATGGAGGTGTTCGACCATACATACACATGAGGGTCATCGTCATTTTCCAACATATATGTGGGAAAAGTGACAAGTATTATTTTTTAAAATTTGAATGAAAACAAAATAAAAAAATATCATTTAATTATTTTATATATATATATATACTATACATGTGTTGCGATGATAAAAATGAAATATATAGACTCATGAGGTGGTAGTCTGCACGTACACATGAGCAACGTTTCTATTTTCCCATAGGTAGATGACAATATGAAAAATGTAAATACCATAAAACTATAAAATTTAATTAAGTTAAATATACTAGTGTTATTATATTATATTCATAATGTAATATTTAGAGAATTTTGAAGAATAAACATACTTGAAAAGGGTTAGTTAAGATGATTACATATTCTTTACAGAACCTCATTTATATTTTAACTTAAGGACCCTAGGGTTGGTGTTTTTAGAAGACAATAACATCTAGAATGTATATAAGGATGTTGGGAGATATTTATTTAGGGTTTCTTCATTTTATGTTTCATAAGGTGTTGTGAAAATTAGAAGATAAGTGGTATCCATTTATAGTGAAGGAATTGACACCCTTGGAATTTCATAAAATATTTAAGTATAAAAATATATTTTTCAATAGAAATTAGGATAAATTGGCCATAATTTAAAATAAAATATTGATTAAGATTTAAATACCATCAAAAAATAAAATTTGGACCGGTTTATGTGGAATTTTAAACCTTATTTTTTTGGTTAATCCTTCTATTAACCAATTCTAACCTTAACTATTTTAACAAATTTTCATTAATAAAAGTTTATAAATTTAATTATAAGGTAAAAATTGGAAAAAAATGTAAATGAGTGAAATATTATATTATATAATATCCATATTATCTTATTTAAATATTTTTATGATTTGATATAATTTTATTGAATTTTATTTAACTTAAAATACCATTAAAGATATTTTGAGAACAATTCACATATTTTGACATCAAATACATCAATAAAATAATGAAATTAAAATATAATTTTTTTAACCATCAATTATAAATTATTATTAACAATATAATTAATGTGACACTATAATTCATCAAAAAAATATTACATTTTATTTTTTAAAATCATTTACATTGATTTTTTTACTACTAACACAGGTATCGTGATAGTGTTGTGTAAGTGTTTAAGGTAATTAAATCATAAGTAAAAAATAAAAATAAATTAACATCATATAAATTAATTAATTATGTTCTAAATAAACTTTTATATTCATTTATAATAGCTTATTATTCCTATGATAGTATATATGATAAATTAAAACCAAGAGAGTGAAATTTTGGAATATTTGTTTTCATAAAATAATATAAAATTATTTATCAAAATATAATGGGACTAAGATAAAATATTTTGAAATATATGAAGTTTTATTTATAATAATAATAATATAATGATATATAGTCATCTTTATAGAAGATTTTGAAGTTCTCTAGTTTTTACCCTCTTTATCTCATTTTACCATTTACCGAGGCGATGAATTTTACATAGGTTACTATTGCTAATTCCAAAAAATAAAAAAGAAATATTTACCCAATTTTGACAAGATGATTCAAAAAATGGATTCTATTTTTATATTTTCAATTTATAAATTTGATGAAATTAATTTAAAAATAAACCTAAAAAAACTAATGAACAATGTATTATTAAGAAAAAGTATTTTTCAGGAATTATATGATCTTACATTAAATGTATAAATTTTAATAATAATTATATAAATTTAAATTTATATAGACTGTTATATAATCTGTAAATTTATTTTCAATCATTCATCACTAATTATTATTTTAATTAATTAAAATGTTATATCATTAAACACAAAAAAATATTTTTCTAAAATATATATATATTTACCTTTAAATGATCTTGTATTTATTTATATTAAATTTTAATAATTATATGATAAATTATATATATTATGATACATTATTACAAATAAAATTGAGATTAGTTAATCAGTATATTGTAAATCCTTTGGAAAAGAGTATTTCTAAGGAAAAATTTCAAATTTTTATTCTATCCTTTCTTTTTCATTGTAAGTACAAAAAAATATTAGTCATATCTAATTATTATTTTTATTACATGAAAATTTAAAATGTAAATTATATTATAGTTTCAATAATAGAATTTTTTTAATTTCTATAATTAAAGCTCAGATGTTATGTTCTTCCCTCTTTCAAAAATTCCAAACATAAAATTATCATGGTTATAAGTTTTAAAAAATATTGAGGGTGGTTCTTCTTCATAAAATCCTTAGGTTCCCATGTTTGTCTCCTATGTTTTGTGATTTCTCCAAAGTATATTTACCAATCATGTGTTCTGACCTACAAAATTTTATCACTTGTGTTAATAATTTGGAAAGTCTCTTCACACAAAAATAGATTAGTTTCTAATTATATTTCATTAGATATGAGAAAATTCATTGGGTCTATAATATAATATATTAATAATGAGGTATCTAACACATCATATACATTAATGAAGAATTTTGTATTTCAAAATGGTAACCCAAACATCAATTGTTTCGAGAATTTTAAATAATTAAATGTACCCGGGGATCAATTTTTGTTTCTTACCAAACCTTATGACACCCTTCCATAGATATACATTGAAGAAAAAAAATTATTCCCCTTGAAATAAAAAATATTTCATTTGGGTATCATCATAGATCTTTTTCCTTCTTTGAGATACTTTAATATGGACATGAATAGTCTTTATCTTTATTGTTATCTCCTCAACAAGTTCTGAGCCTATAATATTCCTTTCACCAACTTCATCCAATAAAGTTAGATTAATTCATCTCTTTCCATATAATCATTCATAAAAATATATATTAATACTTTAATAGAATTTATTATTATATAAAAAATCACAACTGTTAAATACTTATCCCACATACCTTTAAATCCTAGTGATCTTGACCACAACAGGTATTCTAATATTTAAATACTCCTTTAGGGATGTACATAAGTTTTTAGGTGATAGATAGTGCTAAAATAAAGCTCAATATTAAGATCCTTTTGAATAAATTTTCAAATTTTTTATGTAAATCATGGATCCTAATCAAATACAATCAAAACAGGTGCACTATGAATTCTTTAAAAATCATTAATATAGAGTCATGAAATATATTGAAGAGATAAATCTTCTCATATAGTGAGTAATGTTTCAGATTTTCTAATGTTATAAACACTAACCCATATGAAATTATTCATTATAGGTGTATTTGGAAATCTAGTGATAATGTCCATAGTGATATCATCCCACTTCCAAATAAGAATATTTAATGGTTTCATGACTCCATTATAATGTGTTATATTATCCTTTACCTATTGTAAAACCATGAATCTTGATACATAATAAGTAATATCTTACATCATATTATCGCACGAAAAATGTTCCTTTAGATCCTTATATATTGGTTCTACAAAGGTGTATTAAGAAATTTGAGCGATGGGAATCATCTAATAATTCACTTTTCATCTCAGGTATAAATGTAACATAAATCATTTTTCCAAATTTCACAACACCATATTTATAAACAAATTCTACCAATTTTCCATCATTCATGGATTTAATTTAATTTTATAAATTCTCATCGTTAAGATGATAATTTTTTTTTTCTTTTCTAATAAATATTCATTGAAAATAATTTGTATAATGAGTGACGTTTACCCTTCCCTAACAATTCCAATTTTAATTCTTACTAAATCCCTGAATGTGGGTTCCTTTTTAATCCACATTTTTTATAGGAATCCATGATCTTTCATGCTTTAACCATCATCTAACTTGTTTACCTTACATGGGAGGTAGGGTATTAGGATATCATAATGATTGAGTATCTTGGGACAAAATCCTTGCGTCATATTGATATATTTCAAGGAAAAGATGTATTTTAGAATCTTATAATCGATTCATATTTCAGTAAACCATCATAGAGGAAATTAATCCATATCTTCAGAGTAGTGATTATAGATACAACTCAAGATCATGATTTTTAAAGTTTTTGATGAGTTTTTAACATCGTTGATGCATAGAAAATAACATTATAATTTTTCATATGGACACAATGTAGTACTTTATTTGATGCATGAATATATATCACAACTCCATCACTTATTAATGGTAGAGTCAACATCAGAGTATCGAACAATATCCTCTTTAATTATTCAAAAAAATTTCTATATTCCTTTATCCATAATAACATAACACTTTACATCTTAACATGGTTAATGGGTTTTCCAATCACAAATAATTTTGACAAATCATTGATAATAAATTAAAAAATCAATTAAAATATGTACCTTGGTTATTTTCATCAGTGTGGATAGTTATTTTAATTCCTTTATCATGAGAGGATCAACTATGATTCTATCCTTAGAGAAAACATGGATACAAAAATAATTATTTGGATTCTAGAATCCACACATTCAAAATTTCCAATATAACTCATTTTCTCTATGATTATCAAGAATGATTCATAAGTGGTTCTCATGGTCCTCAAAGAATTTATATTACATAAAGATATCATTAATAAATACGAAAAAAATTATCAAGTTATTCATTCAATAATATGTTAATAATATCCAAAAAGAGAGGGTACATTACTAAATACATAAGGAATTGATGTAAAATTGTAACATATATGCCTCATATGAAATGTTTTCTTTGGAATATCTTCATTATTTACTCACAATTGATGACACCCATAACAAAGGTTCATTTTAGAAAAATATTAGGCTCCTTGAAATTGGACAAAAAAGTCATCAATATAAAGCCTATAATATATTTTTATAGTAATGACATTTATTTCCTTATAATCAATCCCCAATCTCATAGATACATATTTCTTATGAATGAAAGGAATAGGGTCTCTCTAAAGTGAAACACTAGGGAATATAAATCCCTCACCACACAAAACCAATAGTTTTTTCATTATTTTCACTAATCCCATTATATCCATTCTATAAAGAGTCTTTGATACTTGTATTGCATTAGGGATTAAATCAATGAAAAACTTAAACTCATGATGTGATTGATGTATATGTCATTCCTCAAGAAACACATCAATTTAAACTTTTAAAATTGGTGTAGAGTAAATTTTTATATTACATTTCCCATATATAGATTGTGCCTGATCTTCATCCCCACGAATCTCATTCAGAAGATCTATTGGTGGTTGATATATACATTTCCAATATGATGAATTATCGCCTCTATTTATAAAAGATTATACACCTCCAACAGAAATCTTAATCTCATTCTCTTGGAAATAATTTTTTACATTATAATTTGAAATCCAGTCATCACCAAGGATTATATACAATTAAAACATAGATATAATAATCATGTTTTAAACTATGTTATATCTATGGTTCATAATGGGAACGGAATGACACATCCTTATTATGATAATATTTCCACATGGAGTCTTGACTAACAACTCACTTCTTAAGGTGCTAATGAAATCTATAATTTTCTTGGAAAACAAAGAGTATATAAAATATTTATAAGATATATAATCAAATTAGAAATTAGGTAAACTTGAGTAAATGGTTGAAAAATCTATAATAACTTCTTTAATAACATAAACCTCAGTGGTAGTGATCACATATGATTAACCTTCTCCCCTTGGAATCTTTTATGATAGGTTCCCCTGATACATGGTACATTTTTTTAAATAATGACCCATATATCTATAGTTAAATCAATAGATAGTACTAGTTTATTTATGTACCATCCATTTATTATCAACATGACCTTCATCTTCAAAGTTATAATAAACTCTCATTACCTTTAATCATTTATTGGAGTTTTTTTCTGTAATTTTCACATGATGTAAATTCCTTCCATCCCTTCTTCTTCTTTAACTCATTCCATTTTTCTTTCTATTAAACCAACCTCTTATTCACTGGATTATCTTTTAATATATATGATTTATAATATTATTTATCTATCTAGATTTCACATAATACAATTTCATCATATATTGAAAAATCATGAGAAAATAGTGTTCTTTGAGTCTTTTCTTGGCCCTTTAGATAAATGGCCGATTTTTGTTTCTATATTATTGTGCTACTTGAGAGAGACTTGGATATTATTTTAATGGCATCCTCATACATTACATTATTTTCATCTTCCTTTTGGATTCAGTTGAGGAACATTATCTTTATTTTAGTTTTTATCTAATGAGTGAAATATTTGTTGAATAATGATATATTGGAATATATCTATTATATATGTAATATTTCATTATAATATAGTATTATAGATCAATGACCACGATTTATTAGAATCACCATTAAGACAATGAACTTATATTATAACCATTTCCCTTTTATTCCATTCCATGGCCAAGAAAATGTTTTCAAGTGATTTAATCCATTCATCAACTATCAAGGGATTAATAGTTCCACTAAAATATAGAGGATTGTGTCACATAAAACGATCCTAGATAAGTGTATCATGTCATTGAACATAATTTTTTTCTATATTTTCATGTATATTAGTCAAGAACTTGGTTTAGCTACCCTAATACGTCCATGATCTTCTCATCTCAAACACTAGATATATTGGCTTTCTCATCATGGTAAACTTTACATTTGCCAAGGGTATTGATACAATTCCTTCCACCACGTTCCGTTTCTAAAATATATCATATATTGAATTAGTTCATAACATTATGAATTTTAAATCAAAGTATATAATTATTAATGTGGTGTAACAATTAACATAAATTAAAAATTTATGCATAGCTAATCACAGAATGATAAACATAGTTTTTTTGGAATATCTTCAAATCATAAAAATATTTTCAAGTCTATCTTAATAGTCCATAAAGAGAATGTGAATAAATCAATGAATATACCCCTGTATTGTAAAACTATATGTATAGTATTAGGATCACTTATCGTGCATTGATTACGATTGAGTTAATACCAAATCCACGCCATTTAGAGTTTTTACCCTAAGTTTCATCTATGCCACAACAATATCTACTTAATAATATACAAAAAGGGATTAATTTTCAAATAAAACAACACTATATCTATTTTAAAAACACATTATGTTATTATATTAAACTTAGACTTATCCTCAGTGTTTCTCATAGGTTTATGTATTCTAATATATATTTTCCAATATATAATTTCCAAGGTTTATACTGAACTTCCTCTAATACCAACTGAAATAACCCCAACTCTAGTAATCCATAGTTAGTGTCTATTTTATTATATTGAAATAAGATAAAAGGAGTCACTTCACCAAGAACTGACCAGTTTTGTAGTCTTTATGAACCAAATACATACATGGATCCCATTTTATATTGAAAATAAAAAATAAAATATACTAAAAGTAAATAATCTACATCCTTGAAACTCATGAAAGTATTCCTTCTTCTTATCAGGTTAAGTGGAAAAAATAATGGTGATCTCAAATGATCAGTATGGGTTGTGTTTAATGGAATCTATACTGAGTAAATAAGGCATAAAAAATATGGCATTATAGACAATTGAAAACACATTCCATTTAAATAATAACTTGTGAATGAAATGAATCCATGGATAATATAAAAAAATGGATTCATAGATAACAATAACTAAATTCACAATGGGGGAAATGTATAATGTTGAATTTTTTTTATCAAGGACGTTTTCCAAGATACTTTCAGATATGGTTCTATATACAACAAAAAAAATTTAATAAGGTTAGACAATTGGTTTTTCTCACGAGGCTTGTCAATGCATTGAAGGGATGTCTATAACCGATCCCCACCTGTAACATCTTGTACAATGCATTCCTCATATATTTAATGATCAATTTAATTTATAAACAATATTCCATATCCATAAATATCCATATTTAGTAAATAATATGGAATATTGATATTTACATAGTCAATCAAATATCATTCACCAAAAATTTCATTTAGATTACTCTATATTTAGAAATGTAATATGGATTAATAAATAATCATATCCATGATTTAAATAATGTGGATTCAGAAGAGATATTTTTTATATGATGAAATATGATCATAATAATTTGAATATTTGAAGATAATTTTAATGAAAAAAAATTAATAAGAGATAAAATATGACCATTAATTAATTATTAATATAGGTTCTTTTAACACGGTCAAGTATTTTTTAAAATAGAAAAAAATGGAATAAAAAAATTTAAAAGAAAATTTAATTAAATTATTTTTATTGTAAAAACATGAGATACTTATAGAAGAATCTAAATAGCAAAGAATCGTTATGGCGGCCAGAAAATCTTTTAAAATTTTATACGATAAAAAGAAAATATTCATTCTATTTTTTGAAAATAAATTAAAAAATAACCCTTTCAGATAATATTGGAAAAATTTCATTCAAACCATATAATTGAAGTCAAGGATGAAATATTATGTGCTTAATAAATTATTTAATTAAATGAAAATATATATTTTTTAAAATTTAAAAAAAAGATATTGGTATGGAATAAAATATTCATGATCAAGAAGAGAAATAAGATCAAATTTTCTTTTAAACTTGAATTTAAACTCTAAATACCATGACTAAATAGATATTCATGTTAAATATATAAATGTGGAATTATATACACAACATAAATAGAAAAAGGTGTATAATACAAAAATATGTCTTAATGAAGAGGAAATTTAGAAAAAAAAACGCCTTACCTCATGATTCCACTTAGTTGGAGAAGATTTAACATCCTGTATAATGGTTGTTAACTTTTTATTAATTCACATGAGAATCATATTAATATTTATCTTAATTTATATTTATTCTCATTACCCATTCATTACCGATTCGTAGTAAAATCAATTATTAGACTTCACTATTTAGTTTTCCCTCGCATGTTTCACTATAGATGTTTCGGTTCATGTGAATAGGTAATATTATCTTCATCTATATATTTATATTCATGTTGTAAATTTTATATTTATCGATTAGATATATTTTTGAACCAGCCATGTAAGGTGATAAAAACTCACATCACTTTATAGTGGTGGTATTGCACACACATGCATGAATGATGTTATCAATATCCAATGGATATGTTGGAAATATTTAAGTGTTATTTTATCATTTTAGAATGAAAATTATATCATAAATATCATGTTATTTCATTAATTCAACTTACATATACCAACCATTTGATATGGTGATGAAAAATGAACAACATAGACTCAAGAGGAAGTAACACTCATGTGTGACATGTTAGAATATATTGTATCCCTATTATCACATTTATATATTTTTATCATATTTAAATCATTTAATAGAATATTATTTATCATAAAAACCATCATATTCATTTTAAGAACTATTCATATATTTTGACTTTAGAGACATAAATATGGTAATTTAATTCAAATATAAACTCTTTAATCTTTAATAATAAATTATTATAAATCCTAAAATTCATGTGACATTATAATTCATCCAAAAAAGTATTACTTTTAATGTTTTTAAAATCATTAAATTAGGGTTTTCGACTACTTGACTAAGAAGATGCATTATGTAAGCATTTAAGGTAATTAGACCATCAACAAAATTTTAAAAAAAATCACCATAACAGAGAAAAATTAATTATATTATGTTGGATCTTACCATTATGATGGAATTCCAATTTTGATGAAATTATCTAGTTTACTTATTTAAAATTATTTGAACCTCTACACCATTTCTTCAAAATCATTTATCATGGGAATTTTCATGATTTTTATGTACTTTAACCAAAACACCTAGGGATGAATCAAAGATCCACCCCTACCAAATTTTATTAAAAAATAAAGGCAAGTAAAAAGCATCATAAAGGAGATTTACAAAGTCTGGTAAACACCGTGACACAAGCATCTGCCTCAACGAAGCGCATGCAACATTCAGGAGCCATAAAGGACCATTCAGAACATGACTCTTCCACAACCAACATTCATAGAGCATCAGCCACTTGATTGGCATCCCTGTAAACATGAGTCACATCAATGATAATATCATTAAAAAGGTGAAGGAATTCAACTGAAAAAGTCATCATAGCCCATGGGACATTCCTGGATCTTCGTTTGATTGAATCCATCGCCACCATAGAATCAGATTCTAGCCATATAATATGCCAACCAAAATGAATAGAATATCTGATTGCTTTGATAATAGCCCATAATTTAGCTTCAATATGAGATCCCTATCTAATGAAATGATAAAAACTACATTTTACAAAGCCTCGATAGGTGCGAAAGACACCACCGCATCCTGAAGGTCCAGGTGCCCCTACATCCGCTCCATCAACAATAACTTTCATCCAAGATGGGATGGGGGGAATCCATCTAATGGAATTAAAAATTAATGGTTTTTTGGGTCTACCACTAACACCAAAATTCCTCAGAACAATAAAGTCATTTAACTCATTTTTCATGCAAACAGTTTGAATCCTAGAAGCTGTGCAACCCGCCCTGTCAATAGATCTGACACCAGAATAAAGAGTTGTAGTGATATCATTAAAGAGATAGTCATTCCGGGACTTCCAAGTGAATCCTATAGAGGCTGCAACATCAACCATAGTCAGATTCCTCACATGTTCACGGAATTGAGCATCTATAGCAGAACAAAGCAGTCCTTCCATCAAGAAGATATTTAAAGAACACCCTGTCATGTTCTGAATGTAGTTCCATAACATGAAAATGAGGGGACAATAGAGGAAAATATGCTTAAGGGATTCCACATCACCATAACATAAAGGACATGCTGAGGAAATATGAATTCCAATCCTTTGAAGAGTGGATTGAACTGATAATCTTTTCCTCCAGATTTTCCATAAAAGTAGAAAATCAGTCCGTGGGATGAAGCAGGTCTTGAAGGCAAGTAGACTCCTGGGTGTTGGGGATTGTCCAACACAAGAATAATTGTACATAGTTCTGGTATTGAGGATCCCATTGGTACTATGCTCCCAGATGAGAGTATCCTGATCCATGTACTTATAATTTAGGAATTCAGAATATAGATTAGAGGGGTTGAGATCTAGAAATTATGGATTGGAATTCTGCACCGAGGCAATCTAGAATTGCATCATATTCTAGGGAATAATAACATTTTGCTAGAGAGGTCTGGAAAGCTAGGATGTTTTCCAGATATTCATAGTTGATTCCCTACTAACCAGCCATTTTAAAGACATAAGAATCCTATTAAAGGACGACTTTATAGCAGGCCAAACTGAGGATGATAGGTAGTGAGGATATTCAGTCCATAGTCTTGATATAAACCGGGAACCAATAAAATCCATAGAATTATCCAAGGATGTTATGATATTACATATAAATTTATTGATCCAGAAATCATTGAACAACACCAGATCCTTGATAACAAGACCCCCCATTTCAATGGGTTTGATGCATTCTTTCCAGGAAACAAACACCAGTTTCTTTTCATACATGGAGCCAGTCCATATAAAGTTTCTTATAATCCTCTGAAGCTCCTTGATGAGATTTCTAGGCCATTTGTAAACAGAAAAAACATAAACAAACCTGGATGTGACCACAGGGTTAACAAGATAGATTCTTTATACTTGGGACACTGCCTTCCCCTTCCAATTAGCCATTTGATCAGTGATACATGAGAAAATGGGCTGAAGATGAGATATTTTATCTCTGCCCCAAAAAAGAGGTACACCAAGATAATTAAAAGGTAGAGAACCCTTCTTAACTCCATGTAACCTAGAATGTTTCCTTTTCCTTCTAGTAGACACTCCTTTTCCAAAGACAACAAAGGATTTAAGGTTGTTAATAACCTGTCCTAATACATCCTCATAGTGGGAGAAGATATCCTTGATCGAATTAACTGTTCTAAAATCTGCCCTTCCAAATAACATGATATCATCAGCATAAAACAGATGAGAAGGGGCTTGAAGATACCTTTCAACTTGAATTTTATTATGCAAACCACCTTGGACCAGGTTATCAAGACAGTGACTTAGATAATCCTCAGCCAAAGAAAAAGGAAGACCAAAAAGAGGATCTCTTTTCCAAAAGCCCATGTAGCAATGAAAAAAACCCCTTGGAGATCCATTAATCAGAATAGAAAGATTAGCACTCTTGAGGATATCATGAATCAAATTGTTAAATTTGCTAGAGAACCCATGAATTTTCAAAATGGAGACGAGAAAACGCCATTTCATAGTGTCAAAGGATTTAAAGATATCAATTTTCATGGAAAAGCTACCAGGTTTTGCCTTTTTCCTTATAGAATTGATATATTCAGATGTAGAAAAGATGCATGTTTGAATGATCCTTCCATGGAAAAACCCAAACTAGTTGGGGGTGATAATGTTTTTGGACACATGATACATCCTGTTCGAAATGATTTTGCTGATAATTTTAGGAATTGTATTCCCAATAGCAACTGGTCTGAAGACCTTAATATCAAAGGCATTTTCTTTCTTAGGATTCAAGGTAATAAAATTGGAATTGGAGCCATAGTTCATAGAGGCAGTGATAAAGAAATGTCTTACTGCATTCACAACCTCATCATGGACCAAATCCCAGCTGAACATAAAGAATTTTTTGGTGAAGCCATCAGGCCCAGCAACACTATCAATGTTAAGGGAGAACAAAGATTCCCTTACCTCCTTTCCCCACAGGATGTCCACAATATTATCATTAGTTTTTTCATTAATGGATGGCATGATGTTGCGATAAATTCTACTAGAATTATCAACTCCATTCTCAGAATAAATCTCAAAGAAATAACTCACAACTGCATTTGAGATTTTAGCTTCTGTATTGAATATTGAACCGTTGATACTCAGAGTAGAAACTCCCCTTATGAGTTTCCTTTCCTTGTGAATATGATGGAAGAACTTTGAATTCTTATCCCCTTTCTTCAAACACCTGATATTATAAAGAGAATTGGCCAAATTTTCTTTAATTTCAAGTAGGTTATCTAGCTTTTAAAGTGCTTGGATTTCTTCACTGGATGGCATATGACACAATTGATTGACATTATGACAGTTTAGAAGATGATTTTCAGCTTCTTGAATGTACTCATCCATTTTATAGAATTTGTTTTTACTCTATTTTCTTAGCCTTAACTTTGTTCTTCTCAATTTTGAAGAAAGGATTTGAGATGCAGATCCAGAAATTTCTGGGTTCCAGGCAGCAGTGACTGTCTCTCGACACCCTTGGATGACAAGCCACGCATTGTTGAATTTAAAGGGAATAGGTGACAGTCTTGGCCCACAAGAGGAAATATACACCATAAGGGGCTATGATCTGAGTGAATTTTGGGAAGAAAAATACCAGAGGCAGTAAGGGTGCTATTATTATCATGAATTTGAAGAAAACATCTATCCAATCTGCTATCCTGTCTTCCATTCTGAGTACATCTACCCCAGGTAAATTTATCACACACCATATCAATATCAATGAGATTAAATATGTCATTACATTGAGAGAAATCCTTGTCTTCAATCCTGTTAAAACAGAATCCAGTTTTCTTCACTTGTCTCAAAACAGTATTAAAATCACCTGCGATGATCCAATTTGATGGCAGCTAAGATGATACGGGAACCATGTCATCCCATATATCTCTCCTTTTAAGATAGGAGTTATCAGCATAAACACAAGAAATGAAATAGTTAAACTCATTCAAACAAACCGAGATAGATACAATTTGATTCCCTTATGTACAGGAGAGTAAAATAATGGAATCATGTATAAGCACCCATAAACTCTCAGCATTCCCATCATGAATGTTTTTAATTAACAAAAGAGTATCCAAGTGATTCCCATTTAAAGGCTTTCCAATTAGAAAACATCATTCTTGGCTCATCAATTCCTATTATGAGAGGTTTTTTGGTCATCACAACATGTCGAAGGGCCTTGACTATGGGAGAATTCCCAAGCCCTTGACAATTCCAGAATAAGATCTTAATTTCTTTGAGGCAGTCATGGACCCTGTTTGAGCCCCACCCCTAGAAAGATATTTTTTATAACTTCCCTTCCCTTTTCCATTTTTTTATTCATGAAATACCTCTGATTCAGATGGTTTCTCAGCTTCATTATCACTATCCATCTAGTCATCCGACCAAAACACTCCAGTGAGAGGGCTGAATCTGTTAACCAAAGTATCAATTCCCACTTCAGGCTCACTACCATTCTTCCTATCAGCAGATTTACTTATGGGGACTTGTGTAAAATAAGTGTTCCCATCCTGGTTCTAAGAGTTAGACACATGCATATTATGTCCTTCATTAATGATCACCTGTTTAACAAGTTCATCAACTGTTTCAGTAGGAAGCTAAGACACTTGTAGAGTACACCCTCCATTGATGTCTGACTGATTAGCAGGCACGTTCACTGATATGGGCTTATCAGTTGATGTAGGAGTGGGAACCAGAATCTCATGACCATCACCAGAGACCACATTGGTTCCCTCCCTCATAAAATCCTCAGAGTGTCTCCCTTCAAGAGGAGGTAAATTCACAAGAGAGACATCTTGATTTCTAGATACATCCAGAGGTTGATCATTGGGGATAACCTGAATAAGGTTTTCCATGTTATCATTCAAATTTTGTGTCAAAACATTGGTGTTCAAGTAAGAAGAATCCATCTCTTTCATAGCCTACTCAATTGAATCAATTCCAGCAAGAGAGATTAAATCATCCTGTAAAACCTCAGAGATGGGAGGATTGACATCAGAAGAAGGGGATATTCTCTTCTTCATATAGCCAGATTCCTTATGTCCTTTGGATTTATAGAAGGAGAAGATGCATGCCCTCCTGCATTCCTCAAGAAAATGACCAAAGAGATTGCATTCTTTGAAAATTTTTGGCTTTCTTTTGTAGAAGATTCCCAGTGAAATGCTATCATCCCTGGTGGTAAGCAGGACTTCTTCCACCAAAGTGCTAGCCATGTCAATCTCAACCAAGACACGGGAAAAATGTCCAAATCTTGGGTTATCAGTCTGTCTATCCATTCGTATTGGGTTCCCAATAGAGGATTCTATATCCCATAGGATCTGGGGGTTCCAATAAATCTAGTTAAACTTGTAGATTCAAACCCATACTTGAATAAGAGTGTTAGAGACATTAGAAGGATAAAAATTTCGATCCTACTCCTGTATTCGAAGAATTTCAGGCTTGAGGGAAATGGATCCAACTCCCCAGGCTTTTCTTTTGAGTTCATCATTGGGTAAGACGATGTGGAATAATCCCCTACCCATTGCGATCATCATCCAATTGTCAAATCCCCATGCAAAAGAAATCTTCTTGAACAATTCATGGAACTGACACATCCTTTCCCCTTTAGGTGTGATAACTCGAGCAATGATCGAGAATTTGCACAAATTAACTCTTGCTTCCACCGCATCTTGATTGGCCACCACATGCGCAATCCTTCCTTTTCTGATCACCCGACCAAGGGAGGGGGATACAAAGTCAGAGAATGAGGGCTGAGTAGCAGATTTGACCACATCCACAAATATTTTGTTCGAAGAAGAAGGTGCCACATTTAGCGCACGATCTGAAAGACCATGGTTTAAAGGATCACATATAGAGAACATATCCTTGTGGCCAAAACAATCTTGAGGAGGAACCACCGATGATTCTCTAAGCACAGGATCCTTCGGGGGATGCTTTTCACCATTCTCCAGGTCATGAAGAGATCACCTTTCTTCAGCCATTAAAACCCCTATTCGTTGTAAGTAATTTATGATTATATAATCATCATTTATTTTTTTTAAATGTATGAAAATTTTCTTACTCTTGACTTCACATTATTCTTTCAAAACTCTTATACAAAAAAATGAATTCTTCAAATAGCATCTTTTATCTCAAAAACGTGTTTCTTACTAAATCAAAAAATTCAATCATTCTAATTCAAAAACCTAATTCCTTCTAACTCATCAACTTCATTCTTTCTAACTCGGTAACATCATTATTTATCTGATTACAGAAAATAAAAAATTCGGAAAAATAATAAATTATAATTATGATTTAATTCAATCTAATGATTTTCAATGTCATGGTTATGGACCAAAATATGATAATGTGTCTAATCAATAGATTCATCTTCTCGATTTCTTCTATGTTTCATGCAGCTCAATACAAAACATTGGTTTTTAAACTTGTGTTTGGAAAAAAACCTCATTACAATGGACTAGTTCTAATTTTTAAATAATAAAAACATTATTAAACAAAATTTTTGGTTGTAAAATAATACAAAAAACATTGTTAAAAACAATTTATCACAAAGGTTATTCAAAATTTCTAGAGAAGGAAATATCCCTATGTATTCAAAATCACCCTCTAATTCTATAAAATTGGAAAGAGGGTGATGAATCTTCTATGTTTTCAACATCTCAAGAATGGATATTATTTCCTTACGAGAAAGTTAATAATGATAAAATGATTTAGACTAGAAAATATATTCCTTGATTACATTCACATTTTAAGGGAACATGCTAAGGTGTTTCTCAAAGAATTGTATGATCATCCTATATATTGTTATGTTGACTTCACAATCCAACTCATTCTTGGAGATCTACCAATATCCAATACTGTAACAAACTGAACTTTTAAAAATGACATTACCTTTTTTATTTAACCAATTTATCATTAGGTAATAAGTTTATAGAAAAAAATTCTCTACATTAGTTATTTATGACCAATTATACTATATAACCTCTTGGATTTAAAATACCATTAATCATTTAGACCATTGATAATATTGAATTTTATAGTAACTAAAAAAATTAGTATATATTAAGGGTTATGATAAAGTATAATTTTCACTTATGGAAGGTGCGCTAACCTCAACTAGTAGAATCATAACCTATGTAATCCATTTATTAGAACTTCTGAGGGATATGGTTTAGGTCTCAGGAACAGTGGAAGATTCTTTTAAAGGTATGAACAACTCAGATTTTATTCCTAAATCTTGTTTAATCATTGTTTTACATGATCGTAAGATCATATCCAATGAAAATTATAGATTAATAGACTATATTGATACGCTGGAAAAAATAAGGAGATGATCTTCACTTGCAATTAATAATTAATTTATAAGAAGATATAAAATTTCCTTAACATGTAATTCTATCTTCATCGATGACCTGATGGAATATATTTCATCACATCATCGTTATGATATAGGATTCAAGAGTAGATTACCTCTAATGGTGATCCATGTGTGAACCACAATATTGATCAATTTCTTCAAATCATCAGGTGTCATCACAAGAAATCATGATATCTTTCATTGTTCATGGTTGACCGCAATAATTTTCTTATCTAAGAGGGAGAACACATGGTTCTCTTTCAATTATCTAATAGAGTAGGATAAGATAAGTATTTTTAGAACTATAGATATCTCTCTGGATATATCTATCTAGATATATAACTAAATATATCTCTTCATATATTTCTAGATATATCTCTCTAGATATGTTTTCAGATATCCTTCCTAATATATCTCTCTAGATATATCTCTATACATGTCCCTTTTATCAATTTTGCACACCCAAAAATTCACTCTAGGAATGTGATATATTTATATATTATTATATGTAATTAGATATTTATTACAATGGGTATAGGGTTGGAAAATTGCACACAAGCCCTTAACCATTTCTAATATTCTTAATTGAACCCATGTCTACTAATAATAATAATAATAATATTAATATCTTGACATATGAAACACATTAATAATATAAATTACCATAAATTATTTCTAATTGGACCATTAAACTCAGTCTGATTTTCTTCATCAACATTTAGCATTCCTTGAATAATGACTATTTAATTAAATAAATGTCATATCATTATTTCTATGATAAATATAACAAATATTATTTTCAATAAACATGATAACTAATATTTATTATTTATTATTTAAATCACATTATTCTTTAAAATAAAATGTGATTAAATTATGAAGATCAACCAAACGTGAATAAATTTCATTTATTCTAACTTATTAAATTCATTACATGAATTTCAATGAGATTGAATGTAAACTTAGTGTGTGACCCTCTAGGCCTCTTTAATATAATTATAGATAACCACTTAAATTATAATTTTGTCATCTTGAAACATTCCAAGGAACCCATATCGAAAGAAAATAATGTCGCAATAAAATCCAACCTCTGAATAATGCTTACCATATAATATAATCCCTTTATCATAATATCTCTAATCAAACATGTTTCATGTAGTCCCATCAACCTATTTAAGAGATTTATCATTCATTTACTTTTCAAAAATTAAATCACCCACCGAAGACCGTGGACAAGGGAATGAAATATCGACTCCCATTATAGGATAAGAGGGATAAATCCTTTCTCTCATTATATGTTAATAGAATATTTCTCTTGACACACCCAATGTACCCAACATGGTAGTGAAAATATGTCATTATGGATTTCATCAATACATCAAATTGCATGATTTAAGATTTACAATAATGATAATTCAAAATTATAAGGACCAATACACACACTATTAGAAAATCGATCATTAGTGGTGACCAAAAGTGGTTGCTAATAGGCTTTAGCAACCGACTCTAGGCCGCCTTTGGGGGTCGTAATTGGCCCATCAGTATTGGGAATTAGTGACTAATAAGTTTTTAGTTGTAGGATTTATTACCCTGACCTTGATAGTGGTTGCTGGGAAGGACATTATTGACTGACCTTGAAGTCACTAATGTTTGGTGAAATATCATATTCGACAAATACTAATATAGGTTTCTCATTGTCACGAAATCAAAATGTATAGCGGCCGCCTATGGCGGTCTCTAGCATTGAAATTTTTTAAAAAAAAACCTACATTCCAAGAGATGAAATATAGTATTACAAAGAAATATTGCATAAAAACAACAAATTAAAATAAGATATCTTAAGAAAAATAGTGATCGAAATAGGTGAAAATCTCCCCAATCCTCTGCCTCAATTAGCCTAACAATAAGATACAAAAAATAACAATTAAATAAGAAAAATAAGTATATATGAATATTTTTGGGTCATTCAACGATTCAAATAGACCATTAAAAAAATCATATTCAAAACTGATGGGTCATATAAGGAGGAAGTGTCTGGGCATGAACATAAAATGAAATAAATCAGAATAAGAAATTTACTCTAGATATTATAAATAAACATTTGACACATGAGTAATCATGTCAGTTGGTTGTGCATGAAGTTTAAAACTACTTGGTTTCTTGATGGAGTGTTGAAAATATAGACTCTTTTGAATATATAGATAAACTTATCAATAAATTTAGTGACTATCTATCTTGTAAATAATATAGAAGTAAGAAATTACACCAGCATAATTGATCAAACCAATGTATAGATAGATGGATTGATAGATATGGTGGTGAATGGGGGATGAATGAATAGATAGACCAATGAAGTAATTGATTAGATTATATAAAATGTTATCATTAACTGAGTGGATGAACCAATTAATCAGAAGAGATAAACACACACACAGAGATGCACTCACTGTGAGAGAAATTCATGATCCTTCAACTATAATAAAATAGAATCTTGATGTATATAATTTTACTATGACCAATTAAATACCTTCCCCATTCTATTTTTTTGATTATAATAATTATTAAAGACCTAATATTTTCTCTAATATTATCATCTTCCATTTTGGGTAATCCACTCAAGAATGTGTGTTACATCACCAGAAAACTTCACTAGACAATCAAACAAACAAATAAGAGCCCCAAAAAACACATATATACATTCATATTTCCCCATCTACTATTGATCAATTTTAATTATGAATAAATAATAGGTCTTAATCCTTGGAGGTGACATCAATATTGAATGGATGTAGACATATTAGGTCTATTGGACATGATCTATATTCAAGTATGAGATAAAGGCAGACTCCATTTATCAATCCGCATAGATATCACTAATTTACATCTATAACATAAACATTATCCCATAAATATTGATCCACTACATCACGTAGACAAATACATTCCACCTTACAGAAGATAAATTATGAATAATATTATGAGATGTAAAATATGTCTCTGCAGAACCACTCTATAGTGTCGTGTATAACAATACCACCCCCATAAAGGCTATGTAGGGAGATATTAGGTGACCACATCCATTAGTCCATGAATTATTAAGGGATGTAATGAAATCCATAGGGAAAGAACCCCATAATAAAATCATTGTTATCTTTGAGACATGAAAATAAATCATTCAAGGTTTTTATGGGATTGATAAAACATATAAAAATTCATTTGGGTTCCCTTTAATGAATAAATATTTGTCTTAGGGAACATTATATATAGATATGGAGTACTGTTATTATGAATAATGGGGTTTGGAGTCAATCCTAACATCCATGCACGGATTCATCATATAAGATTCCTGAAGATGTACTCAAGAAGCTACCTACTCCTAATCTATGACACCCACAATAGTTTCAATCCATGCTCATTTATCATGAAAACTATGCTAATAGAATATGATATTATAAGTCTCATGAATAATGTGTTGGTGAAAATTCACTAATTCTTACTACATGTCTATATGGATAAGGCTCTATTTCATAATTTTGGGTCATTCAAAGTGTTTTGGGGTGGATGAAAGTTCCCTTTTATGCATATAGGATTTATTGGATGTTGACACAGAGTTATGATTGTAACCCTTTATCTTGTAAATTTCCAATACAATGTCATTATCACTAAAGAAAAGTGTTACCCCAAAGATGTTGTACCAACATTCACAGTTTAAATTATTTTTCTATGGAAGGGACCCCATTAGGGGGATCATAGAATTTGTACATAATGAGTATGTGCGTAATCATACATTATGGATATGATTAATTATACATTAATGGACCATGTTGACTAAGAAATCGTTAGTGTGTCCCATGTTCCATATTGATTTGAACAGAAATTTTAATGCTAAAAAATAAAATGATGGAACTACTGATCGATATTGGGATGAAGAAACATCTTATGGTGTTGTGGAACTATAGATGATGATGGACCATAAAACAGTTGATATTGTGAGCAAGCTACCTACACCAAGTAATTTTATATGTATAAGAACATGGTTTTGTTGAAATACATTTACACTATTTAATAGAGGAAATAACAAAATATTGATTTAAAGAGGATATTTCTAGTGATATTTTCTTTTAGATATGAATATATGCTTCTTTTTGTTAATATATTTTCACTCTAAGTTGCTTAATTTTGAAGTTAAACTAGTTGGCTATGTTGAAGGATCCTCTTACCTTACACACTTATCATATTCTCCTCCTGCACACATTATCATTGGTTCCATTAACTATACTATTCTACATATTATGGAGTTGGATAGATCCTAGGCCATATATAATGAGATTACTTTCACACCAACAAATATATTTATTTTTTTTAAAAATAATGTAGAACAAGAAATACAAAAAACATTAGGGAGGTCTAAATAAATGGAGACCCAGGGCATCAGAATAAAGGAATTTCATCCCCGCAATAATAAAGGACCCTATATCAGTATAAACACCACTAAGGGTACATTGAATCACCATGGAAGCTAGGCATTCAATGACAATATTCCCCTTACACAAGGTAAGACTTACCTAAATGCACCATGTTAGAAGACTTTTTCATTTTATAATAATGCATTCCACCTACATGGGAGTTAAGCCTAAATCAAGTATAGCATTGAAAATGTGGGGATAATTTAATTCAACAATAGAGAGTTTTATGTTTCGTTGAAAAAAGATTTGAATGTCAGTAAGAATAGTTTATCCTCATATTTCAAGGAGTCCAAATTCCCATGATTGATCGAAAAATCCATAACCATAGACCCCGTGGTATCACAGACGACAACCCCACCCTGCAAAAATCCCATAGAGCAGGAGCCATCAGTATTAATTTTTAGCCTTGATTGATGTAGCACCCAGGGAACCCATGTCACTTTCCTAGTGATTCCCCCACTATAAGATGAAGATTCTCCTACAATCCATAAATTCTGAAACACTATAATCAAGACATATAATAATACAATAAATTTTTAATGAAAAATGATAAATCACAAAAATGAAACCAAATTTAATATTCGACATGACAATTTGGTAAATGAAAAAATAATCATATACCAATATTTGACTATCATCCTTAGAGACAGAGCTAATGCCTCCAAATAAATCAACAAAAATATTTCTATAAACCATTAGTTAAAAGTGTATGTGATAAAAAACAATGCATAGTTTTTCATCCCAAAACTAGAACAACCAAGTCAACACCAGACATGCTTAAGAAATAAGAAAGAAATTTGTAGTACATAGCTACGTCTTCACTGAGAAAAAATAACTCACAAGGTAAATAAGGACTAAGGTTAACTATTAAATTATCATATCTCTAAGTATCATTTGGTATTGTATAGAAGAATACTAAATTCTAAAATTCGATGATTTTTTATCAATAACCCTCGTTCACTAGTTACAAAAATCTACACACCTTTATTCATACCCATTCTCATTATGAATTTTGTTCCCAAGATCACTACAAAATCTCCCACCAAATAACAGAGTATAAGAATAAATGTTTTAAAAAACACAAGAAAATTATCTTAAAAAATTATTAATCTATTTATGAAAACAAATTAAAAAAATTATTTTAAATCCATGAACATCATTTAATATCAATCCACAAGATTAGCATTAGGTAAAGAAAATAATATTTTCAAAAAAACTAATGGTTTCCAAAATAAACCGCTAAGGGTTGATATTGAAAATATACTTGAAAATAAATCTTTCAAACTAACCCATAAAAATGAAATCCTTATTAAAAAACAAATTTTTTTTTACCAGATATTGAGAAAGACTTTTCTTTTATTTGAAATACCTTAAAACATTAAACGATAATTATGAAAGATAAAAATATAAATACATTAAAGTAGATATACTAAAAATAATTTTTTTTAATAATAAATAATATATTGTTATAGAAAAATCATTTCCTCTCATCCATTAGTAAAATATCAATTATTTCTTATTTTTTGAAATTTATTTACTAAGATTTAACTTTAACATTATCGATAATGAGATTTGTTTTTTGGGAACCAAAAATAGAAAACAAATATATGATATAAAACTTGTAAAACAGAAAATTTAAAACTAACCCCTTACCTATAAACACCCAATACTAATCTTTAATCTTTCATATGGATCACTTGGAAAACAACTATAGGAATCCTAAGGTTTTAAGACCAAATTTGTGAGATGTTTGATAAGAAATTTTTTATAATACTAGTGGTGGATATATTTTAATTAAGTAAGGATTAATTTTTATAGATGTTCTTATGAAAATCTACCAATTTTAATGTAAAGATTTTTATATTTCCCAGTTTCATTCATTAGTCAACATGTGTGTCTATGTCTCTTATGTCTATTATTTTTTACTCAGTTTTACAGAATGTATTTATTCATATATTCCTTTATAGATCAACCTTTACAACATGGTGGTGTTTAGTTTTCCTCAAAGAAAATATATTTTATATGTATATAACAAGTGTGGATGGACTTTTTCTAGAGAAATATTCTCATCAATCGAGTAATATAATATAAACAACCTAAACTGGAAATTAAAATAATGATTATGGTCATATTATCTATAAAAAACACATGAATATTATTTATGATGGTAGTAAATGTGATTATTATAGTTATATATACACATAAGTATAATGTTTTCATATCGATTTATTATCCCCATGTTATATGATCCTAAAGGGGATTCTTCAGAATATAGAAATCATTGATATACTTGTCATTACAACTACCAATGAAAAATTAGATTTATGTTGTGTGATGATTTCATGAGTTGTGTGCTATGAAAATAGAATGAATAATGCTATGATTATTCTACACAATAGGCTAAGGTATAAAATGATAGGGTTTAACATATATAGTAAAAAATGAATGATCATAATATTGAATGGTCATCACAAACTAACTCTCCCCAACCAAGATGACAATTTGGGTGACGGATATTCCCAAAATCAAAAACCTAAGACCAAAAATTGGGTTTACCTGATGGAATGAAAAATCCTGAACCAAGTGAATGTAGAGGTAGAGTCATATTACCCACAAGACGTGAGAGAGAGCGGCGAGGAGGGCAGATGGAAGATGTGCATATTGGGGTTAGTTTCGGTGATGCGCGATGCGGAAGTAGTGGGATCCGAGGTGGTGGGGGTGGATGAGGTGGTGGGATCTAGAGCTGGAGGTAGAGTCAAAGGCAGGAGTGACATGAGTGTGGTGATGGAGAGGACAGCCAGCAGAGGTGAGCTGGAGGTAGAGGTGGGCGGGGAGGTAGAGGACATGCAGCATAGGATACGACGAGTGAGGAAGTGGATGAGGGAGGGGGAGCTCGATCCTGAGGCAAAGGTGGAGGGGGAGGTGAAGGCGAGAGAGACATGGGTGCGGTGAGGGAGAGGATGAGTGGATGTGGTGATCTAGATGTGGAGGTGGGTGAGGCAAGGGAGAGGATGGGTGGTATAGGGTTTGATGAGGGTGGAAGTGTGCGAGGGAGCGGGATGGGTGGGGGAAAGTGTTTTAATTTTTTAAGGCTTGCAACCACCTATGGTGGTCAACCATTCTAGGAGGCTACAATGCCTAAATTTCTATTAGTGGAAAGTCCGTATATTGGAATATACAATGACATGTTGAAATGTAGATTTTTTATTTGACTAGTTTTTTATCATTACATACTATCATGAAGATTATCATGGGTGAACACCATGATACTATAGCCTATCAATGAAACATATATTATTATGAAATTTTCACATAAAAATATCATGTTGAGAAAAATAATAATTTGATAATAAAAATTCATTAAAACATGAAATGTATTACTAAACAGGATGGTTCTAGGGAACCACATCCAATAAAATTCTGCTTTGACTGCATCCAACTGACAACATATTTTAACCCACTAGATCTTACATGATACTCATACCTCTTCTGAGATAAAGCCTTGGTCAAGGTATATTCCAAATTTTCCACTATGGATACTTTTTCTTGTTATAACTTCACCTCAATAATAAAAATCCCTCAAGAGATAATGATCCAATGTATGTTCTTTTCACGTTGGTGTGACCTTGGATCCTTGGAGGGATCCACCACTATAGTGTTATCACAATAAAATTTGATTGGGTCATCAGTTATAGGTATCACATCAAAATCATGGATAATGATTCAAATACATACTGATTCATAATCTGTATCGGAAGATGCAATATACATAGACTCAACTATAGAATTAGTGAAAAAATATATTTTTTGAACACTTATAGGTCGTTGCTTCTCCATTGATATAAAAGATATATCCAAACTATGACTTAGTATCATTCTGATATGTCTGAAACATGGTATATATATATATATATATCTACTGATGACTAGATCTTCATCTCACCCATACACCATAAATATATCCTCATTTCACCTCATATACCTATGGATAATTGTGGTAGCAGTGAAAATGTATTTTCTTGGATCTAAATGATATCTTCCTATGATTCTTAAAGCATAGGAAACATCAAACCTTATATATACCATGAAATAAATGATAAATCCAATCACTAAATTGTATGAGGTTGTACTCATTCTCCCTCTTTCCTCTTCTCTCTAAGGACCAATTTTCTCAAAAATATGTATACCATGTAACAATGGAACCAATCCAATCTTTGATTTTCCTATACTAAATATCTTTAATATTTGGTCAATTTATGTACTCTAACCTAGTCCAAGAAACCTATTGTATCTATCATTTATGATGTTGATTCTTATAATGTATTAATAGTCACCTAATTGTTTCACAGAGAAGTACATTATCAGCCATGCCTTAACCTTTTATATGGCTAGCATATCATTTCGAATTTGTAATATTTCACTAAAATATACCACTATGAAAACAATTTTAATCTCACAAAATCTCTTGTAAACACATGGATCATATTCATCTTAATGAATCCAAATTCATTTATGGATTCATCGAATTGAATGTTCTAGACATGGATTCTTTCTTTAATCAATAAATGGATCTCTACTACTTGAATACATTTTTTTTTGCATTTCATAGAGTCAGAAACTCTTCTAGGTGTTTTATATACACATTCTATTGAAGGTTCCCGTTAAGGAGTACTGTTTTGAAATAAAATTTACAAATATCATAGTCCTGGTAACCTGCTATAGAAATTTAAATTCTAATGGATTTAAACATCAAAACTGGATAAAAGGATTATTTATATATGATATAAATATGAATGTAGATGCTCAAATACAAGAGGGGGTGAATTATATATTTTAGATAATTTATTTTAAACCTTTTGGAAAACTATGTTTAACAAGGTTAAACAAGGTAAATTCACAAGACCCCTTTTAGTTGTACAAACTTTATAGGTTTCAAAAATATGGTCCTCGAAATGGCACTTAAGGAATGTTTACAAGGAAAAATATTCTACCTTAAAGTGTATATAATCATATGTATGAGAGTATAAAAAGTACAAGAAAGTATAAGAAGGTTATACATTCATCCTTTATCAAAATACAGCAGAAATAACCTTGAAATAAAAAAAAGTAACATGTATAAAATCATTTAACCCAAAGAGTAGGGTATTCAGCAACTTTGAATAAAGTTCCCTTGATTTATACTTTCAAGAAACAATGTCTTACCCACACTACGGTAAGCCCTCGATAAGGAGATCGGAATCTATCTTTCTATCCCTGGAAGCCCTCAGACATCAAGGTATTCGGTACCTCTACCTTCCTATCTACAGAAGTCCTCATAAATTAAGGTAGTCATAGTTTTTGTGTTCCTATCCATGGAAGCCCTCAATTGTACTCAACTACAATTGGAGTCACATGAAGAAAGATGAAAAAGATGTTCAGCACACATAAGAAATGAGAGTCTCTCTCTAGAAATCACTTCAGCTAATTAAAATCTCTAGAGTGATCAATAGGTATTGAGCTCGTACAAATGAACTTTTATTTATTGGTACTTCTCCAACAGTTAGCTCCCTCCTCCAACTGTCATATTTTTCCTTGAATTTCGGAGGGACCTGTACACATGTCACTCAAACAATGGTTAGTTAGAAATAGAATACACGACATCATTTCATAACTATAATAGGTGTAAGAAAAATAAGGATTCTTTACCAAATATAATTTTTCAGAGTGTAAAGAAAAATAATGTTCAGATTCTAACCAAAAAATAAATTGGAGAATATAAATCATGGAAATTTATATTTTTTCCCAATGAATTCATAACTTGAATTCTATAGTTTTTGGAATATGAATTCCAATGAATTCGAAGTCTGAATTCTAATGAATTCGAAGACTGAATTCTAAGGAATTTGGAGTCTAAATTATGGTAAATTAGGAATCTGAGTTATGTGGAATTCGGAGTCAAAATTCTACAGAATTCCGAGTCTGAATTTCATAGAACTTAATTCCAAATTTCAGAGAATCTGGAGTCTGAATTTCAAAGAATCCAGTGTCTGAATTTCAGAGAATTCAAAATCTCAATTTCTGATAATTCGGAGTCTGATTTTCATAGAATTCGAAGTCTGAATTTCAAAACCTAAAAATATAATACTCTATATCTAAGAATTTATATTAATCTATGGTTTTAAAAGTGAAACAGAATTTTAGACATAGGTATAAAAATGAGTTAGATTTAAAGTAACTATAAAAAGGACAATGAAAACATAGGTATGGATAAATTTCCATGGGGAAGGAAAATTTTCCTTATTAAGTTAAATATTATGGAAAATATGATTTTTCTTTGAGATAGAGTGTTTGTGATTTTCAAAACATAGCGGAATGGAAAAGTCATAGGGTAACCTTATTGACTCAATAATCTCCCCCTTTTTGGAAAGCAAAAATATCCTTTTGGAAAAGAATATAAAGACTTAGAACATTTCTTTACGAACATAAAAGGAAAAAGTATCTCCCCTTACATATGAATTATAATGAATATGACTAAATCCCCCTTAGGTTTTAAAATCCCAAAGGATCTTATTCTTTATTTTATAAATTCTATTTTAAATTTTCTTTCATATGAAAATATTATTTGATAAGAACTCCCCTTAGATGGACTCCCCCCTAGGAAAATCTCTTCTTTACTTGGAGTACATTTTATCATTCCTTTCTACCCCTTTGTTATTTTCAAAAAGGAATAAAGAGAATAGAAAAAAAAATATGGTACCTGAAAAATTCATACTAAACAACCAAATATATAAAGATCAACCAAAATTCCATTAATATTGAACGAATTTGTAAAAATAATGTAAAAAAAACAAAATATTGAAATGGGGGAGAATTATCCTTCATTCTTCTTCGACATTAACTTATTTACAACAGTGTTCATATTCTTTATCTCCTTGTGATCTACATCCACATACATGAGCAATTGATCCTGATCTATATTTTCCTTTTCTAAGGCTTTGATCTTTTCTTACTGAGCATTAAGAATATTTGCATGAGCCTTCAAGACTTATTCTTGCTTAACAAGCTTTTCTTCAAACTCAATTCTGAGATCCCTTTCCCTCTTCCAATTCATAGCCACTAAATTAATCTTCCCATTCAATCCCTAGACTTCCTTCTTCTGAGTTGTATGTTCAAGAGTCAGATTTTCCTCAAAAATCATTGTTATATAATTAAACTTCACATCTTCAGTGTCGAAGGAATCCTTCACACTTACGTGAAATTTATCAAAAACTCTCATGTATTTGATTGTATTGATGGAAAAATTAGTAATCTTCTTGCATGATCTTTTATGATCTTCATATTCAATGAAGAATGTTTTGAAATTGGTCTCAAGCTTGAAAAACTTATCCATAAGTATAGTGAATGAATCTGCATTCTTATTAAATGAGTGTTGAATCATCATGCACCTTGAGTATATATTTAGAAATAGGGGAATCATATCAACCAACTTATTCAAAGATTGTACCAAAAAATCATGTCCAATAGAAGATGATTCTGAATCAGAGTGTTTTGTGGGTGAGGATTATTTTTCTATTTCTTCGTCTTTCCACTTCAACCAAGCACCAACAACTTTATTTTTCACCACATATTTCCTAGCTCTATCAACCAACACTTGTTATCCCATATTATCTCTTGGAATGATATATTCTTCTTTGGGTGATTTATGCTTACTATCTGATAACTGAACAATCTTGTCTTCCTCAAGATTTTTTTCTTGGCACCTGCCCTAATATCATCTGGATAAATGAAGTGATGGTTGCTAATTTATTCTTCAGATATTTTATTCACTTATTCCTAACCCTTTTATTCTATTACTAGAGTAGCATGTTTTGAATATTCTACTTCAGAAGTCCAGATTGAAAGTTTCTCTAAAGGACTCTCATTCTCATGATATTCCTCTACTTTCCTTAACAGGTCTTCGGTATCACCACTTCATTATTATTCTTCTTTTTTAATTCTTCTTCTTTCTTAAATTATTCTTCTAGTTCTTGTTCTAGAATCACCATCTTCTTTCCTAGAGTCACAGGGAGCAATTCTTTCCAAAACGATTCCAGTACATGGATTTGTTCATAGTCTTTTTCAACAGCCTTAAGAAGGGATTGAATTATCTCAGTTTCAGACATCTTCTTCTTATATTTCTTTTCTTTTTCATTCTTTTCAAGATCTTCAGCAACCATAAACATCAAGTATTTTTCCTGGGTAGGGTCCAATCCAAAAGTAGGCTCATCTTTCTTCATGTTCTTTTTGTATTATCTCCACTTAGCCACCACTTCAACAGGGTATGCCTTTTGCTTCATTGGTTTGGGGTGTTCTGGTTGGGTTTCCTTAGCCATGGGGGTTTTTATTCTCTTCGGTTTACTTTTCCTTAATCTTCTTTCCACGATTATTGGAAGTTTCAGCTACTTCTGTTTTCTTTGATAGTGCTTTGATTTCAGCATCAGACAAATCATAAAATTCTCACAATTCACCAGAAAATCCAACTTTCATTCTCATTAGAGTATCATCACTTAACAACATCACATTGAAATTCATTGACATTAAAATACAAGGTATTTTAAATTATTCTAAACAAATAACTATAATTCTGGAGAGAATGTCAAGATACATAATAATTTCAGACTTCAAATTTCCATTCGTGATATTTTCAATTGTAACCAAGATATGCATGACCAAGTTTATCATCCTAAGGTTCACCAAGAAATCCATAATATAGATGTCACTTTTCTTTATGGAATCATTATCCCATTTTCTCGGAATGATAAAACCATGAACCCATAATTCAAGAATCTAAAACAATATATATAGATGAATAGTATTCAGAGTCTTCACCTCTGATAGACCAAGACATTCTATAGCTTTCTCCTTATCAAAATATCTTGCTACATCTGGTAATTTATGGGTGAAAAATTCAGCTTCACCTTCATATGGAATTCCAATTAGACTTTCATCTTTAGTGTAGGAGATGGAGTATGACTTTCCATAACTCTTGATGGAAAAATTTTCTCTCCCCCCTTTTTAAAGAAACTTACTAACTCATAGAATTCAACAAACAAATCTGGATAAACTGAATCCTGCGCCTTTGGTTTTTATACACATAATCTCTCTCATACATTTAACATGATATTCTTTGAAATGATAGAATCATACATAGAAAAGAATTTAGGATCATATATCCTCTCTCTGTATATTTCTCATTTTGAGATTTCCTTTAATGATGACATTTCTTTCTAAGAATAAGCTTGCACTGACATTCATAATTATGAAGATCCTGAAGATTCGGAACAACCATAAGTAGAGCAGTAGGGTTTTTAGCATGCCAAATCTTTGAAGATTGATGTGTAAAAACCATTAAGGGGTTCTTATATAGCTATTTGAGGTGACGATTCAACTTCATTGATTGATCCAATAGTTGAGAAACACTTTACCAGATCAAACAGTTGAGATGATATCTGATGAAGGAATTTGGTATCTTCTGATCTTTTGATGTTTTAAGGTAAAAATTTAGCTTTATGGAAAGGTGAATATGAAAATTTTTAATCAAAATGAAAATACCAACATGTAAAAATATGATTTAAAAATTTAATAAATGATTCATAACTTCCAGATTATTGAAAAAATTATTCGTAATGAGAAAAATTCTTCTTGCAGATCATTAGAGTTTGAAATTTTTTTAAAAAAATTAAAGAAAAAAAATTGATTACGAGAATTTTGTTTACAAAAATTTTGATTACGAAAATTTTGATTACGAAAAATTTGATTACGAAACATTTGATTACGAAAATTTTGATTACCAAATTTTTTATTATGAAAATTTTGATTAAAAAATTTTGATTACAAAATTTTTGATTATGAGTTTTTTGATTTAGAAAATTTTGATTATGAATATTTTGATTACAAAAATTTTGATTATGAAATTTTTTATTACGAAAATTGTGATTACAAAAAATTTGATTAAGAAAATTTTGATTAAAAATAATTTAATTATGAAATTTTTTATTAAGAAAATTTTGATTATGAAAATTTTAATTAAGATAATTTTGATTACTAAAATTTTGATTACGAAAAAAATTTTAATTACAAAAAATCTTGACTAACAAGAAAATGTACTCCCCCTATGAAAAATAGTTTTTTTACTGTAAGGAGTTATGTTTCAAGAAAAAAATTAATATTGAAGATTATCTTATGGTTATCATTCTTACCTTCTATTTAATGTATTAAAATCTATCGATGGGTAAATATTTTGTGAATATATCAGTAAGTTGATCTTTCAATCTGATAAATTAAAGAATGATATCTCATTTTTGTGTGTGATCCCTAAGAAAGTGATACCTAATATCTATGTGTTTTTTACAAGAGTGATGTGAACAGTTTCTAATTAAGACAATGAATCTAGTATTATCACACAATATCTGTGTTTTGGGAATACTCATACCATTGTCTATGTGTGTGTGTTGCATCCACAACAATTGGGCACAACAACTTCCAACTGTCACATATTTAGACTCAGTAGTGAAAAGTGCTAGTGAATTTTGCTTTTTGAATTACCAAGAAACTAATGAATCTCTTAAGAATGACAAGTTCCAGATGTACTTTTTCTATCCATTCTAAATCCACCAAATTCATCATTTGAAAAACATTTTAAAACAAAATCATTTTCAAATGTATAAAATAGTTCTAAATCCATGGTTCCCTTTAAATAGAGAATTTTTTTCACTAAATTTAAATGATATTACTTAGGATTAGATTGATATCTTGGACATAATCATACTGAAAACATTATGTTTGGTTGATTATCTATCAAGTACCATATACTTATTATCATACTTTTAAATGATGTTTGATCTACTGGTTTCCCAACTTCATCAAGATCAAGTGTATTTGAGGTACCAATGGGAGTACATATACTCTTACTGTTGTTATGTCCATACTTTTTAAGAAGATACATACTATACTTATGTTGAGATATATATGTTCCTTCTGGTTATTGAAAATTTGAAAACCTTGGAAAAATGATACCTCATCCATCATACTCATTTCTAACTCAGATTTCATTAGAGTTAAAAATGAATCAGTTAATGATTTCTGAGTTGAACCAAATATAATGTCTTCAACATAAATTTAAACAATAAACAATATTTTTTTATATTTATTTATAAATAGAGTTTGATCATCATTTCCCATAACATAATTATTTTTTAACAAAAAACATGTAAGTCTATAATATTAGGGTCTAGGGGATTGTTTAAGTACACATAATGCTTTGGTATGTTTGAAAACATTTTCATGATGTTTTGTATTTTCAAACTTAAGAGGTTTTTAAAAAAACTTCCTCTTGAACATATCCATTAATGAAATTAAATTTAACATCCATTTTAAAATGTTTAAAGTTAATGAATGCTGTAAGGGAAAGTAAGATACAAATTGATTCAAGTCTAGCATCTGGATCAGAGGTTTCTTCATAGTCTATTCCTTATTTTTTATTAGTCTTTAGCATCTAATATAGCCTTATTTCTTACAATGAATCCATTTTTTTCACAATTATTTATGAAAACCTATTTTACTCTAATAACAGAGGTTTCCTTTGGTATTTCAACCAAGGTCTAGAAATTATTCCTTTCAAATTTATTTAGCTCATCTAACATTTCTTTTATCCAATCATCATCACCTAAAGCTTCATCAGTGATTTTTGGTTCTAATTGAGAAAGGAATGCTAGATTTTCTACTTCATTTCATAAGGAACTTATAGTCTATACAGGTTGATTTACATCACCAATGATACTATCACTGGGATGATTCTTAAGAAACAACTGATTTGGGTTTTGTAAAACCTATTCATCAACATATGGTAGGAAATCTTCTTGGGAAAATGCTTCAAAAACATTTACATCAACATTTTTTATTAGAAAGATCCTCTATCAATGGTTTATAATCAGTTTTGGAAAACATATCTGAAGATGTAGGTTGAGGTTTCTTAAAAACAAAAGGTTCAGTTTCATAAATTTTACATATATTGTTTCTTCAATAGTACTAGTATTTTTTTTAAAACTATATAAGTCTTAGAAGTTGTGGAGTAGCCTAAGAAAACTCCTTCATCAGATTTGGGTGCGAATTTATGTAAATTATCTCTAGTATTCAAAATTAATACTTTTAAACTAAATTCTTTAGAGTAAAAAAGTCTAGGTTTTCTACCATTAAACAATTCATAAGGGGTTTTATTAAGAAAATGTCTAATCAATACTCGATTTATAGTATAAAAAGAAGTATTTACATCTTCATCAGAAAAGTGTTTAGCTATCGAAAATTCACTCAACATGGTTCTAGTTATCTTTTGAAGAATTTAATTTCTTCTTTCAACAAAACCATTCTATTGAGGAGTTCTTGGTGTTGAGAAGTTAAGAGTAATGCTTTTCTACTACATTAAGTTTCAAAATCCGAATTTTTAAATTATCCTCCATGATAACTAAGAATAGTTATCAATGGATGATTTTTCTCATTTTTAACTTGGTCTCTAAAAATTTTGAAATGAGAAAAAGCATCATATTTCTTTTCTAGAAAATAAACCCACATATATCTAGTGTAATCGTCAACTACGACAAATAAAAAATATTTTCCTCTATTGCTTCCTATTTGTGTTGGACTAAAAATATCTATAAGCACCAACTGTAATGCATTAATAGTTTAGACTTAATCAATTAATTTAAAACTGTATTTTTGTTGTTTCCATATTGACAAGGATCACAAACTTTTTAATAATCATATTTAAGATATGGTAGATTGTTAACAAGTCTCTTTTTAGAGAGTTAACATCGGTTCCTAAGGTTACAGTGTCCTAACCTTCAATTCCATTACCATGATTGATCTTCCATTGCCCTAAAGAATGGAAGATCATGGATTATATGGTATTCTATGTTTAGTGTGTATACATTCTATTTCCTATGGGTAGATAGAATAAACTCTTCCTTATAATTTTGTACTAATCATTTTTCATTCCTAAAATTCACATAGTATCCTTCTTCACATAATTGACTTATGCTAATGAGGTTGTTCATAAGACATTTAAAAAATAAAACATTTGAAATAAATGTTTTTTCGAAGATGAACAGTGTTACCTATAGCAATAATTTCTCCCTGAGCTTTATCTTCGAAAGTTACTTTTCCTCCTTTCATCTTGAAAATATTTTCAAAGATGTTTTTGTTACCAGTCATATGCTGGGAACATTCACTATCCATGTACCATGTATTATTGTTATTACTTTATTTATTTTCTTGAAAATAAGAGTATTAGATTTTCATAGTACATTTTTTCTTGGAACTGAAAATTTCAGAAAGCAAGATTTTAGGAATTCACATTTTCTTATAAAGATAAGCATTATGAAAAACTAAATACTGAGTTTTATTTAAAAAACAATTTTATTCCAATGTCCACCACACTAAAATTTAGTAAATAATGGATAAATTTTAGTAACAAAATAGTTATTACTAAAAACTGGCTTAGAATTAGTATAACCAAATTCAGAACTATTCCTTAGAAGTCAAATTTGGGAATACATCTTGTCAAAGTTTTTCTTACTAGACATAAAGTTTGAAAAACACTTCCTCAAGAAAAATATTTTTGACTTTAGTTTAATGAACATGTTTTTACCCTAACAAATATTAGTTTTAGAAGAAGAGTTAGTCTCTGAAATATTTTTCTTAGAAATAATATTTTCACGATCCTTAGAAAGTTTATCCTTATCATAATTAACTTCCTCATGTTTTTTGGAAATATTTTTAAAATAATAAATATTCTTATAAAGATCTTTAGAATGATTTGATACTTCTTTAGTTAAAATAGAAATTCTAGAATTTTCCTTATCATGTTTTTTCTTGAGTTCATAATTTTCATTCTCAAGAAGATTAGCAAACCTAGATACTTATCCATAAGTATATAATATATTATCTTCATCAGAAGAAGATTATTCATCTGAAGACTTATAGTATTTATTATAAGTATAATTTTCATTCAAGGATATATTTTTGATAGATTCATCATCATTTACCATATCCATTAGACAATGATTTTAAATGGGTAGTATGGCTAGTAGACCATGATTCTTCGGTTCAAAAGATTCATATTCTAAGGATTCATGTGAAGAGTAACCACCACTGGAACTATGGGTGTCATTGGATTTCAAAACATTCTTATCTTTATCTGGGTAGTAATTCTTCCTATTCCTCTCATAATTATTTTCCATTATATCATTTTTTCTTAATCATTGTACAATCCGACCTTATATTCTATGCTCTTTTGCATTCATAACAAGTGACTTCCGGGTCTTTCTTGTTTTTATATTTTTCTTCTTATATCTATACCGAAAGTCTTTCTTTCCACATATATTTTTCATCCTTCAATCAATATTTGCTTTCTGATTCTCATAATGTTCACTTTCACTTGATTCAGATAAAACTGTGACTTTCTTTGACTTGGATCTTATAACCCTTTTAGGATTCTTGGTTTTAGTAGTAGTAAATGTTACACTTCCATTTCCATTCTTCTTCTTATTCATATCATCATCTCCTTTAATTCATGTCTCATGTTGAAGAAGAGTTCCCAAAATCTCATCAATAGTATTTTGAGATACTTTCATATTCTCATCAATAGTTGTTCTCTTAGATTCCCACTCAATAGGAATGATATTATAATCTTGTCTACCAGTGCCTCATAATCTAAAACATTCCCACCCAAATATTTTCAACTATCTACAATAGTCATAAATTGTTGTTGTACCTTTCATACTGGTTATCCATAAGGAAATAGAAATACATGATATTCTACTCTAAGCATATATCTTCTAGTTTCTATAACATTGGATGTACCAAAATAAGTAACCTCCAATATATTCCAGATATAGTTATAAGCTTCACAAGAAGAAATATGACTATATATATTCCTGGTCATGGAACACAACAATGTATTACATACCTTGTAGTTTAGTTGATATTCTGATTTTTCTTGATTAGTAAATTTTATGACTTCCTTATTAGAAATCTTGTAATCTCCAGTAAGCATAAAGAAGTTGTGCACTCCATTATTAATAACAAAAGTCTTCAAACGATCTCTCTAATATTCATAATCATCCCCCTCAAATATCAGTGGTCTAGTAGGATTTATATTTTTAATTGAACTGACATTCATTCCTGCTATCTAAAAGAAAATATCTTTACACAAAACATGTTAATAGTTAAAGATTATAAAAAAAATAAAAATACCTAAGAAAGGAAAATATTTAGAACAATGAAAACTTGAAAACTTATATGTGAATATAATTATTTATGATACATCCTTTTGTACCAACTGTAGGATTGAAATATGAATGTAGATCCTCCAATACAAGTGGGGGGGGGTTAATTGTAAGTTTAAGAACTTTAGTTTTTAACAGTAAGGAAAACTATGTTTGAAAAGGTTAAACAAGGTATATTAAAAATACCTTTTTTAGTTCTACAAACAATCTAGGTTCTAAAAATATGGTTCTAGAAATGAAACATAAGGAAATTTTACATAAAAAAAGATTATACCTTAATGCATATAGAATCTTACATAACATAGTATAAAAAAGTACAACAAATTATAATAAAGTTATACTTTCTTTCATTATTAAAATACAACAAAAATAAATTTGTAACAAAACAATTAACATGTATAAAATATTTTAACCCTAATAGTAGGGTATCCAACTACCATGGATAATGGCCAATTAATTTATACTTTCAAGAAAGTCTGTCTTACCCACGCCAGTGTAAGCCCTCAATAGTAATATTTGGATCTGCCTTGCTATCGCCGCAAGCCCTCATACTTCAAGGTAGTTGGTATCTCTATCTTCTTATCCATGGAATTCCTTGAACATTAAGGTAATTGGAACCTCTGTCTTCCTATCCACATAAGCCCTCGATTGTACTCAACAACAATTGAAGTCGCACGAAGCAAGATGAATAAGATGTTCAGTGCACACAAGGCATGACAGTCTCTCTCTCTAGAAACCACTTTAGGGGCATAAAATCTCTAGAGTGATCAACAGGTATTGAGCTTGTTCAAATGATCTCATATTTATAGGAACTTATCCAACAGTAGTCTCCCTCCTCCAATGGACATATTTTTTCTTGAATTTTGAAGCAACCTGTACAGTGTCACTCAAACAACGGTTAGTTAGAAATAGAATATATGACATCGTTTCATTACTATAATAGGTGTAATAAAAATAAGGTTGCCTTACCAAATATAATTATTCAGAGTCTAAGGAAAAATAATGTTCAGAGTCTAACTAAATAATAAATTAGAGACTATAAATCATATATATTTGGATTCTATTTCCAAAGAATTCAGAACCTAAATGCTATAGTTTTTAGGATCTAAATTCAAATTAATTCAGATTCTGAATTCTGTGAAATTCAAACTCATAATTCTGAGGAATTCAGCGTCTGAATTCTGATAATATAGTTTAGTGAAGTCCAATACAATCTTTACAAGGGCTAGAAAATTGTCATTTTCGTAAAAGTAAGTATTTTTTAATAAATTATAATTATGATTTATAAGTTTTAATTATAATAGTTATTGTATTTTTCCTAAAATAAATATTATTTTTTAAATTAACAGGTCAAAATTATCCAATGGTTATTTGTTCATAATTTTCTAAAATAGTCAAATTTTGGGTTAAAATTTTAATACAGTATCAATATATGACATGTATTATTACATCATAACCGCCCAAAAGTGATTTAATATATACTATAAAATTAATATATGACAAAAAAATGTTTTAAATTTAAATTAATATTTTTAAGTGGTTTTTTAATTTTACAAACCATTAATGAATCCTCTAAATTTAATATTATATTTTAAGGTTTTAAAATCAATTCTTTATAAAACATGACAGAATTCCACAGAAAAATGGTATTATTTTAACTATTTAGGTTCTTATAACTATAAAGAATTTATATCCAATCATATTTAGTATAAACCATGGAAAAAACTATGGAATTGTTTGTTGTTTTTATTATTTTATCATATAAAGAACAAAACATATATTTTGAAATAAATAAAGAATATTTTTATATAAATACCCACCCATAATTTAACTAATAATCACTAAAACACCCTTTAACATTAATTTAATCTTCATATAACTTTATAAATACCTCAAACATTGTTTCCATGCTATTTAGAATCTACTTCCAATCTTTTAGAAGCACCCTGTCAAAGTATGGTATCTCTTCAAACAACCTTTTTCTTTGGTTTATGAACTTTATGTCTCTAACTCAAATTATCCCACTTTTGTATCGTTAAATTATTATAAATTATTTATACATGTCTCTTAAATATATATACCAAAATTATTCTCCCACTCTTTTATGGGTTAATTCACTACTTAAGTCAATTTTTCAAATGATTTCTTTAAAATTAAACCCAGTTAAGGGAATCTTTTCTATCTATAAATCATTTTATGTAATGCTCACTAAAAATATTTATTCTGAAATGAAAAACATATCTTTAGACTTATTATTATGTAATCATATATGAACATACATAATATTAAATTCCTTCAACTCTTTGGAATCTTTTAGAAATATCCTCTAATTGTGATATTAGGCAAGATTATGAAACCAATTTCTACTATGTTTATTCATTATGGTTGATTTAATTTTTTGTAACACATAAATGTGTCAATTTTATAATGGATGTTCGTAAATAGAACTCCAATACATTGGGTAATATTTTTGTCTCATGATATACCATGAATGTTGCACACAAGGTTATCCTAAGCACATTATGTTATGATGTCCTGGTAGTTAGCCATGATTTATTCTTATGATGACATGTATTATGTTATTTCAACATTACTTTTTTGACTTTATGTTATCATATTATATCATTATTTTATGATAATGTTTATTTATTTTCACCCCTTTTATGCCACTTTGATATGCCTATTTACTAACATTCATTACTTTCATCATGTTATGATTGGATTACTACCTTACTGGGCTTTATAGCTCACCAATTTCTTATGTACATCACTAGGATATCCTGTATAGAATTAGAAGATCTATCAAATATAAGGTAATGCATTTGAGTTTAAAAATAATGTTGTTATACCCATGTATCATGTTATTGTTCAATGTATATAATTCCCAATGACACTAGGCCTCACGATCTTTGGTAATTGTATTATATGTACCTTTATGTAATAAATCATTATTTAAAAAATGAATAATGATATGGGATGTCATAAAGACTCCATAAATAATGGATGATAATGAAATTAGGGATATAAAGTAGCAACTATAGGAGAATCATTATAAAGTGTTTATATGCCCATGTGTTTCACCATGGGGTGCACTAGTCCTCTTCATCAAGAAGAAGAATGGGTCAATGTTCCTCTATATTGACTATCATGAGATCAAAAAGATCATAATAAAGAAAATGTATATTATTATATGAATTGATGAATTTCTTTATCAGCTATGTGGATCCCAATACTTATCTAAGATGGATCTTTAGTTAGGATATTATCATATAAATGTTATGAAAGAGGATATCCCTAAGATTTCCTTTTATACATGGAATGAGTGCAATAAGTTCATAGTGATTCCATTTAGACTCATAAATTCTCTAGTTATCATCACAGACTTAATGAGTAGATAATTTATGGATTACCTAGACTAATTTTTAGTAGTCTATGTAGATGATATTCTTATCTACCCCAAAAGAAATAAAAAACATAAGGAGAATTTGAATGATGTAATAATGAAATTATAAAGGGATAAGCTATATGGAAAATATATAAAATTTGATTTTTACATGGATAATGTAACATTATTGGGAAAATTTATCATGAACAGAGGGATGTCTATCGATCGTTCAAAAATAGAGTTAATTGAAGGATGGTCATAACCAATATATATAATGGATTTTCATAGATTCCTTTGACTAGCTTGGTGTTATAATCAATTTATAAGAAACATATCATGATTTTCCATCCCACTATCCAATCTAACTTGGATGTGAGTGATGTTTTTTTGGACTAATGGATGTGTGGATAGATTTAAAGAGTCAAAGAATTGGCTAATCACAACACTTATTCTCCAATTAACCAATAGTGGGAAATGATTTTATACATTTAATGATGCATCTAAGTAGGTATTGGGTTCTGTACTCATGAAACGTGAAAAATTGATAGCATATGCCTCTCCAAAATTAAAGATCTCTAAGAAGAACTACCAAACACATGATCAAAAATGAGATGCAATGATCATCGCTTTAAATATTTGGTGACATTATCTCTATGTAAAGAAGTGTGATATTTATAAAAAAATAAAATCCTGAAGTATATATTCAAAAATGAGAACAATATGAACCAATAATATTAGTTAGAGCTGATCAAGTATTAGGATTTTCCAAAACATTACCATCCTATGAAGGATAGCGAAGGAGAATTATTCTCTGAGTAGAAAGGATCGTGAAACTGTTAAGTCAAAAGTCTTCTTTTGACTTCTATATCATGTTTTGGAAATCACAAATGTATTCTATCATATGTTTATAAATTACAATTGTCTTTTATCATGTTTATCGTATCGTACGATGTTGATCGTACCAATCATATCGTATCATATTGACTCTGTCAATCGTATCGTACTGACTCTGTCAATCGTATCGTACTGACTCTGTCAATCGTATCGTACTGACTCTGTCAATCGTATCGTACTGACTCTGCTATTCAGATGATCATTATTTGTTTTGGTACTTTGTCAAAAACACTCTCTGCATTTGAATCGTACTCAGGTTTTTCATTTCTATATATCTCTTGTCCTAACAAAACGATGTCGTTGAGTTAATTACAAACTAATCAAAACGATGTCGTGATTTCTGTTTCAATATGACCGTTGGAACCCGAGGCCTATAAATAGGAGGTCATTTGAAGCTGAGAGAACAACGATGAACGAAGAGAACGAATGAAGAGACTCTATGAACTACCAAGATTCTAGAGAGAGACACTGTGACTTCTCTCATCAGCCTTGTGTGTCCGATCATCGTATCGAGGGCTTTCAAGTAATTGAAAGACAGAGGTGCCGATTACCTACAAAATCGAGGGCTGCCGAGGATAGGCAGACAGACGTGCCGATCATCGTATCGAGGGCTCACCAAGGTTTTGGTGAGACAGACCTTTTATCCTAGGTGAAAGGATAAACCTTCTCTTTGGGTTAAAAGAATTGTAATAATTTTACATTTCCGCTGTTACTTGTATTAGAAAGGGATTTGTATTGTTTCCTTTCTTCTTTACATTTTCAATTGTAATTGTTTCAATTACAATCATTATATTACTTTTTGTATTGATTGATTCTATACGCTTTAAGTTATAATCATTCATCTTTGTATTACTCTGATTATTGTATTCTCCTTGAATACAATTGTTTTACTTTACATTTATATTACAATACATCATACCTTTTATATTCAATACAATTGTGGGTGGTTATATTTGTATTAGTTTAAGATCATTTAAACTAATCTCTTTGTTGCAAAAACTCGAAGGTTTTTAAACCTACAATTCACCCCCCCTCTTGTATTGTTCTATCTAATAGACATATATATGTACTATTCGATCCAACAATTGGTATCAGAGCAGGTTTTCCACTGATTTGTATTACTATCTTTACTTCCTATTACTATCTTGAATACTTACTACACTAACGTGTGGAGTGGAAAAGTTGTTTTTGTTATATTAGATGGCAGGTATGAATATCGGATCAATAGATAATCTGAATCCTTCTAGACCACCAATCTTTGATGGGAATGATTAAGAGTATTGGAGAGATCGTATGAAGACTTTCGTTATCAATACTGGTGTAGACAATTTTATTATGCTTACTGGGGGTTACAAAATTCCTGACAAAGAAGTTAGCACGTTCACCAACCAAGAGAAGCAAGAATATCAACTGAATTACAAGGTACACAATACTTTATTATGCTCCATGACCAGGAATATATATAGTCAGATATCTTCATGTGAAGCAGCCAACTGTATTTGGAAGAAATTAGAAGTCACTCATTTTGGTACATCCAAAGTTATAGAAACAAGGAGAGCAATGCTTTGAGCAGAGTATCATGGATTTTTTTCCTTATGGAGAACCTGTATGTAAAGTGAAACAAAGGTTTATGACAATTGTCAACAGCTTACAATCTATGGGAGAAAAGGACTTGATGATGAAGCTCTTGTTGATAAGATTATAGATATTATGCCAAATGAATGGGAGTCGAAAAGGACAGCTATTGATGAAAATAGAAAAGTTTCCCAGATTACTCTTGATGAACTCTTTGGAACTCTTCTACAGCATGAGACAAGAATGAAGAGAGATGCTGATTTTAATAAGAAGAAGAATGGGAATGGAAGTGTAGCTTTTGCATCTAAAGCTAAAACACCTGAAAGGCTTACAAGATCTAAATCCAAGAAAGTTGTTATATCTGATTCAAGTGATTGTAATCTTTCAGATAATGAGTTATCCAATCTTGCTCGAAGGATGAACAAGATTGTGGGAAAGAATGATTTTCAATATAGATTCAAAAAGAAAGACAGGAAAGATAGGAAAGATTCAGAGGTAACTTGTTATGAATGCAAGAAAGCAGGACATATAAGGCCTGATTGTCCTTTACTGAAGAGGAAAGATAGAAAAGAGAAACACTCTGAAAGAAACAAGAAAAGGTTTTATAAGACAAAGAAAGGCTTGAAAGCAAATGATACGTGGAGTGCAAGTGGTAGTGATTCCTCAGATGATTCTTCAGAATATGAGACATCAGAACAAAGAAATATTGGACTTCTAGCCAGACTACCAATCGAAGATCATTGTCTCATGGCTAAGGAAAATGAGAAGTGTATCAATAAGAACATTTGGTACATGGATAGTGGTTGTTCTCGACATATGACTGGAAACAAAGATTTCATTGAAAAGGTTATCAAAACAAAAGGTGGAAAAGTTACCTTTAGAGATAATGCTCAAGGAAAGATTTTTGGTATAGGTAATATCGTTTGTCTTGGAAAAGTTCTTATTTCAAATGTTTTTTTGTTAAAGGTCTTAGGCACAATCTCATCAGCATAAGTCAATTATGTGATGAAGGTTACCTTGTGAATTTTAGAAATGATAAGTGTCTAGTTCACAATTCCAAGGATGAATTCATTCTATCTGCCCATAGGCAAGAGAATTTTTACACTATTAACCTAGAAGACCTTAGGAACCAAAACTTACCTTGTTCAAGTGTAATAGAAGACCAATCGTGGCTATGGCATAGGAGACTAGGACACAGTAATTTGAGAAACCTAAGAAAACACTCAAAGAAAGGACTTGTAAAAGGGCTACCAGACCTTAGATATGATTCTTCAAAAGTCTGTGATCCTTGTCAATTTGTCAAGCAACATAAAACTAGCTTTAAACCAATTAATGAAGTTTCAACTTCAAATGCATTACAGCTTGTGCATATGGATCTGTTTGGTCCTTCACAATATGGAAGCATTGGAGGCAAATACTATGTATTTGTTTTAGTTGATGACTTTACTAGATTTACATGGGTCTACTTTCTTACGAAGAAGTCTGAAGCCTTTTCCTATTTCAAAACTTTAAGAGCCCAAGTTAAAAATGAGAAAAACCTACCATTGATAACTATTCATAGTGATCATGGTGGTGAATTTCAAAACTCATATTTTGAAACTTTTTGTAGTAAGAAAGGTATTACTCACAATTTCTCAGCTCCAAGAACTCCTCAGCAAAATGGGATTGTTGAAAGAAGAAATCGTATTCTTCAGGAAATGACTCGAACCATGTTGAGTGAATACTCAATTGCTAAGCACTTTTGGGATGAAGCTGTTAGTACTGCCTGTTATACTATAAATCGTGTTTTAACTAGACCATTTCTTAATAAAACCCCTTATGAGTTATGGACTGGCCGAAAACCTAAAGTTTCATACTTCAAAGTTTTTGGATGCAAAGTATTCATTCTGAATACAAAAGACAATATACACAAATTTTCACCAAAATCTGATGAAGGAATATTTCTAGGCTATTCTACAACCTCTATGGCTTATAGAGTTTTCAATAAAAACACTTGTACTGTTGAAGAAACAGTACATGTAAAATTCGATGAAACTAACCCTTTTGTTTTCAACCAACCCAATCCTACATCCTCAGATGTGTTTTCCAAAAATTTTATCAACCTTTATTAGAAGAACATTCTGATAAGGAAAATGTTCAAGAAAGTATTCCTGAAACATTTACCACAGAAGATTTTCTACCATATGTTGATGAACAGGTTTTACAAAACCCAAATCAATTGTTTCTTAGGAATCATCCCAGTGATAACATCATTGGTGATATAAATCAACCTGTAAGAACCAGAAATTCCTTAAGAAATGAAATATAACATCTTGCTTTTCTTTCTCAATTTGAACCTAAAAGTCCAAGTGAGGCCTTAGGTGTTGATGATTGGATCAAAGCAATGCAGGATGAACTAAATGAATTTGAAAGGAATCAAGTCTGGACTTTAGTTGAAAGACCTAAAGAAACAACAGTGATTGGTGTAAAATGGGTTTTCAGAAACAAGTGTGATGAAAATGGAATCATTGTAAGAAATAAAGCAAGACTTGTTACTAAAGGCTATAATCAACAAGAGGGAATAGACTATGAAGAAACATATGATCCTGTAGCTAGACTTGAATCTATTCGTATTCTATTAGCCTTCGCAGCATATTTCAATTTCAAACTATTTCAAATGGATGTCAAATGTTCTTTTCTAAATGGTTTTGTTCAAGAAGAAGTTTTTGTCGAACAACCTCCTCGTTTTCAAGACCCAAAACATCCTGATCATGTTTTTAAACATACCAAGGCTCTATATGGTCTTAAACAAGCTCCTAGAGCATGGTATGATAGACTCACATGATTTATTTTACAAAACAATTATACAAAAGGTACAGCAGATCCAACTCTTTTTATCAAAATGGAAAACAAAAATGTTTGGTTGTCCAAATCTATGTTGAGGACATCATATTTGGATCAACTCAGAAATCTTTAACCGATTATTTTGCAAACTTAATGAAATCTGAGTTTGAAATGAGTATGATGGGTGAGTTAACATTCTTTCTAGGTTTTCAAATTTCTCAAAAACCAGAAGGAACTTATATATCTCAACATAAGTATATTAAAGACTTACTCAAAAAGTATGGATTTGACAAAACTAAAAGTATTAGCACCCCAATTGGTACCTCAAATACTCTTGATCTTGATGAAACTGGGAAACCAGTAGATCAAAAAAAATTTAGATGTATGATAGGGAGTTTGCTATACTTAACAGCTAGTCGACCCGACTTGATGTTTTCTGTATGCTTATGTGCAAGATATCAATCTAATCCAAAAGAGTCTCACTTAAAAGCCGTAAAGAGAATCTTTTGGTATTTAAAAGACACTATGGATTTAGGCCTTTTCTACTCTTCTGGAAATGATTTTGTTTTAAAAAGCTTTTCAGATGCTGACTTTGGTGGTTGTAGAATGGATAGAAAAAGTACATCTGGAACATGTCATTTCTTAGGAGACTCTTTGGTTTCTTGGTCCTGCAAGAAACAACACTCAGTAGCACTCTCCACTGCTGAAGCTGAATATGTAGCAGCTGGAAGTTGCTGTGCTCAAGTATTGTGGATGCAGCACACACTCACTGACTATGGTTTGATTTTCTCCAAAACTCAAATTCTTTGTGATAATACAAGTGCCATAGCTCTTAGTAAAAACCCAGCACATCACTCTCGTGCAAAACACATAGATGTTAGGCATCACTTTCTTAGGGATCACACACAGAAAGGAGATATTATTTTACAATTCATCGGAACGCAAGAACAACTTGCTGACATTTTTACAAAACCTTTACCTTCCGATAGATTTGAATTTATAAAACAGAAGCTAGGAATGATTACATTAAAATAATCATTCATATCTACTTCCTGTTTTGAATCTCTCCTAATAGTAAGAAACTCCTCATAGAAAGGGGGAGGACATTTCTTTCTGTCTTTATGGTTCTTTTTATCTTATGTTCTTTAACTTTTTACTCTTTGTAATGTGTATCTTTTTCTATTTATCGTATTGAAAATTTTAGTTTTTTGTTTATCATATTGACAATTTTAGTTTTCTGTTTATCGTATTGACAATTTTAGTTTTTCTGTTTATCGTATTGACAGTTTTATCGTTTCATTCATTTTTTTTCTGTTTATCGTATTGACAGTTTTATAGTATCATTTACTATCGACCGATGATGGTATTCAAATTTTTTTCCGTCGTATCATTCAACAATTTTGAATCGACCGATGATGGTATTCAAATTATTTTCTATCGTATCATTTAATAGTTTAGAATCGACCGATGATAGTATTGAAATTCTTTTCTATCGTATCATTCAATAGTTTTGTATCGACCGATGATGGTATTGAGATTGATTTCCATCGTACTGTCAGTTCATGGTAACAAGATTATTTTCCATCTTACGGTCCGATCATAGTAATAACTTTTTTTTCCATCGGCATCATATTTTTCTCCTTACGATTGTATTTTCTTTTGATTCTTACCAAAACCAACAATCACCTTATGTTCTCCGACAAGTATATTTTTCATTTTTTTTCTTTGTTTTAATCCTAACCATTGATCTGGTTTTCTCTAATCCCGACCGTAGAATATCAACGGTCACCCGTTTTCGACCGTAGAAGATCAACGGTCATCTCTTTATCACCTATAAATACCCCCCTCCCCTCCCCAAACCCACATTGGTTTTTCAGGATTTGAGGCGAAGCTCTGCTCCACTAGCTATATATCATCGTATGATCTTCTCAATCGGCATCACCATTATGTCTCAATCTTCTGCTAACACTCCTGCCGAAATGTCTTCGAAGACTTTCACAGAGAAAGACTTTAACAGAGAAAGGTTCGTATCCCGAGACTTTTTCGATACGTAAGATTCTACAATTAGGAGGATCATTTTGTTTCAAGGATGGGAACATCTGTGTGTTGAAAAGCCTTATATTCAAGATCCAGTTCTTTTTGATGAAGTTTGTCAGTTTTACAAAACCGTTTCTTTCGACAAAGATATGACTATAAACTTCGCTGTGTACGATAGAAAGTTATCTATGTTTGTGAAACAAGCGGCACATTTTCTGAATGTTTCTGTAGTAGGAGATTCTTTTTGTCCATCTCACAAACTACCAGAGGAAGTTGGTACGTTTAATAGAGAAAATGATGAAAAGTCTTTGTTTCTTATTAATGAGGAAAAGAGGAAAGTGTCTCATCTTTCACCGAACAGTCGTTTTGTCACTTTATGGATGCAAGGTTTTCTTATCCCAAGGAAAGGGGATAGAGAATCTCTTAAAGTTTCTGATATATTCATGCTCGACTATCTTGTAAATATGAGAAAAGTAAATCTCATGGGGTATATTTTTGAAACCATCAAGAATGTCAAGACAGGAGGGATTAAGTCCCAGATGATTATGTATCCAGCCATCCTTACGAAGTTCATTTTTGAGAGTATGAAGTTTTGTAACATTCCTTTGAAAGGAAAACCCATGGATTTGAGGCCATCTTGGATTAGTAAGAGTACGATGAAAAAGCTGCATGTGTGTTTTGATTCAAATTCAAAAATTTTTGTCAGAGATGTAGAAGCTGAATTAGCTCAGAATCAATCGGCACCTATGCCAGCCAAGGACATTCAATCCATCGGTGTTACTCAAAAGTCTGATCCGCAAACCAGTTCGAAGCCGAAGAAGAAGCCAAGGTACAGTAAGGAGGTTGTAGCAAAATGGAGAAAAGATAAGGAACAGAGAAAAGAAGGTGATCCGAAGTTTGGTCTTGACCCTGCTGAGGCCTTTGCAGAAAGCATAAGGGTAGAAGAAACCCTTCAGGCCGAAAAGAAGAAGAAGGTTCTTTTGAAAAGAAAGGCTCAGGACTTTGATGTCTCTAAAGTCTTGAAAGCGGTTGAAGATGCTAGTGCTCAACTAACTGAAGAGGTGCACCAAGAGCCCATCGTACAGAGTCTTCCTGAGAAAGAAAAAGGAAAATAAGTAATGGAAGAAATAGAAGAAGAAGAAGGATACTTTCTTTTAGAATTTCTTCAAAACTCAAAAAAGAGTAGAGAGGAATCGGTTCAAAAGCCGTGTGAAGGTGTTCAACAAATCCTTCATGCTGATCAAGCACAATCTCCGGACAGAATGTCTTTTCAAGAAAGGCAAGGTGATCAATCTTCTAATTCTGATAAAGTTGTTGTCATTAGTGACAAAGTGGAAGAAGAAAGAAAACAGAAAGAAAAAGTGAAAGGGAAACAGCCAGTTGTTGACTCAAGCAAATCGTATGAACTACCATCGTATGATGAGGATACTGATTCGGAGAACACAATCTCTCTCAATAAGGGTGATTACATTGTTCATGTTTTGAGAAGGGTGGAGAAAACCATTCCTTATTTCCCGAGGCTGGAAGGGAAGATTGATTTTATTACTGAAAATCAAAGGAAGAAGTTTGGCTCTGTAAAAGAATTGAGGAAGAAAGTTTTGTCAGTAGAAGCCGATTTGAAAGTTCTTTCAGAAAGCTCAGTTGCTCATAAGAAGGCTTGCAATAAGATGACCAAGTGGTCGTACAAAACAGAGAGCTCAATCAATGATCATGAAATAGATATTGAAGATATAAGGAGGTTATCAAATGAGCTTGCAATTGCTTTCAACAAGCTTGATAGAGAAACAGTTGAAAGGCTGAATCTTTTGTCGTCTCAAAGAGATGATGTTCCTTCAGTGAAAGACTTGCAAGAAAGAATGAATGTTTTCCAATCTGAATTCTCGAAGGTTTCATCTTTCAAAGATGAAATGGTTTTACTGAAGAATCAAAACTCTGTGTTATCCAAAGACAACAAGAATTTTCAAAACAGGATTGATACCCTTGAAGAAGTAATCAGAGTCCAGGAGGAGACCATCAGAAATCAAGATCAGATTTTTGCGGATCAACAAGAGCTTCTCAAAACTCAGGAAGAATCAATTTCTGAAGACAAGAAGGAGATCAAGAAGATGAAAGTTGTTCTTCATGATCTTATAAAGAAGGAGAAGGAAAGAGAAAACAAATGATTGTTTTATTTGTCTCTTTTGGAACTTGTTTTTGTTTTGTAATAACTCTTATGATCCTTTTTCTTTTATCTATTGTCTTGTATTGCTTTACTAACTCTTTTAGACAATTCACGATTACTCCTTTCTTTTTGTAAATCACAAAGGGGGAGAATATTTACAAAGCAAAGATTGTTTTACAAAGGGGGAGAATGCTTTACAATGATCTTAAGGAAAATCTACGAATACAATCCTTAGGAAAGTCCATACCTAAGGGGGGGTTAGTTGTATTCAATTTCTTATTCAGAAGAGTTTTTTCAATAACTCAGGGGGAGAGAAGTATTTCTTGTTACATTTACTTTGTGTGTTGTGGTTTCCAAAAAGGGGGAGATTGTTAAGTCAAAAGTCATATTTTGACTTCTATATCATGTTTTGGAAATCACAAATGTATTCTATCATATGATTATAAATTACAATTGTCTTTTATCATGTTTATCATATCGTACGATGTTGATCGTACCGATCAAATCGTATCATATTGACTCTGTCAATCGTATCGTACTGACTCTGTCAATCGTATCGTACTGACTCTGTCAATCGTATCGTACTGACTCTGCTATTCAGATGATCATTATTTGTTTTGGTACTTTGTCAAAAACACTCTCTGTATTTGAATCGTACTCATGTTTTTCATTTCTATATATCTCTTGTCCTAACAAAACGATGTCGTTGAGTTAATTACAAACTAATCAAAACGATGTCGTGCTTTCTGTTTCAATATGACCGTTGGAGGCAATATGCCCGTTGGAACCCGAGGCCTATAAATAGGAGGTCATTTGAAGCTGAGAGAACAACGATGAATGAAGAGAACGAATGAAGAGACTTTGTGAACTACCAAGATTATAGAGAGAGACACTGTGACTTCTCTCATCAGCCTTGTGCGTCCGATCATCGTATCGAGGGATTTCAAGTAATTGAAAGACAGAGGTGCCGATTACCTACAAAATCAAGGGCTGCCGGGGATAGGCAGACAGACGTTCCGATCATCGTATCGAGGGCTCACCAAGGTTTTGGTGAGACAGACCTTTTATCCTAGGTGAAAGGATAACCCTTCTCTTTGAGTTAAAATAATTGTAACACTTTTACATTTCCGCTGTTACTTGTATTAGAAAGGGATTTGTATTGTTTCCTTTCTTCTTTACATTTTCAATTGTAATTGTTTCAATTACAATCATTCTATTACTTTTTGTATTGATTGATTCTATACACTTTAAGGTAGAATCGTTCATCTTTGTATTACTCTGATTATTGTATTCACCTTGAATACAATTGTTTTACTTTACATTAGTATTACAATACATCATACCTTTTATATTCAATACAATTGTGGGTGGTTATATTTGTATTAGTTTAAGATCATTTAAACTAATCTCTTTGTTGCAAAAATTCGAAGGTTTTTAAACCTACAATTCACCCCCCCCCCCTCTTGTATTGTTCTATCTAATAGACATATATATCTACTATTCGATCCAACAGAAACCCTATCCATGATGGGGATTGAAAAATATTTAATCTTATTGGAAATGAAAAGGATATAAATGGGAATAATAATAATATTTTCATCTTACCTTTCTCAAATGACTTCACAACAATTCATTATTGAAAGTGACGAAGAGGTCCAAAAAGACAACGTCGATCTATAATGAAAGATAGTGAATATACCAAAGTTCAACTTTGCTAAAGATGTAGTTATATGATTTGGAAACCAGATATGTGCCCCAAAAAAATAGAAATGAAAAATGGAATTTCTTAATGGTGCATAAATATTATACTTCTATATTAATATAATAAGTAACAATATGTATGGATATTTGAAAAAAAATTATAGAAAGATTACATGATGGAGGAGATTACTGAATTAGTTTCTTGATGCTTGGTATGAAAACATGTCATGGATGAATGATAAGTGTCTAAGGGAATGATGTAACCATTACCATACCAGAATGAAAATGTGAAAATATAACCATGAATTTTATTCTTGGTCTCCCTAGTAAATATAAAGGAAATAATGCTATCTGGGTGGTAAGAGATCACCTAATTAAGTCAAAATATTTCCTTTATATCAAGGAATATTTTTCCCTTGACCAACTCACCAGGATATACATAAATAAATTGGTAAGATTTCATGGAGTGACTCAATCTATTATACGTGATTTAGATCCAATGTTTTCATTGAGTATCTAGATAATCCTTCAGAAAGTGTTGGATACATATCTATGTTTTAGTACTTCTTATCACCCCCAAATGGATGGTCAATCTGAGAGAACCATTCAAACTCTAGAGAATATACTTAGATCATGTTCAATGGATTACCAACAAAGTTAGGATTAACACCTTAACCTAGTGGAGTTTTCATATTAAAATAGTTTCCATCATAACATTCAAATTGAACCTTATAGGGATCTATCTGGAAAGATGTGTTGGACTCCAAAATTATAACAACCAATGAATTTCTACTTTTAATAAATGTTCATTAAATGATTTTTTATTTTAAAAATAATATAAAGTAAAAGGTAACATAAATATATATGTTTCCTTAATCAAATTTGGGTTTGTTTATAAGTTAAGATAAAATATTACTTTTGTCTTATTAAGGAATATGTAAGTATTTTAATTTATATTATTAAATAAATATTTTTTATAAAAGAAACTAAAATATATGAACTAATGCATCAGAAGATGATTATTAGATTATTAGAAGAATATTTAATATAAACTCTCATTTTTAAACTATAACCATTATAATAAAAGTTTATTAAGGTAATTATACAATTATATTTATTTATGACATTTATAATGTTATAATTTGTAATTAAATAACTTATTATTTTTAGAGTTATAAAAATTAAGAGCTTTAATTAATTGTTAAATATTTTTAAAAATGAAAAAAGTGACTTATTTGAGTAATATTGTAATAGTAATTAATAAAACCCTTATTTTAAGAGGTTTCATTGGTAGTTTTTATAAAAATTAATATAATTTAAGTTATAAAGGTTCACATAAGATGTACTTCACTGGAAAATGAAAATAATAATAAAGCCCAGTAATTATTAAGTTTCCTATTAAGTAATTATGTTAATATTTAAGGGATTATCTTTTATAAAAAAAAATTTAAAGACATAAACTATGTGCTCAATTTAGTTTTAAATTTTATCATGCAAGTATGTATTTCAAAAAAAAAAACTAATGTTCATATTCAAATATAATTTAATAAAATAAGTCAAATAAAGTAATTTAACCTATGTTAATTCATTACTTATGAAGTTATATTTTAGAATTTTTTTAAAAAAATTTATCCAGCCAATGCTAAGTCCCATCCGAACCATCAAAACATTATAGGGATTATGATCTACCCATGAGGGGGCCAAACCAAGATCAGCAAAGCTGGTGGTAGAAGACCAGTGCCTCGTGTTGTGGGGAATGGGTATAGCGAGTACCAGGCCGTGTTTAGGAAAAGTAGGTCATGCAGCCCACATGCAAAGGTTATGTGATGGTTGCCTACATGACCACATATAAGGCCATTAATAGCTGACTTGATTATATATTCTGGTTAACTTAAATCAGGAATTAGATTACATGGAATCTGAGGACCACCTTACATTTTGATATGGGATCATTTTTCATATATTGTTCAATGTGTTAAAAAACTATATTAACCCATAGATGTTTGATGAACAAACAGTTTCCATCTTATCACTTAGGTAATATTATTACTCATGATGCCTCTATCACATGACGATTGCTTCCTTCTCCCACAATCCTTTCCTGATCAATCACTGTTATCCACAAAAGAGATCCCTTCAAACATATTTAACCACATGGAGAAAATAGTTGGATTGAACTATGTACAATGACTTACTCCACTGTTGTTTTCCTATAGAAAAAAATAGGATTTTAGATCATAAGATCCACCCATTATTGGTTTTCAATCTCTATCCCACTTTTATAACCAGTAAACACGTCTTACTTATCAAAGAATCTTGGGAAAACACATACACAAATTTAAATGTGATCGAATTTAAAACTAGTTTAGGTTGTTTAAAAATAAAATTATTTTAATTTTATTTAATATAATGAATCATCAGGTATCCAAACCAGTAGTTTTAAACACTCAATTAAGGTCCCTTAGGGTTATATGTTCACTGTGATCACAACTTCTCATGTAATCTGAAGCAACGCCGGTTCGAACACCAATATATATTCATACCTTCAATTAAGAGAATCCCTATTGACTCTATAGAGAACCTAGAAATGTTAAATCCTTCTCTGTATCCCCATCTCATTTCAGTGGTTATATTACCCTTATGCAAGGAAGAAGGCCACACCTTCACTCTGTTTGAAGAAGAACCCACTACATTAATCTGGTTCGAGCACCCATTCACATAGGGTGATGCACATCAATTTATAGTAAATGAATGGGAATTATTTTTAAAAAATTGTTGTATATATAATTATGCAATTTCATTCTTATATTGTTAAACCAAAAATAAAGTTATTATTTTCAAACTCTATGATTATTTACTTCCCAATTATGTAAGTATTTTATGTTTTGGGATTTTTCATTCATTTAAAAATATATTTAATCCTTTAAATTTATTATGATTCCTTATATTATTTTCAAGATTTTAAAATTAAGGGGATTACTAATTTTTCAAAACCTATATATATAACTATTATTACATAAGGGAATTACCCCTTTATATTTTATTTGAGCTTGTATTGTATTATATTTCATGTTTGTATTTTTCAATTATATATATAACTAATTATAGTTTTCCAGTTTATATATGTATATATGATTTTTAATTCAAATATTCATATAGTATTTATAAATATATATACTATTACAATGTATTTATTCTAATTAAGGTAGTTTTAATGTGTAGGAGTTAAAATATTTTAAAACATATATTTTATGTATATATAATTTTTATACAATTTTAAATTAGGATTTTATGTTATGTTTTCAAGGTCTTATATTTTATGTGACCAGGAGATTATTCTCAATGTTATAATAATTTTTATACATATGGTACGGTTATATATATATATATTAATATATATATAAACACATTTAAAAATTAAGGAATGATTTGAATGCATAAGCAAATTTTTGTGTGAATATTGGTTTACTTTCAAATCAAGATCCTGTTCAAGATGATATTTTAAATTTATGAATGGATAGAATGTTTTATTTAAAAATGTCACTTTGTATAATTTTATTATAAAAATTATATGTTCCTAGAATATTTTCTTTTTTATTATAATTGTTTTATTAAATAAAATAATATACATATATTATAAAGAGTATTAATTTACGGGAATATTTATTTGTCATTTATGATTATTCTATGTGTGAAAGATTTATATCTTCAAACCATTATTCTACAAAAAAAATCATCATTTTTTGAATTAAGATAGTGGGTATAAATTTATCATATTCAAGTATGAGTTTAAAATTTTAATGTTTAACATTTTAAACTCATACTTCAATAAAATGTATTTCAGCAGTTCATGAATGAATTTTTAAAAACATGGATGTTAATTAACAATCCTTGAATTTATGAAAAGTCTAAATGTCATGATAATTGGTTCTAGTAAATTTTACAAGTTTTTTCGTAAGAAAATTAATATTTATATATTTATATATAACTATATGTCTGTAAATGATATAATTCACTGTTATATTTTTAAAGATAAAACTCTAGTGAAAAATTTATATATGTAAGGAAAGCTCAGAAATGTTTTTATAAAAAATTTGGCACTTCAACATTATAAACATGAACGAGAAGTGGGGATTGAACCTAACCCAAAAAAGTGGGTATACCCAGACAAATTTCAAATTTTGAAGTGGCCTAATGTTTTTGTTTTCCAAAATTTTATTAATATTTTAGGTAATGTTTTTGGATTATTTTAAATCATTTTCAATAAATAATTATTTTCAAAATGTACTATAACATTTTAAAAAACCTAAGTATTTTCAAATGTATTATAATGTTTTCAATGTACTCAAGTATTTTCAATGTTATTCTAATGTTTTCAAATTACATAATTATTTTCAAAGGTATTATAATGTTTTCAAATTATGTAATTATTGTCAATGGATTTATGGAATTTTAAAAATCATTAGCATTTTCAAATGCATTGTAATGTTTTCAATGCATATGTATTTTCCAAAAAGTATTATAATATTTTCAAAAGTGTATGTATTTTCAAAAGTATTATAATGTTTTCAAATGTGTAATTATTTTGAAAGAATTATCGAAATTAGATTTTCAATGGATTTTCAATGGAGTTTTCAAAAATCCATTATATTTTGAAAAGTGTTTTCAAAATTATAATTATTTTCAATAGATTTTTAAAAGAGTTTTCAATGGTATTTTCAATGGTATTTTTCAAATTATTTTCAAATGAATTTTTCAAAAGTATTTTCAAAATTATTTTAAAATGTTATTTTCAAATGGTATTTTAAAAAAATGGATTTTTTTTGGAATTTTAAAACCCCATACTAGTCACTTTTTTTCATATTATATTTTATAAAATAGTTTGAGGATCATTGATAAGTTCATTTATATTAGCTTAAATATGGTTCTAGCACAGGAAAAGTCTTATCACTTCCTTTTTTTAACTTTAATAAATTGTAAGAATGCTCCATTTCTTCCAAATCCTAGACTGGAAAATATACTCTGATGTAAATGACTATATATTTTTAAGTTACTTCTTATTTTTAAAAATATACACAAAATTTTGTATACCAAATTTGGAAGGGTGGGTCTAGGGAATAATATTTGGTATCAAAGGAATAGTTCTGATAAATTTGGAGATTAGGATGAATAGTTAAAATAAGACAAAATTTCTAAGTATACATTTGTAGTAAAAACTTTTTTTATAAACATTTAGATTGAGAAAAAATATAATATTTAAAAATCTACTTTTAAACTCCTAGGAAATTAAGTGACCTTTATGAAATATATAATTCTAGTGATTCTAGTTTTTCAAATTCTGAAAATAGAGTTTTAGAATATTACTTATGTACGAAGAGTTAATTTTGAGGATGAAATTCCATTTAATTGGGGTATAATGTAATAACCCATGAATTTATGATTTTAATAAATATTTATTAAATGATTTGATTTATAATTAAAACAAAACCAAGTAAAATTTAACATAAATATAGATGTTTTCTCTAATAAAATTTGTACTTTTTGTAAGTGAAGATAAAATATTACATTTAATTTATTAAGAAATATGTAAGTATATTAATTTATATTTTTAAATAAATATAATTTCATAAATTTAACTGAAATATAAGAAATAATGTGTTACATGTGATTTCTTGGATTTTTACCAGAACGATTAATAAGAAATCTCATTTTTAAACTAAATCCCCTTTAATAAATGTTTATTAAGATAATTATAAAATTATATTTATATATTTTTTTTAAAAATATTATTATTACTTGTTAAATAACATAATATTTTTAGATTTATGGTGATTAATTACTTTAATTAATTGTTAAATTATTTAGAAAATTGAAAAAAGTGACTTATTTAGGTAATAATATTGTAAAAATTAATAAAGGCCTTTTTTAAAAATGTTTCTTTGGTACTCTTTTATAAATTTTAATAAAATTGAAGTTATAAAGTTTCACTTAATATGTAATTCATTGAAAATGATAATAATAATAAAACTTATTAATTAATAAGTTTCATATTATGTTATTTTTTTAATATTTAATTGATGAACTTTTATAAAAGAAAATGTAAAATACATCAACTAAGTGGTCAATTTTGTTTTAAAAATTTTCACTTAGGAATGGATTTCAAAAAAAATTGAAAACTAATTTAAGAGAACATGTAAAAGAAAATAATTTATATCTATGAAAATTCTATAATTATTAAGTTATATTTTATAATTTATTCCTCTAAAAAATATCCAACCAATGCTAAGTCTTGACCAGAACATTAACCCATTGTGGGGAGCATGATCAAACCATAGGGAGGTATATCTAAGACCAGTAAAGATAATGGTAGAAGACTAGTGCCTGATGTTGTGGGGGCATAGGTTCAGCCAGTACTAGACCGTGTATAGGTAAGGTGGACAACCCAACCCAAATGTGTAGGTTAGGTGAAGGTTGCCTACAAGTCTGTGTATAATGCCCCTAGGATCTAACCCCATTACATCTTCTATCCAGCATAACATAAATATTAACTTATAATAAAGTGGAGGGTCATCTTACTTTTGGTTGTGGGTTTGTTTTTAAACGTTGTTCACTTGTTAAAAAACTCGGTTAAACCATAGATATTCAATGATCTAATTGTGGCCATCTCATCACACAATTTATCTTCTTCCTTCCAACACCTCTATCCCACAACTATTCCTCCCTTCTCCTGTAAGACACACATGATGAGTCTTCATCACCATTGAAGGAGACCCCTTCAATATTATTTCCACGCATTGAGACAATTGTTGGATTCACCTACGAATAATTCCCTACTCCACTATTGTTTTCCCATATAAAAAATAAAACCTTTGAACTACAGTTCTACCCATTATAGGTTCTTGATCTCCAACCCACAATGATCACCAATGGCCACGTCTTACTTCTCAAAGTATTTTGTCCAAATTTATATTAAAATTTTTATATAATCGAATTTGAAAATGGTTTATGTTGTTTAAAACAAAATTATTTCAATTCTATTTAAAATAATTGACTCATCAGGTGCCCAAACCAGTTGTTTTGAACCCTCTATTGTGGTTTCATAGGTTTATAGGTTCACTATGATCGTATCTGGTCTTAGAAGCTAAAGCAATGCCGATTGGAGTACCTATATATATTCATACCTTCTACAGAGAGAACCCATCTTCACTCCTTACACAACCTATCCAAACCAAATCCTTCCCTATATCCCCTCCATTTTCATTAGATCAAGTACCCTCAAGTAAGAAATAATTACATTCCTTCACTCACCTTAAAAAATAACCAACTACCTTCATATGGTTTGAGCACCTTTTGGTAGAACCTCCTACCCTTCGATTTGAAGTAAAGGGGGATTATTTTTTAAAAACTATTATATATATAAGTATGTAATTTCATGTTTATATTTTTCAAAAAAATATATAAGTATTATTTTAAAAATCTGATTATTTATTTCAAAATAAGAAATTATTTTAATGTATGTGGATTTTTCATTATTTTTAAAATATATTTTACCATTTAAATTTATTATGATTTCATATTTTATTTTCAATATGTTAAAATTACGGGGATTACAAATTTTTAAACCTATATATATATAAGTATTATTACATAAGAGAAGAACCACATTATATTTTATGTGAGGGTGTATTATATTATATATACATGTTTATATTTCCTTGTATTTATATTTTATAATTCTAGTTTTCAAATTTATATATGTATATTCTATTTTAAATTTCAATATTATTTAAGTATCTATATATGTGTGTATTATTATAGTTAATTTATTACAAAAAATTATACATATAAGGGAGTTATAATATTTTCAAACAAATATTTTATATATAGAAAATTATTATAAAATTTTAGATTATGATTTTATGTTAGGTTTTAAAGGTCTTATATTGTTTGTGACAAAGAGATATTCTAAAAGTTATAAGAATTTTTATACTTATGGTATTGGTGTATATATGTATATAGAAATATTAATTCAGATACATTTAACTATTAATTCATGGTTTAAATGCACAATCAATTCATGTATGAAAATTGACCTAATTTAATATCAAGATCTTATTAGAGATGATATTTTTGATTTATACAAGGATGGAATGTTTTATTTATAAATGTTACTTTTTTAAATTTTATTTTAAAATTACATGTTAAGAGAATATATTATTTTTCCTACAAATTTTTTATGACATAAAATTATATATATATTATTATTAAGAGTATAAATTTATGAGAATAGTGATTTTCATTTATTATTATTTTATATGTGAAGGATTCATACCATTAAACCATTATATTATGTATAAAAGCATCAAATATTGATGTACGTAAATGGGTATCTATTTATATTATTATATTGTTATTTTAAAATGATAATGTTTAGCATTCTATGTCCTTTTTTAATAAAATATATTTCCTGAGTTTATAAAGGTAATTTTAAATACATGGATGTTAATTAAAATTCCATACATTTATGCAAAGTAGAAGTGTCATGAAAATTGGTTTTACTAAATTTACCAAGTGAATTCATATGAAATTTAATATTTATATATTTATATATAATTATTGGTCAGTAATTTTAATAATGAATTGTTATGTTTTAAAAGAAAATATTCTAGTGAAAAATATATATATATATATGTAAGGTAAGCGCAAAAATTTTGTTTTTAAAAAATTTGTCACATGGAATTTGTAAAGATAAAAGGGAATTAGGGAGTGCACCCATCCCTAATGTAATTGGTTAGTCCCATACAAACATCAAATCTTGTAGGGTCTCCATTATTTTTTTTCCAAATAATTAAAAATATTTTTTGAAAAATCACTAGATTATTTTAATGCAATTTAAATGTGTTTGTATTTTTAAAAAATAGTATATAATTTTTAAAAAAATATTATTTTAAAATGAATTATAAATTTTTAAAAGTATGTAATGATGTTCAAAGGTGTTATAATTTTTTCAAATTATTTAAGTATTTTCAAATATATTATAATGTCTTCAAATATTGTAATTATTTTCAAAGGTTTTATAAGATTTTATAAAGAATAAGTAATTTTAAAAGTATTACAATGTTTTGAAATGTGTAAGTATTTTTTAAAAAGTATTATAATTTTTTTTCAAACGACTATGTAATTTCAAAAGTATGATAATTTTTTTGAAAGCAAAGTATTTTGAAATTAATTTTCAAAATCATGTTTTTAGAGGAGTTTTCAAAAGGCTATTATATTTTTAAAAGTGTTTTAAAAATTATAAGTATTTTAAAAAAAAATCAATAGATTTTTCAAATGTATTTGCAAATATATTTTTCATATTATTTTCTAAAGAACATTTAAAAATTATTTTAAAATTTTATTTAGATAAGATATTTTCAAAAAATGGTTTTTTCACTAGCTTTTTAAAAACCCTTTACAAGGAAATTTTTCTCACCCTATGTTTTATGGAATGTTTACAAGAAAATTTCTAATATTAAGAAGATTAGATTCAATAAGTATATATTGTGATAAAATTATTATCACTACCTTTTTATTTATTATTTTAATTTTGGTAAATTTTAATAATGGTCCTTTCCACCAAAACCTAGACTGTAAAATAACCTCATGAAAATGACAATATATTTTTTAGTTACTTTTTATTTAAAAAAACAACATTTTTTTGTATCGGATCCGGAACCGTGTGTCTGAGTACTCACAAACAATATTTGATGAGTATGAGGAGTAGACGATCATGGGACTTGATATTTTTGACGAGACTTCAAAGATGGTTAAAACCATTTAAGGTCATATGAAATATATGTAATGTTGACTGAAAATATTGGAAAACAATCATCAAAGATACCTTGAGTTTTAGGTTTCAGATAAATTATTCATTTGTATATCATCACAGATGAAATTCAAGAGGTTTGGGAAGAATTTAATTCTTGTTCCAGGATAAATTGGACCCTTTGAGATCCATGATCTCATCATTGTTTTGGTCTTTCGACTATAACTCCCACCTAACCATTCTGAAGTACATGATACATTCCATGTATCCCCTTGAGGAAGTAAATACCAAACCCCTCACAAGTACTGAATATAAAGGTGTTACCCTTTGAGAACAATATTTCATATAAATAGTTTCCAAGGAAGTTCTTATATTTTAAAGATGGTGTTTTATGAAATAAGATAAATAGTCTGGTCAAAGTACTATGGTGGAACCATATGTTTGAGGAAGCAACATGAGAATCAGAATAGGCAACAAAACAAAATTACCCTCATATGATTTAGTGTGTGCAATGAAATATTAATGTTGAAATTTCTTAAGGGTGGAAGAATGTAATGACCCAAATATTTGTAAATTAAATTCCTTTTTAATAGAATAAATTCCTTATTAAGTAATGTAGTTATAGAAAACACATGCACTACTTTGGTTGTTATATAATCTAGATGGTTGGATTTAAAATACTATTATTTACCTTAATCATTTATAATATATCTATTGTATTGTGACTATTAATATTAATATATACTAACTTTTATGATAAATTCAAGTTGACACATAAGGATGAAGTGATGGCCTCGACCAGTAGGATCATACCTTATGCTGCATAATTAGAAGAGCTTTTGTTTGAAATAAAATCACTAGGATTTTCCATTGACCAATCCAAAGATGAAATTTAATAACTGAAACATGAATTAAAACATTTATAGAATAATTTCTATCTTATTGAGATCACAAACCAAACCATTTTCATCAAATGACCTAAAGAAAGTGTCAATATCCCACACTATACCCATATACAATATAGTGGTGTAATAAGGGGTCATGTATCTATGACCTAGTAGTTTGAATTTTTATGTATTATTTTTAATAATATAGTAATATTTTTTATCCCTTTTCATTATTACTTTATATATACAATTATATAATGTTGATGAAAATTATATTTTGAAACGAATATACCCAAATTGTTTTTTAAGAAAATATATGGTTTTATAAATCTTTTTGACAAAGTAATTAATTTTAAAATAAATATTAATTTCATATAAAATTATTACTAAGAAATATTTATATATATACAAATGATAATGTAATTTAATTATGTAAAATTTAATATTTATTAGGGTCAGAAAATTGATATTTTCATAAAAATAAATTTTTTTCAATAAATTATTTTTTTTATTTAAGTGAAAACTATCATATCGATAGAATTATTTTGATAAAATAAATATTATTTCTAAAATTATCATGTAAAAACAATCTAATAGTAAATGTTTCATATTTTTTCTATGAAATTTAAAACTTTGGGTAAAATTTAAGTACAGTATAAATATAAGGTTTGTATCATGACATCATAATTACCCAAAATTGATTTAATAAATTCTATAAAAGGAATCCAATTAAAAATATATATTTCTCCATTAAAATATTTGATTTTTTAATTTATATTAATATTTTTATAAAACCTTAATGAATCCTCCAAAACCTATATAATATTATAATGTTTTAAAATCTATTCTTTATAATCATGACTCACTTCTACATCATCCATGGTATTATTTTAATTTTTTCAGTATATGGGATTGTAAAATATTTAAAACCACTTCTATTTGGAATATTTATTTTTGAAAAATGATTGGAATGTATGTGGTTTTGATTATTTTATTATATAGAGTCAAAAACCTATGTGTAGAGAATAATAATGAACTCCCCTCTCTTTTGTTATAAATACCCACCCAAACTCCCACACCTCTTTATTCAAACCCCATTTAGAATTAAATTCATCCCTATACACTTCAATAAACCCTAATAAGGTGTTCCAAATATCTAAATAATATCCTCCCTACCTTTTATAAGAACCGTCTCCGGGTAAGGGATTCTTTCCTCCTCTTAATCCTAGCAGTTTATTTGTATTATGCCATTTTATTTCCAATTTTTCATGTTAGAATGTGTTTTTACACATCTCGTTTAATGTACATATAATTTAAAAGTAATGATATTATACATTTTTCTCTCATTAAATCCTTCCATGGATCTTTATATACACCGACTATATTACCAACATTATCCTATGATTTTCCTTGCAAAACATTATTTTAGGAGAATACCCTTCCCCAATTCTACTCAAGAGTATTCACTTAGAAGTAACTATTATTCATTGATATAGGAAATACATTTATGTAAACCAAACTCATTAATAATTGTATTAAAATTTATGAAAGGCATGTTTATGTTGTACGGTCTATGTAGTACACTTATGCATGTGCATGATATGAATGTGATGTGTGGGCCCAAAATTATATTGCTCTTCAATGAATTAGGTAACGTTTTTATCTCATGAGATACCATTTATGATGAAACATAGGTTATAATATGCACACTATGTTATTATTTCTCCATAGTTATCCTTGACATATGTTTTTGATGTCATATTTTATGTTGTTTCCATGTTTCTATATTTCCTTATTGTTATCATATCCTACAATGCTTCAATGTTCATGTTTATGTTTCCCACCACTTCTATATCACCTTGTTATGACTCTTGAATAACATTTATTACTCTCATCATGTTATGATTTCATTATTTCTATGTTGGATCACCCCATTCTTATGTACATCGTTAGGTTATCCCATGCAGTTTTAGAAGAGAGATGTAATTTTAAGAGAATGGTTAGAAGTTTTAAATAATGTTATTCTATCAATACATCATTTTATTATATTATTTATCTAATTACCCAAATGAAATTGTCATTTTGATGTTTTGGGATTTTATTAATTGTATTTTTATGTATCAAATCATGAATTAAGGTTTATAAAAGATATGGGTTGTCATACATTGTTGATTTCATCACGATCTTGTAGAATTAGCAGCCACAACCTAGACCAAACCGAAGTATATAAAAGTGCGGTGAAAGGGGAAACAAAAACTGGAAGAAACAAAATAAATTACCTTGATTAATCAAATCAAAACACCTATAACTATACCTCATTAATTAGAGTCATATAAGATAAATGGGAAGGAGATTAAGTCATGTATAGCATCTCATAAGCTCCCTTCCCCGTCAAAAACCTAAGAAACCCCAACCATTAAATCATGGGGATACCCCTCATTATAATTAACCTATAGAAGCCCCACCACCTAGTTGGTGGGTTCCACTATCTCGATAGTCCTATACCACTAGTTAGTCTGTGTTCCAAGATAGAACCTCTTGATTTTTCCAATCCCACTAACTCTCTAGTGGGTGATGCATATTTGCAGCACCCCTCCAACAACCACCCAAATTCCTCCATTGATCTCCCAAGATAATAAATTCCATTCAAGCCATAAAACATATTCAAAATATTTGTTTTAATATTCCCAAAGGTTCATATTTCCATCCAAAAGACTCGTTCTCAAAACAAACCATCCACCATAGGTAAATTTCAAATTCCATTAGGAATTTAAAACTCATATCAACATGTATCGTTAAATAAATATCCACCATTGAAATTATCATCCTTGATAATTCATGGAAACCAATGAAAATTTATCCCTACCTACCTCGGTCACAAAACATAGAGAACTCATTGTGTTCTATCCATAAACACTAACTGTACTTCTACTATAGAATTGAAAACACAAATCCCTTATACACTATTTTCCCACCCAAAATCTATGGTTTGATTCTCAAAACACACCTTTTATATCAAATAGGAATTTATTGAAAAATTTACAACCTCATCATATCCAAAACAACATAAGAGGGCTGGTTGGACCACAAACTGATGTTACCTTGAATTCTTGGTTTCATCATATGATGCACTAGAAAGCTCAATCCTGATCATGATCCCTACACATAGAGGCATCGTAACATTTTAAAAGCACTAACACTAAATTCCAAAACTAAATTCAAATGTAATCCCATGGTTGGATCAATAACTATCTCCATTAAACATCATTCACTCGCATAGGGAATTTACTCACCCCAATCTAACACATACTCAGATCACATCAAAACCACATCAATCCCAATGCTAATGAAGAAACTCCAACTAATAGTACACCTGGACATCAAAGTAGATATTTACTAAGGAACTAGGTTTACTTGGGTTCACCCATGTACTAGCATCCTAATTCCACCTCAAACATCCAGCACTGTTCTCACCTCATACACGACCATCCCCACATGAATATCATTTACCCATAATTGATACGATGCTCCCCACTAAAGGAGTATCATTATCATCATCCACCATACCAACCACATGAACAATATAGACCCTCCTTGACCATAACCATATGAAATGACTAGACGTGGCCTACCTACTCATACCCGAGCACCAACTCTAAATGCTAACTACCACCTATTCCTGATTCATTAAAATTTTACTTTCAAAAACCATAAAAATTTTTCTTATGAGGGTTACACCCTCCAACCATCCAATAGTGAACTCCTCGCCATATAGATTCCCTTATACTACTCCATGAGCACTTACCCCAACAGGTCCATAGCCACTGCATGTGTTCCACTCTTCTTAGGATATTCTCTCCCATCCTTGGAAACTCTTATCAAGTAACCAAGACCTGATAGACCACACCATTGTATATCTATTTTTCACCTATGTCACCTTTAATATCCATGGGATGTTTCTAACTTCTAACTAAAATTATTGGTCCACCAGGCATGCACATGTCTTTATAAATGCATTGGTCACCTCACTTTGTCGGTTTCTCTAAAATAAAACCATTGTAGCACCACTTCTTCACCACACTGGTTCATCCACAATCTGAACCTTTCCCATCACGCCCGTACACATACCATTCACAAATCCAAAAACCAATTGGCACCGTGCGCCACTTGTGTTCACATGCCCTCGCACACTGAGGCCTTCCCCAGAAAGCCTCACCAATTACAAAGTCCTATATCAAGGAAAATTGAACCACTAGGTACCCTCTTATAGGTACTCACCCACTACCCAACCTGGTACCACTCGTCCTATTGGATGTGTTCTCCTACACAACCTTGTCTCCCAACCAGGCTCATGCTCTCGTGAGTCGATCATGTCTTTCCAAACCTAGGCTCATGAAAATAACATCCATACCATTTCCCACATGAATATTAGTCTCAAACAAAAACTGTAGGCATGTCCTATTCTATGGAATTCCACCCAACCACAATCCACACATACATCATTCCAAAACTATGAGATTCCATCCATGCTCCCACTACACAAGCTAAATGTGCATCAAAACCACCAAGATAGGTACCTGAATGGTTATTACCTCTAAAACAAACCTTGATACTAAAAGTCATTACACATGATTTTTCATAACCCACTAAATTATTCAATGTCTTTAGTTAAACTCTTACCTATTCTCAGATCACATCTCATGCATCATTTCCCTTCATTGTCTACTATCGGGGCATAAAACACTCGAACTGGCCTACATAGTGTCCCCACACGTCCCTCAATGAAGGGAATAAATTTCCATCAATGAAATACTTCCCAATATAATAACCTCATAACCTTTAATAGAAAGATACTAGATGTGTCCCAGCTGAGTAGAACGACCGCAAGAATTTATATGTGAAAACACCATATAAGTAGTTGTTAACACATTAAAAATATCAAAACTATCATTAGTAAAAAGCAAAATAAATTGCATGTATTCCATTTAAATCTTATATAACTACAATGATGCATATAAATAGACCATTGAAAATAGGAAAGGATCTAAACATGAGCCTATTTTTAACTAGCCAAGATCCAAACCCACAATAAACCTTAAACCATAAAATCAATGTGCATCTCCCATGGTGTAATCATACAACTATAACATCATAAAAAAAGAAAAGATATATGATCATCATAGAAAAATATAATTCTTATGAGAGTAGGTATTCTTTATACACTAGTCCGGTATCCATCACAAGATCTAATAGATCACCAAACAACCAATCTACCATCACCCCAAAAAATAAAACCAAAAAGTATCTAATACCCATTTTTAACATCCTGAAATAGAACCAATCCCAGATAGGGTACCACATGGCCTCAATCATAACTCCCTATACATCATAGGCTGCAGATAAGTGGTGAGAATGAAAACCATAAAATGGGGAGATTATGACCTCAAATTAGAGTGTATAAAATAATGTAAAAATAACCAAAGCACGTCCACATCATATAAAATTATTCAAAAATATATAGAATAAAGAATAAAACATTCATGATATTTCCATACAAACATACAATGGATCAACCATTGGTCTATCCCTAAAACAAAACAATAAAAAAATACAAAATACACACCCTATCCCTACTATCATCCCTGAGCCTCATCCCAATATCTTGACGCCCTCAAGAAGCATCAATCAAAAACTCCACACAACCCATGATCCATCCTAAAATATAGACATATGGTCTGTACATAGACTGAGTGTAATGGCTCAGACCTCTCCGGTCCATTCCTTTGTTGAAATCGATGTGGTCAACACGGCGCGTGTAACAATGATAATTATTAATGATAAAAACGAAGAAGAATTTATAAAAAAATTAAAAGATGATTCGTCAGTTTATTATATTAAATAATAAAGATGGTGATATAAAGTGCGTGATAAATTAAATTAAAAAGGGTTTTACCTTCGTCTCTCTATTTGGTGCAACATGCAGGGTGGGATATTTTTCTTTTGTTCCATGGGATGCAGTTGAACTTTAAATAAAGATAATAACCGGATAAAGAAGGGTTTGGGGTTTTGTGCTGTTTCTATTGCCTTCCAGTTTCTTTATCTTCTGATTGTGATTTTGGATTGAAAGGCCTTTGCCTACTGAAAATCAAGGCCGTTGGTGGCCTTTGTGTGCGCAATTGATACTTGAATTGTTTGTGGTTGGTTTTGTTAAAACATGGAAAATGGATAATCACGTAAATATTGGATGATTAAATGAGAATGAAAACCTTGTGTGATCACCCCGGTTGAACAAAGTTGGAATAATGAACATGTTGGTGGTTTGGTTGTTTTGTGGGAAATGTTTTGTAAACGATGGAGTTGAAATGGGAAGTGGTTGGTTGTGGAAAATGCCTTTATTTATGAAAAGTGTTTTGATTATGAAAAGTGTTTTGAAGTAAAAGGTGTTTTCAAATGCGGAATTTTTTTGTGTGTGGAAAGGGTTTTATGTGTGGAACTTTGAAATAAATGAATGATGGAATGTTGTATGGTTGTGATAATCTTTTGTAAATGAAATGGCATGTGGTTGCTTGCGTTTTACCTTACCATGGTTGTGGATGGCAGGGATATGTTTGTGAAAGGTTTTTTCTGGATGATAGTTTCCCAGTAGTAATAATTTGTTAAACCATTGCATGAAACATGAAAACCTAAATGGGGTTGGGGGATGATTGTTTGGTTGTTGATGCATGCTTCGTGGTAGCAGTGCCGAGGCACATGCTCGGTTTCTCTTTTTAAGAAGCCATAGGTTAGGCTGTGTGTTTGGTATATGTATATATAAAATTGTATCTTTGTGTTTTGTCGCACCACACCCATGTCAAGAACCTAGTGCCGAACACTCCCATTTTATGGGAGAGGGTGTTCCCCCTTAGTTACTAGCTCCTTCCTGCTCCTTCTTCCATAGGCTATGATGGCTTGAGGTGACCTTACACCCAAGACTCTTCGGGTAGGTCTCAGAGGCTGTGATGGCTTGAGGCGACCTTTAGCCCAAGACTCTTCGGGCAGGCTTACCATTCCCAAGAACCTTTGGGATGAGGCCCAGGTGTCTGCGGGCGGGTTAGTGGTTGTGACCCAGGTGTGTGCGGGCGAGATGCGTGGTTGTGAGGCCCAGGTGTGTGCGGACGGGATGCGTGGTTTGGCCCAGGTGTGTGCGGGCGGGAAGAGTGTGGTAGCGTCAGGACGTTTGCCATTAGGAAGAGCAGCATCTAATTATGTGGGAAATGGTGCGGGGTACCCAATACTTTTGTTCTATATATATACTAAACTTTTTTGTGTTACTTGGTGAGTGTGACCAGTGAGGCTGGGTGGATAGTTTTTCCTTGTTAGTTTCTGGTTCTTCTGTTTTCTCACGGGACCTTAGGTTGTCTCCCCACTTGTGCACGAGAGCTTTAGGTTTCCCTACTGAGTATACTTGTATGCTCACCCTAAGTTTACTTTCAGGTTTCCAGGAGGACTACTAGGGTCGTGCGGGACCCTACTAGTCGGGCACTTGGAGTTGTTGCAGTTGTTGTTTTCTTGTTTTCTTTGGCATTGTACTTTTGAGCTTCCTTGTACATGTACCTTGTTATAAAAATTGTTTAAACATGCATTTGGGCTTGGTTTGGGTTTATTTCTATACACTTGTTCTTTTCCCTTTTTGGTGGTTGACTTGTCCTATTTCCCGATCCAAAATAATAAAAAAGGGTAATGCCTCCCATATTTGTGAAAACTGATACCCTTGGTGCTAGTCGCCAACCCGGGGCCAACTGGAGGCGGGACTCAGGGGTCATTATCTCCCTTTCACCATTGCCAGCTCAAGAGGGGCATCTTTGGTGGGAGGGGGTCGTGACAGAATGGTATCAGAGGTGATGGTTGAGAGATAGGATGGAGTCTGGAGTTAGGCACAGTGAGGATTGCATGGGATGGTAGGGCAACAGTGTTCGTTAATCTTGGTGCGTGACATAGGCCAGGGAAGACCGGCTAGGACACGGGATTTTAGGGCCCCTCGTGATCCGATGCAAGGACTCTGAGCCTACCGAACGACCAAGTGAGACTATATTGATTGCAGGGTAGAGACCCTAGGGAAGGTACATACATCATCATGTTTGTTTTTTACTTGATTTGGGTGTTCTGGGAAAGAAATTAAAATAAAATGATAATTAAAAATTTGAGTTTTCATTACTACTTGGGCTTAGGCGTTCCCTGTTTACCGAACAACTATGGCACCTGGACATCAATAGAACGGCAGAGTTGTGGGACACAGACAGTTTCACCCAATAGAAGTGGAAACCCTAGCAAGGCCAGAGATCGAGAGAGATGTTTCCGGTTTTACTTAAATTCTCTCACTTATGTTTTGTTTAAATTCAAGATCATCACACTCCTTTGTTGGAACTCTTTTGCTCATTCTCTGGGCCTGGACCTTGTTTTTGTGAGTTTTTAATGCTATGTTGTTTCCCACTTTTCTTTAAATGTACATGAAGATCCCTATCATGTGGGGAGGGGAAGACCTAATCCCTAATCGAGACGCATTAATGTGAATGCGATTTAACCCGTGCAGGCGAGTCAGTGCCGCCTAAAGCGGATAATATCTCGACATGGGAGAAGGAATTCATCAAGCCATGTGTCCGGGTAGTGTGTGGGTTATACGTTGTTGGGTACAGTGTAAGTTGGAAAATCCTAATATATGGATGTGGGAAGGCTCAGTCCTTAATCGAGACGCATTAATGCGGATGCGATTAAACCCTTGCAGGCGAGCCAGTGCCACCTAAAGCGGATAATATCTCGACATAGGAGAGGGAATTCCTAACTCACATAATTAGGGTTGTCGGTTGTTTCTTGTTATGACAAGAGGCATGAGAGGTATCTTGAGGGTGGTTTTTCGGACCTTTCCCCCTTTTATGGGTTGGTTTTAATTCTCGAGGATGAGAATGTTTTGAGAGGTATCTGGTGTAATGGCTCGGACCTCTCCGTTCCATTCCTTTGTTGAAATCGATGTGGTCAACACGGCGCGTGTAACAATGATAATTATTAATGACAAAAACGAAGAAGAATTTATAAAAAAATTAAAAGATGATTCGTCAGTTTATTATATTAAATAATAAAGATGGTGATATAAAGTGCGTGATAAATTAAATTAAAAAGGGGTTTACCTTCGTCTCTCTATTTGGTGCAACATGCGGGGTGGGATATTTTTATTTTGTTCCATGGGATGCAGTTGAACTTTAAATAAATATAATAACCAGATAAATAAGGGTTTGGGGTTTTGTGCTATTTCTATTGCCTTCCAGTTTCTTTATCTTCTGATTGTGATTTTGGATTGAAAGGCCTTTGCCTACTGAAAATCAAGGTCGTTGGTGGCCTTTGCGTGCGCAGTTGATATCTGAATTGTTTGTGGTTGGTTTTGTTAAAACATGGAAAATGGATAATCACGTAAAGACTGGCTGATTAAATGAGAATGAAAACCTTGTGTGATCACCCCGGTTGAACAAAGTTGGAATAATGAACATGTTGGTGGTTTGGTTGTTTTGTGGGAAATGTTTTGTAAACGATGGGGTTGAAATGGGAAGTGGTTGGTTGTGGAAAATGCCTTTATTTATGAAAAGTGTTTTGATTATGAAAAGTGTTTTGAAGTAAAAGGTGTTTTCAAATGCGGAAATGTTTTTGTGTGTGGAAAGGGTTTTATGTGTGGAACTTTGAAATAAATGAATGATGGAATGTTGTATGGTTGTGATAATCTTTTGTAAATGAAATGGCATGTGGTTGCTTGCGTCTTACCTAACCTTGGTTGTGGATGGAAGGGATATGTTTGTGAAAGGTATTTTCAGGATGATAGTTGCCCAGTAGTAATAATTTGTTAAACCATTGCATGAAACATGAAAACCTAAATGGGGTTGGGTGATGATTGTTTGGTTGTTGATGCATGCTTCGTGGTAGCAGTGCCGAGGCACATGCTCGGTTTCTCTTTTTAAGAAGCCATAGGTTGGGCTGTGTGTTTGGTATATGTATATATATAATTGTATCTTTGTGTTTTGTCACACCACACCCATGTCAAGCACGTAGTGCCGAACACTCCCATTTTATGGGAGAGGGTGTTCCCCCTTAGTTACTAGCTCCTTCCTACTCCTTCTTCCATAGGCTATGATGGCTTGAGGTGACCTTACACCCAAGACTCTTCGGGTAGGTCTCAGAGGCTGTGATGGCTTGAGGCGACCTTTAGCCCAAGACTCTTCGGGTAGGCTTATCGTTCCCAAGAACCTTCAGGATGAGGCCCAGGTGTCTGCGGGCGGGTTAGTGGTTGTGGCCCAGGTGTGTGCGGGCGAGATGCGTGGTTGTGAGGCCCAGGTGTGTGCGGGCGGGATGCGTGGTTTGGCCCAGGTGTGTGCGGGCGGGAAGAGTGTGGTAGCGTCAGGACGTTTGCCGTTAGGAAGAGCAGCATCTAATTAAGTGGGAAATGGTGCGGGGTACGCAATACTTTTGTTCTATATATATACTAAACTTGTTTGTGTTACTTGGTGAGTGTGACCAGTGAGGTTGGGTGGATAGTTTTTCCTTGTTAGTTTCTGGTTCTTCTGTTTTCTCACGGGACCTTAGGGTGTCTCCCCACTTGTGCACGAGAGCTTTAGGTTTCCCTACTGAGTATACTTGTATGCTCACCGTACGTTTACTTTCAGGATTCCAGGAGGACTACCAGGGCCGTGTGGGACCCTACTAGTCGGGCAGTTGGAGTTGTTGCAGTTGTTGTTTTCTTGTTTTCTTTGGCATTGTACTTTTGAGCTTCCTTGTACTTGTACCTTGTTATAAAAATTGTTTAAACATGCATGTGGGATTGGTTTGGGTTTATTTCTATACACTTGTTCTTTTCCCTTTTTGGTGGTTGACTTGTCCTATTTCCCGATACAAAATAATAAAAAAGGGTAATGCCTCCCATATTTGTGAAAACTCATACCATTGGTGCTAGTCGCCAACCCAGGGCCTACTGGAGGCGGGACTCAGGGTTCATTATCTCCCTTTCACCATTTCCAGCTCAAGAGGGGCATCTTTGGTGGGAGGGGGTCGTGACACTGAGATTCCCATGTAGTGTGTGAGTATAAAATGAAGTAGGGTTACACTAATAACCCATAATATTTTCCAACATATTCATACATGTGAATGAGGGAAATAAATAAAAAATGATCTCCAAGTCACTATGTGATAACTAGGTCGTCATGACACCTGACAAGGCACACACGCCCGTCAGGTCATCAGGTGCTAACTCGGAAACCCTAACCCTAACCAACCATACTTTGGAACCATTTATAATTCCATTTGATTCCTTGTTCCACCATACCAATTCGTGTCCCATACCCAAAGGCTCAGGGTAAGGTAGAATCCAAAACCTTGACCTGATACCAACAGAATATGGGCACAATCATAAATCCCCAAGCCTCAACCCATCCCTAATTACTCAAGGGAGGTCCATCAGTCATCCATCATTCCATGAACCAGTCACTACGGTAGTCCCCATCCCAAACCTCTACAATAAAAGTTCTAAAGTGTTCACACTAACCTGATCCGGGCTCAGAAAGGTCATTGACCCAATATCCAAGCACTAAGGCATAATCATCCACTGAATGATCCCTAAAGACACTGAGGATGTCCATCACACAAACCCAATCATTTCATTGAAATGTCCTCAACCAGATACCTAAAGGAGTAGGGCGTGATCATCCACCAACCCATGTCTCTATGGAAATTTCACATATCACATTGTCCTATCCCCATGGACACTAAGGATGTCTATTGGTACCCCAATCCATCCCTGTAGACTCTAGGGAGGTCACTTAAATTGTCCCATACCAATCCTATTCAAATAATGTTCCCTCAAGAACATCACAGAGGTAACCAGAACATCACACCGTACATGGGTGAAACACATCCTATATTATACCATGGCTAGCCTACCATGTCTCAGCACACAACATCTCACTCTTCAAGGAGTCCAACAGTTCCCCCACACCCATCATCATCTCTAATAATAGAAATCATCTCAATATCATCATCTACTATTGAAATAACTACCCAAAGTCTCACCCTGACTAGGACCTCATGTTTCGGTCCAACCTCATTGAGGTCCCTTAGCACTCCTAGATCCTCTACCTAGGAATATTCCCAAGACATTCCAACCTGACTCTGTCCTCAAAAGGTAGGGTCCAAAACCCAACCAAACCCACTTACTATCTTAATTCCATTTCTCAATCAACTTATATTTCTCCCCATGTGAACCTGAACCACCTTAAACCTCAAGAGGGAGTTCCCACAACCTGTGATTTATACTAATCTCGCCCACCATAATCTAACCCCAAGCCCCTCATTCCCACCCACTATACCTAGGTTACACATCCTTAGTTATATATATCTCAACAAACACACTGAGGAATTAAAAGGTTTTGTTTTAACTCAATGGTTCCCTCTCCCATTGGAAACCACGTCTTAGTGTGATACCAAATCATCCATGTTCTCTCTATCACTTATTCTCATCTCAAAAGGCCCAATCCACACGATCACATCACCTAATGACTGCACCAAACCTTATACCCCATTACCATAACCATGAAATATATAGAGGAATTCACCCTTAATTATAAATAAATATATGATTTTCTATTATAGGGAAACCTACCTCAAACATGGATTGTTCTCTTTTCCAAGATCCATCGAGCCTCGTTGAAGTACTTTCCAAGCCTTTTCATGCCACTGCCAAGCTCTTCCACACCAAGAAAGAACCTTTCATGCTCTCAGAAATTTAAATCATGTGAAAAAAGATAAATAATTAATTATAAAACAATTATAATTAATTTTCTAATTTAATACAACATGAATTAATCTCTAGAAAAACTCACTGAGCACAATCGTCTAGGTAAAACCATGACCAACCACCTACTGAAGGCCCGTCACAACTCTCTAACACGATCCTGAGAAAAATATATATAAATTAACATTGATTACATGATAAATTTAATATAATAATATAAAAAAATTATCTATTAAAATTTGGGGAGAAACATACCTAGATCTAAATCACTTCTGATGGAATGTAGACAATGTCTCGGTATTCCATATTTATAAGGGGAGTTAAATCCCCACTACCCTGAGTCGATTACACCATGCTCTAGTGGAATCAACACCAAAAATAAATCCAAAAATGAATGAAATAAAAGGTAATTTAAAGGAGAAACCAATAAAAAAGGAAACAATTTAACGTACCTTTATTCATCACTACATTACACCTGGAAACATCCATCCTTGATTACATATTAATGGAGTCCTAGGGGAGTGATATTTGGCCATGAAAAGCCTATTTTAAACCACCTCCACCATAAAAACATTATAATACTTGATCTTAAAATTTTGGTTCTTAAACTCATTAAAATTCTCCTCTAGAATCATCACTAGATAGCTAGTGAGTTTCAATGACTTGCCAATAATAGGCCATTGGCCAACTGGTGTGCCTAGGTTGAACTGAGGTGGGGGCTCACCGGCTATCCGGTGCATGTTGAAAAATTTCAGCACCACTCTTGATACATCCCAACTTCATCTATTCATCTCCCAATCACCTAGATTATATTATATTATCAAACCATGTCCAAAATTTTTATTTTTAAGACAGAAAAAGGTTTATATTTCAATCTCAAACACAGGTTCTCAAAATGAACCATCCACCAATGGGAAAATTGAAATTTCCTCAATGAATTTTCCAACCATTAATGAAATGTGTTGTTTATTTTTTTCTCAATAATTTAATCTATATTTGATTAAATTTTAGTAAATATCATTTGAAAATACATCAAGAGGTTCCATGAAGTCTGGTCAAATAATACATGATTACACTACGTGTAGCATGTGTACAGGTTGTGTTTCACAATTCATTGACCCAAGTTGTATCACAAATTAATTATCTATGTAGTGAAATAAAATACACATTTTGAATTAAGTTATTATAATGTTTACCATAATATAACTGAACAATACATTTGGGATCACATTCTGTGTAACTATGTTACTCACTATGTATTCTATAAAAGAATAACCAAATACATGGTGAGTAGTGATGAAATGATGCATTGGAACTGATTTCCATGTAAAAAGGAGGTTACATGAATTTTACCATCTATACACACCATGAATCCCACACATGTCTATATAGTAATACACTTAATGTCCCAAAGAATGTATCATAGTCATATGAAGTGAAGGATATACATCATCTTGTTGGATGTATACACTGTGTACACAACTAGTGTACACAAGAAGTTATAATTTATTTTATTACACCTTTAAAAATCAACAGTATGTGTTCCTTATGACATATGTAGACACATAAAAAAAGTGTGAGAGTTTTTATATGTATATTAAATTATCAATTAAGTTCTAGGTAACTTTATGAACTACATACCATGTATAATCATAATTTGTTGACTAATCTATGTGCATTACAAGTGTAATGACCTGACTTTTGACCAAGTTATGGATTATTTTTTTTTCATTTTGAATCTTCCCCTTAACCATGGTATAGGTATTCTATGGCCTATGGAAGGACTGAGGAGTGTCCAGGACTAGTTCGGAGCTCAGAGATCCCAAAAATGGGCTATATGATGGGCCACACAGTTAGAGGAAACCGTGTGCCCAAGTCCATGCAGTTTAGCTAAACTATGTGGTTGCAGACAGGGGCGGCTGCAAGTCCACACAGTTTTTCTACAACTATGCGGACTAAGAGAACAACTGTGTAGGCCTACTATAGTTTAAATTTGATCCTTCACAGATGTTTTGGGAACGGGTTGTAATCTGTGTGCATAAACCATGCACAATATGTCTTTGGGAACAATTACCATCCCCCCTTTAACGTAATTTTTTATTTCTCTTTTCCTCACTATCTAGTGGACATAACCTCACTCCTTCCCCTCCATGATCTCTCAAACCCTCCTCATTAGATCCTTCATAACTTTTTTTTCCAATGTCCAATATTTAGTCCGTCGGTGGCATTGGATCCCTAGGGGTAAGGATCCCTAGTCTCCTTACTCTTGACTCTATTCATCCTTCCATCAATTGAATTATTTGGTTTTAGGATCATATATCCTATTTTTAGGGAATTGTACTAAAACTAATATATCTTTCAACCTAATTCATATATGAGGTCAATATCAAACTAGAATTCATCTACAGACATAAAGTTGGTGGTCATATAGTTTTTTATTTGAGTTTTGGCCATTTCATATTTATTCCATTGTCACATGGACTAACTTTGCTGAACTACTTTCTTGTGTTGATTCTGTCATGTCTAATTGACCCTAGTATGATGAAATAGGTTAATTGAATTGCGTTTAAAGGTTTAGATATCACCCATGAACTATATATACGCCCATGGGATGAGCCAATCAAATTGGCTACTTTAGTCCAATTTCCCAATAAGACCGAATCCTATTTATATACACTAACTTGGTTTTAAATTTAATTGACCATTTTATTCATGATTATTTGATGTATCTAAAGGAACATCAATGGTGATTTGTTCCATTTGAGTTGGAATTGCCCAAATGGGCATGTGAGTATTTGGCTTTGAACCTTTGGCCTTAACACCTTACCTTGAAATGAGTTTTCCATGTTAGAAAAATTGAATGGTGAACATTTTAGGTTGGATAAGATGAGATGGCCTTAACATTATAATTGTTATGGGTTAAAGTTAATGGATCATGGGTTGGAACAGTGTTTTCTTTGTTATGTTTTATTATAAAGACATTGCATGAAATTGTTTTCTTATTTAAATTGAATTAATGTAAGATGGTTTTCATTACATTATATAATGTGAATGTTTATGTCATTTATATGATTAGTAATTTTTATATCAATGTTTGGATGGGAGGCAATCATACCCCCTGATATCTTGTGATATGTATGGGTGGGATGCATTTTTACCTCAGTCTAGTGTCATCCTCTATATATGTATGGACATGAGGCATGATTATCCCATTCTAGTTATAATCTCTACAAGGGTGGGAGGAAATATTACCCCACTCTAGCTATGAAATACTTTTATGGATGAGAGGCATTCTTACCTCATTCTAGTGAAGACCCTATATATATATATATATATGAATGTATGAGAGACATTATTACCCTGTTCTTGTGATAACTTATATATATATACATATGGTGACTTATTTAGGCATACCAGCCATGAGATGAAGCAGGTATACTTTCTAGGATCCCATTAAAAACCTCATTGGGAGGTTATTTATTTATTTATCATTTCTGACTTTCTAGCTATTACCTTCACACAATTTACTTATGAGTGGAAGCTCGGATTGCATGTATACACCATTGGTGGTGGACTATTGAGATGTTTATCTCACACCCTACTTAGTCCACCATTGGAACCTGATAATGTTGTTTTCTTATAGGTATGTATTGACGTAACAACCACTCTTCAGGTTGTTGATTCTTATTGAATAGTTGGATCTTAGGAGTAAAGGATCGGGCTTAGGCTTGATATGTTGTAGAGAAACTTATGGATTTTGTTCTCTTTTGTACTTTTTTAGAAGTTTTGTTGCCCAGTATATTTCCTTTTTTACTAGAATTTCATAAATGCATGTTTGTATCAGACACTACCTATAAGGCCATTGATATATTATTTTATTATTCAAACTTCCACTCTATCTATTTATGCATTTGTTGTTTATTGTATCTTACTATTTGGTTATGTTTCATCTACTATATATTACTGTTGTGTTCAATGAATTACTCTAACAAGGGGGTATAGTCTCCCCACTAGTTTTCCATCACTCCCCTACTACTAGTCAGAATCTCTTAGCTTATAGCAAGAGGCATCAGTGGTCATGTGGAAAACCGGGCTCAGAGCACTAGTTTTGTGGAAGTTGGGTCTGAGACAACACAAAGCGGTATTAGAGGGATTTTAAATTATTTATATACTATTTGGATACAATTTAATTGGGATTAAGAACTCTTGGGACTTGGTCACAAGCCATTCATGGGCGTTGTGGACCCATGTGCGGGGTAAGGGCCAAGTTTCTTAAATTGTTTTTGTTTTATTTATGACTATTATAGTTGATACGATTTCACTATTGGGTTCTTAAAATTCTATTGATGTTATAGATATTGATAATATTGGGGTTATGATTAAATTTCTTGACCTAATTTAATGAGGGTTATGTATCAGAACATGCATCACGATAGGCACATTATGAATTGGCCATGCATTGTGCATGTCATGTTTATGTTTTTAGAATGCATTTACTATTACATAATTATTATGAAATATTATAAATATGTACACACATATATATATAATTATGATAACACTTATTGCAGGATTTCAAATATTCTAGAGTGTAATTTCTTTGGGTTCTAATCTTTGACTCATATGGTGTATTAGCCCTTATGGATCAAAAAAGGGAATTCCATCTACCTAAAACATTGAGAAATTATATAATCACATGGATAAAGATAATTTAAATGAAAATGACATCCAAGTGAGTGACATATTTTGGTTCATAAGGTTTATGTTCATTTATGGGATGAGATATAAAATATCATTTGATTTAGCTAACTTAAATGCCTTAAATGTTCAAATGAGCATGTTTTCAAATGGGAAATTACTTTTAACCTGATAAAACCCATCTTCCACCTAACTAACATAAAATAATTGACCTGAAACTAGCCTTGTTAGTGGGTTTTTCTCCATTCTTAAGGCTTCTTATGGTCTGTTCTATCGTCTAAGCCTAGATTTTGAAGCAGGCAGAGTGATGTGATGATTTTAATCAGAAGGATTTAGTACCTATCTCAGTATCATGAATGAAATAATCTAATTTTTTAACCTATTATTAGATGTTTATTCATCATTGTAGCATTATACCACCATGATGTCCTCGAGCAATGCCATGAAGGTGATGACGATCATGTTACTGAGGTGGTAGGCTTTGAGCCGCCAGTTGTTCTTCCAGTCAATCCACCTATGGATCCTCCTCTAATACCTTATTTTGGTGATGAAACCATATTAAAAGAGGTATTATTTCATATCATGACTAATATTCATGGTGGAGTTTGACCTACCCTGAGCATGGAAGAGTTGAATGATGAGTTTTAACAGCAATATCCTTCTACATTAACTGGGTGTGGTATACCCCTTACTGTAGAGTCATGGATCATGGTGATCATATCTATTTTCAAGAACCTTAAGATGCCTCTATTGAGGAACATCAAGATAACTGATTACATGCTATGTGATTCATCCAAGATATGGTGGGATGTCATCACCTCGGTAGGACATCATAGGGATATGATTTGGGATGACTTTTAGGTCGTCTTATGTGACTACTTATTTCCCTAGACTCCGAGGGATGATAGAGTTAGAGAGTTCACGAATTTGCAGCAGGGGACCATGTCAGTTAGGGATTACTCTTCCCGTTTCACTGAGCTACATTGTTTCGATCCTTCTCTAGTTCCTGATAATATAATAGAGGGTAAGAGATTTTAGGATAGGCTATGTTATTCCATATGATTGTATATCAATGTATTCAAGAAGACAAATATTTTTGAAATCATAAACAAAGCCCTAATTATAGAGTGAAATCTGAGAGAGGTGGATGGTAAAAGCTAGTGAAGTTTTGAACCTAAAGCTTCTTGTGGATCTTCTTCTAGATGAAAATGTTGTTTCAATGAATCTCATGGTGAAGTAGTGGTCAGACTCCTTTTATTGGTATTTGTCATATTTTTCACCAGGGTAGAGTGACCGAACATTTTAGGAGGTAGTGTATGAGAAATATACTGGAGTACAATGTTTGTGGAAGTATAGGCGATCTCCCCCATTTCAACTGGACTATCCCTCCAATTCCTAGTGAGCGTGGATCTTTACCCACTCCTCAGATAGGATTTGGGTCAGTAGGGTCATGACAGACAAATAGCTAGAATACCACCAGTTGATTAGGTCGAGGTGGTGGTCAAGGTAGAGGCTACCAAGATTATGATTCTCAGCGTTAGCAGAGTGGGACAACTCAGGGTAGTCCTGTAATGAGTCCGGGCTACTATACAAGTCAGTTACATGCAATATAGCCTATGACACAGGAGAAGAATACCATACCATCTACTGTATGGGGTAATATTCTAGTATCCTCTACATTAGTGTCTTTTTTTATACAAGTGTTTCTCACTCTTTCATATCAGAGTAAATTATTGAGAGTCTAGGCCTCAACATAAAAATATTATCAGGGAATTCTGAAATCATATACACCTTTAGGTACCCGTTCATATGGTGTTCACTATTTTCAGAATTGTCCCCTTGAGATAGGTGACTACTTTTTCAAATGGAACCTATATGTTCTCGACATGATATGATTATATGTAATTATTGGTATAGACTGGTTAGTTTCCTACAGATACCATATTGACTTTTATTGTCCTAGGGTGACATTTATATCATCAAAGGGTGTTACACACATACATAAGGGAGAATGGGATCTTAGTGTGCCATGAGTAGGACCTACGTAGAAGAGGCTAGGTAGTGTTACATCACCGGTCACTAGTCTTTATCAAGATGACCAGGCATTACAAACCACTATTTTCCCTATTATAGTAGATAATTTTAGAGATGTTTTTTTGATGACTTATATATTCTTCCTTCAATCCGAGAGGTAGTGTTTACTATTGATCTTGTCCTAGGAGCATCACATGTGACCATTCCACCTTATAGGATGGTAGAAAAGGAGCTTAAAGAACTCAAGAAATAGCTGGATGATCTAGAGGCGAAAGACATTATATGCCCCAGAAATTCTTCATGGGGTTCACCTATCCTCTTTCCCAAAAAAGAAAATGGTACCTTTAGGACTTTTTTGGATTACCATCATCTGAATTTTCTCACTATTATGAATTAGTATCCTTTTCCTAGAATAGATGACCTCTTTGATCATCTATGTGGAGAGAAAGTTTTTTAATAGATAGATCCAAGGTTGAGATAACATTAAATGAATGTTAGGACTTCAAGTATACCTCACATAGCCTTCCTGAGAAATTGATTTCTATACAATTACCTGGTTATGCAATTCGGACTCACGAACACACTTGCTATTTTCATGGATCTTATGAATCATGTTTTCCACCCACATCTGTATTCATTTTTGATTTCCTTCAGTGATGATATCTTAGCGTATTATCATTCCAAACACAATAATGAAACACATAATTATATCATGCTGAATATGTTGGGAGAGAATCGACACTATTTTAAGCTCAGAAAATTCCACTTACAGATCGATAAAGTCTACTTTATGGGTCATATAATCTTGAAGTCAAGAGTTCCTGTTGACGTAGAAAAAGTGAGAGATGTAATTTTGTAGGAGAATCCCAAAAACATCTTTGATATTGATATTTTCATAGGGATTTCTAGATATTAAATATGATTCATTCAGGATTTTTCATTCCTTGCAATGCCACTTAGAGTCTTGATAAAGAAGGGTGTCAAATTCAAATGGTCAGAATCTTGTGAAGCATCCTTTCAGGAGGTGGAGGTAAGACTTACTTCAATACAGATATTGATTCTCCCATATTTTGGAAGGTCTTATATAGTCTAATATGATGTATCAGGTGTCAGTCATGGAGCTATTTTGATATACTACAAGCAAGTATTTGTGTATGGTTCTCGTTAGTTGAGGCCTCAATGAGAGGAATTTCCCAACACACAACCTCGAGCAAGATGATGTTGTACATGCCTTACAATATTAGAAAACTATATTTTAGTAGAGTATATTGTGGTGTTAACGGACCAAAAAAGATTCAAATACATCATCAAACAATGGGATCTGAATTTTATGAAGCATAGGTTGGTTTAGTACCTATAATATTTTGAAATTGAACTTACCTTCAATCCAGGGAAAGAGAATTTTGGAGCCAATGATATGAGTTAGAAGACTCAAACTCAAAAGGTTTAGTAATCCAATGATGAATGGAAGCTTATGGATTTATTCTTGGAGATGCATGTTGGGGTAAAGGAGGATTATGGTCAGACTATTCACTCAGCCATATCAGTGAGATCTAATCATTTAGAATGAGTAAGGTTGAGAAAAGTATCTGATCTAGAAGGCCTTGTCCTATGGGAAAGTGTTATATATGAAAACATGACTTCTTATTGGACAGTCAATGGGGAAGATAATCTATTGTTTTGTGGGTGTGTATGGGTCCCAACAGACACTAGAGAGGAGATGATGAGGGACTTCTACACATCAAAATGGGCAGTTCACCTTGGTGTCACCCAAATGTACCGAGATCTATGATGTCTATATTGGTGGCTCCGCATGAAGCATCAGAAACCCAGTTTCATTAGTCTATGTTCAACCTATCAGTATGTGAAGGAAGAACATAATCTTCTGGTAGGTATTCTTCAATTGATGTCCATTCTTTAGTTGAAATAGAATGATGTTTTGACGAAATTCATGACTAGTTTCTCAAGAGCACCTCATGGCAATGACACAATGTGGGTTTTTGTTGATCATTTGATGAAGGTTTCAAAATTCACACCTTTAAAAGATACATTAATATTAGATGATCTCGGAAGATTGTTCGTCAAATAGGTGGTGTGTCTTTATGTAGAACATTGTTCTATCATTTCTAATAGATATGCTCATTTCACGTCACTATTCTAGAAGGGGTTAAAGAAGGCCTTCGGTACACAGGTACTTTTGAGCACAACCCATCTCCCTCAAACTGAAAGAATGATGGAGAATACAATTCAGGTGATAGAATACATGCCTCATGCATGTGTTCTCGACTTTGGGGTTCTTGGGAGAAACATAACCCTCAATCAGTTTTCTTATAATAAGATATTCTAGGATACCATTGATATTACTACCTATGAAGCCTTATATGGTAGTCATTATCGCTCGCCTCTATGTTTTCTAGAGATAGGGAAAGCAGTTCTGCATGGGCCTCATCACATGAAGGAGACTACATAGTAGGTGTAACTGATCCATAAGCGTATGTTTATAGCTTAGTCTATATAGTAGTCTTATGAAAATAGATGTTGATAAACTCTTGAGTTTGAATTCAAGGACAGGATTTTCTTGAAAGTCTCACCTATTTTGGGGAATTGACATTTTTAAAACCAAGGCAATCTATCATTGAGGTTCATTGGACCCTTTGAGGTTATAAAACAGATCAGACCAGGGGCTCACCAGTTGGACATTCCTTAGATTTACTGGTCTATGCATGATACTTTACATTTATCTCAACTTCGCTAATATTATCTAGACCCATATCACATCTTTCAAACTAATGATGCTGAGATGGATATGGATACTTAAATAGAGGAGTATCTAGTTCGTATTATTGGTTGGAGAGTGAATACACTCTGAGGTGGGTCTGTTCCTCTTGTATGAGTGAAATTGTATCACAACCGGGTACATTAAGAGACATGGGAGTTGGAATCTAATATAAAATATCTATGACTGAAACAATTTTCTGAAATTACCACTTTACCATCATATGGAAAACTCGTGGATGAGTTTCTATAAGGAAGGGTAGTGGTAAAGACCAGACATTAGACCATGGTATGGATTGTTGGTTTTTTGTTTGGAATCTTCCCCTTAATCATGGTAAATGAATGTAATATCCTAGGGAAGTTCCAAGGAGCGTCTAGGACTAGTTCAGAGCTCGAAGGTCTAGAAGATCAGTTGTAGGATGGGGTGCATGGTTAGTGGAAACCATGTGACCCAGTCCGCATTGTTTAAGTAAACCATGCGGTTGCCGAGAGCGATGCCAGTAAGTCCGCACTGTTTTTTTCAACTATGCAGACCAGGAACATGACCATGAAAAACTAATGGAGGTAGGGGTAGAGCCTTCATGAATTGTTTGAGCACATTTTTCAAATCACATGCAAAAACTGTTCAAATTATGTTTTTGGAAAAAATTACCATTTAACCCCTCCCTTTAACTTAAGTTCTCATTCCTCTTTTCATCACTATACAGTGAACACAACCTCCCTCCTTCCTCTAATTGATCTCTCAAACCCTCCTCCTAGGATAATTTATAACTTCTCTATCCATCATCTGATCATTAGTCCATCAGTGGCATTGGATCACTAGTAGTAAGGCTCACAAGTCTCTCTGCTCTTGTCAATATTATTTATGCCATCCATTGCACTATTTTGTTTTAGGCTCATAAGACATATTTTCAGGTCATTGGAATGAAACAGATATCTTTTAAAACAATATTTTAATATGAGGTTGATATCAAGTGTGGATTCACTTATGGATCTATGGTAGGTGGTCACATAGTTTTCAATTTGAGTCTTGGCCTTTTAATTTTTATTCCTTCTTATTGTGGACCTAATATTTCTGAGCTCATATTTTTGATGATTCCTTCATGTCTAATTAACCATAGTGTGATGAAATAGGTTAATTGAATCATTTTAGGGGTTTCAATATCACCCATGCACTATATGGACACCCAAGGGGTGAGCCGACCAAATTGCCCAATTTAGGCCAATTTCCCAATAAAGTCGGATCTTGTTTATATCTCCCATATTGGTTTTAAATTGAATTAAAAATTGTCCCATGGGTATTTTATGCATCCTAAGGTACCTCAATGGTTCTTAGTCCCTTTTTAGTTGGAATTGTACAAATTGGCATGTGGCTATTTGACTTTGAGTCTTTGACCATGACACCTTGCCTTGAAATGAGTTTTCCATGTTAGGAAAATTGAATGGTGGAATTTGTAGGTTAGATAGGATGATATGGACTCAAACTTCAAATTTTTATTGATTAAAGGTAATGGATCAAGGGATGGAGTGGCCTCTCCATTTTATTTTTTATTATATAGGCATTGGTTGAATTTTTTTTCTTATTTAAGATGAAATGATGTCAGATTGTTGGACTTATATCATAAAATGTGAATGTTTTTTTCATTGGTATACTTATTAATTTTGATGTAAATGTTTCGATGGGATGAATTCATACCGTATGAAATATTATGATAGGTATGGGTGGGAGGCATGTTTACCACATTCCAGTGACAACCATTATATATGTACGGATGTGAGGCATGCTTACCCCATTCTAGTTATAATCTCTTCATGGGTGGGAGGCATTATTACCCCATGATAGCTATGATATACTTGTATGGATGAGATGCATTCTTACATCATTCCAATGATAACCTATATATATGCATATGGTGACTTGATCAAAAATACTAGCCATGAGATGAAGAAGGTATACCCACTATGTATCCTTTAGAAACCTGAGGTAGTGGTTATTTATTTATTCATTATTTCTTACTTTCCAACTATTACCTGAACAATATTTACTTACAAGTGTTGGATCAGATTACACATAGACACTGTTGTTGGTGGCCTACTATGATTTTTTTCTCACACCCTACTCAGGCCACATTTGGTACTTGAGAAGACTACTTCTAGAAAGGTATGGATAGTAGTATTCAACACACTTTAGTTCATTTATTGTTATTTCATAGATTCATTTAGGAGTAGAGGATCAGGCTTAGACTTGAGTTTCTACGGAACAGATTATGGATTTTTTTCTCTTTTGTACTTTTTGTTTAGAATGCCTATTTCTTGATCTGTTCCCTTTTTTACTAGACTGTCATACATGCTTGTTTATATCAAACACTGCCTATGAGGCCTTTGATATATAATTTTTCTATTTAGACTTCCATTCTATATATTTATGCATCTGCTGTTTATTGTATCTTACTATTTGGTTATGTTTAAACAAATGTATATTGATGTTGCATCTACTACATCACTCTGACATGGGGGTATTGCCTCCATACTATTTTACCATTACACCCCTGCTGCTTGTTGGTAGCCCCTGTCTTATGGGGAGATGCATCAGGGGTTAATGGACCAACTGGGCTCAGGGCACGGGTTAAGTGGAAGCTATGTCTAGAATTTCACAACAAGAATTATGTGATATACTAATTAAATTATGTTCTATGTGTCATTTATGGAATTAAACATACCACATAATTATTTTATATAATATTTATATTCTATTCCACACCAGTAGACTGTATATGATCACTATAAAAATCAAGTTGTTCGAATTGGTACTCATCGAGTTGCTTCCTAGTACAAGCTGTGTAATTATTTTTTAAAATTTTAAATAAAATTAGCAAATTTGATTTATTTCCAATCATTGTGGATGGATATCTCTAGAAAAAATTGGATAGAGATTAAGATAAATAAAATCAATTGATTAATCAAATTAATTAACATATGTTTATCTTAATAAAATACTGAATTTAAATGAATAATGGATAATTATTTTAAATGTGCATTCATTAGACTATTGGATTATCATGTTATTATATTATCCTTTGTATATACATGGTTTCTTTAATTCATTTAATTAACAGGTTTATGAAATTATTATATTAAATTAAATTGATGGTTTGTGATCCCTTCCTCACTAATTATTAGGTATGGGCCTGTGTGCCCATAATTTCTTTTATGTAACCCTCCTTTACTTGTTCCCTTCACCTGTGAGTGATGTAAAATCATTATAAGGATAGAGCTCTCAGGATCATGGAGTTGATTTTAGATATAGTTGAGGTGAATCTAAACCAAAAAAGATACATAGGAAAGATGTGTAATGTTGTGAACTCAACCCCATACCATCTCAAATTACATTTCCCCAAAGGGTCAATGGTTTTCTTGTTATTTGTTCAATAAAAAAACAGGAGTCGAAGATTATGATCATTATGTATTTCATTTCTATATATTTCTTATTTATTTTATGGATTAAAGACCATGATAACATAAATTAATAGATTAAAATGAAATAATGGAATTAAAATAGAAGGACTATGCTTAAAATTTTATTCAGTACATTGGTAATCACTTATGTAAAATCCACTTAATATTAAAAGGACAGATAAAATATAAATTAAGAAAATTTATGCATAATAAAAAAAATCTCTAATGATAATATAAAGTCAGTATGCCTTCCGTTAACGTATTAAGAATGAATCTATATAAGTATATGATAGATCCTCATCATTACACTTACTTTTATCGAGGATTTCTAATTAGTATTTTGGTTAAATTTGACCAAATATACTATAAGAGGAGTATTACCTTCTAGATTTGATGTATCTTGGAGTCATTTTTGAGTAAATCTGAGGCATTATATTAAGATTATGGAGTTAAATCATCATACGTGGGAACTTCTAGCTCGTAGTTGGTAGGATTTATTACCTAAATAACTTCGTGTAACTAACCAAAAACTTTCTTAGGTTATGAGAAAAAAATATAGATCCTAGATACTATAATTTCCAAATGATGGTGTATTAAAAATTAAATAGAAGACAAATTGGAAATTGATAAATTTTGATATACTTAATTAAATTAAATTTTATTATTTCTGATATAACTTTTAATCAAGTAAAGTACTATAATATAATTTTATATAGTTGTAAAATAATAAAAAGTTAATCAACATCATCATATCTATGATAAATTTTAGAGAAAGACCATCTTTAAAATGGTTGTAACTTCTATGAATGATTTATTTGAATTTAGGTTGTTCTACTCTATGAACAAAACTATTACGCGCTAGCAATCCAAATCCATGATCAACCATCTGATCATCTGAGTGATAGGGAGTTTGATGTCTAATAAGAACACTTTAACTATGGGATGAATGTTTAGTGTTTTATGATTTTATCTATTCCTAGTGAAATCATGAAGTCACACGTGAACATGGATTCCTAAAATATACTAAAAATCCTATCTGCTCCTTATCTATATTGAGCCAAAGAGTAACAGTATAAGATATTTGAGGATCAATTCATAATAAATATTGAATAAAGTGTGCATGTTGGGCATCCAATAGTCACAATTATTGCATATATTGAGTTCCTAGAGGTTCTAGGGTTTAAAATATCTGATAAATTGTGCACTATTATTATTTTTTCATAACTCCCTTAGAGATTATCTCGATTTGTTATTAATATCAATTTGGAAAATATATATATGTTTCTCTTAGATAGCCTCACTATTCTTTTCTATGTTGACAAGGATAGGAATAAAAAAAGCTTTTTATTCTTATAGTGAATAAAATTATTTTCTATGAAAAGATATCTAAGACTAACTCTATGTATAAAGCTTCTTTACAATTCTATTCCATGAAGAGGAAGGTCATGGGGGAAAAGGTAACAAGACACTATCTAATTTTCATGTCGAATGAAGGGACATTGGTTGAAAAACTACACCTAGAAAAATAATTTAGGAGAATATTCATGTGCTTTTTTATCATGTAAAATATATCTATTTCTAAAAATTGGATATTATATACAGTGTGTGGTTCTCATGTATGAATTAAAATATAATAACTAAGTAGATTCTGTAGTATTGTTTGAAGTGAATTGATTTAAGATAAATCAATGGATCCATACTTTCTTATGTGGTTATTGGGGTATACCGCCTTAGGTTGTTGAATAGAAAGTTCATGGTATAGAAATATTGGTTTTATGTTACTTTATTATCCAAAAATGTTATTTTTATATCCAAAATTCATACAGATGGATTTACATTCAAATTTTAAAAAATATTGTTCATTCTTTTTCCAAGAACGTGTTTTATATAGTAACGATTATTAAAATAATGGCATTTACATGTTGAATTATGTGAACCACGTAATGAAAGTTGATAATGATGATTATTAATGTTAATTATACCACACCCATCTATGAGATCACCATATAGGACGTGTAAATGAATTTTTTTGGCCATATTAAACTAAGATAGTTATTTAGATTCATTTTAAGTAAAACAACTTGGTGTATGTCATTCATGTTTGTAGGAAAAAAATGATAAAATCCCTACATAGTGAAAAATATGGCAAGTCAAAATAGATTCATGAGTTAGTTTATAATAATTTTTATAAACCACATATAGTGGTATCCATGGTTTGGTACTCGTACATTATAACTTTTAATGATGATTTTAGTAGATATATATATATATGTGTGTGTATTTAATGGGGTATATATCAAGCCCTTGGAAAGAATATAAGAATATTAGAATGAAGTTGAGAACCATCTTGGTTAGAATATTAAGAAACTATACTCGGAATGTGGTAGAAAATATATTAATCAAGACCTCATTAATAATTTTTGAGAGTTTTGTATTCTATCCTAACTCAATCATCCTTATACACCATAATGGAATGATGTAAGTAAAAGGAGGGACCATACCTTGTTAGACATGGCAACATTAATAATGAGTCATGCGACTCTTCCATTATACAATTAGGGTGATGAATTACATAAAATGATTAACATACTAATATAAGTTGTAATTAAGGAAAAATATTATTCCCTACGAGCATTGGTGTGGGAGGAAATCATTGTTTTGGAATTAACATTTTTTGCATTTCAAATACTTTTTTAAGGCATCATCAGGTTACAAACTTGAACCTCGAGGTACATTGTGTACCATTATAGGTTACCATAAAGAAACAAGGGGATATTATCTATATGAACCATAAGATAAAATAGAGATGGAGGAAATAAATTCCATATTCCTTGAGAGGTAGAAATGTCTAATGGAAATAGTGGGAGTGATACAGACATTAATGAAGTCCAGTCTCAAGATATAAAAGATTTGGCTCCTGAAAAAGATCCACAAAGTCCCATGGAAGTGGAAATTATAGAGAAAAAATTATATCATAGAAGTACATGAGAAGTAACAGAACCTTAAAGATATATTTTTATAGTCACTGAGTATGGTGACTCATTATTAGTTGAAAATAATGATCTTGTAACCTATAAATAATTAGCAAGTGGTACAAAATTTGTTAATTATAAAGAAGGTTTTATTTCTGAAATTTATTCCACATACCAAAACAATGTCTAGGTTTTGGTATATCCTCTAATATATATAATTATAGTTGGTTATAAATGGTTATTTAAGAATAAACTATATTTGGATATACAAGTTAGTACATATTATTCGTTACTAGTTGTGAAAGGGTTTAAACTATGTTAAGTCATTAAATACGATGAAACCTTTTCACCATTTACTATTCTAAAATCCATAATAATTATAATGTCCATATCAGCTTACTATGACCATGAGATTTGGTATATAGATGTCAAAAAAACTTCACATAATGTGAACCTTTAGGAATATGTCTATATGACACAGCCAATTGATTTTGTGACTCCGAAGGATACTGACAAGGTATTCAAGTTATAGAGATCCATTTATGGATTAATGGAATCATCTAGTTAATATATCATTTTAATTGATGAATCCATGAAATAATTTGGTTTCATAAAGAATTACTGTTATCCTTGTGTCTATAAGTAGTTTAGTGGGAGTGCGTTCATTTTTCAGATAGTTTATATCAATGAAATAGTACTTATTGGAAATGAAACACCAATCTTATAATCTATTAAATTATGGTTGAAAACATACTTCTCTATAAAGTAATTCAAAAAATAATAATATATTCCTGGGATCATGATCTATTATGATCTATCCAAGCGGGTTCTTGGACTATGTAAAAGTACATACATTGGCAAGATATTGAGGAGATTAATTAACGAACAAGCTAAGAGTGTATTGTTTCTAGTTTCACATAACATTCATATTTCAATGAAAATGTGTCCTTGAACACATGAGGAAATACATATGATGATAAGGATTCCATATGTGTTAGTAATTGGTTCTGTCATTCATGTTATCCTGTGTACAAGGCTAGATGTCACTTATTCCTTAAGTATGGTATGAAGATATCAAGATTACCCAAGTGACCAGCATTAGATAGCAGTATGTATGATCCTTAAGTATCTAAGGGTAAATAAGGATATATTCTTGGTCTATAGATAAAATTAGGAACTATTTATTAAGTGATATATATATATATATATTCTAGTTTTTAAACAGATCAAGATGACCTAAAATTGAAATAATGATACAACTTAACTCTCAATGGACGCTCAGTGAGATGGAAGTGGTCAAATAAAGTGGTGAGCATTGCTTCTATAATGTATTCCTAGTAAATTTTGGATTCTGAGGTCTCTACAGAATTATTTTAGATTAAGTAATTCATCTATTTTATTGTCATGGTTTCAAACGAAATATACCCCATCACACTCTATTGTGATAATATTCCAATGGTGGCTTCTGCAAAGGAGCCTAGGTCACATCAGTGGATAGAGCACATAATTCAGAAGTATTATCTATTAAGATATTTTTCTCAGTGATATGATTTCAAATTAAAAATAATCTATATAGAATAAAATGTAATGTAACCATTATCTAAAGCCTTAACTTATCAAAAATAAGATCATCATGTGAGAACTATTAGACTGAAAGTCATTGTATATTAACTCTAGTCCAAGTTGGTGTTTGTTGGGGTTGGTATCCTAAAACAAACTATTTTTTTTGTTATGTTTAATTTATATTCTAAGAAGTTAATATTAAAAAAATATCTTTTTTACATATCATATATTTCTCCACATGAATTTAATGTAATAATGTCTTAGAATATCTATCGTATTGAAACAACCATAGAAATTCACAGCTATGATAGGAACCCTAAAATATTATGATGATATTCTAAAATATTTTATATTTTTGGAAAACATTCTATGATTGGAAACATATTATATTTACTATCAGGTGTGAGTACACATTAGTGGGTGAGACATTATCTCATGAATTTTACACTTGGTAATCTCTAAGATGGGAGATTAATGAGAACAAACCTGCCAGAAGGAAGTCCATGTGTTTGTGTGTCATGGTAATTTTCTGTCTTTGAGTAAGTGTGAAAAGCATTAGACATTAATACTATTATTTTTTTATTTCATGACTCATGTAATTTTATGTATTGACCAATACCATGACATCATATGTTCATCGGAAGTACGGTACACTGGGTGCATCATGAATTATATGTCTTTAATGAAGAATTTTTGGAAGGATTTATCCATTCAATATTTATAGAAGTTAATTTATCATTCCTTTTATTGAGATGGAACTTTAATATTAAATTTAATGGTCATGGTGTATAGATGAGTTCATTTTAGGTAGTCAATGAATGATGTAACAAGTATATGGGTTGATGTCACAAATGTGAAACATTCTTAATGAAATATCATGAAAATTGGATTATTTTATAAAGTGTGACTTTATATGTGTTTTTTTCATTAATAAATATATTCTTCCTCTATGGGTTTCATGATCCATTTCTAGATAGAAATATTAGACTTTAGGCAAGCCTATCTAAATCCATCGAGGAAGAGTCCTTGAGGGTCACACACAGAGTGTTTCCTTTGATCTTAGTTAAATATTATTTATATTTAACATTTGGAAGAAATATTATTCTATAGAACAATAAGTAATATTTATTCATTATTTATTATATGATCGGAAATAATAAATAAATAGTTATTCATGAGGCAATTGTTTAATTATATGAATATTTAACATTTATTTATTCCTTTTTATTTGCATGATAATAATAATTTATTTATTAAATGAATAATTTATTTAGTTACATGATTATTAAATAAATAATTATGAACCATATTGTGATAATAATATTTATTTATTTATATAGTGAATAATATTTAGATAAATATTTTCTCAATAATTCAATAAATGTTGAAGAGGACAAGTGGACCAGATTTTTTCTAGTGATAAATATTTATTTGTTAAATTGTAAAATAAACATTTATCATTTAATGGGATAATATATGCATTAAAATAAAATAATATTGTTTTTTATTACATAACATGGGGTTTTTTTTGGGTTTAATGTATTACCAAGGACCTTTCTATAATTAATTACATATTAATCCCTAACCTTTGGTCTATAAATAGTCTGTTATACCAATTAAATAAAGATGAATCATTGTGAAAAATAATTTCCCCTCATGATATCCCTCATCCTCTCTTTCTCTCAATACTGATAAGAATAATAGAAACTCAATCAATCCCAAAGGAACAAGAAGTAATCAAGGTGAACAATCTCGGATGACCAAGTAGCCGTGCTAGCACTTGACAATTCAACGATGTTGTTAGTAGATTGAATGAGCACATGTGGATCACCGATATAGGAGATCTACTTTGGGTCCTCACAAAAAAATTTCAAAACACTGACTAGGTTTGGAAGATCAACACCATCGACAAACAAATATCTCAATACTGAGGCAATATTTTATATATTTCTAAATTAGTTATAAATTAACATAAAAAAGAACCTCTATCTTGTTTCTATAAATATCAATTTTCAATAATATTTTGGAAAATAATTCATTATTCATGATGTTCACGTCATGTATATTGTGAATGATCTGTTGAACCAGAAGGAGGCTGAGTTGGCCATAGGCCAAAGTTGGAAATTACTCTATGTATGAAATCATTAATGTATACTAATGTAAAACTCAATGAATATTGTCCATTTTAACTTCTCAACGTACATCCTGTGAACTTAATTACATTTTTACTCTGAATTGTTTATATATAAATCATTAACACACATAGGTTGTGAAATATAAAACTTTAGAAATCAAATGATACCAATGGCCAATTCAAAAAAGTTATTCTCTTTATGAGGATTATTCAATATCCAATTGAGGAAAACCAGCCATTGAATTTCAATGAAAACTCCCCCTTGAGAATTTATCTATTGACACTAGTTTTATATGCTCAATCTTGGGAGAACCACTTATGTGAACATCTCATTCAAATTAGCATCTTTGGGGATCCATTTTCACAAAAAAACTAATACCAATTGATATAAATACAAATACATGAATTAAAAATTCATGCTACTATTACCTATACCTCTCTACCTTCTTGTGGTTTGATACCACTTTTTTTGGATCCCGATACCAATTTTAAAATACTATATTCATAAGGATAATAATGGTTAACATAAAATATAGATTTGACATGTTTCTTCCATAATAAATGCCCTATTTTCATGCAATTTTTATAATAGTAAGTATCTACTTGTATGAACCTTCAGGATGATACCAAAAACGATACCAACTATCATTTGGAATACATTGAATTCCATTTTTTCATGTATATTTCATGATTTAACAAATATCCACACTTCTCAAAAAATTTTGATTTTCTAGAAAACACACCCCATGGATCATATCTTCACCCTAAGACTGACCTTTTTCAAAAATAGTTTAAAAAATAATTATTCTATTGAGAGAGGTACCATAAAGATCCATAGGTTGAGAAACATGGGTAATCATATTGGAAAAACCATTCAATTTCCATATTTACTTTTCCAGTTTTTATATTATGGGAAAGGAATGCCATAGTATCTTTCAGATATTTGTCATAAATTATTCATGACCTTATTAACCTATTTCCAAAGGATCTTATTTGTCTGATACCATCCACACACTTTCTTTATAGATGTGAGTGCATTTATCCTTCCTTAGCTTAGAAATTTCCACAGTTTTTTGGATTGATCACACTTTAAAAACTATCTTCTTGAGTTATACTAGTAATTGATATAACCTATACCTTCTTTATCCATTGAATATTCATATTTTTTTCATTTATTTTTTATTAAATACCACATAGGAATATCTTTTCCTTGATGTACATGCATGACATCTCTTATTCCTTATCATAAGGTGGGTTCTCCTTTACTTCATCCTCTTTCACATATAGAAGAACTTCGAGATTTTTCTTCTAGATTTTATTTCCTTCCTTCCAAGTGATTTTTTGCAACTAAACAAATCATGGTGCTTGGTACAATTTTCATTGAGGCACATTATTTTTCTTTTAAACATCATACCAATTTTATATCTAAACATGTATTTTTCTTGTTCAAAATATTTCTCCCTATGTCATAGGAGTAGAGTGTCGCATAATATAATTTTTACCCTTCCATGCTATAGAGAACATGAACCTATTAGCCCATATTTGGTGGTAAATATATTACATTATCCATAGAATCAATTGATCGTATCATAAAGAATCAAATAGTTTAGTACCCGTGTAAAACCAGATACATATATTAATCTCACATTACAATTGACAACTTAAAATACAACATAGTATTTTCTTTGAGAACACCATTATTCATTTTATCATATCCCTACATATAAATCATAATACACTTCCTAGAGTCCTAAATAAATTAAAAATAAGAAATGGGTTATATCAGATGCTTAGTAAGGGTACATGTATAACCAAATCTTTCAATAATACAAAAGGAATAGTCAATTTATAAAGGAAAATAAAAAACAAATTCAATTTAATCAACAACTTACAAATGAATAATAATATAAAAGGAATAAATTATGATTAAATAATAACATTATATTGAAACTTATCCATGTATATCATAACTAATCAAATAATCACTCAACATCAATGAATAATCACATAATAAGGGAATTAAAAACGAAATACATCATAAACAAACTGTCATGGCACCATGCCAATACATATTATATAAATGGGAATGGCCACAGAAAAATACCAAGGCATATTTTTCCTATAAAACCAAATGATGTATCAAGGGGAAATTGTGGGCCCCACTAATCACTTACAATGTAGCATTATTTCTTTATATTATAAGGGTGAAACTAGATCAATATAAACATTCTTATTGATAAATAATATAGAAAGTGTCAATACATTCCCTAATCTATAAACGTAATCCTAAACCATCTATAAGAAAAATGAATTTAAAAAAAATGGAAAACATTAAAAACATTATTGAAATTATTTTTAGAAAATATGGATATGGAATAACTTCAGTTTTTGACTGAAGAGAGAAATAAAGTCATGTTTTCTTGTAAACATTTTATAAATAATTTTAAGTACAAAAGAGAGTAAAATTGTAATATTACTTAAAAATTTTATTAATAAAAAGATGATAAGAAAATATATTGGGTTTTTGATAGATAAATAAAATAATTCCCCTAATGGATAAATAAACATGGAAGTCCTAAATAATGATGAGATTGTGAAATAAACTTTTACCGCTTTGGTAAATTTTGAATCATAACACTCGTAAAATAAATAACATAAAATGAAACATTAAATACCATAAATATAAATATATACGTGATATATTATATCAATGTGGTATTATATTCAGAAAATAAAATAAATAAGTGGTGAATATGGAAAATTTCTCATGTAAGTAAAAGTGACACGAGAGACCCTTACTATAGCATCCCGCTTTTTTAGTACATAATTTTTCATTACATTTTACAAACAGAGGATCTTTAATGTCTAGTGTCATGGAAATCAGGAACATAATACATGATAACAACATAATAAATTATTATAAAAAACTCATAAGGCATCATCATAGGTGCTTCCTATGTACAATTACTGCATCTCATATCCTAGAGACATACATCAAAGAAATGGTGAGCAGAAGGCTTGGTATGTAAAACAAGTGAAACAATTGACATGTGATCTTGGGAAATATTAATAAGAACATGAAAAAAGTCATAATGGTATGAGAAATGAAAAAATAATAATATCATAATAAGAATAACATCAATTATAAATTGAATATGTGGCTGCAACATTTCATTTAAACATTCATGAACATATCATCAAGGTTTATCCCCGAGGTATCATAAAAATTACCAAGGTTATTCACCAAGGCATCATGAAACATGTCATCTCTAGAGATTAATTCTTTACCCAATGCGTTAGAATGATATTAAGGATCACCCTTAATATATATTTATTTACATGTGAGACACATAGATCATAATAAAACATTTCATAAATAAACCATAGAGAACAAAAGAAATGGGTTTCATTTCAAAATTGTTATGTTTTAAAAGTTAAAAAAAGATCATTATGTCATTTATAACCCATGGAAAGGGAGTGAGGGTTATATGTAAGTAAATTAAAGAATAAAATAAATCCTTTTTAGTATATTTATGAACACCTATAGAAAGAAAATAGGTCTGTGTATTCACATAAATAAAACAAGAGAGAAAGAGAGAGAAATTTTGGGGCGAAATTTCTGCAGCCTAACGACTATATATCATGGTTTTTAGTAAATAATAAAAAGAGAGGGGACAAGGGTATAACATACATAAATGAACCATTATAATGTATAGGGTCATAATAAAAAGAAATATGATCATTGCATGGATATTTGAATGACACACCACATTAAAAAACATGAAAGGAATGAGAAAGCGTGATTTCTTTTACGAAAATTTGGTATCTTAACGACGTCACATTAAAATTCAGAAAATCAATTGATGAGAGAGGAAAGGGTATCTCATCATTTGGAAATGAAATGGACAGTAGTAAAGTTATATAAGAACAAAACCCCTCATAATAAATTGGAAATATAAGATATAACAAAAAGAAAGTCATGACTTAAAGGAAGAGGGTGAAAGGTTCCCTTACCTAGAAGAGTAACTTCAAAATCTTGAAGGTTAGGACCTTGGGAGGCTTGAGGGAACCTTGGAAGGACTAATTAGGAGGTAAGGAGGCCATAACATCGCTGAGAAGGATTTTGGAATGAAATTAATGAGGGAAATAGCTTGGTATTTATTGGAAAAGTGAGAGAATAAAATTTTAATTTCCAAGGGACACCTCATCAGTGGTATTTGCAAAACCATGGGCTTGCCCATGGTATTTTCCCATGGTATTGGCCACTTGGGAAACCTCATAGAATATCTCACTATTCACTAGTCGACCAGAAATATTACATCATTATTACATCATTAATGATGTCATTAAACACCCGAAACTCAAAACTGTATTTTTACTATCCACCAAAAATTCAACTATTTTAGAAAAAACCCAAAAAATCACCCTAACCTAATATCGATACTCTGAATTCAAAAATGAACTCCATTTTATAAAAATAATTTTCTAAATATTTATAATTATTTTTTAAATAAAATCGATATTTATTCCAAAAATACAACATTAAAAATATAAATCATTTTGTAACAACTTAAAAAAGTAATCATGTTCCCTAAAAATTATCGTATAAAAATAATACATTAAAGTAAAAATTTATGATTACATTTTATGAAAATATATTTCCAATTTAAATTATTAAATTAATTATAAAATTTTAAATAAAACATTTATGACAGACAAAAATACCAAAACTTATAATATGATCGTTTTTAACTTTTAAAATATTTAAATTGTATTTATACATTCATGGGTTAAGTTTCTATTTTTTGGCCAATTTACTATTCATTACTATTCATATGGGTATGTTACTATTCATATATTACTATTCACTAAAAATAAAGTTGATCTTAGTAGACTCTAAATTTATCACTAATCATAACTGTAGAAGAACATTTTTTGAAAATCATTTCACATTATTAATTATTTAAAGAATAAATTTTTTTTAAATACCCATTTTTTTCCTTAATTCATCAATAATACAAATCCTATATTTATCCGAATTTTTAAAATTCACAACCATTTCCATAATAAGAAATAAAAATTGTATTTATATAAGAGGATTACACAAAGCAGCTAAGGTCTCATTACATTCCCCTTATAACACCAACATAGGACCTAAGTGTAAGGTGTGTTGTGGTGATAGAATCTTGGGGTGGCTCAGACAACATTGCCCGAGTGGTGATTTCTATCTGCTAGAACTTCTCCCTTAGGCGATTCTGTTCAAGCTTATTATGATGAAGTTTAGGTTGGGATTGGTCCATAGCAATGTCCAGTGATTCTACCTCCTTCCCAAGCACTGACAAATGGGATTCATATGGCCCGAGTCTACTAGATGATGCCATTCAATGTTCTTTTTGTATTAATTAACCATGATAACTGTATTTAAGAAAACAAAACATTACGATTTTAGTTTCGAACGGTCATATTGACCAAAAGTCATATAATAGTCGAAACCCAATGGGCTCATTTTAACTATACCCACATCATTAATTAAAGGATTTAGTTTTGTTGAGTATAAAATAAAATAACACACAAATTTAGGAAAAAAATATAATTAAAGTTTTCAGGTTGTTACATTATTCTCCCCTTAATAAATTTTGTCCCCAAAATTTTATCTCATACCCTATGATTAGAAAAGGTGTGGGTACTTCTGTCTCATAGAATCCTTTGGTTCCCACGTGGCTTCCTCACATTTTTGGTTCCTCTACAACACTTTAACACAGCGGGCAGTCTTGTTGCATAGAACCTTGTCTCTACGATCCAAGATCTCCATCGGATGCTCCTCATAAGACAGGTACTGTTCTAGTTGTACCACCTCTATATTTAGTACATGTGAAGGGTTAGGTATATACTTCCTCAAGAGAAATATGTGGAAGAAATCATGAACTTGTGCTAGATTTGGAGGAAGTAAAAGTAGATAGGCCATTGCTCCCACACGATTAATGATTTCATAGAGGCCAATGTACCTAGGGCATAAATTCCCTTCATTCCCAAACCTCATGACTCTCTTACAAGGTAAAATATGAATAAATACTTTTTCACCAACATTAAACTCCAAGTTCCTTCAACGGTTGTCGACATAACTATTTTTACGACTCTGAGAAGCCTTAATATGTTTCTGGATGGCATGGACCTTTTTTATCATCTCTTGCACAAGATCTGGCCCAAGAATCTTTCTCTCACTACCTTAATTCCAACAAGTACGAGTTATACATCGCATCCAATATAGAGCTTCATAGGGTTCCATTTGAATGCTTGAGTGGAAGCTGTTGTTGTTAGAGAACTCAACTAAAGGGAAAAGTTGATCCCATCCACCTTTAAATTCCATTGAGCATGATCTCAGCATGTCCTCGAGTGTTTGAATAGTCCTTTCATATTGGCTATAAATTTGGGGGTGATATTTCATATTGAAATTCAATTCAGTGCTCAGATCTTGTTGAAGACTTCTCTAGAATTTTTATGTGAACCTTGGATCATGATCAGATCTGATAGAAAGTGGATCTCCATGCAACCTTACCACTTCCTTCACGTAAAATCATGTGAAGTTGATTAAGAGATAAATCTTCTCAAATGGTGATAAACTGGTTAGTCTTGGTGAGACGGTCCACAATATCCTATATCTCATTGTTTCCTTTAGAATTTCTATAGAGACCAGTGACAAAGTCCATAGTGATATTGTCCCACTTCCATGCCAGTATGAAGAGTGGTTGCAATACCCCATTAAGAATTTGTCACTCTACCTTCACTTGCTGACATACCAGGCACCTTGATGTGTAGTCAACAATCTCCATTTTCATATTATCCCACCAATAATGGTCAAGAAGGTCCCTATACATTTTTGTGCTTCTCTAATGCATACATAATGTAGAGATTCAATATTATTCCATAAAATCCTTCTTTATTTCTGGAATAGATAGAACACATAGTCTTGTATGAAATTTCAGAACACATTCTTGATTAGTATTGGACTCCAGAAACTTCCCATCCTTCACAGCCTCAATCTTCTTCTGTAACAATGGATCTTCTTTCTGAGCTTTCTTGATCTTCTCTAGTAATGATGGTTGAGAAATCATTTTGGTTAGGGTTGATGATGTCCTTTCATTTATAATTCCCATGTGTAGTTTTACCAGGTCATTGATCAAAGGATCTCTTTGAATCCTCATAATGGACAGAAAAACTGGGTCTTTACTGCTGAATGCATCAGTGAATTTTTTTCTCTCTATCTGGATGATAATGAACTGAACAATTATATAGTTTCAGAAGTTCCAACCATCTCCTCTGTCTCATGTTCAATTCCTTTTTTATAAAAATATACTTCACACATTGATGGTTTTTGTATATATCACATTTTCCCCCATAGAGATAGTGCCTCCATATTTTTAGAGTAAAAAAGCTACCATAGCTAGATCCATATCATGTGTAGGATAGTTTTTCTCATGAGTCTTAAACTGTCGAGATGCATAAGAAATCACCTTGTCATTTTTCACGAGGATGCACTCAATCCCTTTCAGAGATGCATCCCTAAAAATAATAAATCCTTCTCCACTTGAGGGAGAGTTAACACAAGTGCAGTAACTAATATATTCTTCAAGTCTTCGAAACATTCCTTACACTTTGTTATCCAGATGAACATGACCCCTTTTTGAGTTCACTTGGTTAATGGATTAGAACGTCGTGAAATTTGTTTCACAAGCCTCCTATAATACCCCGCTAGTCAGAGAAAACTACGAATCTCAGTTATTGTTGTAGGCTAAGGAAACTCCTTTACAAATTTTGTCTTTATTGGGTCTACTGTGATTCCTTCATTGGTAGAAATGTGCCCCAAGAGAGAAACTTTTTGTAACTAGAATCAATATTTACTAAACTTTCCAAAAAGCAACTCCTTCCATAATGTTTTCAAAATAACCCTTAGATGATCCCCATGATCCTCATGAATTTTGGATTATATAATAATATCATCAATAAAAACAACCACAAAGTTATCAAGGTATCCCTTAAAGACTCTATTCATCAAATCCCTAAAAATAGTAGTTGCATTAGTCAGTCCAAAAGGCATAAAAACTAAATCATAATGCCCATATCATTATAGGAAGGTAGTTTTTTGAATATCTTCTTTCTTCACCCTCAATTGATGATAACCATGACAAATATCAATCTTAGAGAAGAATTGAGTCCCATGAAGTTGGTCAAATAAGTCACCAATTCATGGAAGAGGGTATTTTTTATTTACCAGGATCCCATTCAGTTCTCTATAATCAATTCAGAGCCACATTGATCCATCCTTCTTCTTCACAAAGAGAACAGGTGCTCCTCAAGGAGGCACACTCAGTTGGATAAACCCCTTCTCCAAAAGGTCTTGGAGTTATTTCTTGAATTCCTCCATCTCCACATTTTCCATCCTATATGGGGTATTTTATATTGGATGAGATCCATGTATGAGTTCAATAGAGAACTCTACCTCTATTTCTGTGGGAGTTCTAGGAAACTCCTTTGGAAATACGTCAATGTATTCTTAGATGATGAGGACATGTTCTATCTTCAAACTCTCATTTGATTCTTCTTATTTACTGATAAAATCCATGAAGAAGGATATAGGAGGTTATTCTAGACAATGATCAGGTTTAGATATCAATTTGTGGAAGATAACTGTAGGTTTTCCATTCAAGACTACTGAGATTTCCTTAAATCTGCATTTGATCTTAGCATTATACTACGAGAGCTAGTCCATCCCTAGTATAATGTTGAATTCCATCATGGGAATGACTACTAGATTTTTGATAAAATAGTGCTCCCCAAAGTAAATACTATAGTTTCTAAACACTAAATATGCTTGGATAATCCCACCAGGAGTCTTGACTGATAACTCTACTTTTTAATGTCAGAGGTTGATTCCAAATTCTTTGCAAAATTGGTGGAAATAAAGGAATGCGTAGAACTAGAATCAAACAAAGAACCTTCTAGCTTTGAGAGAACAATAAGAGTGCCATCTACTACATAATTTGGAGCTTCAAATTCAGTTGTCTTGATAGAAAAAGCACTACCTTGCTCCCTTGGACTTTGTTGAGGCTGATGGTGGTTCCCCTCCAATGCACTTAGATTTGGACAGTGATTGTCAAAGTGCCCAAGTTGTCCACACTTAATAAATTGGACATCTGGTAGGTCCTGCACCATATTCCCCTTTTAATTAGTGTTTTGATGTCGATGTTTCACCTCACTATGACAATTCCTCATAATATGGACATCTCTTCCATACTTGTAGCATTTTCGGCTCCCGAGTAGGTAGTTCCCCAAATGCTTCTTCCCACATTTATTACACATGGGACGTTCCACTCTCTTTCCTCCACTTCCTTGATCAATGGCCCACCTTAAGATGGGCTCCATAGATATCTTTTTGTCGTTTTATTTATAAGACCACTTCTTCTCACCGAACTCCAGTTCAACTATCATTGCACTCCATACGATCTCCTCATAGCTGTCATAGTCTCGATTGGCTAGATTCTTCTACAGATGAGGTCTCAGTACACCGAAGAATCTATCAACCATACGATTAGGATCCATGAAAAAGCATGAGGTATAATGGTAATGTCTTGTAAAGTTCATCTCGTAGCTTTCCACATATTTATTCTTGTTCTGCTTTAGCTCCCTAAACTCCTTCTCCATTCTTGTTCTCATGGAACGTGGAAAATACATACTGAAGAAGATACCTCTGAACTCTTCCCACTCTATAGCCTCATCCTCCACTCATTTCCACTTGTTTTTAATCAGTTCCAACCACTGATCAGCTTTTACCTCTAAGTGATAGATAGAAAGGGTGACCTTCTCTTTCTCTGAACAGCGGAGCACAGAAAAGATCTACTCTATAGAGCTGATCCACTATTCATCAATCAATGGGTCCATCAATCCACTGAAGGTTGGTGGTCCTTGACACATGAATAACTCAACAGAATATTATTCCCTTCATGGTGAGATCGGACTCTCAGCATGATTCAAGTTATTTCCCATAACATGAGTTAGTTGGTTCACCATTCGCATTGATGTTTCCATTTCGCCTTCCATCGGTGGGCCATTAGTGAATGGTCTATTATGGTCACCCTTTTCATGGTTCTACCTATTTCCCTCTATTTCAATAAGAATAAAACCTTAGTGTGACTCTTATATCATTTATGAATCTTTTAACAATAAAGGATTTTATGTCTTAAAACATCATTAAAAAATTACATTTCTCTATTAACCATTCATAATGATTCAGAAATAGCTTATGATTATCAAAACATATCACCCAAATGTTTCATAACCAATAGTGCAACAAGGTCCATTTTCATGTACTGGGATACCCCAGGTCAATCCTGAAACTCCTTGTTGGAGTTTTCACTCCTAGGTACCTCTATGCTGAAGCCGGCTCTACCTTCTCGTATCCAGACAAGGATGTATTTTCTTGATAAAACACTTACTCAATACTCACCAAAATACCATGAAGTTTTCCTATATATAAACTTTTAGGTATGATTATTCCTAATGTTTTCATATCCTAATTTACATAAATAACTAAACTATCCTTTGATACCAACTATAGCATCCCACTTTTTTAGTACATAACTTTTCATTACATTTTACAAACAGTAGATCTTTAAAGACTAGTTTCTTGGGAATTAAAAACATAATACATGATAAAAACATATAATATTCATCTAAAACACTCATATGGATTCATCAAAGGTCCATTCTATGTAAAATTATTACATCTCATATCTTGGAGACATACATCAGAGGAAAGGGTGAGCAGAATGCTCAGTAAGGAAAACATGTGAAATAATTGACATGTGATCTTGAGAAATATTAATAAGAACATGATAAATGTAATAAAGGAATGATAAATGGAAGAATAAGATTAACATAATAAAATGAACTTGGAACATAACATGAATATGTGGCTACAACATTTCATTTAGACATTCATGAACATATCACTAAGGTTTATCCCTGATGTGTCATAAAATTTACGAAGGTTATTCAGCAAGGTATCGTGAAACTTGTTATCTATAGAGATTAATTCTTTACCCAATTCATTGAAGATATATCAGGTTGATACCTTAAAATTTATTTATTTACATGTGATCCATATATATCATAATAAAACATTTCATAAATAACCCATAGAGAACAAAGGAAATGGGTTTCATTTCAAAATTTAGACGTTTTAAAAGTTAAAAAAAGGTTATTATTTCATTTATAACCAATGGAAAGGAGTGAGGGTTATGTGTATGTCAATTAAAGAATCAAGTATATATATTTTTATTTATATTAACACACATATAAAAAAACTAGGTCTAGGTATTCACATAAATAAAACAAGAGCGAAAGAGAGAGAAATTTTGAGGCGAAATTTATGCAGCATAAAGGCTATATATCATGGTTTTAGAAAATAATAAAAAGAGAGGGGACAAGGGTCTCCCATATATTAATGAACCATTTTCAAGTATAGGGAAATAATAAAAATATATATGATCATGGAGTGGAAATTTGAATGACACACCACATGAAAAGAATACTTGAAAAGAAAGAGAAAGCGTGATTTCTTTTACGAAAATTCAGCAGCCTAACGACGTCACATAAAAATTCGGAAAATAAATTGATGAGAGTGGAAAGGGTCTCTCATCATATGGAAATGAAATGGAAAATAGTTAATATATTTAATAATAATCCTTCTAATAATAAAATGTAACTATAAGACATAACATAAAGGAAGTCATGACTTAAAAAGGGGAGGGTGAAAGGTTCCCTTAACTTGAAGAGTAATTTCAAAATCATGAATGTCATGACCTTGGGAGGCTTGAGAGAACCATGGGAGGACTCCTTCAGAGGTAAGGATACCAGAACATATTTTAGGTGGATTTTGGAATGAAATGAATGAGGGAAATGGCTAGGTATTTAGAGGAAAAGTGGATTAATAAATTATTAATTTCCAAGGAACACCTCATCAGTGGTATTTGAAAAACCACGGGTTTTCCCATGGTATTTGACCATGGTATTTGCCACTTGGGACCCCTAATAGCATATATCACTATTCATAAGTCGACCAGAAATCTAATATCATTATTACATCATTAATGATGTCATTAAACACCCAAAACTCAAAACTGTATTTTTACTATTCACTGAAAATTCAACTATTTTCGAAAAATCCTCAAAATTCACTCCTAACCTAATATCGATGCGCTGAATTCAAAAATGAATTCCATTTTATGAAAATAATTTTCTAAATAATTTTAATTTAATTTTTAAATAAAATCAGTTTTTATTTCAAAAATAAAACATTAAAACTATAACGTATTTTGTAACACCATAAAAAAGTAATCAAGGTCCCATAAAATTATTGTATAAACATAATACAATAAATTTAAAATTTATGATTATATTTTATGAAAATATATTTCCATTTTAAATTATTAAATTAATTATACGATTGTAAATAAAATATTTATGACATACAAAAATACCAAAACATAGAATTTGATCTTTTTTTTCACTTTTAAGATATTAAAATTGTATTTATACATTCACGGGTGAATTTTCTATTTTTTTGGAATTTTACTATTCATTACTATTCATATGGGTGTGTTACTTTTCATACTCTACTATTCACTAAAAATCAAGTTGATCTTATTAGACTCTAAATTTTTCACTGATCACAATTGTGGAAGACCATTTTTTAAAAATCATTTCACATTATTAATTATTTAAAGAATAATGTTTTTTAAAATACCCATTTTTTCCTAAATTCTTCAATAATACACATCCGATATTTATCCGGATATTTTAAATTCACAATATTTTTCAAAATAAGAAATAACAATTTTATTTATATAAAAGGATTACACAAAGCAGATAAGGTCTCGTTACATAGCCCCATATAACACCATCACAGGAACTAAGTTTAAGGTGTTCTATGGTGACAGAATCTTGGTGTTGCTCGGACAACATTGTCAGAGTGGTGATTTATATTAACTTGAACTTCTCCCTTAGGAGATTCCGTTCAAGCTTTATATGTTGAAGTTCAGCTCGGGCTTGGTCCAGAGTAAAGCCTAGTGATGCTAACTCCTTCCCAAGCTCCGATAGATGGGCTTCATATGGCTCGCATCTACTAGATGAGGCCATTCAATCTTCTTTCTGTATTAAATAACCAAGATAACTGTATTTATAAAAACACAACTTTTAGATTATAGTTTCCAACGATCATATAACTGTCGAAACACAATGGTCTTATTTTAATTATACCCACTTTTTAATTAAAGGATATATATTTGTTGAGTATAAAATAAAATAACACACAAATTTAGGAAACAAATATAATTAAAAAGTTCGGGTCGTTACACTTACCTTAGGTTCAAATTCATTCATACATGATCACACCTCCTGTATAATAAATATATATTTATTATTAATATATATCATAGAAACCAAATCATATATATCATACCATGTATTATTTTCTTATAATATTTTATTACCCAGTTATTAACAATTAATTGCTAAAATCACTATTTCAGATCATAAATGCTTCGTTGTTCTTATATGCTTTGGTTTGGTAGTTTTGGTCCTTGTACTTTTATTATGGTTCCATAATCTTTATAATTTTAACTATGATATAATATCATTTATATTAATTATATAATTATTTATAATAGTTTATAAAATTTAGATATAGAAAAATGAATTACTTTGTTCATGGAGACGGTAGGTCATACGTACACATGAACGTTGTTTTCATTATTTGATGGATAGAAAAAAAGAAATTTAAATAATAAATAACCATTAAAAATTCATTATTATATCATATAAATAATAAATTTTAATCAAATCCATCCTTATTACCACCCATGTCAAAATAAAATGAAAAATGAATCACATCGCTTCGTGGTGTCGGTAGTCCACAAGTAAACACAAGCGAAGTTATCATTCTCTACTGGATTGGAAGGTGAAAAGGTAGATATAATATTATAAATTTAAAAGAATAATTATTTCATAGACAATATATATATATATATATATATATATATATTAAATCCATCATTATATCTAGTCTTTAGTGGTGGTGATGGAAAATGTATTACATTGGTTCGTAAGGCGGTTGTCCGCTGTACACACGATCAACAGTTTCATTTCCCATTTGATAGAAGAGGATATGGATATAGTTTATTCCATAAACATAATAAAATATTATTATATGATATATAATAGTGTTATTATATTATAATTATTAAGACATTAGTGATGATGGTAAGAAAATATGTAAAAAAGTAAGATCTTAGTGAATACAATGAACTTTTCATAGAAAAAAAAACGTTAGATAACTTATTAAGGACCATATGGTTGGTTTTTTGGGATGAAAAAAAGATACAGATCATGGATAAAGATTTTGGAGTTATATTTATTCAGGTTTTTGTTGTTATAAATGGTTTTATAGGCATGAATACATGAGGGGATGGGGTTCCCTTTTATAATTGGGGAGGAGTGGAATTATTTGTAAATACAACAAACTATTCAACATTTGGTTGTCACTCTCAATCCAAGTGACTAAAAATATGACAGATATGTTATTTTATGGAATTTAATTTCTATTAACACTTCAAAAAAACTTTTTTTAAAAATCTTATTCACTTAACCTCTATGTTTACTTATTGTTACAATTTTAGTTTCCACTATGGTAATTAGTTTTTTTATTTACATAGGTAATTTATTCTTTAAGAATAAAAATAAATGTCCATATTATATAATTTGGACCAAATTATTCTAAATATGAAATCAAATTTATCACATAAATGTTCTATGTGTTTAAAAAATAAATTTTAAAATAGGTTTATGTAACGCGCAAACCCATGTTTTGTCTTTAACCGTGATACATAATTTTTACTATCATGAAAATTTATTATGACCAAAACAATAACTTGCCATTAGTAAATAATAAGAATTATTATGATTCAAAATATATATTAAATTTTATAAAATTCAATTCTCCTAAGTGGTGGAATTTAATTTAAAATTAAACTCGTAAACGTGACAAAAATACGGTTTTACAAAGGAAATTTTTCTTATATACAAAACATATTTGTATCGAAATTCAATATAAAATAGATTCAAATAATAAAAATTAGATTAATAATAATATAATTTTATTATTTTACATTTAAAATAATTTTTAGATAAATTGAAACTTTTTTAATTCGTTAAATGAAAATGAAATTTTCAATAAATATTGGTATTTTTCATAATTCATCGAAATAATTATGTTTTCAAATTTTTTTCAAAAATACACTATAATATAATTTTTACATATTTATATAATAAATTATGTTCATTTATTAAAATTAAATTTTTAAATTGGTAAAAATTAATTTTAAAATAAGTGCACCAAATAGGTTGGAACCATTTTAAAGTAATGTAATGTTCTTAAGCAAAAAAATTGACTTATTCTTATTCCATGGTTAAAAAACTATTTGGTGAATGATAAGAAATTTGGTAAAATATATTATATATAAATTTAACGAAAATATTTCACTAATAGTGAATAAATTAATTTATTGATATTAAAATTCATTTCACGTATAAAAACATTTTTTCAAAAAGTTATTTATTTTCAATTTAATGATTTTTATTTTTATTTCTAACCAATTGATAACAAATTATTTTTTTATACACATGTGAACAATAAAATTTTAATTTTTTTATTCCTATTCATTTACACCAATTTAACAGCAATACAAAAATGGTCAAATTAAATAAAAATATTTTAATAGTATATTGTAGTTCGTTTAAACATTGGGTTGAGTGTAAGAAAAGATATCGAATAAATAAAATTAATTTAAAGAGGGATATATTCTAAAATATTAGCATGTTACACATGCATTCCTCATATTTAAATACCTTTACATGTGACTGGGGTTATAATAAATAATTCATTTACCAAAAGAATCATACCTCATTTAGTGTCTCCTAGATTAAAATATAGGCACACCTGATTTATTCTTTTCCAATTTGGATTTTGGGATTTTATGTACATGCTCATAATGTTCCCAAGTCTACAAAAAAGTATCATTTCTATGCCACCTTATTTTTTGGATTTTATCTTCAAGGTTTACGATGGAAATCCAATTTTCTTATATCTTTCAGATATGTGTTTCTTCTTTTTAATGAGTCTACCTTTGGAGGTATTTTCATCTTCTCATTGGATGTTTTTAGCCTATTATTATTGGAAAAATCAATTTTAATGATGGTTTTTTACCATTTAATGTTGGTTATAAACTAATTATTCTACAAGTGACATTGAAAGTGGAAATTTTACTTTTATTTTTATAACTTCTAAAAGGTGAAATTTATAAGGATTTTAATATCAGTTTTTCGGAAAATCAATGCATTCATTCTAAGCTTTAAACATCAGTTTTCAAGGAAACCGATAGTGACAGTTTTTTTAATATTATAATATTACATAATTCTATAATTCGGAATTCAAAATAATGTACAAAAAAAATAATTAAAATATCATAAACAAAATAATAATTACAAAACCATTGAGAGATTTTACAAAATTCTGTAAAATCATAGAGAAAAATGAAATTAAATTTCCAAATTATTCAAATGTAGAAAATATTTTTAAAATAAAATTTCAGGTTTTTTAAACTCATTCGATGAATATAAAGAAACATCATTAATACCCAACAAAATAAAGTGTTTTGAATTTAAATGATAACTTTTTTAGGTTATAATTATTATAATTAACTAATATTTTAAAAATTTGTTGTTTTCATAGTCATGATTTTATAATAAATGAATCATAAAATATAATATCCACATTCAATATTTTCTTATGGATTATTAAGCATCATTTATGAAATAATATTTTTAAAATAAAAAACCAGATATATACAAAAAAATAAGTATTAACTGATATAAAAGTTATCTACTTAAACATTCACATTTTCAATTTTTTCAGATTACGCTATTGAATAGTAATCCATATTAAAATCAATCAAAGACTTATTGTAATTTCAAATATTAATTATCAAAACATATGTAAAATGGAAAAATTAAGATTAAATAACTAAAAGAACATAATAAAACATACTTCTATAACAACTTTCTAAATATTCTTTGAACACCACCCAATAAACAATATAACTAATATACATTACATTATTTTATCAAAAATATTAATAACAACCATTTTCCAGAAAAATATAAAAAAGTAATCATCAATAATAGTATAATGAATAGTGGTTCATAATTATATATTTTTTGTTACTAGTCAATGAATGGAATAAACAAACATTTAATCTACTAGTCATTTAATGTTCAAATTTTAAATTCAATTATGGATTCTTGGATTAAGAATTAAACATTTTTAGAAATATATTTTCGGGCCATAAAAAATAATAAAATTAAAATCCTATTATATGAAAATATCATGGATATACCTAATTAAAAATGTAATTAATTAAGTAAATATATCATATGTTTACTTAATGAAAATAAATTGTTAATTGAAATTTACTTACATGTAAAACTACTGCAACATAAGTACCTTGAGGTGATCACCCTTTAGAACATATATGATTGTTGGTTTTAAAAATATTTAATGTATAATCTCTTCCACATATATCATCACTCATCTGAAAAATATAATAATTATGTAATATAGAAAAAATATGTGATAACTTTGTTACTATACCAGCTTCATGAAGAGTATATGAAGGTGATAGATCTGGAAAATTTCCATTCTTTAATAGTGATTCCTTTGATTTTAGATACTTATATACAAGGTAAGTATATGAAAATATTATAAATAATCCTAAATTTAGTGATAAATAAGAAATGAAGAAAATTCTTGCCTCATATGTCAGCTCGAGAAAAATATTATCAAGCCAAAGTAAAAAAATTACATTTACATTGTCTAACTATGGATACGTCCTTAGTTTGCAACAACACTGGATTATTTGGATCAATAATATTATATACCGCTTCTATTACCTAACCTAACTACATAATTTGATGATGTACATAATCCCTCATATTTTTTACAATTATGCATTCTATAATACATTCATGGGGATCCTCATCATGCAACTCACAATACACAGTTGGGTCTGAATGAGGAGGAGGTGAATCTAGGAAGGCAGGCTGCGTATGTCTCATAACATCTACTATAATAGTCAATATATATGATTTTATTTTATCTTTTATCAAATCATTCATGTTTCATAGCTCAGCCTTCAAAGAATCTATGTCTCTCTTATATTCATCCTCCATCAATTTCGCACTTTCGGTGTGGCCAATTTTTTTAAATCATATACCCTCCTTACACTATCTGACACAACCCTTTTTTTTTGTTTCCCTAAGGCAGTGGAAGAAATATATACCTTATACTCAAAGATAAAGGTCCCTAGTGTCATTTTCTCTAGAAGGGTGTCCTTAAGTAATATTTTCAAATATAAGTCTAGTGAGATAAATTTAATAAAAAGACATATTGATGAAAAGTAATAATTAATTACTTACAATATTACCACTCCTTCATTTTCTAGATCAATAATATACTTATCCATTTTATTCATTCTCAACCGTTTCTATTTATCTTTTTGAAGGGGAGGATATAGAGGGCAATGTTGAATCTCTTCATATCCAATACTTTTTTTTGAACAAATTGAGGTTCAAACCCCTTAATTGAACATTAAATAAGAATTCCCTTTTGAGAACTGGGTAAAGAGGGAGCCCATAAAAATAAATAGAGGCATAGACAACTTACAGAAACATGACCTAAAGGTCCCTAAATGGTCTTGAACATCCAAAGTGAGTAAAAACATAACACAGTAACCAAAAAATTGTCACCCCCTTGTGTTAGACAATGAAATAGAGAAACAAGTCATTGATGATATGTCGCCCCCCCATTAAGAAGTTTCACCATGGTGGAATAAAAAAATGTTGAAAAAAACCACTCCATCGCACACAGAAGTGAAGGGGAGGGACATTTGATTTGTTCCAATATATCTGTCTATATTTCTATCTACACACCCAAATGATAGTAATGAAACCCAACACACTGTCAACCAGATGAAACAAAAAATCAGGCTGATGAATCAGCACAAGAATTCGATGAAAATGTGCCATTGTGTCTATCAAGATGAGGATAGATGGATGAGTGATGAGTTTCAGCACACCCATACCTCAATTTAGGATTCCCACCAAGTGTCACATGGAAAATTCTGCACTACCAATAAAATGAATCAAGGTAATAACTAGTTCCCATAGAGATCTCTACAACCCAAAAAAATGAAATGTCTAAAGGAACAGTGAAGATTACAACTATAACACAACTGATAAAACTGAACATCCCTAAATGAAATTATGATCGAACCTTTCTTCACCTCCACCACCATCAGTCATATTCGTTGAATCCAAGCACTACACCAAGAGAATCCTTCCCCAAACCAATGCCCTAGAGCCACATGATGACACAGTCTGATGAGAATTCAAAGGAAAACATCTTTTTTTCTGTGAGGACCACTACACCAGTTCTATGGGAGGATAATATGGGAGTCCCATTCCTCGATCTCTCCACCATAGTAGAATATTGATGAGTGAGGTCAGATATGAGGTGACTTGGGCCCGTATGCCGCTAGCTATCACAACAAACTCATACTATAAAAAGAAACAATGTCTAGACCTTCTGATAATTTGACCACAAATTTAAAGCCCTATGTCGATGTTAACATTGATCTACACTAAAAATCATAGATGTTCCCCATCATGATCAGTTCCACTTGACTGAAGTCTCTAATGGAAAATATGACCATAAACCACTAGGTTATGAACTGAATTTTCACATGAAGGGATGATAATGATTAGAAGATCCAAAAAGTAAAGTCTAAGGATATAGGGAAAAATAGCACACCCTGGGAGGATCTTATGCTAAAAATAACCTACGGGAGAAAACCCAATGAATACCCAGAGTGAGATAAACTTCCCAAGTAAGAGCATTAGGATATTATGGAGTCATATCCCTTTTCTCTTTTCCAATCTACGATCACCTAGATAATCAATCTCTTCAAAGTATCTAATTGTAATGGCTCTCCAATCACTATATATTTTAGAAATCATTTAATTATATAATAAAGAATACCCTCCACATGATAATGTATTGGGGAACAAATTGTGAGACTATATATCTTAGTGAGTTTTTTTGAAGGCCAATTACCATAGAAAAAATAAATAAGTTAAATATTAATTAAAATTAATTTAAATATTTTCTTTTACTCTTACAAAACATTATTTTACCATTAATTAACTTTTTTTACCCTTAATTAACTTTTTTACCATTAGGTAAATTTGTTTTACCCTTACATAAATTTATTTTACTGTTATATAACCTCTAAAAGTTTCTTTTTACCCTTACATAACATTTTTTACCATTTATTAACTTTAGTTTACCCTTACATAAATTTAGTTTAACCTTACATAACTTTATACCCTTAAATTTTTTTATCGTAACATATATTTATTTTACCCACACTTAGCTCTATTTTACCCTTAATTAACCTTTTTACCGTAACTTGACTTTATTATTCCCTTACTTAATGTTATTTTGACCTTAATTATCTTCAGTTCACCATTATATAACATATATATATTTTTCCATTTAAATAAGATTATTTTTACCTTTATTAATTATATAAAATATATTTATAAGTAAATAATTTAAAATATATTTATTAAAAAAATACATAAAACAAATTTATCCAAAAAAATAGACAATAAATGACACCTCCCACCAATTTTATAAAAACATCCATTATGTATCCCTCTCTATAAACCCATACTTAAGTCATGGATCTGGATTCTGTATCGTAAAATATCTCCATATTGTTTTGGTAAAGGATATACAAGTTTTTCTTAATTCATTTTCTTCTCTGTAAATTAAATGTCAACTATAATTGAGTAAATCCAATATTTAGAAATCTATATTATTTAAAAAATTGGAAGACTAAATAAATATGTTTTTAAATTTTACTGTTATGGAGTCCCAAAATAGATATTTTGTTGATTGGTTGATGCTACTCCTATTAAAGAATAAAATACCTATCCTGAAATGACTCTGTATATCCATGTAATTCCTAAACTGCATGGCTTGTAGGCCAATTGGGTGATCATTCTCATCATAGTTAATTATTACCCTCTTCTCTCCATATGTGAGTGAAATTTTTAGTAGACATGTAATCCAACAACTACCATTTATAGGTACTGACCTCCCTGGATAAAAATAATAGTTGAACATAATTTTGATAAATATAAGTTTAATTTCATTAAATATTTTCATTAATATATATTTATATATATTAAACGTATATACTATAGTTCCTCTACTTCTATGTATATCATTTAGAAATATGTATTATTCTTCAATAAAAGTATATATACCTATATTTGATTAAAATTAAATAAATATAATGAATTAAAAATTTATTTTTTATAATAGAAAAAACTACATTGAATGTTATATTTTTTAACCATGAAAATGTGAAACTAAAACTATCATATATTTGGATTTAAAATAATAAAACGACAGAAATGATTATCATCTAAAAATGTGTATTTTTTTTAACCTTTATTTTTTAGAAATAAATAAATATTACAAGTAAAAATTGAAATTTTAATAATTTGAATAAATTTATAAATATTTTATTGAATAAATGAGTATACCGAAAAAAGAATATAAAGAAAATACTCCCAATAGAATGATGAAGGGAAAAATTCAACCAAAAAATGGATATCTAAATCTAATGAATATAAAAAATATTAATAAAATTGAAATAAATTTATATATTATTATATTTAAATTTCAAAGTTAAAATATAATATTATTAACAGTGTCATTTCTATAAAACAAAATTTGATTAATTATAAGAGTAGTTGACTGTTTTCTAATATTCCTTCTAGGTGATCATTTCATGTTTCATGCACAGCGTACACCTGATAGTCATTTTCATCATCAGGTTATCATGTAATAGTAGGAAAATATTTTGATAAGACTTCAACATCATCAATATTCTCATTGACTAAATGAGTAATTTTCCTTTGCAAAACAACGAACCACTAATCATTTACGGGTCAAAAACATAAAATATTCATTTTTCATTTGGTTCCATGAAAAATGATTTCTCCTTGAACGTAAATATTTTCAAATAAGAAATTTTAAATCCATACTTATCATGTTTCACACCATTACTACTATCAACCCAGTTATAGTAAAATATTGATACCAAAAATTTAGATTATTCAATATCCCATATGTTCTCAACAACTCTAAAATATGATGTTGATACAAAATTGGTATTTTTATCTTTTGAGCTCAAAAAAGCAATGCTTCAATTAAAACCATTACTCCAATATTTTGAATGGTACTCTTATCATTATGTTTTTATATGTAAAATCTATAACCATTAATATCAAAACCAGACCACATGTTCAAGTTAACACATAGCCCCTGGTTATCGTTTCAATGTTTCTGGTGTGAATAAATTAATGTAAATTTTTTCATTAAAGCATGAAATAGATGTTTTTTATGTTCATTCATTAACCACTTTTTATTTACTCTCGTATATTGTACCTTTAATCCAACAATATGTTATGATATATAGGTTTGAACATCACTTATGTTATTCAAAATATATAAATATGCTTACATCACTTCATCACATGGAATTAACTTCACATTTAAACAATGAATCCATTTAACTTCACTATCAATGGTCAAATGTAGAGATAAAGGGATACCAACAAGCTCCACATTAGACAAATAATCCTCAATGAAATCAATTGCCTCTTCTGATATATATTTTTAAACAATAGAGTCCTCTAGTCGATATGAATTCTTAACATATCCTTTCAATATATTCATATATCGTTCAAAAGGATACAAAGAATTTAAATAAACATTCCCATATATTATTATCTCTTTCACAAAATGAATCAATAGATGTACCATTAAATAAAAACGGTGGAAAACACATTTATAGTTGATAAAGTTGACAAATGATTCATTCTCTAACACTTATAAAAAATCTAGAACTATTAATTTGCAACAAATTTAATTGAAGACCTAACATAACCTGATAATGTACTTTTTAAAAAGTATTATAAATATTCCACATAATGAAACCAGTAGAAACTATTTCATTAATACATGAAATTTTTTATATTTCATACATATTAACTTTAAATCCTTTAATGGCATCAAATTTTTTACTTTTTATGAAAATCCACAAGGTAAGTTAATAGAATTTAGGCACTGGAAAAAAAATACCTTCTCATTCTATCTTAATGTGATTAAAATTGGAGGAAAATATGTTCTATTTAATTTTATTGTGAGAGCTAACTCCAAACGTCTTCCTGTGGTTATTAAGCCCAGAATTCATTACAATGAATATTTTTTCTTCCCTTGTATGTTTAACAATATACCAATTATAATGTTATAAATTTTTTTCTGGACATAAAGAACATCAACATTATTTTCTACATGGATAAAAATTTATAAGGTAGGTTTAATGAAGTGGATCTTTTTCCATGTATTTATTCGATGATTGGAACTTCCTTTATTTCCAATTTTGACATCAATGTTTTCAAGATTTTCACAATATTATTCACCTAATAATGATTTTGGTGAAGAATCACACTCTTTTAATTCAAAAAATATCTTTTATACTCATTGATAAGAATGATCTATTCATAAAAATATTTTATTTCCCATATACACTCTTTTTATTCTATTCTACAATTAATGATATGAAGTCCCCACTTTATAAATCAGATAAGCTTTATGCCTTATAACACTATATCCATATAAGTTTCTATATGAAATAAATTCATTTATTTTGAAAATTATAACAATTAAAATAAAATACTCTATTCTCTATGCATCAAATACTAAAAAAAGTATCTCCCCGAGAAATTTCAAATAATCAATCAACAGTGATAGACAAACATCAATATCATTTCCAGCTTGTTTCTGTAAAAAAATCATCAAGATAGTCTTCACATATTTACTTTTCATAAATATATGCAGGTAAAAGTTATATAAAACCAATAGCATTGTCTAAAACCATGTTAGATACTATAATTTGATATGGATTCTTTCTATCAGTGAATAAACCCATTCAAATATTTCTAAATTTATTCCCCAAATTAGAGAAATAAAATTTCTATTGTTGTGAATTAATATGATGTTGTAGGTTTCCATCAGATATGTACTTATCTTTATTCCATCTTATCCTCTTTACATCATTTGAATTTGTAAGGAGATGCTTCAAATAAGAAATTATTGGATGATATTGTATTACATTAGTAGGAGGTTTGACACTAGTTCCTTATAATGGATAATAGATGGATTTGTAATCCATTTTCTATCATGATTCCCCAAATTTATGAAATTATGATAAAATTACATATTCCTTCCTATAAAATAATTTTATTAGGAAAAATAGGTATCATTTTATACCCCAGTCCCATTAAAAATGATACCTTTTTACCTCATAATTATAATTTTAAATCATGTTTTCTTATAAAAGATTCCCATTTAAAAGTTCAATAAATTCATTTTTTCTTTTATCACTCCAACCATGACTTGATTTCAATTTTACTAAATTCAACATTTCTAATAACATAATTAATTTATTAAAACATGATAATAGTGGTTTCTTAGCATATCCATATAGTTTTTCAACATTTATTTTTTCAATACTTTTAACACATACATCATGAATTTATTATTTATGGTGATCCTCTATCTCATGTGGAACACCTTCACCACCATTAAATCTGGACTTGTTTTTTATTTCACCACACCAGATCTATCGTGTATGATTATGAATAAAACCATATAAAACCATATAGTGTTTTATTTATCTATACCCCAATCTACTCATAATAAAACATTTCATGCATGGAAGGAAAATCACAAGTTTTTTCAAGATTTTGTTTAAACAATTTCAAGAAACTAGCAACCCCTTTCTCATAGTTATTTTAATTTCATTATACATTTATCAAATTACGATCCATAAATTACCTAAAAAGTTATAATATAATATATGAATCTATTAATACATATACAAATATAATCATATATATAAATAAAATTATAAAATATAAGAATTTAAATATATAAACATGCGTATATTTTTCACATATAATTTACATCTTATGAAATTATAAATCAAGAACAATTTTTGATAAAATTATTTATTCAAAATTAATTATAATGAAATAAAAATCAAAAAAATTGAAGATGAAAAAAAACTATTTTGAACATAAAAAATTATGATGATAAAAAAATTATAAATAATAAAATAATAAATTCAAATAGTTACAACCAAAAACAAATTATATTCACAAATAAATAATAATCAAAAAAATTTATTACATAAAAAAATTATAATTGATAATAATATACATAAAAAATAAATGGATGAATAAATTTTATAATTAATAGATAATTGATTTAACATATAAAAATTAAAAAACTTACAAGATTTTGAGGGAAAAAATGGAAAATAGTTCCTGAAATTTTTTGAACTCAATTGTAGGTAGTGGTAATAGGGTGAACACAGTGAGACTTAAGAGAAACATTTACACAAATTAATTATAAAAAATAATGAACAAAAACCTTGAGAGTGAAGTAGTGGTTTGAGTTGATTTGGTTTTTTTGGATTGAATAACAGATAGGGTCATAAAAAGAAGGATAAATGATAGAATATAGAGGAGAAATAGTGCGAAAATAATTAGGAAATTGAATGAATGTAAATATTAAGCATGATCGTGTGCCATCAAGAGTTGAATGGATGATGTTATTAGAAATATTGCATTTAAAAATTGAGGGGATGTACATGGAAACCAATTTTTTGGATTTTTTGACATTATTTTTCTATAAAAATGATACTAAAAAATTCCCACTTCACTTTTATCATAATTTTTTTAAATAACAATATTCCAAAATCCATCTCTAAGTAATCCTTTTCTACTAGTGTCTCCACAAGTTCTATGATATTTATATATTTCATATTCAATTTGGAATCCATTTCTTTCTTACTTGAAATATAATTCATCCTTATTTGTTTTCCTTCATTGAGTTGGGTCTTGGGTGGAATTATTTATCCTATAATTCATTCTTTATGGTCATTTTCTTCAAAATTTATTAGGAAAACTCTGTATTTATTTCATGTTGATCCTTTATAGTTATTCTAATTTTATTGATACTAATATTCAATTAAACATATTTTATTTTTTTCCCAATTTTCCTCCAATGAAAATTTTAATCATCACATAATAAACATCAATCAGGAATTCCAATCATTTAACCTTATCTTGTAAGGCTGTGATATACTCCTAGCCATAGCATTAACTCCTCCTACATTAGAAATTAGATTTTGTTTCCACCTCTACATAACATATTATTTTTAGATCCATAATCGAGTATGAAACGCCACATACTTTATCCCAACCTGTGTTAGAATCAGATGAAACAATAGTTTCAGAATTTACCATCTTTAGATAACTAATATTTTGAGGCGAATTAGTCTTACACATATTCTTATTTTCATTAAACAGAAGGTAATTTTAATCTCTAATTTATTTTTTTTTCAAATGAATCTTTCAAAAATATCTATACATCCATTTAAAATATTTAATAATCATTATTCTAGGACATATGTTCTCTAGGAGAATCCTTTAATGGTATTTTTTTAACGAGGTATTGATCACAATATTTATTAGATCTATCTCAACGAAAAATACATGATACCTTAACTAACATTTCATTCCTACACAATTTCTCAAGGAACTCCAATAAGATATTCTATGAATGAAATTAACTCCTTTTACAAGGTTTTTTAAATTCTTTCCATCAAACATAGGATCATTCATGTCAGATTTCATTATTCAAAAATTTCAGATCAATTCAAAGATATAATAAATAAAATAAAAATAAACCATAGCTATGATACAACTTTATAGTCCCTAAAGGCTCTTAGAGTGAGATATTCCTTTAATAGGGGGTGAATGTAAGTGTTATGAAATTTATTACTTTTACCAAAACTTTTCACTGAAATAATGGATTTTGACCTCTTATACTTAAGGGTCACATTTTATGATCTTTTCTTGAACATTGACCTTATTACAATTCACATGACCAAAACTTTTACTAGATATCATGTGTTAATATTTTTTCCCTCATTTTCAATGTATGTATAATTTAAATAGAACAAAGCGTATTTATTTTGTTCACCATCACTAGGATACACCAAGAAGAATTCTATCAATTTTATGTTGAAGCACCAAAGAACTAAAATATAACTATCTTAGAAAATGAGTTTTAATAGGATACTCATGCCAAGGGTCACTCCCCTTAAATTTTTTGCCACAACTTAGTGATTTTCAAGGGTCGCTATCTTTAACTTCCTTCCTCACACACAATGCATTGGAAAATATCACCTTCACATAGTTTATAGATATATATGTCCCCACACCAGCATCTATTTCTTGAAATGTATCCTCAAGTATAGATAAATACTATATTGTAGTTCCAAAAGACTGCTCCATCTCTATCTGTGAAAACATCCTTGTTGCACCACCATCTTCTTCCAGAATGTGACTAGAACACCTTAAATTATCTATAAAACAAAAACTCATTCGTTTTTTTGGATGATTATTTAATAGTTTTCAACACATTCCTCTTATTCTTTCATTATCCTCACAGAGAATTGGCTTTCACATAGAGATATGACAATATAATATATTCTTAGCCTCTCTCGATACTACCTACAATCAATATCCATTCTTTAAATTGGAAGGTCATGTGTCCAATAGTTGGACACCTTTCAGCATCATTATGGGTCATTCAAATCACCCATAACACCTCTATAAATATTTCTCTAAGATCTACATACCTATAACCAAATATAACTACCTCATAGTAAACTATCTATACTTTTTAGTATATAATCAAATATCCACCCAATTCATTATTGAATTGTTTTGAACACTTACAAATTTGGTTTGGATCATGGTCTAAAATGGACCCACATGATGTATAATGTCTTTATGATCTTTTCACATATCATAAAAATCAAATCCGTTGAATAAGTTTCATATAGTATTTAAAAACTAACAAAAATTGACTTTCTTCTAGACACCATGACCTGGAATGTTTGGTCTCCAGGAAAAACACACTTCAAAACATCGAAAACTATAGTTCTTTGGTTGTTTTTTTTCTTTTTGGTCTAGAAATAAAAATCACCGCATCCATATTCTTAGAAAACCAAATCACCAATTCAACTAACATGACTATAATGGTCCTTCGTTTGGATTAGAGATATAAAAATATTAAACCACTACCATTACCATGGTGTGGCCTATCTCCCTTTCCATTTTGGATACTACAAGCATTAGGTATTTAATGTTAACACTCAACCATGATTATTCCTCCACAAAATGGAAAAAAATTCCTTATGTTTCACTCACCAGGTCATCATTCATGACGTAGTCATCTTTTCACTAACCATGTTTCAACAACAGGACTTCTATGAACTCCACAACCACTGAAACTCTTTACTGCCACCAACCCAACCATGTCTGGGATTCACTATGTCACACTGGTTCTCAAGAATTCCACCATAGGGATGACCAAAACATGGCCTATTATAGATTTCCGATACATGGATTATCCTTCTAAACCATGATCATAAACCATGTAATTCATTCACCGAACATATTCTTCATATTCAAAATTACCACTAAAAATAGCAGGGATTTTCATGTGTTAGTCAGCTTCAACGCAACATGACAACAACCTTGTGTTGTGGAATTTTCCTCCTCTAACTTTCTCCAAGATTCCTTCAATATATCTCTAACCCTTCTATTTACTATATAAGATCCTTGTAGAATACCTTAAAACTTTTTTATTTTCTCTTGTCCATCTTCCACTTTGATAACAAAATTGATATGAATAACACTGAAGATTCTTATCATAAAGTCACTTCGGTCATCTTCATCTTTATTTTCAAGGTCATGTTCTTTATTGTAAAAAAAACATAATAATTTAGGATTTCTATGAAAGAATAATTAAGAAAACCATGCATAATTCTATGTTTAGTAATATCCTGTATGATAGAATACCAAAGAAGCCATATATTCTTTTTACTTTTTAGGTTTTATTTAACTCATTACAACTATCTATAATTCCTACCACATCTCTATGTGAACATCTAATAAAACCATCACACTAAACTCTTTTAGTGAGTAATATCTTTAAATAATGTTTTATACAAAATGATAATTCTTGGGAATCATATTTCTATTGTTCTTCTCTGTGAACATATTATTCAATATCCTTTAATTTACAACATAAAATGTTAGAAATTTAATAACATATATTTTCTACTTAGAACCCTTTTTAAGATCACTATAATAATTATAATAAGAAAATTTCCTTGAAAATTTTCTTTTAGATCAGTATTGGAAACTAAATGTAACTCTTTAATTTATTTAATCTTTCCCATGTCATCCTAAAATATTTAATATGAAAATTGATACCCACTTAATTAAGGTAATTTAATGTAAATATTTTCATTTCTCTTTACCTACATATCTAAAAATAGTTTGGGACTTTAAATGACTATCTAAATGAATTTAGATGGCTTAATATTTAAATTATTAATGTTTTTACTTTTGATGTGTAAAAATACTCCTCCTATATTCCTAGAAACTATTTTCTCTCTATAATATCTTGCTAAGACATGCAATATCTTTTATTTCAGAAATAATAGATTATTTACATAAGCTATAATATTTAACAAATAATTATTGTTTCTATATCATATGTTTTTTAATGTTTTTAGATAAATATTCTAATGATAAATAATTTATTCTTTAAAATACGTCATTGTTGGTTGATTAAAAATCTTTCCTTTATAATTTAACAAATATATTAGATAAAACTCTTTATCCTAGTAAAAATTAATTTTATCCTTATATTAACTTCAAGCATGTTATATTATTTAACGAATAGTAATATATGTGTATTAAAACCATTATCTCATATTGATAATAAAAATTATTTATTTACATACAACGTCTCTTATCACATAAGTGAAATACGATGAAAATACACATCCTTTATTTTGATCCATATGAGATTGAGATATTCCTTTTCATCTAACTCTATGATTTAGTAACCCATTTCTTAATCACTTAAATTTATTCTAAAATCTTCATCAATTATTTCCTTGATTTTGAACTCTTGTGTTTTTAAAATATACATTTAGTATCACATATTCATGAAAATAAAATAATTAATTTCTATAACACTAATATATGAAATGGAATCTCCATAGAGCTTTTAAAACTCTTTCATATATTTTAGATAATTTCATAAAATGTAAATACCTCCCCTATTTTAAGTTTAATGACCTAAGTTGAGAAGGGGACCATCTAATATTCTTTATTTAGATTAAAACTTTACCCTTCTGTACCGTCAACACAATACTAGATCCTAGACATCTCAGTTCGTGCTCATTTATCCTTAACACTTTTTGTAAATAGGGAAAACATTTCTTATACCCATTCATTATTATTGAAAAATTTCCAATAATAATTCCATAATGATTTCCATAGCCCCACCATGCCTTAGTAATATCACCAATATTACCACATCATTAACATATCCAATCATATTGAATATATGAGTGGATACTAGAATCCATTTTTTTATCTTTAATATACAAAATTCCATTAAAACATTAAGTGAATCCTTTTATGCTTCTCATAAGAATAGATTGGATCAAGAAATTGAACTACTTCAACATTAGGTTACCCAGGAAGGAGTTACACTAACACATAGAATTTTTTTAAATACATATGAAAAATTCATATGTTCTTATAATATTTTGAGAAGTATATTTTATTAATATTATTTTTCTTATTGGATAGATCTAAATTTAATGGTCATTAATTATGTTTCCATTTCCCTATAATAAAATCTTTTTTAAATGAGAATAATTTTTTATATTCATTTAATAAGGAATTTTATTAAATGTTATCCAACTAAAATGAAGCCCTATTTTAATTATATCATATCCATTTGTGAATAGAGGTCCATATTTCAACAGAATTTGTATTCTTTAACCAAATAAAAAATTCATAAATACATATAATAGACCATCATGTCAATCATATCACATATGACTCTTGGATGGTTGAGTGGATATCTATTTATCTTAATCCATCACAAGGATTCACTCAACTCTATTCCTCTAGTAACCTAATGTTTATTATTTTATATATATGTGTAACCCAAAGAATATTCCAAGAAATGGGCACCAAATGGTCAGGTTCACCTCATTATATACTTTCCTTACATCACATAATCCTTGAGTTTGCCAATATTAAATGATTAAGGTCATGAAAAGTGTTTCATTAGGAAGGATTCTCACACTTAATATTTTATAGGGGATTTAATCTCACCATTTTATCTCATTTATTACTTTTACATGTATGAATTATATTTTGGCCCACAAGATTATTTAGTGACAGATACCATTTTTGGGTGAATTTGGGAATAAAATCATTTTCAATTTTAATCACTTCTCATTTAATTGTATCTCAACCTTGGGTGATATTTTCTTATTAATTATAAGGGTCAATTATTCTTTGACTTGTGTTGATATTGAACAAGTTATTAATTAACCAACCTATTCATATATTTCCAATTCCAACTGAACCCACCTTACCATTTTTTGTTTTGAATAATATAACGTAAGTGAATGTAGATATGAAACAGATTATTTTTATTGGTTCACCGAAAAAGATAATATAAGTTGCATGAAATCAGAAATGTGTTGATGAACTAATTAAAAACTAACCTCGATGATTAATTGTGTGGTTTCATCAAGGTCATTCCTACTTGTAGTAATTCTACTTTAAATGGGTTTGGGTTAGATCATGGTCACCCAAGGATCACTGCCCCACACTCCCACTTTTAGTAATTTCACCAATGGAAAAAATGTTGGCATACAGAACAATCCTAAAGAGTCTCACTAATATTATATATTACACCGATTATGCTTTAGTGCCTTTGAAGTTCTCAAATTCTCATTCTTAGTCCTGCTATAATTGTCACCATAAAAAATATATTCTTATTTAATAGGTTATTCATGAAACAATAAGATCCCATTTTTCTATAAAAATATTTATAACCTCTATTATCTTCTAATTATAAAATTAAAATTATTTCACATTTTTATAATACAATAATTATTCTTTTTTATTAGAACTACTGGTCATGTTAGTGAACTCATCCACCCACTCGTTTTGCTACTTCCCCAAAATAAATATTTTGTAACACCCCAGGTAAATAAAGAATATTACTTTTTTATATTTACCCATATATGTGAATAAAATATTAATATTACTTTAAAGGGGATGCAATGCTCGATGGCATACCCAATACACAACAATGAGTTTCTTGGGAATCTTATGTTGCACTCTAATAATAAAATAATATTATTTTAAATGGTAGTTAACGCCTAGCCATTATAATGGCGGGAATGAATAGAACTAACTATAAAATGATTATATATGTTTGTCAAATATTTTTACTCTTTACAATAAATGTTAGAGGATCAAAAATGCGAATGAATCCAATTTTTTGCGTAAACATTCCAATATTCTTTAAAAGGTCGATTAACCGCCTTTTAATGGAGAACCTATTTTAAATCCACTTTTTGAAAATTTTATAAGATATATTTTTCAAAATAAACATATTATTTATGATTGTGACATTGAAATTTACCTTGGTTTAATTTTTGGTATTTTTCTAACAATGTTCATTTTTCAATGAATAGTGAAAAATACTACATTTTACATCAAAACTGCTTTTTCATATAATTTAATTTTATGGTTATATTATCTTTTTAATTTATTTTAAAGTTTATTTAGAATATATTTTTACCATTTAATCCAATTATGGTCATTGGGATTAATTTAACTTTGTAATTAGGCATAAACAAGGGACAAACTTTTCATAAATATTGTTTCTAAAAAACCCGCTATTTGTTTTACAATGGGAATTATTTTTAAATTAATTATTTCAATTTATGTGTTTGGAATTTGGTAAAATGGATTACATATTTGGAATAAGAAGGTCCAAATTATGTAATTAATACTCTTTTGTTGTTGGACTTTATGAATAGTAACAACGGTAATTATCTTTAATTATCTTGATTAAGGAGTAATCGGGTAGTTAAAGATAATAAAATAATATCATAATAATAAAAACTGACCACAACATGTGTCCTAAGGCTACTGGTTGTCTCATGGCCGACCATGGGATGACTTGTTCCAAACTTGGGGGCCCCATGGAATCACTTTTGTGAGAAAGTGACTTTTTATCTTTTTATTTTTTAAAGAATGTTAAATGTAACAAAGAATGTATCACCTAAGTAAAATATTTTTAATTTTGCCTACATAAATGATATTTTGGACTATAAATATTCATTGGAAATATAAAACGATTTCATAAATCATTGTATTTTTTTTATAATTTTTTGACATTAAAAAAATTCAATTATTTATGACATCATGATGATGCAGTGATGACCTCATTATTTAAAGATTTAAATAAAATGGAAATATAATGTAATATCTAAGACCTAAACATGTACAAAACCTATTTTATGGGTGGATTTAGAACCCTTATCACCTTATCCTCGAAAAACATCAATTTGGGACCATTAATATCAGAAACATATTCTAAAATAATGTAACATTTCTTTACTTTCCAAGAGTGCCCCTCCTCTCCTCTTATAAAAGGCCCCCACCTCTACCTCTTTAACCACACATCCAAAGCCTTTGGCTCAGCCAAACCCTGCCCATTTTGTCTCTCCACATCCCTCTATAACTCCTTGAAGCCTCACATTTGGCAGAAGTCTTCCCAAAGAAACATTTGAGCTCAAACCAAAGGGAGTTACCTGATTTTAATGTAATGTCTTCACTTGTGTCCTTTTGTTTTATTTTTCTTCTCCAACCCCCTAAACTATTTTTATTCTTTTCTTTTGTAACAACTGCAGTATATTCAATATACTAGTATGTTTTTATAAGAAGGATTTGAGCTACACTTACACACACCTTCGTCTAATGGTTAAAGAACATACTGTTTCTATGGTTGGCGATTTTCTGCCTCACGAAACGATGATTGTTCACTATTTTTTTAACACCTTTAAAGGTGGCTATTATGATGTCACTATATTTTATATATGATATATATGGTATTTTTGTTTACTATATTCTTCTGTATTTTTTATTTAAACAATACCTTTATTCTTTTCATGTTGTGTAAATGCGATAATTTCATATGAGGAAGTTTGGACTACCACCCCCTCAAGTGATGTGACTTGTACATGCAATACATGGAACGTATAAAGAATGATATTACTGAACATATGTGACCTATATAAAATATATATTATACTGTAATTATAATATATATATATATATATCATTTATTTTTAACTCCGTTAATATGACACAGAGAAAATGAAAGTAGCGTTCATGCATACGTACGGCCTACCGTCTCCATGAACGGTGCTTTTCGTTTTTTATCTCCAAATGATATGGAATAGTATAAAATGAATATATACTGGATATATATGATATTTAAAACATCAATACTATTCTGGATATGATGTACCTATAACTACATGGAAAATTATTTTCCAACAAGTTCAATTTTTGACTCATGTACAAAACATCGAAAAAAACGTCTAATATGAACTCATATTATTAACCAATTATTATAACATTAAAATATGTTATATGAACTGAATAATAATAATTATATTAGGTCCTTAAGCAATTATAAATTGACCAAAGTTTATTATTCCGGAATATAATGAAATGAACAAGACAAGTCGGACTTGAGGTAAGGGATCCTACTCCTCTCATTCTTTTTAAGTACACTCTTTTATGTCATTCCTTCTAAAATCATATTTCTTGTTATTGGGATGTTATTTTATATTAATATTACTGTAATTTTTATGTTCATATGATGAGAGACCCTATTCTTTCTCATCAATCCATTTTGGAAGTTTTGAGTGGCGCCGTTAGGCAGCTGAATTTTCATAAGATATCTAACCTCTCTCTTTCTCTTTAAGTACTCTCCTTTATGTCACTTATTTTAAGCTCATCTTTGTTATGTTTGGGGATGTTATTTTATATTCCCCTTTCTGTAAACTTTATTTTAATATGATGAGAGACCCTATTTCCTCTCATCAATCCATTTTGGATGTTTTAAGTGGCGCTGTTAGGCTGCCGAGTTTTCGTAAGAGATTTTTCATCTCACTTTTAAAACCGTGAGATTTATGCTACATTTGCCACAATTTCCTTTGAGTGGTGTATGTACTTCACATTATTTTACTCATTGTGTAATATAATTTCATTTATAAGTATTTACATGAATGTTGTATTGTCCTTCTTTCACGGGGCGTATGTTTTGAAAGATACCCATGTCGGTAAGGGGACCTTTCACCCTCCTCTTTTTAAAAGACTTCTTTTGTTATGTCTTTTAATTCACATACTATTATGTTGGGATATGTTATTTTATATCCTTATTGATGTAAATTTTATTTCCAAGTGATGAGATACCTATTTTATCTATCATCAACTCATTTTCTGAATTTTGAAGTGATGTCGTTAGGCTGGCGAATTTTACCAAGGGATCTTTTTAACCCAATTTCGATTTCTTTGGGTTCAACATGTTGTTATTGAATATGTCATCCTTTGAATATGTGTGAATGAAATTTTATTGTTTTACACTTAATATCCACTTATATTTGGTGTATTTATATTTGTCACACATAATTTTGAGATTGAATTATCCTTAATTTAAGGATACCTTCTTTATAAGGGAATTCATCACATTTGACATTTCTATTGAGACTTCTTTGTTATTATGCACCAATTCACTCTTATGTGATGTATATACTATCCTTTGGAATATTATATCATGAATCCATTTACTCTCATGATATTACAAAGTTCTGACTAAATGTTATTCCTCAATTATTGTATTCAAGTGTCTCTAATTTTGGTAGAACCCCTTTAACCAAAATATCGCTTTAAATGTTTTAATTATTTGTTCTTATTAATATCCATGTTTTCAAAGTGGTTGTAAGGATTTATTTATATGGATATTAATGGTTTAAAATTTTAAAAGCTTCAAGGTGGTATGTGACACTTTGATTCAAAAATCTCTTTATTAAATGTTCTAAATGGTTTTGGAAATGGTTTCTTTTTGAATGGATTCATTATTTCAATATAATAAAATGTTATATTGTGATTGAAATGTGGAAATGTTATGTTTACTTTATGCATGTTTTAAGTGATACGTTTATATTATGGTTCTTGGGAATTATTATGAAAACGGGTGGTTCCGTGATAAACTAAGGGCGGGTGAGCCCGATATAGCTCTCCAATGCATTGGGTAACGCAAAGGAGTGAAACATTAAGGTTTCTCCGAAGAGATTTAGGGAATATACTGTGGTGGGTATTCCAAACGTAACCAAGAGGGTTACTCCCTACGTAAGAATGTTATGAATTCCTCAAGTTACCTTTTATGTCTTATGATTTCTATGATTTATTCATGATTTGGTGAGGTATGTCGAAGTGCCTATATTTTATGGGTAAAGAATGATTTCATTCTTATGTATATATGAACTCATGTTTCCGTTCCATATTGTTTTTATAACCCTTACCGAGCTTTTTATGCTCATCCCATGTTTTTTTGAAATGTTTTTCACTGGTCAAGGGAAAGGTACATTAAATTATGATAGTGTCAAGGAACTGTCAAGAAAGATTCCATGTTTTATTTTAAATATGTTTCCATTGAGGGGAAAAATTAATACTATCTTTTATGTAACCACTTTGTTTAAATGTGGAATGTAATGCAAGTTTTATGATCTAATTCTCTAAAACTCTAAACTTGAAAAGATCCTCTATGTGTAATCTTGTAATAACTCATGATTAAGTAAGGTTTTAGGCTGGGGCCTTATAGTTGGTATCAGAGGTCGGTTTAGATAACTTTAGAGGTTAGAGTATTCTCTAAGCATAATTGACATTACCATAATGGTCAGGATTTTAGAAAGAGTCCTATTTTTAGATAAAGTGAAGGAGTAAGTATATCTTAGTGTTTACATTCCTCATTAGTACATGATGGTTTCATTTATATACTCACACTGACATTTCTGTTTTTAGAAAATGGATGGATGTAGTGGGCACCAAAGTGACTATGGGTTTGACGGAAACTACAGTGGTTCTCTGATTAAGAGACTGGATGAAATGGGGTATTCAATGAGGAATCTCATGGTTGTTCTAAACCAACTATCAAGTAGTCATGATCAACCACTTGAACCTTGGTGAGTTCTCTAATGCATCATGTACGAGATGACCAAATCGATGTGGATGTTCAGGTAATAATTATAAAGGTAACCATTAGAGTTTATATGATCTTTACTTTTGAGGTAATTATGGGTTATTATATGTTATGATGGAAAATGAAAGGCATGAGATAAACTTGAGGTTAAAATATATTATGATCATTTTTGATGATTTTATCTCTTTTTGGGGAATTATTTGAGAATTATAAGGTTTTGTAAAAAGGACAACATGCAGACCGTGTGACAACCCGTCGCGTCAGACAAAGCTATGGGAATCGAACCCACAACCAAAGTGCAACTGGTATTTATCACCTACCACTAGACTACGTGAAGTCCCTGGTTAGTTTGACTGATTACTTTTAGTTTGATGATTTTATGAATTAAGAGTAATTTGATTTTGGGTTATCTATGGAAATATATTAACCTATCATGGAGGATATGTGATTAGGTTAATTAGTTTTCAATACGAGAATTTAGGAGCAACTGATGTTGTTTGGAGATAAATGTTACAATTTAACTTGGAAGTCTATGTGACTAAATCCTTCAAATATTTGGGTTTCAATCTTATTCTGGTTTACTTTGATGAAATTTATGGACAAATTTTTTTATCGAATGGTCCTCGTTGAACTTTGGATTTTGTTGGACAAAATTTGGAGATTAAGAATAGATTTTCTTTTTATAAAGGGTTATCCTTTTCTGGATTATCTGATCTTGTACTAACCTTTTTGGTTTTGGTTTTTCTTAAAGTATAAAGCCATGGGAAGTATATAGTTCTCTTTTATGGATTAAGTGATTCTCTAGAAGTTGATTATAGTGAACAAGTCTTCCTAAATACTCGTCTTTAAGAGAAAATATGATTTAGTGTAAGAAATATAATAGAAGTTGAAAGTCAACATGATAAGTAATTATGTTTCCTTATGAATAAATTCCTCAATAAAAAAAACAAAAATGTTGTCTATTAACTTTTCCTACTGGGGAATCGAATACCGTTTAACCCATCATAAGTTTGTGATTTTCTTATGGTTAACTTTCTCCTAAACATGTTTTCTATCACTCTCTATCAGAACATGACCCTATGTTTTCTCCTCCATGTCCATATTGTCATACATGGAATCCTAGTATGGGTTAACTCGGGTGACCTTTGAACTTATCTTTCTTTATTTTAAAGTGATTGTTTTACCGACTCTTGTTCCGATGTGGGACTTTCAAGGATGTTTCCAAGCTCAATTTTAAAATTGCGAGGACACAATTCCCAAAAGGGGGGAAGTATGTAACACCCTAGGTAAATAAAGAATATTACTTATTTATATTTATCGATATTTGTGAATAAAATATTAATATTACTTTAAAGGGGATGCTATGCTCGATGGCGTACCCAATACGCAACAATGAGTTTCTTGGGAATGTTACGTTGCACTCTAATAATAAAATATTATTATTTCAAATGGTAGTTAACGCCTAGCCGTTGTAATGGCGGGAATGAACATAACTAACTAAAAATTGACTATATATGTTTTTGAAATATTTTTACTCTTTACAATAAATGTTAGAGGATTAAAAATGAGAATGAATCCAATTTTAAGCTTAAACATTCCAATATTCTTTAAAAGGCCGATTAACTGCCTTTTAATGGAGAACCTCTTTTAAATCCACTTTTTGACAATTTTATAAGCTCTATTTTTCATAATAAACATATTATTTATGATTGGGACATTGAAATTTACCTTGGGTTAATTTTTGAAATTTTTCTGACAATGTTCATTTTTCAATGAATAGTGAAAAATACTGCATTTTACATCAAAACTGTTTTTCATATAATGTAATTATATGGTTATATTATATTTATAATTTGTTTTAAAGTTTAATTAAAATATATTTTTACAATTTAATCTAATTATGGTCATTGGGATTAATTTCACTTTAGAATTAGGCATAAACAAGTGCCAAACTTTTCATAAATATTGTTTCTAAAAAACCCGCTATTTGTTTTGACAACGGGAACTATTTTTAAATTAATTATTTCAATTTATTTGTTTGGAATTTGGTAAAATGGATTACATATTTGGAATCAGAAGGTCCAAATTATGTAATTATGACTCTTTTGTTTTTGGATTTATGAATAGTAACGACGGTTATTATCTTTAATTATTTTGATTAAGGAGTAATCGGGTAGTTAAAGATAATAAAATAATATCATAATAATACAAAATGATGACAACATGTGTCCTAAGGCTACTGGTTGTCTCATGGAAAACCGTGGGATGCCTTTTTCCAAACTTGGGGGCCCCATGGAATCACTTTTGTGAGAATGTGACTTTTTATCATTTTATTTTTTAAAGAATGTTAAATTTAACAAAGAATGTATCACCTAAGTAAAATATTTTTAATTTTGCCTAAATAAATGATATTTTAAAATATAAATATTCATTTGAAATCTAAAATGATTTTCTACATCATAGTATTTTTTTTATAATTTTTTGACATTAAATAAATTAAATTATTTATGACATCATGATGATGCAGCGATGATCTCATTATTTAACGATTTACATAAAATGGAAAGATAATGTAATATCTAAGACCTACACATGTCCAAAACCTATTGGATGGGTGGATTTCGAACCCTTATCACCTTATCCTTGAAACACATCAATGTGGGACCATTAATATCCGAAACACATTCTAAAATAATGTAACATTTCTTTACTTTCCAAGAGTGCCCCTCCTCTCCTCTTATAAAAGGCCCCCAACTCTACCGTCTTACCCACACATCCAAAGCCTTTGGCTCAGCCAAACCCTGCCCATTTTATCTCTCCACATCCCTCTCCAACTCCTTTAAGCCTCACCTTGGGAATAAGTCTTCCCAAGGAAGCATTTGAGCTCAAACCAAAGGGAGTTACCCAATTTTAAGGTAATGTCTTCACTTGTGTCCTTTTGTTTTATTTTGCTTCTCCAACCCCCTAAACTCTTTTTATTATTTTATTTTGTATCAAATACAGTATATTAAATATACTAGTATGTTGTTATAATAAGTATTCGAGCTACACTTACACACACCTTCGTCTAATGGTTAAAGAACATACGGTTTCTGTGCTTGGTGATTTTCTGCCTCACGAAACGATGATTGTTCAATATTCTTTTAACACCTTTAAAGGTGGCCATTATGATGTCACTGAATTTTATATATGATATATATGGTATTTATGTTTACTATATGCATCTGTATTATATATTTAAACCATACCTTTATTCTTTTCATGTTGTGTAAATGCGATAATTTCATATGAGGAACTGTGGACTACCGCCCCCTCAGGTGATGTGACTCGTACATGCAATACATGGAACATATAAAGAATGAAATTAATAAACATATGTGACCAATATAACATATATATTATACTGGAATTATAATATATATATATATATATCATTTATTTTTAATTCCGTTAACATGAAAAAGAAAAAATGAAAGTAGCGTTCATGCGTACATACGGCCTACCGTCTCCATGAACGGTGCTTTTCGTTTTTTATCTCCCAATGCTATGGAATAGTATAAAATGAATATATACTGGATATATATGATATTTAAAACATCAATAATATTCTGGATATGATGTACTTATAACTACATGGAAAATTATTTTCCAACAAGTTCAATTTTTGACTCATGTACCAAACATTGAAAAAAACGTCTGATATGAACTCATATTATTAACCAATTATTATAACATTAAAATATGTGATATGAACTGAATAATAATCATTATATGAGGTCCTTAAGCAATTATAAATTGAACAAAGTTTATTATTCAGGAATATAAAGAAACGAAAAAGACAAGTCAGACTTGAGGTAAGGGATCCTACTCCTCTCTTTCTTTTTAAGTACACTCTTTTATGTCATTCCTTATAAGCTCATCTTTCTTGTTATTGGGATGTTATTTTATATTACTCTTAATGCAATTTTTATGTTCATATGATTAGAGACCCTATTCTCTCTCATCAATCCATTTTGGAAGTTTTGAGTGGGGTCGTTAGGCTGCCGAATTTTCGTAAGAGATCTAACCTCTCTCTTTCTATTTAAGTACTCTCCTTTATGTCACTTCTTTTAAGCTCGTCTTTGTTATGTTGGGGGATGTTCTTTTATATTCCTCTTTCTGTAAATTTTATGTTGATATGATGAGAGACCCTATTTCGTCTCATCAATCCATTTTGGAAGTTTTAAGTGGCGCCATTAGGATGCCGAGTTTTCGTAAGAGATTTTTCATCTCACTTTTATTCCCGTGAGATTTATGCTACATTTGCCACAATTTCCTTTGAGTGGTGTATGTACTGCCCATTATTTTACTCATTGTGTAATATAATTTTATTTATGAGTATTTACATCAATGTTTTATTGTGCTTCTTTCACGGGGCGTATGTTTCGAAAGATACCCATGTCGGTAAGGGGACCTTTCACCCTCCTCTTTTTAAAAGACCTCTTTTGTTATGTCTTTTAATTAACATAATATTATGTTGGGATATGTTCTTTTATATCCTTATTGATGTAAATTTTATGTCCAAGTGATGAGATACCCTTTTTATCTCTCATCAACTCTTTTTCTGAATTTTGAAGTGATGTCGTTAGGCTGTTGAATTTTACCAAGGGAACTTTTTAACCCAATTTCGATTTCTTTGGGTTCAACAGGTAGTTATTGAATATGTCATCCTTTGAATATGTGTGAATGACCTTTTATTGTTTTAAACTTAATATCCACTTATATTGGGTGTATTTATATTTGTCACACATAATTATGAGATTGAATTATCCTTAATTTAAGGATACCTTCTTTATAAGGGAATTCATCACATTTGACATTTCTATTGAGACTTCTTTGTTGTTATGAACCAATTCACTCTTATGTGGTGTATATACTGTCCTTTTGAATATTATATCATGAATCCATTTTCTCTCATGATATTAAAAAGTTCTGACTAAATGTTATTCCTCAATTATTGTATTCAAGTGTCTCTAATTTTGGTAGAACCCCATTAACCAAAATATCGCTTTAAATGTTTTAATTATTTGTTCTTATTAATATCCATGTTTTCAAAGTGGTTTTAAGGATTTATTTATATGGATATTAATGGTTTAAAATTTTAAAAGCTTCAAGGTGGTATGGGACACTTTGATTCAAAAATCTCTTTATTAAATGTTTTAAATGGTTTTTGAAATGGTTTCTTTTTGAATGGATTCATTATTTCAATATACTAAAATGTTATATTGTGATTGAAATGTGGAAATGTTATGTTTCCTTTATGCATGTTTTACGTGATACGTTTATATTATGGTTCTTGGGCATTGTTATGAAAATGGGGGGTTCTGTGATAAACTAAGGGCGGGTGCGCCCGATATAGCTCTCCAATGCATTGGGTAACGCGAAGAAGTGAAACATTAAGGTTTCTACGAAGAGATTTAGGCAATATACTGTGGTGGGAATTCCAAACTTAACCAAGAGGGTTACTCTCTACGTAAGAATGTTATGAATTCCTTAAGTTACCTTTTATGTCTTATGATTTCTATGATTTATTCATGATTTGGTGAGGTATGTCAAAGTGCCTATGTTTTATGGGTAAAGCATGATTTCATTCTTATGTATATATTAACTCATGTTTCCGTTCCATATTGTTTTTATAACCCTTACTGAGCTTTTTATGCTCATCCCAAGTTTTTTTGAAATTTTTTTCACAGGTCAATGGAAAGGTACATGAAATGATGATAATGTCAAGGAAGTGTCAAGAAAGAATCCATGTTTTATTTTAAATATGTTTCCGTTGAGGGGAAAAATGAATACTATCTTTCATGTAACCACTTTTTTAAATGTGGAATGTAATGCAAGTTTTAAGATCTAATTCTCTAAAACTATAAACTTGAAAAGATCCTCAATGTGTAATCTTGTAATAACTCAAGATTAAGTAAGGTTTTAGGCTGGGGACTTATATATTTAGCTCTTTAATTGTGACCCATTTCTCTTTTTCTTCCTCTTTTTATAAATTCTTCTAATTATTCTCAAATAGGGAAGTGGATGCACACCTTACTTATTAATAGTAAACAAATTTCTTCCAATTTTTTATTTTTTTATAAGAGTGATGTAGCATTGAATCCTATTTTTTCTCCACCTATTAGGCCAATATTTTCATAATCCTTATGTGAGATAAATTTCTATATTTTAAAAATATGGAAAAAATCCTTATTCTTCTCTATCCATTATTTAGGTGAAATCAGTTGTTTTCTAGGTTCAACATATGAAAATAATTTAGTTTCAACACATCTTCTAAAATCTTCTATTTGGAGTTGGGTAAAATCCTCATTCCTCACATTGATCTTATTTTTCTAAATATTGAAAATATTCCTTCTATGATATGACCTATATATATAAATATGAACAAAAAATCATAACCATAACAAATATTTTTAAAAAATATAGCCAACCTACTACTACTGAAACCTACACATCTCATTCTCCATCTTCCATAACATAAAACATGTTCACTTTAGGTTCCAAAAAACTCATAGATTTAATAATAAATTATAAAGTTACTTCTTTCTCTTTATACATATAGTTTCTATAAAAACAATCTTCCTCCTTTGTAACATGGTATTTATTTTAATTTAACCTACTAATATATCACTACAACATCATCCTCCAGTTTCATCTTGAATCATGGATTCCATTTGATGAACCATAATATTTGAGACATTTCAAAATAGTTCATATGTTTTTTATACTTAAATAAAAACTTCTATGGTTTTATTCACTGAAATGTAAAAATAAAATTCCCTTTGAATATTGGATGATATCCTTTTTAAATGAGGTATGTCTCTCATATAAAGTCTCACAAATCCTATGACATAAAATTTTATACCCTATAGGGTATGGTATCTTATCAACTCCATTATACCTTACCAAGGTAACATATTAATCTCTTATTCTCTAAAATCTCACAATGTTTTATACCTTATGATGAAATTATCCAAACTTATGAGGTCCCCATACCAATATTATGAGGTTTTTTATCAACCTCTTGAGAAGCTCACATCAGTCATACGAGGGAATCCATAAACCTTATAAATTACACTCACCAATCATACAATGACTTATATAAACCTTATGAGTTCATTATTTTAAATTTTTGAAGTATCTCTACAACCGTATAGGGATGTGTACTAACCTTATGGGAACATGAATTATTCTTATGAAGTGTTTCCCATATCATATGAAGAATTTTCAAAGCCTTACGAAGGATATAAAAAACCTTATGATTTTTTTCACATGGTATATATCAACATTACATGTAGTTATATAAACCTTATACAGATGAAACCTTTATATATAATTTTATAAGACTTCTATCATATTATTTTTCCTTGTTCCATATTTTAATAACATAAACATCAGACACTAAATAATCTGAAATATGCTCATCAATATCTTCATTAATCATGAAATAAAATGCATGAATATAGAAATATCCTCTAATAATCAAATGTATTATAAAAAATCAAACATAAAACCATAGAGTTTCAACAACATCCTCCTTTTTATTTTTATGAAAATGATTTTTTCTCTCCCCATTTTTCAATGAAATACAAATGGGAAAACTCTAATAAATGGGGACTTTAAATTTTTTCAACCTTTATCTTTGATTTCCATTGGAAAAATAACAACATATACTCCCCATTTTTCATCAAAATGTTTGATAATATCCAAATTATCTTCTAACCACCTTTTATTTTATTCAAAGAGGGTGTCATTACCAGGTTCCTTCATCCTTTTTATTTTTATTAAGTCTATTGAAAAAACTAGATTATCATGACATTTTCCCATATCCCCCTATGTTAATAATATATTTTAATATTTTTTTATCTAAACTATTATTGGTTTTTCATCAATTATTTTTAAAAATTATTTCAAAACAAATCATTTCTTGTTGGTCTGTCTAATTGAAGAATTCTCAATTTTCTTACTTTGAAAAAATGTATTAACTTTCACAACATTAACTCAAATAACTCAAATGAGTGAAATTTCCACATATAATTTGTGGTGTCAAGATAAAATCTAATAAAACAAATCCTCCACATGGTGTACGAAAAAATATTTAAAGTTAACTCCTTCAAATTTATCTATATGACCTATTAGTTTCCCATTAAAACACTGATATCTATAAACCTTTCACTTTTTTAACCAAAACAATACCCGTGATATTTTGATAATTAACAAAATAAACCATTAGTAGATAACAAGGAGAAAACTGAGTGTGAGAAAAAAACCACTTAATGAACTAATTAATATTACTTTTTTACAATTGAACTAGTTGTACTACTTGAATTTTAGGTTCATCTATGCTTCACAAGATTTTTTTTCTTCCATATAAGGATTAAAAACATAAATTTATAATCCATTATATACTCAGGAATTATAAAATTTTATATTTTGAAATGTAATTTAATTTTAAGTTATCATATTTTGGGAATAATACCTCATGTTTGGATGCTTTTAGTATCCTATAACAAAGAACATCAAATAAAAAGTGATTTAAAATTAAAAAATATAAATATCATATTTGTTACTCTTTCCAATGTATTATATTATTTTAGTGGGATTATTCTAATTATTCCCTCGAATTATATCACTTTTCATAACATAGATTTTTTTATTACCTTTTATTTTCCATATGTTTCTTTGACACCTCCTTTTATATAAATCAGACATGTCCACAACTTGTTTTTTATTTCAAATAAAGAAATATTTAGCCCTATAAATATATACTCTTAATTTTAGTGGGTTTATTAAAAGTTCCCATAGATTGAAATCACATTTAAGAAACCATATTCAACCTGATATTAGTAATTACTTAAGTTCTATCCAAGGAAACCATATTTTATCAATACCAGAATCTTCTTCGTCAGTTTTATCAAGAATATTATTCACTTCATGCATAATTCATATTCAATTTCAATTTTTTGTGAATCCAATTTTTATTTTAATTTCTTTTCTTCAAGATTCAACTAGAGAACTACTTTTCAATATACTATTTTCAGATCCTGTTTTAAGATTCATAATTATTGCCGAAACCTCTTGTTGAGTTAGGCTTTTCATTGTTACCACTGTATATTCCTGATGCCAAATAATACTTGAAATAACACTAAATCCAATTATTTTGTGCATAATTTTCATATTAACATGTTTTTCATTTCATATTACACACATGTGAATAGTTATAACGACCACCACATGGATCATATATCCCCCTTAAATTCTACACCACTTTATAATTCATTTGAAATAATTAAATGAAAGGGGGGAGGAATCCCTTTAATTTTACTCATGTTGAGGTATATGTTTTAAAGTCACTATAGACCACCATTTTCATATTTCTTCCAATTTGGAGTCCATTTTCAGACTTGAATTAAATTTAATAGAATCCAATTTCACTTTATTCTCTTTGGGAATTTTCTTTTCAACCCAAATCAAACTAGAATAAACTCTTACTTAGTTAGAAATTCCATCAATTATTTATCCTCTCATAATATGTAAGACTTTATTTTTCAAAACCATATTTCTAGATTAATTTTCCTTAAAGGATTCATTCTATTTGTTACCACACTCCTTTCATTGGGACATCCCTTTCACATTCTCCTTTCTAGTTTTAGCAACATGTGAATTTTTATCTTGCTTTAAAATAATCCCTTTGTCTTTCCTAGAAAAACATTTCATTCAATAGTATCTTTGAAACACTTCTTCACATAACTTGCATCATAAAGGTATTAATTATCTAGAGCATTAATTTTTCTTTCAGATTATTGTTTGAACACTAAATGTAGTCTGATTTCTTTCAATAATTATATATGAAAATATTCATGAATTTTCTATTGTGACCTGGTTATCATGGTAATAATTGTTTACAAAATTACCATAACTTATATGGTGTTATTTAAAACTCATCCTTTCAAACAATCCAATAGATTCAAAAAATTTAATGTATTTAAATACCTTAGAACAGAAACTAAAATATATCTTTACATTCCAAAAAAATATCACATGTCTTAATACCTTCTTAGAGAGCCTATTTGATTTCCATTACCTTTTATAAGGAATTTCATAAGTCTATTTCAATCACCTCTATAATTTTTCTTTTTCTTGGTAATTTTTATAGATTTCTTCTTATCATGACTCAAATGTGTTTCATTATATCCAATTCCAAATTTCACCATATCTCTGGGACTTTTTAACATGATAATATTTCTATAATTTTCCTTATAAATGGCATACTTATCTTTCATTTCATTATAATTTTCCAAAGGATAGTTAGATAATAATTGAAAATAATATATTATTTTAGTATTACACTTGTAATTTTATTATTCCACTTAATTCTTGTTTGAGACCAAGTCCGATTTTAATTTTTCTTTCTTTTTTCTTTTACTTTTAATATTTGCATCTATATCAATATTTGGGGCCTTCCCACTATACATATGATCTTAAAAAACCCACATGTAAAATTAGTGAAAAAAATATACATGAGACACATGGAGTTTACATGGTTCACTTTCACTGTGATACATCTAAGGAGATTAAAATAGGTAGTGTGCCAATGCACCAAAATCAACAACTTCACTAGTTCAGTGGATACAAGAGCTTGTACTCACTATAAATTTAATCTCACTGCTTGTAAAAGTTTTGGGATGACTCATTATTGCCCAATTCTCTCTACTATCCATCATCCATTATAAAATACTATGGTGAATATAACCCATATTTTTTAGAGATATAAGACAATACTTAATCAAAAACACTTCCATGGTTGCATGCATCCTTAGTTTTTTTAGATGCGACATTGAACCACCCTCCTCCCAGTTATAATTTTTGAAGAAAAAAACTCTTCATTTATGTGACTAGAACCCCTTTATCTTTTTTGAGTTTTAATAATAATTATTCTTCTTCTTAGATAGGTTAGTGGATTAAAACCTTACTTCTTAGAAGTTAAAAAATATTCCTTTCACTTATCGAGTTTTTGTAAAAAAAAATTAGTGTCAAATTCTGTAACACCAAATGATTTTACTGTTTATTTTTTACATCAAATAAATATTGTGTTTGAATGATTATTTCATCTAAAACACCAAACTAAAATGAACCTTGATTCATTTTATTTGAATAAAATTTTACAACACAATATAAACATGAATAAATTATGAGAATGAAATATGAAATATCATTAAGAATATAATACTGGAATAAATTCAAAAGTAAATAAAAATAAAAAAAACAAAAAATATTTATCATATTTTTCCATGAAGATCATAACCCTAATTTCATCTATTGAAATCATTCAATGAACATGAAATATTATAGTCATGTTGAGAGAGTGGTAAATGAATAATATAATTGATTCTAAAAATGTATGAAATACGATATATAGAAACTAAATATAACAATTTTATATATAGTTATTAGAAACAATTACATTGGATATATTAATTTTTGAAATAAAATATTTAAATATATGGTCACTAGGAATATTCAATGGGTATCATTTTTAATTAAAAATAATATAATTCATAATTATGTAATGAAATAAAAGAATATATCTAATTAAAATATGTAATTAAAAATATTTTTTTAGGAATTAAAAATTCTTCTTATTATTAATAATTAATGGTTTTCTAATATTATATAAAATTTAAGTAATGTTTTTAACACCAATTAATTGATAAAATTAAGTTCTTATGTTATTAATAATTAATTTTAATATGATGTGGTAAAAATTATTTTATATTTAAAAATGATATTTTTTTGAAAGGACTGTTTTTATTATGTATTGATTATTTTTAAGATAATAAATTAAATTTACCATTTTAAATAAAATATAATTTTTTAATAAATTAAAAAATAGATTAAAATCATTTAATCGGTAATTTATATGAAGTTAGATTAAAAACACCTATCGTTAGAAAACTCTTTTTATACAAAACAATTTTCTCTATACATTCAATATTTTCAATTAAAAATAATATTTATTATATTTAAAAATTGAATTATATTAAATTATGTCATAAATTTTACCCATAACATAAAAATTGGGTAAGAGGGTTCGTCTTATATTTTTAGTAAAAAAATTATTACCATGGTAAATAATTAAACTTGTCAAAAGGGAGTAAAAATAAGTAAATTAAGGTTGCTTAATGTTTTGAAAATAAAAATTATATTTATGCATTATATAAGTCCATTTTTAGTTATGATTTTTAAAAATAAATGTATTACCAATATTTTCTCACCTAACATAGTTAACTCCCATGTGATCCCAGCTACACCCTTCACCAAACGTAATCTTCTAAAGAAATGTCCTTCATTTTTACCCATAAAGGAGATGTCCTCAACCCATTCAAAAATAATATATTACTTATAAAAATTCATAAATAGCTATCCATTTCTATATATTAAATCCTTATAAAATGTAAGGTATATTATGGTTCTAATAAGGAATCATGAATCCTTCATTCCAAAGGAACCCATTTCATGAAGTAATGAATTCATCAAGTATATAATTTATTCTCTAATGTATTCTATTTTATTCTTATTTAAAATCATTCTAAACCTAATTATACACAGTAATGATGTTATATTAATATTATTATCCTTATAATAAAATTATAATTCTGTTATATAACTCTAAATTCTTATATATTCACTACTATAACATGTTCTTGTTTTGATCATTTCATCACCTCACATAAACGATATAACCAACATCGTAAAATTTTGCTGAAGATTAGGTATAAATACATTAATAATTATAATATATTATATTAAGGGGTAATAAATTTTGTGAATATGTTTTTTAATGTATGACATAAAATTTAATGATTACTATAAATTAACTTGTTATTGTCGGCAAATTACATGAAACATGCTCATTATAAATTCCATTATCATAAACTATATCCATACATTCCATAGAATGATCATGGGAAAGAATAAATAATTGTAATGGAATGATCCTACTATCCTAAATAATCTAGTAATAATGAACTATTTAACAAATAATGAGTACTAACATAGACATTATGAAACTTTGATGGAATAATTAAATCTATTGACATACGATGATAAAAATAAACAATAACTAACTAATATTTGTGTAATGAATAATTATAATTAAAAAGAATAAAATTTAATATATGTGAATAATGTCCTACAATAATTTATTAATATGTTTATATTTAGTATACATAAGGTTAAATAACTTTTATTGATGTTGCTAGTATAGGTTATGGTTTCACGTCTCAATTTTTCTTTCATTGATATATTTTCTATATTCAACACCTTTATTATTATTTTTGTGTATATAATTCATGTGGATGTGTTTTATCATAAGTTTAATGAAATTAAATTGATTTAAAAATCCATACATGGTTGTGTCATTCAAGGTATTTTGTTCCAAAAGTTAATGATTTTCATTCCAATCTCACTTTGAATTTGTAATTATTATGACTAAATTTACATCTAGGTAAAATTCATGATAACTATATATAAAAAACATATATTTTATTATCCCATGGTCTTTCATGAGTTTTTCATGACCTCTTACCATTTCACCTCCCCTTTGGTTTATAATTAACATGAGTAATTCATATAAGAGAAACTGGCATTACCTCTTCTTTAAATATAATGAACCAACCTGAGTGAACATGAAAACTCACCCAAGATGTCTTTAAACAAGGAACAAATAAAATTCCCAATATTCATGGGTAAGAAATAAGAACTTGGGTGTCAACATAAAAAACCTTTGTAACAATTTCACCCTGAAAACACTAGAGAACATGTCTCATGTGTAGGAAGATAAAGATAAATAATCAGAGTACAACAAAAAATAAAAGGGTATAGAACCATGAGACATAAAAATAAATAAAATGATAATTCCAAAAGTAAATAAAACCAAGGCCAAAACTATGTTTCTTTGTGACAGTCCATCACCACCATCCGAACTTACCACGAAGAAACATCAACTAAAATAAATCATCAAGCATCATGCCACCCTTCACTTTACCTATATCCTAAAAACCAAAGTTTTCATATCCCCAAAGAAATATATTTTTTTCGAGGAAAATAACTAGTAGGGTAAAACCATGAATCTATATAATAGCTACCACCATTAAACTATTAGTTTTATTTTTGAAACCTAACATGTTTTATAAATAAAATTAATTAAAAACATTTCCCATAAACATCATTTGGTTTTAAAAATCCACAATCAAATCCATGATAATATGGAAATAAACATTAATGATAACATAGGGGATCATAGAGGGTACTAATAAAAATCATATATATCTCAAAACATAAAAATATAAGCATCATATCATAAACATTCACCACCATGAATAAAACCAAACACAAATCCAAAAGAAAAAATGGGCTCCAACCTATGGGAATATTAAACTAGGACACACAAGGAACACAAATCCAATATAACATGAATCATATGATACCAATCACTTAAACGATATATCAGTATCACATTCATAACCCCTAGTGGTGCCACACTCGGTAATGTTTTTATATGTCTATAGCCCAATACACTGAAGGTTCCCAATATTCTATGTTTTCTAAAAAATACAAGTAAATCAAGATTACAATTTTTTAAAACATTTTCAAAATAAATTAATTAATTATACCATTCTTGAAATACCATTTTTGAGATAAAAATCACCATTGAGGAATTTAATTATGTGCATAAAATTTATTTTAAGGAAAAACACCTTTAGAACAATTTTCCATTCCACTAAATATGTATTTAGACAAATTATTCCTCATAGATATCATAGAAATCATTTTCAAATGATAAAATGAAGTAAAATCGATGAATAATGTTATTCCATGCGAAAGAACCATTATATAGATACACTTACCTCCCCAATAGAGGAATCCTAGTCACCTTCAAAAATTGTATTTGTGAATGAAGAGGTCTGATCCTCAAAATATTAGATCTATAATAAACATCATCAACTACCCATCAAACCCTCTACATCCAATAATTTTAACCCATTATTTTTCTAAAAAAGAAGGGGAAGAGATATTAATAGTAGATATAGAGAAAGGAGAATAAAATGGGATGAAATCATAATATACCTTGAAGAGATCCAATAAGAATGAATGAGAAATGAAAAGAGACCATGGGGGAACCTATATAAAAGAATGGATGGGTGTGGATAATGATATATAAGGGTGATATTTGGCTAAAAAATGACCTAATGTATTGGGTTAATTTTCAAATTTTATGAAACTTATATGTGTCTCATGGTTAGACCGCGCGGTTAAAAAAACTATGTGGTTCCCACTATCCCTTGAAAATCAAACTACATGGTTACCATGGATAAGACACCTAGTCATTCAAACCATACCCAAGACATGGAACTACGTCAAGACCTAAACTCATCCACTCACACTGTTTCCATTGACCCAGTAATGGTTAGAAAAACCGTGATCAAACTATGAAAAACACTACTAGAGTTGATTATAATATAACAGATGGTTAATACATAGTTTCTACTAACCATGAATAGAATATGTGATGGACTATTTCTAAAAAAATATAAAATATAATCCCTACCTCTTAAAGACCATTACTACTATAATATACAGGGAATGCTCTAAATAAAACATATGTGTGACAAAAAGGGCATCGCAATTATCCCCACTATGTCACTTTTTTTTTCTAAAAAGTACTCAATATTATAGATCCATAAAGAGATAAGGTCATTTATGTATCATAAATTGTCCCTAATTCCAAATCTCATGGATATCCCATATACAATTATATAATACAATGAACATTGGAATTGTTTTACCATGCAACAGTTTATCGTAACATTCTACAATTTGATCTGGTTTCTCAAACAATGATGTTCTAGGATTAAGATCATCATATTCCCCCTATAACTCTTTAAAATGGTTTGGTTGATACTTAGTAAATGGGGAAACATGAAACATTTTGTTAATAGACTTAAAAAAATATTTTAAGTTAGGGTTCCAGCAATAGAATAAGCGGTTTGGTGGGTGATAAATCAAAAATTATTCCAACATTGAATTACCCAAAACCAATATATGATCTTTGCATGTTAAAATTATAATAAATTTATTTATTATCAGAAGAATAATTAACTCATATACATCAGAGTACAAGACATGTATCCTTTTACACATAATATAATTTTAAGCATAATTATACATCAGAGTACAAGCCATGTATTGTAAAGTCTAATGTCTTGGAAAACAAGGTACATAAAACCTAAAACATGGGGTAAAACACCAATTATTTAATATCCATAAAGATATCATAACTTATTTTAAGAACTTATATCTATATAGGGTACCCTGAGGAACACATGAACATAGGTATGAGCTAAAAAGCTTAAGAAGGGAAAGAACATAAGAATACATCTTATGAACATGTGTTTGGAGGCATGGTATAATGATATCCAAAGCATGAAAATATGAAATAATATCATATAAGCATGGGATCATATAAAAATGATATCATATAAATGTGGCAGGATAAAAAAATGTATTTAGTCTGGGTCAAGGATAACTGCCATCCCATTTCCCATTTCAGTATGGGTCAAGGCTAACCACCAATCTAGATTCCCATTTTAGTACGGGTAAAGGCATAATGCCAATCCTGTATCACATCACACCTCTTGAGACTTAAATTTACCCAATTAAATGGAGTGATATCTAAGAGAACACATATAAATATTTTCAGGAATATTCTTTCAACATAAACAATCATACATAATAAAACATACATAAACATAATGGCACCCATATAAAGAATTGGGTGCCAAAATCATGACATAAAGCATAACTAATGGTTGTATCATGAAAGTTTCCATGAAAGAAAGGTATTAAAACATATATGGATGTTCATAAGGTAAAATAGGAATATAAAATGGTAAGTGGTGTCAAATAGAAGTGACAAAATATAAGAAATGTATTTCAGAATCTATAGCATTAAAACATTTTTTTGTGCGGTTTTAAGGAAAATACTATAGAGATTTGAAAATAGAAAAGTGGAAAATATTTTATATAAAACCAGAATTTAACCAAGAAGGTTTTAATAATAAAAGAGATTGATTTTATGAATCCAATGGTGGCTTAAAATATAGGATATTGTGTACTTTCAATTGGTTAAAAATTTTGGAAGTTCCCTTAAAATAGGTTTTCTTATCGGAAAGTTCTAAGGATGAAATATTTTAAAAACATGTATATACTCAAAAGAGAATGATGAAATGGTCTTCATAAATTTATTTTGAAAACTAAAAATCAGTTATAATATGTATATAAATAGATAATATAACTCCATGTTTTATAAATAAATATAAGGAAACCTGAAAGAACAATGATGGTTCGGGTAGAATTCATTACGGTTTATTGGCATGGTGTCGGGTGTACCTAAGTGGACTTGATGAGATAAAAAAGGGGTTTCTCATCACTTATAAATCATGAGGAAAATATGGGGAAGGTGAAAAAACATACCCAGTCATTTCTTATTACACAAAAAAGGCATAGCATATATGAAAATATTGATTAAGAGTGAAATGGAGAGGATCCCTTACCTTAAATCTGGTGGTGTTCTACACATGTTATTAATGGCATAAATAAAAAAATTTGGTTTATTAATTAACAATTCCATAACCTATTATATATTTAATTGATTTATTATTACCCTTTTTGGTTCATTCATGACTTTTTTGATTGGTTATAATGTATATTTTCATTGTTTGGGCTCGTTTGCTTACATGGTTTTTCATGACCGGTTTGCTGATATTCATGTTTGGATACACATGAAAGATGAAAATGGTTGTCTAGAATGGAATTTATATGTTTTTAGTGAACATAAAAGAGATTAAATGGTTTCAAAACTAAATTTGGATACTTAGAGTGAAGTGGAATTATTATATAAAACCTTAGTTATAACCATTTTGGTTAATCGGTTGGTTTGATTACAGTGAACATGTTCTGATGTATAAAATAATACCATTTGTACAAAAGGATTACTGACCCATAAATAGGATATATTATATATATAATAATCTAGTTCAACCATAACACAAATATTTTCATGACCTGAATCAAAAGTGATAACAGAAATTGATAAACTGTTGTCTTTGAATGTGCTAGATTAACACATCTCAAACGGTGTTTTGATTTCTATATTAAATATGAGGAACAGAGATATGATAATGAAATCTCCCATTATCATAAAACCATTCTATTAAATGTATGTTACTAGATTTATCATACAATTTGGGTGAAGGGAGGTGATGAAAGAAATAAGAAAAGGAAAGAACATAAAAGAAATAAAAGAATTTGAAAAGGAATTTACCTCTTGAGTTTATCTCTTTTAGAACCTATTAATGGGAGAGGTTTTGGTATTTTGAAGAGGCTAGGGGATGTATGGATGAGGTTGAAGATCTTGGGGAGATATTTTGTCCAAATATTAGCAAGGAATGATTCTTGAGATTAGTGAAGAGAAAAGGGAGTGAGGGGGTTTTATAGTAGAGGAGAGGAGGGTTTTCATAAATTTTTATCATTAGTTTATTAATTTACCTCAAGACCAGAAATAGTGGTGATTTAATGACGAAGAATAGTAATAAATGAATGTGACATCGAACCAATTCATCTTACATCATAAGATCATCATCAATGACTCAATTAATCCATTGTTTAGCATTTATTTTAAGTTGTCTTATTTTACTATTCATCAAAAAATTCAAGTATTTATAAATATTGAGAAAATTAACCCTAACCATTTTTCGATGTGTAGAATCTAAAAATGAAATCCATTTTTCAAAAATAATTTTATAAATAAGATTATTTTAATATTTAATTAATCTCATAATTTATTAAAAAACCAGTTTTAAAACATTCATTTACTTATTCTAAAATATAGGTGCATCATAATTTCATGTGAATATTATTTTTATACTTTCATAAGTATGTTTACTATTCATTAGGGTATATCACTATTCATTTGGGTAAGTTACTATTCATAATGGTATGTTACTATTCACCAAAAATTACGTTTTTCTTATCAGACTCCAAGTGACCTAATAATCTAAACCGTGTATGTTAGATTTTCGAAATTCAAATCACTTAAGTGAGAAAGTTATGTTGAAAGGTCACATAGAACCTAGTAGTTCATTATGTTGTGATTTCATGACATATTTATATAAAAGGAATTTCCATTTTATATTCCTTGGGTCGTTACATAAGTGGTAAGTCTTCATGGATTACTAATATCTATTTTATCTGATTGAGATCTATAATTCACCTCTATCATATGTAAGAGTCTCTAAAATGTTCTGAATACTGAGATGAACTTTAGTATGGCATATCATCATAAAATAGATTTCCAATCTGAGTGGACTATCCAAACACTTGAGGACATGTTGAGAGAATGCTAAATGGACATCAACGGAAGATGGGATCAAAATCTTCCTTTGGTTGAGTTCTCTTACAATAACAATTTTCACTCTAGCATCCAAATGGATCCTTATGAAGCCCTCTATGGGAAGAGGTTCATAACAACAACATGTTGGTATGAAGTTGGGGAGATAAAACTCTTACGTCCAGAAATGGTCAAATAAATGAGGGATAATGTTAAGATCATGCAATAACACATGAAAGCTTTTCAGCATGGACAAAAGAACAATACAGATAATCGTCGATGAGACCTAGAGTTTGATGTTGGGGGCATGGTATTCCTCCGCATATCACCGTGGAAGATAGTTATGAGATTTGGGAAGAAGGGAAAGCTCAGTCCAAGGTACACCGACCCTTTTGAGATCCTTGATCGCATTGGAGTACTGGCCGATCAAAAAGAACTCCCACTGAACATGTTTCAAGTAAATAATATATTCCATGAATCACTCTTGAGGAAGTACATACCTGAACCATCGTATTTACTCAATCCTGAGGTGGTAATATTAGAGAATGACCTATCCTATAAAGAGAAGTTTGTGTAAATCTTAGATTGTAAGGAAAAATTTCCACGAAATAAGACAAGGGCCCTCGACAAGGTGTTTGGAGAAACCACTAGTTTGAAGATGATATGTGGGAATTAGAGGAAGTGATGAACCAATGTTACCCTCATCTATTTTAATTTGAGAAAAATAAATTTTGAGGGTGAAATTTCTTAAGAGGGAATGATTGTAATGACACAAACTTTTATTAATGAAAATTCTTCTTGATCTAATTAAGTGTATTATTATGTAAAATGGTTATGTAAAACATATTCACCTCATTGGATTTATGTTTTTTGATTTTAAAATACCATTAATAATTGTTACTGTTGCTGATATAGCTATTGAACAGTGATCACATGATTAGTATAAATATAGGGATTTAAGAAAACCAATTTACTTAGACAAAGGAAGCGATGGCCTCATCGAGTAGAATTTCTCTATAAAAATCGCATTTGTCAGATATTAAAAAAGAGGTAGCATTATTGGGATTCACTCGTGACCAATACCAAGTATAGATTCAACATGTTAAGCTTGAACGAAATCACCTATGGGAGAATTTGATGTTAATAGAGATTACCACCCGAGCGATGTTATTCGAGTTATCCCAAGAGTCTGTCACCATCGCACACCTTACCCTTAGGTCTTATGCGTGTGTTATAAGGGGTTATGTAACAAGACCCTATCATAATGATTTTGGTCATTATTTCTATATAGCATAATTGATATTCATTCATTTTACTATTGTTACTTTGTAAATGGGTTTTAAAGCACAAATAGTATTTTTAGTTAATATTCAATTAAGAAAGCAATTTTTAAGAATAAATGTATTATTGAATTAGATAATATTTAATAAAATATTATTAATAATTACGTTTTATTAAATATAAATGATCATATAATTTTTTATTAATTCAACTATAATTTTTATTATGGATTGAAAACTATTTTTGTCAAAACCCATGAAATTTCAATAAATATCAGTTTTTATTTTAAAATTGAAAATTCACATATTTAGAGAATTATTTAGATAAAATTAATTTCATTTTTTAATTATGGACATCTAAATTATCCAATGGTGAGTTTTTCAAAAAAATTTGAGATAGTCAAATGTTTGGGTAAAAATTAAATATTGTTTAAATATATAATGTGTTTTATGACATCATAATGAACCAATAGTAATGTAATAAAATAAAATAAAGTTATTTCCATCCAATATATGTTTTACCTTTAACATAAAGTGATTTTATATTTTTTGATTAATTTTATTGTACCTTAGTTGACCCTCCAAGACTTATAAAATATTTTAACTTTTTTAAAATGATTTCCATGAGAGTGTGACTCAAATACACATAAGAAAGTCTAATATTTTAATAATTTCGACCATTGGACTTATAAAATAATATTTTACAATCCCATTTGCAAAAACCCATGGGAAAAAACCATGGGTTGGTTTTTGGTTTTAAATATTTAATTATATAGATTCAAAAACCTATGTTTGTGAAATATTGAAGAATTCCCCTCACTTTTCCAATATAAACCCACCCAATATCCCTCTTTTCTTCACTTAAACCCCTTGAATCACGTCCATATTATTCTATACTCTTTCAATAATCCTCTAAAGGTGCCCCAATCTCCCAAGAATCATCTCTCAATCCTCTCCCAGTTCTTTAGAATCACACTTCCATGTAAGGGATTTAATCCTTTCTCATTTTTATCCAAATTGTTTTATATTTTTATACCCTTTTTTTCAATTAAACATGTTGGGGTATGATTTTAAACCTCACAAACACTTCAATACTTTTGTTTCAATGATTATAGATCACTTTATCTCTCATTAATTCCTCTCATGCACACCCGTTACCATGCCGAAATTTTGTAATGAATTTCTCTCTTTTCATTTACATTTAAGAAGTTCTTTTATATTATGCATCTGAAATTGATTAAATATGTTGGTATATGTATATAGATGACCCCTTACCTTAAATTTCATGTAAATATGATGATATACCCTTTTATCTCTCATAAATAATTTTTAAGAATTCTTATGTCACGCCGTTATGATACCGAAATTGCACTGCAGTTCTCCAAGCCATTGTCATTGTGTAGTGAATACCTTACCTATTTATCGATCAAGGGTATTAAAATTTATGAACATTTAATTATTGATTATAGAGTTTCATTTATGAATTCCACACTCTCTTATCATTGAATAAATGATTATTTTTAATTAATCCATGTTGTATGATCTATGTGGCACACTTATGCATGAAATGAAATGTTTATAAAGGGTGTGCCCTGATAGCGCTTCAATACATTGGTTATTGATTAATATCATGATAATTCTAGTTAAATGAGGTTTTAATCATGCTATTTCTTGTTCAATGAGGTTTTACTCATGCTCCATGTTCAATGATCCTTATCTCATGAAAATATCATGTTAAATGTAGTTTCCACATTTCCATGTTATGATAATAATTCTATATCATTCCTTTATGTTCATGTTTATTTTATTCTCCATTAATATTTCTATTTCCTAACATGCACTATATTATTCATTTTACATCATGTTTACTTCTTTATAGGGCTTTATATCTCACCCTTTTCTTATGCATGTCCTCACGTTATTCCATGAAATGCTAAATACGAAGGAATGTTGTGGCCATGTAAAAGAGGTTTTCAATGAAGCTGTTGGGTTTTATATTCTATGTTGTTGTGTAATGTTCCTAATTTCCAAATATTCTAGACCTCTATAATTTTGGAGTTTCATTAAGTGCATGTTTATGTAATAAATCATGTTTATGTGTGTAATAAAGTGTAGGGTTGTTATAAAATAATAATAATAATTTTATTATTTAATGGCATGTGTGCTAGCTTGCACAGTAATAAATATTATATTACCTTCTTGTAAATTAATATTTATCACAGTACACAATCTTGGTTTGTTTGTATTACTTAGCATTTATTTAATAATCATATAAATATTTAATTAAATATTTCATTCATTAATAAATACTTATGATCTCCAAAACATGAATAAAAATATTCCTTTTTATTGATAATAATATTTATACCATTCATTAAATTTAAATATAATTTAAGAAAGATCAGTGGTAACACATTGTGTGTCACCCTCTAGGATTAACTCAAATTTTAATTTGTTAGGAATCCTTAAATTTCAATATTAATATCATGTAATGGGTTAAGTAACCCAAGATAATGAACTTAATGTGGCAACATCGACAACCACATATGAACACTCACTGTGTAATATAATCCCTTTATAAAAAATATAATTAAGAAAGTTTTTCATAAGTATCATCAACCTATATGATCAATATATCTTTAATTGACTATATGAAATATACGCATAATTACTCCATGGATATGGAATTTAATGTGATGGTTCTATTCCAATAAAAGGGTTGAGATATAAACTTCTATAAAGATGGAATGGACAAATACTTCCTCCAATTATTCATAAATAAAATATCATTTCTGATGCACCCAACATACCATACATCCAATAAACATGTGGAATCATGGTTTTGGTCATAAATCTATGTTTGTGAGTCATTAAATGTAGTAATGATAATATTAATATCTAATGATTATTAAATATTCTTGTATATTGGAATATTCAATGAAACCAAAACGTAAATAATATTTACTGGAGGGTTTTTTCTCATATTCTTATGACGTGTAGACTATCAAGTGAAACAATCAAGAGAATAAACCTCAAATTCTTAAAAGTACTCAAACCAGAATGTCTTCATACTTTGTGTCCAATCATAGTACATTATTCGATTATAGAACTATATTTAAGAATATCTTCAGGGCACTTAAAGGCTCTCACCATAGTAGGGAACTACTATGACTATATCAATGTGAAGTACAACCTAGGACATTATTAAATTAAAGATATGAAGAAAAAAATAATATGTAATAATATGCTTTATTAATATTTTAATGTTCAAATATACATGTTTAAAAAATTAAATCAGATAGTTCTTGAACACCATCTCCAAAAAACTCCCTCTTAGGCTATAGCCAACTCCCTATGAATTTATTTCTTCTATAACTCACAAGATGATCATGTTTCTATTAAGTTAAGTCTATATTCAAGGGGTATTCCACATTTTCTTCCATATTAATTTTTCTCAATGCAACCTCTTATCTCTATGAAAAATCCATGAAGATATGAAACTTCCAAAGTATGTTATTTTTTCCCTGATGTTACCTTATATATTTTACAAGATACACCACTACAGGATTCTCTTAATAACATGTGACAAGATATTAACTTCCTGGTACCACATCAAGCTATTTTAATGATTTGTTTGTCGAAACTACATCCTTAGATACATCCGAATCCACAATATACTCAGACACTACTATCAAATCTGCGACCACAACCTTCTTTGGGATCTTCTAGATTACAACACCTACATTAAGAGTGAACATATATCCTATATATTATTTAAAATCATCTTGATCTCTTTAAAAACTATCATATTCATATTATTTGATGAATAGTTCCACATACCATCTATAAAACATGAACATATCCTTAGTATTTCTCAGATACATAGGGATTGTCTTGACTTCCATCTAATGGTGGTCGCCTGGTCCGGTTTGATATCTACCAATCACAATTAAGGAATATGTGAAATATTTCCTAGTATATACCATAACATAAATGATTTTCTAATTTAAAACATGTATGAAATACTTTCCACTATTTTTATTTCCTCATGTATCTGAGGAAACAGTTTCCTAGAAAGATGAATTCCATATTACATTGGAAATAATCCCCTCTTGGATTTTTAAGTACTGAATCACTTTAGTATCTTGTCAATGTATTTACCTTGACATTGGCCAGGAAGTATCTTGGATGTATCATAATTGATCTTTGTCAAATGAATATATGTTTCCACTACTAAATCCTTTATAGAGCGGTATTTATTATACTTTTCATTAATACACCATAAGACTGGAATTTCATTTCTAATAAATAATATTTCTTCAACATATACTGTTAACAAAATGACCACACTCCACCTAAACCACTTATAGATATCAGTCGTATATTCATTATATATGAAACCAAATTCAATTAGGGATTAATCAAATCAAGGGTTCTATGACCTAGATTCTTAGTTTAATCCATTAATGTATTTTTGAAACTTTCAAACCCTGACGACATCCTTTTAGGTCACAAAACCTTTAGGTTGGGTCATATAGATGAATTTATGAATAACACCATTATGGAATCTTATTTTGACATCCATTTTCCAACTATCATACTCAAGGAAGGATAAAATGGAATGTATAATTCTAATGTATTTCAGCATTGTAATTAGTGAAAGGGATTTTTCATAGTTTAGGCCTTGATGTTGTTTAAGACCTTTTTTAATGAGTAATTCCTTACAGGTAGTTACCTATCCATCCATTTCATTTTTTTATAGAATACCCAATTACAACCAATGATATTTACACTCATTGTAGGATCTACCAAAATCCAAACTTGGTTTTGGTATATATAATCCATTTAAGAATTCATGGATTATTTCCACTTGGCATCATCTGTTCCAATTACTACTAACTTTTTGGTTATAGTATCATTATTATCAACTAATAATGATTCACCATCCTTAGTGACTATAAAAATAAATCATTATAGTTCTATAACCTCTCTTGTACTCCTACTTAGTACTTGTGTCTGTAACCTCTTCTTCCATGGGGTTTTTTGATGTTTTTTCCAATTCCAACTCTTGTGTACCTTGATCCTTGAATTCCTAAAATTCTATGTCACTCCCATTATCTCTTTTATACATGTTATCCCTCTCAATGAATATGGAATTTCATTCAACTATTACCTTATTGTCTAAGTGTTCGTATAGGTAATATCTTCTTACTTTCATAGGGTATCCTTTAAAGGTAAACTCTGTTCTTTGAGGAGCAGGTTTTTTTACCTAAAGAGGTCGTAACAAAAAATTCATAACCCCCCACTTGGAAGTATAGTAACAATAGATTCATTCTGTTCCATAATTGGTAAGGTATACCATTTTCTTCTTTATTGGACACTTGATTTATATTTGTACTACAACTTATAATCTGTATCCCCTAATGGATAATGGAAGGTTCATATAACTCATCCTTGATATCACCATGTCTAATGGGATGCAATTCCTCCTTTATGTTACACCATTACACTAAGGTTCAAAAATAGTATTTAGATGGGATAAGATCCCAAAATCCCCCAGATAATAAATGAAGTCTTCACTAAGATGTTCCCCTCCATAGTAAGAGTGGAGTTTCATAATCTTCTAAACATGATGGTTCTCATCTTCATTCTTGTATTCCTTAAAATTTTCAAATAAATTGATCTTATACCTCATCAAGTATACATATACAAATCTATTAAAATCATCAATAAAATTTCTTAAGTATGAGTACCCACCCCGTGATTTAATATTAAAAGGTCCACAAGCGTCAATATGAACTACTTTTATTAATGTATTTAGCCGTTTAACCCTTTCCACTAAATGTGGATTTGGTAATTTTTTTTGTAAACATGCATGAAATACATAATGTAGTTTTAGTTAAATATAATCTAAATATTCATTTTCATGTAATTTATTCAAATGAATTTTTTTATAAAAACTATTCGGTGATGCGAAAGTAGGTTGTGATATGGTTTATGTCAAATAGTTTTTTTAATTTTCATTACATGGTTCATGTAGTAAAACAGATAAATATCATTATTCAAATGCAAATTTCCATAAAAAAATGTTGTCCTTATAAAATAATAAATATTTATTCCTGAATTTGAATATAAATACATCAATATCATGTACAGATATGGAAATATTTTTTTGGGTAATGGATGAAACATAATAAAAACCGTTAAAACCAAGATCATTCCTATTGGAAACGTGATGTGGTAGTCGTTAATAACTACAACATCATGTTTATCTTCATTTGATACTCGTAGATTCACCTCCCCTCGGTTAATCATTATAAATCTACTTGGTTCTTATATTTTAATACATATGTGGGACCACAAGCTATATATAATACCCAATTTTTAGAAATTAATAAATTTAACTCCATAAAAAATCACATACATATTCCCCTTGATTATTTTTCTTGGTGATTGTTTTCTTCCAGTGTCCCCTCTTTCCTCATGTAAAATAGATAACATCTTATTCACTTGATTGCCTCTTGATCATTCTCTTCTTGGATGGGAATTGTGGAGAAGAATTGGGCTTAGAGCTCTTAGATTTCCATTTTAATTTATTCACCATAATGATGGAATTATTTTCATGTTTTATCATATTATCTTTATATATAAAAAGACTAAAAATAATTGGTAGAGACTCTCCAACGTTATTTACATTAAAATTAAAAACAAATCTATAGAATCATTAAGTGAGTGATGAAAAAATGAGATCAATGAAAAGTTCATTAGGGTGGCTGGAACCTTGAATTTCTAAGAACTCAATATATCCAATGAGAATGAATACATGAGGAACATTTAGTTCACCCACTGTATGATTTCTCTGAATATACTTGGCGTTATCAAGCCATTCATGTCTAGATCTCTCTTGGAAAAGACCAAGAAGATTCTCAAGAATGTTATAAGAATACATGGATTTATGAGGCTTCATGAGTTCACAAGACATTGATGATGATATCCAACATTAATCTTTGATAACACCGATCAAATGTTTTTTATTGATAAAAAACTCTTTATCACTTACCTCATTCACAGATAGATTAGGTAATGAGGATTATGACATGTAAGATTTTTGTTCATGGAGTAACAAAATCCAAAGGAATAAGAACCACTATTGGAAGTTACTACTATTTAGGATATATTATTTCTCCAATATAGTTCATAGGTATAATGTGGATAATGAACATTAAACTATTATACAATTTAAAAACATGATAATTAGTACTTTTCTTGATTGAAAATTATGTGAGAACGAATGATAATTAAAATATTATCAAATCTCACATTATTTTATCAATTCCTAATATCCCTCACCATTGAACTTATAATTCCATGTTTCTTAAACATTATAGTGGAAAATATCCAAATTACCCTTTGTATAAACCCAAAGAGGGTTGCTAAAGATACATAAAGGTATATATGCAGGCACTTCTTTTCCAACTATCATATTATAACTACATGATCCATTGAGTAGATTCCCTAATCCTAAAATCCTGAATTATATTTTCTTAACACTTACCTCCATGATACATAAAGTATATAGAGGGATATTTCTCTTTATGTATGTTTGTTAAGTCAACACATAACCTTTATAAGAACTCAATGTTAAAAGTAAGTGTCGTAACTAGGGTTGTTAAAACACATAACTACAAGGCTCTCATTCCTAATTAAGTAATGAAAGGCAATGTATGACATAATATAAAGTTGAGGTATTTTGATTATTATGTGTACATTTACCCTGTTTTATCTTTTATACGTGTTTTTAATATTAAGTGTATTTTACATATGTTAATTAACATTTTTTGATAAAATAATTTGGAAATATCTATTTATTTATAATCCATATTTTAAAAATAATTTATTTATTTATGTAATCATGGTATTTCATCCATAAAATAAATAATTCATAAAATAATAAGAAAATAAATAATTAAATGAGTCCATCATGAGCTTATATAATGGATCGTTTATTGAGTGTAAAAAAATAAACCTTTCACCTTGGGGGAAAGTGCTTATGCGAGTCTTGGAATTAGTTACAGCATTCCACCTATCCACCTATGCATCATTTGGGTTTTCATCATATTAATTATTTCTTGAACTTTCTCCACTTACCGTGGGATGCTCCATTTGTTAACACTGTGTATAAATCACACTTAAGTGAGTGGATTAAAATGATTGTTTAAGGGGTATTACATTAATAAACCTGGACATGATGATCTTATATAAGAACGAACAGAGGTATGACTCACATGCCATCATATTTAACCTAATAATTAATAATTGAAAGCTCATGTAATAAATTAAATTAAATAATTTCCCCACATAAACCGGCCTTGTTAAAGATCATGATTAGTCATAAAAAAGCAACAATTTTTCCAAAAGTATAATAACTAAAATTCATTTCTATTCATTATTTATTATGAAGATATATACACTTTAATTACTTAATTAATTAATTAATTACCTTTTACCTAAATGACCATCCAAATTTTCTTGGAGATACCCATCATTAAAAACATTTATGATAAATAAATGGAAGAACAAAAAATTATATATGATTATGATAAATTAATTTCTCATTAAATAATTCTTTAAAACCATTAATAAATTTTCAAACAGAGTAGATGCCAATTGAAAGAATATGGTTTTAATGCTTCAATTATCAACATAATTCTATTTAATTACATAATTTTCTAGGAGACTACATGACATGTACATACAAGCTACACTATGTGTATCTTTATTTCTATGTACCTTGGATACATGCATGGGGCTTTGGCGTATACCTCTGCCATCCAACACGACATGTACTAACCAGCAACATGTTGTGTATTCCACTTGTGATGTGTTATGGATATATGTATGGGTCTTCATCATGCATCTTAGTGGAATACATAGTGTTCACTAATGAGCTACACACCATGTGGTATGAATGACTTGTGTCCGTGAAACATTCTAAATCACATAGCATGTTCATTGTACATGATACTATACAATGTGTATAATTCTATTACACCCCATGTATCTCTCATGTCATGTGTCCACTCATCTACCTTAATGGCTCAACATGTACTTTAGATGTTGGAAATAATGCACTACACACAGTGTACACTAGATACACATTTTTCATGTCATTGTTTCTCTAGGATATCAGTGTAACATGATATTGAACGTGTATATGACTAACTAGCTTGATCAAAATTTTCTGCTAAACCGTGTAGACTACCTGAAATTTTTTCCAACTACACACCATGTCATATTACATGTCATGTTACCAGTTGGATCGGCCTACACATAGTGTACAATAAATTCCAATGGGAAATTACGGCTTAACACTTTGTGTATCCCACAACATGACCTGATGTTGTGAAATTTCGTGCACGATGTATACTCTAGCTACATGTCATGTTGTCCATTACATTGGTCTAAAATCCTCAATACATTACAAGGACATATCAAGTCATTATATATCTATTATTACTCCTATAAGAAAATGAAACAATGAATGATGATTATTAATTTGATGAAAACATTTTAATTAAAATTTTATTAATGAATAAATAATTATTTAAATGAAAATATTTCCACTACTGTGTATATAGATCAAAAATAAAAAAATGAATATAAATGTGAAATGGGACCGCTCTGATCCACTTTGGGGTTTTGGGCATAGAGGAAGCACCTTCCTGGGAGATAAATAAAATATTACTATGAATTTGAATTTTCTAAAGCCCAGAGAGGATATTTGCACATTAAATTTAAAATTTATTTATCAATAATCAAAATAATAATTTCCTCATATTATGAAATTGTACCGATGTAGATGTCAATCATTTAAAAAAACTATTTGAATTAACTTTGTTGTTCTTGTAGGATCCAAGTATAGAATCCCTCTAGTGGTGATCCACACTTGCTCCTTTGATCTCTTAATGAAGCCATTTGATTTTTGAGTTCTAGCATAGTAAATCAATCATCATTCATTTTTTTTCTTGATCTCTTAATGATCCTTTTAGATTTAAGGAGTTCTTATAATCCTTGAGAATAAGAGAGAAATAATTCAATATATATAGAGAGAGATATTCAGAAGTCCATTCTGTGAAATGATTCCCAATTATCAATTTATTGATAACCCTACATAATATACATAACCATATATTTACACAGCTATGGTTTTGAGAAAAAAAAATTATTTAATAGCATACCACACTGTAAATAATATCATAAAATTTTTCGAACCCCATGACACATAATACTATTATTATTATTATTTAATGGTGCATGTTTAAACTTGTGCAATAAATAATATTATTTTACTAGATTGTAAACAAATATTTATCACCAGACATGATCATGGACCAATTAAAATCCTTGAATCATACTGAACACATGAATAAATATTTAATTAAATATTTTATTCAAAAATGAATATTTGTGATTGAAAAAAACATGAATAAAATTAGTCATATTTATTGAAAATAATATTTATTCTATTAATTAAATTCATGTAGAATTCAATCGAGATCAATGGTTACACATTGAGTGTTACCCTCTAGGATTATTTTTTCCTTGGATTAGGAAGGCTTTTGAAATATCAAATATTAATATCTAAAAATGGTTAATGGAACCCAGGAGAAATAAATTAATGTCACAATATCAAAAACCACATACAAATTCTCATTATGTGATATAATCCCTTTATAAAAATATCTCATCAAGAATATTGCACATTTTTTTATCAAGATATATGCTTGATATATATTTCTTTGACTATCTGAAATAAACACTTCATTACACTATGTTCAAGGAATTTAAGGTTATGGTTCAATTACAATGTTATTGGTGAGCTATCAAATTCTATAAATATAGAAGGGATAGATCCTTCCTTGATGTATCCTTCAATAACATGTCATTATTATTTCACCAAACATACTCTAGTTCTTGTAAACATATGGCATCGTGTTTTTTGTAAGTAAATATAAGTGTTGTGTTCATGACACAGATTAATGATAATCTTAAAGTCCATAAACAATTATACACACTAATAGATAGAAATATCTGATGACACCAAAACATTATGAATTCCTTCCAGTTCATCTGTTATTGTAATCTCCAATATTAGATATTACAAAGAGTGAACTTCATGATAAGAAGCCTCATCTGTTTATGAGTACTCTCACTTGTTATTCTACATACATTGTTTCTTATAATAGCACATTATCCAACTATATAACTCAATTTGAAGAATATTTTCATGGCTCTTCAAGGTTCTCATTAGAGAGGGGGACTGCTGTGACCTTATCAATGTGATAGAAACCCTAGGAAATTACTACATTAAATTCATGCAGAAAAAATGAACAATATATAAAAATATGTTTTATTAATATTCAAAATCTTAAATATATATGTAGTCAATGTACAATCAGCTGGTTCTAGAACTCCAACCCCAACACCAATTCCAACACCAATTCCAATCAATATGACACATTTCCTAGATTTTTTATGATCATGAAAGGTCCAATAAACCTCAAAGACATATTATACAATACTCTCAAATAATAATGTCCCAAATGAGGTAATACCCTAAGAAAGACCTTATCACCGCCCTCATACTCCAATAGACGATGATAATAGCCTGCATGAGACTTTTAGAAACTCTATGTTTTCTCTAACCTCTATCATATCAACTACACCATATCCATAATATCTCAAAAAAGGCTCAATGAAACCAAAGATCGTTATGCCAACTCTATCCCTCATAAAGTAGATTTACATATCCACCTAAAAAATTCTTTAAAGTCACCATTTTAATTTAATATTTATAATTTATGTTATAGGAAAACACAACCAAGGGATAATAATTTTCTCATGAACCACCTAAATCTCAAAATCACTCTTGAAGTATATCTTCAAGAATATGAATGGATCAATCAATCTATCAATCCATATAAGGGTGATACGTCATGATTAACTTCAAATGGGTACCCATTTATTATTATGAACCATTCCAAAATTATGTTTTCAATCATGAATATCTATCAAAAAAATAGTATAAGTTACTCTATATATCTTCATGTACTCTCTAACAAATAGGTTCTTGAGATATTTTACATTAATCATCGTCACAAGGGGGAGGAAAGAGGTGATTTAATTAATAGATCAATGATCACCCAAAAAACACTCTTCCCAGTAGTAGTCTTTGGTAAAATTATTAAGAAGTCCATTAATATTTCATCTAACATTCATTTAAAAATGCATAAAGGATGTACTATCTTGATAGGTCTCAAGTGATCTGTTTTAAAATTATCGAAGTTAAGGAATCATGATAAAAATCCACAATCAACTAACATATCCCTAGAAACCAATAGAAAAATCTCAAATCATAATACATCATGGTATTTCAATAGTGTTTAGAAAAACTAGACTGATGTACGCTATCTAACAGTTTCCAACCTCAGAGTTATCAGAAGGTCCAATATATCTTGTAAATACCAAACACCATCATGAGACTGAGTCCAATCACCAGAGGTCTCCCCACCATTAAGGAATTTACAAAAACATTGAAAATCAGTGTTTTTTTGTTCCCTAAGAAGAATCTAATCATCAAATTACGAATCATATTTCATACTTGAAAAAAAACTTTTCAATCTACCTCTTCCACATGCAACAATATCTCAATGAATAGACTTATCAAATATCATTCTTCCATTAATTCTGTTTAGGCTTGAGTCGAAAACTTTATGCTTAATGAATCAATTACCACATTCCCTTTTCTAGGTTTGTATGAAATATCAAATTAAAATGTATAAATATATTAAACCCAATATCTCAATCATTGTTTTAAATCTATTTAGGTAAAAATATACTTTAGGATCTTATGATCTGAATATAAAGTAAATCCCTCATTAAATATATATTGGCACCATGTCTTGAGAGTATGCATCAAAAAAACCAACACTATATCATATGTAGGACGATTATTATTATAATGATGTATTCACAGAGATACATAAACTACCACTGATTTCCCTTGTATCTGAACACATTCGAGTCCGTTACATATGGCACCATAAGAAAATTCCATATCCAAAACTAGGTTCTGGAAGAATATGAACTGGAGATGAAGTCAGTATCAACTTTAGTTCCTCAAAGAATCATTGAATATTATCATTCCATTAAACGATACACCCTTAAGGGGTAATTCATTAAAAGTACATTCAAGTTTGGATAAATCTTAAACAAAATGTGTGTAATTACTAGAAAATACTACAATGCTCTGAATCTAAACACATTCCCAAGTTTCTCCCATTACGTTGCTACAGGAATCTTTTCAGGATCCCCTATGATTCCACTATTACAAAATAAATGTGCCTAAAAATAACTTCTTGGATCCAAAACTCACATTTAGAAAGGTTACAATATAAATGATGTTCTTTTTGGTTTCTATGAAAATATATAGATAATCCATGTTTTATTCCTCTTCCTTGGAATAACCCAAAATATTATCCATGGAAAAAACCAAGAAAAGTTCCAAGAACCAATGAAATATTAAATTCATAAATTCCCTAAGTATCACAAGGTTGTTAATAAGATCCAATGGAATCACAAAATACTTATAATGTACATACATTCTCCTAAATGATTTCATTGGAATATTCCCATCTGAAAATATTAACTAATGGCACCCCAATCATTGATATATATTAAGAACCATATGTATCTCCTAATTTGATCAAATAGATCATTAATAAGGGGAAAGGGATAATTTTTATTAATAGTCACATAATTAATACTTTATAAATGAACTCAAATTTGGAGGCTTCCATTTGGCTTCTTTGTATATAGAGATGGTAAAGTTAAAGATGAAACAATCATGAAAAAAATCTTTTGTACTCAAGATCCTGAAAGTAAAATTTATATTCCTTTAACTCATAAGGTTTCATGAGATGAGATAGAAAAGAGTGGAGAATCATCATTGGAAGTAGATCAATAGAAAACATGACCACTCACTTGGTGGTAACCTAGATAAATCAACATAAAAGTCTTCTGGGTAATCATTCCCATCTTTAGGAAGTGATCTACTTAATCTCTGGTTAATTTTGTCATGAAACATATCTAACAATTTTCATGGTATTTTCCAATCCACAGGAACTATAAGACCCACTCTCTTGGATCTAGGATCCCACTCACCATAAAACAAATGAGTAACCCCATTAAGAAATAAAAAATAAATAGGTTGACAATAATAATCGATCTTAGATTCAAAAATCACCATTAACATCATGCCAAATATTAGGTTGAAGATATCAATATCAAAAAATCAGAAATCCCACATGACTTCACAATACATGATCATAAATTGAAACATAGGACATTTAAAATCCAACCTTCTTCCTTCCCAAGGGAGTGGAAAGATGAATCATAAAAGGAATAATCTCTGAGTGTAATCCCAACACATCAGCCATATTTGATTATATAAAAGAATGAGATACACATGCATCAAACACATTCAAAGATATAGGGGAAGAAATAAACATCATACTTATTAGAGTATCTCACCCCACTTTAGATTACTATGGTGCATACTGTGCCATATAAAGGTTTAATACTTATCCTCTCACAAATATTTCTTCACTTAATTGGTATCCCATTTCTATGATAATGCAATCTACCAACTTTTGTTGTTTCAGAGAATAATAGGAAGCCTTTGGTATGGGTTGAATCAATTATACTTCCCCATTATACTTTTTTTGAAAAATCACTTAATATGGACAGATATTCCATAATGAAGGAAAATCCTGGGTGCTACCATAAAATTAGTATTAGTATTACTAGGTATCCACACTGATAGAAAATACCTAATTTTGACCAGAATTATCACTTGGAACTAATCTGGATATAAAATGAGCACCCCTATTGAGTGTTTTTCTAATCTAATGATAATCTGTGTATACCCATATTCCCACTGAAGCTCCTCCAAGAATTTTCGTCCGAATAAGCCTACCTAATCCATAACCGCTTTGTCAACTACTTCAATAAAGACCAGTATGTGTGGGATAATAATCATGTATTGAATCTTCAGATTTAGTCCCATCTAAAACTATCTAACCATGATATTTACATTAGTGAGAATTTATTGAGAATGACAAAATAACCTAGAGAAAAAAGTAGCATAATCCATCACAAAATTCTCTCCTTGATCAAAGGTCACATACTCTCGAGCCTTCACCACCCAAAATATTTCAATATGTAACTATGGATTAAAGGTCTTCTCAAATTTATTCCATGTCTGTTCTATGTGTAATTTATATTTCACAATGCAGACCAGCCATTTCATTCTAGGCACTCTAATAATATAATTGGGAAAGTCGTCATTAGAATCCTCTAGATTCTTCAAAAAGTGGAAAATAATTTCTATTATCTCAATCCATTCCTCAAGTTATTGGGATATTTTATAACAATAGTAGTTTTGTAGATTTTTTTGGGAAACTCCAAATAATAATGTTTTATCCATTCTTACTTTCCAACACCCTCTTAACAGATGTATTAATTAGTAAAATTTAACATTTCCACTAAATCATGATTGACTAAAGGGCTTTCCAATTTGACTTTCCCAGCAGGTCTTTACCTCAGATTTGAAGTCATCTTTTTATAATGAATTATCAGTTATGAAAAATATATAATACCTGATTATCCTAGGAATAAATCATCAAATCCAAAAAATATATTTAAAAATATAAATTAAATCAATTTAAAAGAAATATTCAAGAAATGTATAAAAACGAATACAAAACATGATATGTTTTATTAAATCTAACTTAAATTCAATATTATAGATTTATGAAAAATCTCTGACCACCCATGGTAAATCGAGGTCAAATACAAAATTGAACTGGTCATGCAATCTTACTCACATACATATTGAGTTTTCAAAGACTGTAATCCAGTCTACCAACCACCATGGACAAATGTATTTCCACCAATACTATTATTTAATGAAACAACCATCCAAACCCACCTTGAAGAAATACTATCCAATAGAATCCATAATGCTACATGAAAACCCCTACATTTACATGTATCTTATAAAACAAATTCTACAAACACCCAAAGGAATATATAAGGATTGAGGAAAATTCCTAATATGATACCACCATGAATCTATACAATTTTTTCCCGATTAAAACACTGGTTGTATCTTTAAAATAAAACAAGTTTTATAAATAATTTCATTTGGATACATATATCATAAATATCCTTTGGGATTCCTTTAAAAAATCCATAATAAAAGCCACAATAATATGGAAGTAAACATGAATTATAACATTGGGGTCAAATATGTGTTAACATAAAGCATTAATATCTCAAAATCTAAACACGTGAGTATCATATTATGAAATGTAATCATCTTGAATAAAATGTATCACAAATCACAAAGAAAAAATAGGATTTAGCCTATGGGAATACATTACTAGGGTAGAAAAAGGAATACTAAGACAACATAAGATGAATCCTCTGATATCAAGTCCAACTACATTTTATTAGTATTATAGTAATAACCACTAGGGGTTCCACACTCACTATGGTTTTCATATGTCTATAACCCAACACACCCAATGTTCCATATGTGCTTTCTTTTCACAAATAATATAGGTAAATCATGCTCAACATTTTTTTCATAAAAAATAACATTAAATATTACTACTCCCCTGCTTGAAAACACAATTTATGTCAAATAACATATTTAGATAATTTCATCGAACATATGATGTGCATAAAACAATTTTTATAGAAAAAAGACAAAAAACCATTTTCCAATCCCCAAAAGATACATTTAAAAAAATATCCCTCACAAATATCAAATCAATGATTTTTATAATCCAAAATCAAATAAAAACACATGCATATAAGGGTATTTCATGGAAAATAATAATTATATAGATAGACCCACCTAACCATTGGATAAAACCAATACGCCTATGAAAATAGGAATTGGGAATGAAGATATTTGGATCTCACAAGCCTAAATACATATGAAACAACCTAAGTTCCCTATAAAACCCTATAGAACTAGGACTCCCATCCCATTAGGTTTTTAAAGAATTATGGGGAAAGAAATATTAGTAGTATATACTGTTAATAGAAGATAAAATTGTTGGAAATCGAAACATACCTCAAATAAATTCCTAAGGACAATGGATAAATGCTAGAATAAAAAGTGTAGAACATCCTATAATGTCAAGGATGGGTTGGGTCAAGCTAATGAGACATTAATGGGGAGGTTTTTGTAAAAAATGATCAAGTTTATCAGGATGATTTTTAAATTTTAAGAAACCTGTATAGGTCATATGGTTAGGATGCAAGGTTAGACAAACCATGTGCCAACCGTGTGGTCCCCTCTAACCATTGAAAATCAAACTGTAGGGTTTCCTATGATGAGACACATGTCTATTAAAACCATTTGAAATACATGAAAATATTTATGGATCTAAACCTATCCACTCACATGGTTTTCATGGAACCTCCCATGGTTTGTGAAAAAATGATCAAGGGAAGAAAAACACCACTAGAGTTGACAGAGTCATATCACATAGTAAGAAAACAATTACTACTAACCATGTGCATACTGTTCACCTAACATATTTCTCAAAAAACTCTAAAATCACAATCCTTATCCCTAAGGGTGATTAAAAAACTTGTTATATAAATCAAAATAAAAATAAAACCAACATGTGGCCTGGAGGGAATAAATATTATCCCCACCAAGCACTTTCTATCCCCAAAAATAACAGAGGATTCTAGATTCACATAGAGATAAGACCATTGATGAATCATAAATTCTTCATGGTGCTATGTATCATGACTATCTCATCTGCGTTATCATAATACATAGACACATGGAATTTTCTTATCACAAAACACCTTATCTTGACAGTCCTTAATTTAAAATTTTTTCTCTAACACCGTGGTGTCAGGATTAGGATCACCATATTCCCACTCTAAAATATGAGAATGTTTTGGATAAAACATAGTCAATTGGGAAACATGGAATATGTTGGAATTAATATCATATGATATGGTATGTACAACCAATATTCCACATTTCAAAGATGTTCAAAAACCTCAAATGGTCCAATAAACATCAGATTAAACTTATTATGTCTTCCCAAATGATAATGTAGCAAATCAGGATAAACCCTTATAAAACCCAAATCACCAACATCAAAATCCAAAAGGTGATTCTGATGGTCCACATAGGAATTTGGGTGACACTGAGTTGTTTCTATCCTCCTTCAGATCTACTAAACCTTATCTATTGTCTATTGAACAATACTTAGTCCAACCAAACACTGTTATCCTATCTTTAACCAACACAAATGAGATTTACATGGACACCCATAAAATAGTTAAAATGATCCATTTAAATTTAATCCTCGTAATAATTATTATAGTAAAACACAACCAAGGATATATGATTTTTCCATGAACCACTGAAATAAATCAGCATGCCTAAATAATATCCTCAAGAATATGAGTGGTTCTCTCAGTATATCCATCCATTTGAGGGTGATATGTCATGACTACAAATAATTAGGTACCCACTGCCGCTTGTAAACCTTTCCAAAAATGGGATGTAAATCAAAAACCCAATTTAGAACAAATAACAAAAGGTACTCTAGGGAGATTCAAGGTCCCTTAGACATACAGGTTCCTCAGCTCTTCAACATTAGTAGTCTCTTTAAGGGGTAGTAAATGAGATGATTTCACAAGTTGATCAAAAATCACCCAAATAACACTTGTCCCACTTGGATTCTATGGTATACTGACAGAAAATTACATCTTTATTTCATCTCACTTCCATATTAAAATGATTAAATGATGAATCAAACTAGTATGTCTCTGGTTCTCTACCATAATATTCTGGTAGGTAAGGCAACATGATTTAAATTCCACAATCGACTGAGACACCCCCACCGACTAATACCAATGTCCCAAATCATGATACATCATGATATTACATGGGGTTATGGACCAAGTAGACTAATTTCCACTATCCATAAGTTATTTCCTTAGAGTTATTGTAATGAAAAATCAAACTCAGAAATAAAATACACTATCATGATACCAAGACCAGTCATCCAAGGACTTTCCACCATTAAGGATATTCCTAAAACATTGTAAATCTATTTTTTTATTTCCCAAGATGAATCCTATCATTAAATGAAGAATTATCTTTGGCATAATTTAATGAACAAAACATTAAATACCATTCTTCTATTGATTCTTTTAAGTCTAGCTTTGATAACTTCCTGCTCAACCCATAGATGACCACATTCCCTTTTTCAAGTGTGTATTCAATTTAAAAGTCAAAATTACAAATATATTCAACACAATTTCTTTATTTTATTTTTATACCCCTATGGGTAAAAATATATAATTTAGGCACTTAGTATCAGAATATATAGTAAACCTCTTACCGAAGAGTTAATGGCAGCAAGTCTTAAGAGCATGCGTCACAATAACAATCTCAGAATCATGGTTATGATAAATTAATCTCATGAGTATGTAGTTGTAAAGATAAATAATCCACCACATATTTCTCTTTTATTAGAACACATCTAATCCCCATACTTGAGGCATCAAAAACATCATTACCCGGTCCTAGCTCCGAAAGAATCAGAACTAGAGTTTAATTCAATCTCATATTTAGTCACTCAAATGATTTTTATCACTTATCATTCCATTAAAACATTACACCCTTGCTGGTTATTGAAATCAATGGAGATTAAATCTTAGATAAATCATAAATGAAATATTTTTAATATCCATCCAATCCTAATAATATCTTAATCTCAAAAGAAGTTACTAATTTTCTCCCATAAAATCACTACTTAAATATTCTTAGGATCCACTGAGATGACCCTCTTAGACATGATATATCCTATAATATTCACTAATTAGATCCAAAACTCATATTTAGAAATATTCCCATATATATTTTATTCTTTCATAGTTTTGAGAACAATATATATATATGATCCATAAGTTCTTCCTTTGTCTAAGTATACATCATAAGATCTTCCAAAAAACAACCATGAAGCAATCCATGAACTGATGAAAGGTTTGATTTATCAATGACATAAACACCATATAAGTATTAATATGATTTAATTTCATAATAATTGACTCATATTTTCATTACCTAGTCCTAAATTATATCATTATAACATCCCTGTGTTGGACTCTTAATTGATGGTACTCTGGTCGTAGATCAATATTAGAAACCCATCAGATCCTTGAAGTTGATCAAACATGTAATCAATCTTGGGAAAGTAATATTTGATCTTAAAATCCACTCGATTAATCCTCTAGTAATCAACCCAAATCTAAAGTCTTCCATCTACCTTCTTTACAAAGAGAACTGGTAAAGTCAATGGTGACACACTCAAATGAACAAAGATCCTTGATATGAGATTAAAATTCCTTTAACATAGTGATTTCCAAATGATACAATTACAAGGAGATTAGAATCATCCATAGTAGTTAGTAAATAGAAAACATTACATCTCTCTAGGGTGGTAACCTAGATAAATCATCATGAATGACTTTTGGTTACTCATTCCCAATAAGAGGAAGCATACCACTTAATCACTTATCAATGACATCAACAAAAGTCTGTGACAATTATCTTGAGATTATCCCATGGAAAAAATTTACCCCTCCCTCAAAGATCTTGGATCCCACTCACCCTGAAAAATGTTAGTAACCCCATCGAGAGATAAAAATTGAACTTGATGATGATGATAATCGACCTAAAATTTAAAACATATCACCCACTCTATGCCAAATATGAGGTCAAATATACAAAGATAAAGTACTAGGAAATCCCACATGACCTCATGGTTAGTGTTCATAACCTAAAAATCAAAACATTTAATACCCTGCTTATTCCTCCTTCCCAAGAGAGTGGAAAGATCTATCTGAAAGGTATAATCTCTGAGAGTAAACCAAACACATCAACATACTTAAACAATATAAAAGATTGAGATTCACCTATATTAAACAAATTCTGGGAAATTGGGATGAAATAAATAGCATACCACCTACATTAGCTAGGCCCACTTTATATTCATCTAGAGCATACTCTGCTGCATAAGGGTTTCTGACCAAATGCTCTCCATGATATTTTTTCACTACATAAGTATATCCCTTTTAATGAAGATAAAATCAACCAAAATTTGATACATTAGATAACACCTCATAGCCTTTTGTAATGTTGTATACTGCTCAACATCCTCATGATACATTTTCTCAAATTTTATTAACATTAACAGATTGTCTATAATGATGGAAAATCCTAGGTGATAACATAAAATTAGACTTAGTATGACCATGTATCCCACACTAATAAAAAACCTAATTTTGAACCAAAGGATCCCCTAGTACTAATACATATATAAATTGAGCACCCCTATTTTAATTCCTTTTATGACTAGATGATAAACTTTAGATACCCCTATACTACAACTGAAACTCCACCAAGACCTATCATCCTAGCTAAGTCTGCCTCATCCATAATCTCTTTATCAACTATCTCCGCAAAGGTCATCAAGCACCTGAGAATTATCATCAATTTTTTTTAATATTTAGACCCATCACAGACCTTATATCCTTTAATTATAACTTAATTACATATTATGATGATAGATGAACCAACATGATGAAAAAAGTCACATACTTCCTCATAGAGTGGTCTTCTTGATCCAAGGTCACAAACTCTCATGCCTTCACGACACCCAATTTTTCATGATACGATTAATGATATAAGGCCTTATTGAAATTGGTCTACAAAATGTCCTCATATAATTTATCTTACACGATGGAATCCCACTATTTCTTTTATGGTCCTTAAATATTATATGTGGGAAAACCCACATTATAATTCTATGGAGTTTTCAAAGAGTTGAAAATGTTTATTATTCTCTTAATCGATTTCATGGGTTATTGGGTTCCATTATCAACATAGAATATTGGTGGAATCTTTTTGATAACCTTAAAATCATGATTCACCATTCATTCCATGTTTTAACCACCCTCTTAATCAAAATATTAAATACTCTAGATTACCATTTCCACAAAAACATGGTCAGTTAGAGGGTTTTCTTGTGGGACATTACACATAGGTCCCTCCCTTAGTTTTTATGATATCTTTCTTAGATGAATTATTTAACAAACCATACATTAAATACATTGTTATTAATTCATAATTGAATCATACTTATTATAACATATAATAAAACCTCGGTAGGACCGTATAGGTATAGTGTCTTTAGAAACTGGGAAACATAAACAACTGGTTCATAAATCATCTACATTGTCTCCCACTTATTTCATCATATTTAGTGTCTCTTTTTGAAATATCCTACTTAATACCCTTGTTCTTGACCTAGGGAAAAGAAAACATACAAAAGGGTGATCTCAAATTCTCAGTAAGGGTAAACAAAAGAAATATCAATCATATCATATTCATAAGAACATAACATTTTGAATATCTTAACCTGCAAAAGAGATCACAATATCATAACATGGGATAAATCATAGTAATGAAATTTAATCCCAATAATCATAAATTAAATCATGAAACTTTTTTTCATACACACATAATCATAGAAAATCACTTCATATTAGTCAAGACTCATTACCAAGACTATCATAGCTGAAAAAGTCCATTACTGAACCGAGTTCACTCCCCGTTCAAGTCATGTGTCACTGAACCGGATTAACATGACGTTACAGCCATGTCTATATCATTAGATATAAATATTTTCCCGATGCATTGGATGGAGATATAGGTCCCACCCATCTCATAATGAAACCATTATTATGTGTGCCACAAAATCATAAATCATACTACATAGCATAACCCATGTAATAAAAATGGGATTCTTAAACACCGTGACATCATAAAACAATTCATATAAGATAAGGTACTTCATAAAAATAATTCTATCACAACATAATCAAATCAATGTAATAATAGAGATAGAAACAGAGCCCTATATTATCTTAGATGGAAAATAATTTTGATAAACCACTTCAACTCCATTCCTGAGGAAAATATCATTTCTACTTCAAAAACATTTTTCCTTTCTTAACATGCCATACAATTTTTAACTAAAAGAAGTTGATTAAAAATAAACTTGAAAACTTGTAAAGGAATATTCATGGAAATAATGTTCTATGAAGTCATAAAAATCCATTCATGCCGTATAAGTTAAAAAAACATTCTTCTCGTACTTTCACCAGAAAAGTCAAAAAGTACCTCGACAAAAGATTCCTTTCATATCTTTTACTAAACACTCATCAACGGGTAAAATTGAATTTAAAAAATTGTAGGAGGATATAAATAATATTACATATTGATAATTCATGGATGTGGATGGTAAATATTCCCCAGTAAATACCGATGTATAAGCTATCTCAGATATAAATTGTGATTGCGAGATTTTACCTTACCTTAGGTCTGATTTGCTTCATCCATATCCAAACCTCCTATATGATGATTTAAATAATTTCAATGACTTATTATAGAATCATATTCATTGTTATGATATCATATATGTTCATATTCTATCTTCTTATTTGTAATGTTTCATTGCTACTTCTTATTCTGGTGTTCATTGCTTTATGTTCTTATGCATGTTTTGTCGAATAAATTCTTATTGTTATTTTTAGGTTATAGATAACTCATTTACAGAATGGTATTAGTGTAATATATTTCATATTTATTCATTAAATTCATTTATATAATCATTATTCAATGAAGATCTTGTAGAACGAGTCGCATCGCATCGTGGAGACTGTAGGCCGTACGTATGCACGAGCGATGATATCGTTCCCATGATCGTGGAATTGTATTTAAGTGTATGTATCTTATTTTAGAATAAATATCAATTTCAAATAATCATAAATAGTTACTCTTTACACCATTATACCCATCAAAGTATGGTGGTGGTGGAAAACAGATTACACCACGGCGTGGAGATGGTATTCTGTACGTACGCATGCGCGGTGATTTCGTTTGTCGTAGGATGGATAGAAGGTGAAATATGGTTGTTTCATATTTATAATAACATATAAATATGTTAGTGATACTGATATTATTACTTTATAATGAAACAACTAAATAAGAGTATGTAGAAGAGGAAATAAATTTGAAAGAATTGGTAATGGATATTACCTCTTCTTCGACACGCCTCTTTGAAACCTCCTCTTAGATCACTACAATTAGACATTGAAGAAGACCAGGACCTCTAGTATGTTTATAGGGATGTTTAAAAGGTAAATGGGTAGGGTTTGGCCGAGCGTGAAGGCTAAAAATTGTATGAGGGGGAGAGGGAGGAGGTGCCCAATTATAAGGGAGGACATGGGAACCTTTGAAAAAACTTAAAATATTATTTTATAATAAAGTCATATTCGGTATTTAATAGATCCAAATTGATTTATTTCTAAGCTATGTTGGGTATGGGTCTAAATCCTCTCAAATAATAGGTTTTAGACAAGTTTAGGATCCTATTTTAATCATATCATTTAGATTTAACTCCAAGTTAAATATTTTATCTTTTACAGCATCTTCTTGTTTTCTTACACTATATGGTTAATAAACAGACTATAACAAGCCAAACAAACCCCAACTGGTTCATTATTAATATATATAACTTTATCTAAGTCATTTGGCCGAACCTTATATTTTTAGGAATAAAATAAAAATTAATAATATATTATTTGTTTTAAAAACTATTTTATGTCAATTATGACACTATTTGGTAATTGATTTTTGTGAAAATCATAACAGCATTATTAGTTAGAAAAAAGTTAATTAAATTTATAATTACATGTACGAGTAACCTATGAAATTAGTTTAATTTATAAAAAGTCTCAAATTACATTTATTAGGATATTTATAACATCAATTATGTTAATATTTCACTAAAAAGGTAATTACTGCATCATCCTTGTGTCATAAATATATTAAATTATATAATGTCTAAAAATTATAAATAAAATACCATTATGTAGGAACGCGTTTTAGCTTTCTAATGAATATTTATATTTGAATTTATCTAATTTATAACTCTATATTAAAAATGTTTTAGTTATTAAACTTTGATTTTAACTCATTAAATTCTTCTTTATATAAAATAATAATAAGTGTCCTAATCTAATCCAAGTGGACCCAAATGGTCATATTTTATTTCTAAGGTTGTTTTTGGTCGAATTACACTTATACAATAGAATTAGGACATGTGTTATGGTAATAATAATATCATTTTTACCCTTAATTGCCCTATTTACTTTTAACCGTGGTAAAAAAAAAGCAAAAAGTTACTATTCGCCACAAATTATTTTCATCTTATTGAACCACATTTTACTCCTTGACATTAACTGTGTCTCTTTTATTTTCTAAATTCCACTCACAAAAGAGGTAAAATTAAGTTTTATGTAAATTTTCAAATTCTCTTGAGGTGGGTAAAAGACGGTGAAAAGTCCAATAAAATTTTTATATATCTAAAATTATTATAAAATGACTCCAATGAATTAAATTGAACTTATATAGGTATTATGTATCAATTTTGACCTAAAATAATTTAAATAAAATAAATAATTCTTTAAATAAAATATCAGTTTTTAAATAGTAACCTAGTGTTTTCACTATTCATCAAAAATCAAATGTTTTCAGAAAAATATAAAAAATTCACCCTAGGATAATTTCGATATTCCCAATCCAAAAATAAAATCCATTTTGAAAGATAAAGTTTCAAAACGTGGGTATTACTATTCATAATGGCTAGTTTATATAATATTTTAATAACATATCGTTTTTTAGCGAAACTCGGTATTGCGTACAACACAAGCTATCGAGGATGGTTGTTCTTGCGTGTAACACAAGCCAAGACAGTGTTGTGTGTAGTGAAAGATTCCTTGGGTGATGTATATAACATAAAAAAAATATTTCTCAAAAAATCTCAGGTGTTACATTCTACCCCACTTAAAATGAATTTCCCCCCCGAAATTCGTCACTTTGTAACAAACAGATGTGGATACCTCTCCCTCATCATATCCTCAAGCTCCCTTGTAGCTTCTTCTAATTGGTGGTTCCTCCATAAAACATTCACCAAGAGAGTGTTCTTGTTTCATAGGACATTTTCGCTACGATCCAGAATCTCTATCGGTTGTTCATTATAAGAAAGATCATGCTTCAATGGTACAACTTCTAAGCTGAGTACATGTGAATGATCAGTTATGTACTTTCTCAGAAACGATTCATGGAACACATTGTGAACTTGAGAGAGATTCGGTGGAAGCTCTAATCAGTAAGCTACCCTCCCAACACGATCCAGTATTTTGAAATGACCGATATACCTAGGGCTCAGCTTTCCCTTCTTTCCAAATCTCATTACTCTCTTCTATGGAGATATTCATAAGAACACTTTATCACCCATTTCAAACTCTAGGTCTTTTCTTCAGTTGTCGACATTACTTTTTTGTCGACTCTGAGCTGCTCTTATGTGTTGTTGAATAGATCGGACCTTTTCTGCCATCTCATCAACAAGATCAGGTCCTAATAGGTTTTTTTCTTCAACTTCATCCCAACAAGTTGGAGTCCTACATTTCTTTACATAGTGAGATTCATAAGGATCCATCTGAACACTGGAGTGAAAGCTATTATTATAAGAAAATTCCACCAAAGGTAGGTGTTGATCCCAACAACCCTTGAGATCCATAGAGCAAGCTCTCAACATGTCTTCTAGAGTTTGAATTGTCATCTCAGACTGACTGTCTGTCTGTGGATGATAAGCAGTGTTGAAACTCAACTATGTATCTAGAGTATGATGAAGACTTCGACAAAACATTGAGGTTAACCTCGAACCCCAATTAGATATAATGGAAAGTGGTACTCCATGCAATCTTACCACTTCCTTTACATATATCCTGGAAAGCTGGTCAAGAGAAAAATCTTCTCTAATAGCAATGAAGTGTGCCGACTTCGTAAGATGATCAACTATAACCCAGATAGCATTATTTCCTTTGGATGTTTTAGGAAGTCTAGTGACAAATTCCATAGTGATTTTTCCCATTTCTATTTGGGTATGGGTAATGGTTGTAACAACCCCATAGACTTCTGTCTCTCAGCTTTAACTTGCTGACAAACCAAGAATCGAGAGACATATTCAACAACATCTCATTTTATGCCATCCCACCAGAAATACTCTTTCAGGTCCCTATACATCTTCGTGCTTCCAGGATGAATAGAGAAGGAAGATCTATGAGCCTCATCTAGCAACTCTTTCATTAATTCTAGGATGGGAGGAACACAAACCCGATTCATGAACCTTATTACCCCATCACAATAAAAGTTGAATTCAGGACCATTTCTCACCTTCTTTTTTAACTCTGCATCTTATTTTTGTGCCTCTTTAATCATCACATGTATAGATGGTTTAACATTCATTTGAGAAAGATAATATTTTTCCCCTTCCATTATGATTCCAAGATCCATCCTTTGTAAATCCATAAATATAGGATCTTTTGTGATCCTCATCATTGATAAGCTAGCATGGTCTTGTCGACTTAATGCATCTGCCACCTTGTTTACTTTCTCAGGGTGACAATGAATTGAGCAGTCGTATTCCTTAATCAACTCCAACCATCTTTTTTGGTGCATATTCAGCTCCTTTTGTGTGAAAATATACTTTAAACTTTTATGATCAGTATAAATATCACACCATTCACCTTAAAGGTAATGCCTCCAAATCATTAATGCAATGATTACCACGGAAAAGTCCAAATCATGAGTTTGGTAATTTTGATCATGGATTTTAAACTGTCGTGAGGCATAAGCTATCACCGTATCATTTTTCATGAGAACACACACCAATACCTTCATGGATGCATCACAATATATCACAAACATTTCTCCACTATAAGGTAGAGTGAGCACAGGTGCACTGGATAACCTTGTTTTTAACTCCTTGAAATTCTCTTCACACTCCTCCGTCCAAATGAACTTAACTCCTTTTCAAGTCAACCTAGTGAGTGGATTTGATAATCATGAAAAATCTTTCACAAAACATCGATAATAACCAGCCAAACCAAGAAAAATTCATATCTCAGTTACAGTTGTTGGTCTCGACCATCTTTCGATAACCTCTATTATTTGCTGGATCCATAGATATCCCCTCTTTTGAGATAATGTGACCAAAAAACGAAACTTTTTGAAGCCAAATATCACACTTGGTAAATTTGGCATAAAGCATCTCCTTTCTTAGGGTCTTTAATACATTTCTCAAGTGATATTCATGTTCTTCCTTGCTCTTTGAATAGACAATAATATCGTCTATAAAGACTACCACAAACTGATCAAGATAGTCTCTAAAGAATCTATTCATTAGATCCATGAAGATAACAGGGGAATTTGTAAGACCAAATAGCAACCCTATAAATTCATAGTGTCCATACCTTGTACGGAATGCCGTCTTTGGTATATCCTCCATTTTGACCCTTAATTGATGATACCCTGAATGAAGATCAATCTTGGAAAATTATTGAGCTTCATGAAGTTGGTCAAATAAGTCATCAATGCGTGGGAGAGGATATTTTTTCTTTATAGTGATCTTGTTAAGTTCTCGATAATCAATGCAGAGTCTCATTTATCCATCCTTCTTCTTAACGAACAAAACAGTTGGTCCCCAAGGTGATTCACTAGGGCATATGAATCCATTATAAAGATTCTCTTGGAGTTGCTTCTTCAATTACTACAACTCAACTGGGGACATTCTATATGGTGTCTTTGAAATGGGCATAGCACCCGATATGAGTTCTATTGAAAACACAACTTCACGATTTGGTGGAAGACCTAGAAATTCCTCCAGAAAGAAATCACCAAACTTTCGTACAATGGGTGTATTCTTAATCACGAGTTTCTCTCAAACCATTTGAGATAAATAACCTTAATTTAGTGCAATGAAGACCCATAATATGGAAGAAATTTCCACTGGAAGGTTATGTTCATCCTTGCATCAATAGATGATCATAGATTGATCTGGAATATAAAATGTGACTTCCCTTTTTGGAAATTGATATGAGATCCATATAAAGAAAGCCAATCCATGCCAAGAATCACATCAAATTCCACTATAGGATGGATCACAAGATTTGGAGGATGCACTTTCCCACAAACTTTAATCGAAGAAGAATTGTAAACTTTTGATTCGACTGTTGTTCTATTAGGGGTTTTCACAGCTAACTAAATATATAATTACTGAGGTAATATGGCGATACCCTTAGAAAATTATTCAGAAATAAAAGAGTGGGTGGATCCAGAATCAAATAAAATATTTTCTACTTTAGATTGGATGGTAAGTGTACCTTTCACCACTTCTTTATCATACTCCACATCACCGATAGAAAGTTCATGTGACTTTCCTTTGTCTTTGGCCTTAAGAGTTTGTTGACGTCGATCATCAGAAACAACCCTTGGATTAGGGAACTGATTGGCATAATGCCCCATTTCATTGCACATGAAACATTGAAGTTTAGGAGGTTCATTATGTTTATCCATTTCTTTTTTTGCATCATTAGACATCTTCTTCCCATTATTTCGACATTCAACTGCCTGATGACCTTCTTTTCCACACTTAAAACATTTACTTTTCCCTTTAAGAAAATTCCCTCCATGTTGCTTTCCACACTTTGAGCATAAGGGAAAACTCATCTTCTTTTTAGTGTGGTCTTTAGATTTTCCTTTGAATTCCATTTTCCTCTTCTTATCAAACCCATATGATTGATGGGTTACTCTAATCTCTATCTCAACCTTTAGAGCACTTCGAAAAATTTCCTCGTAGCTATTGAAGTCCCTTATGGCTAACGCCCTTAGAAGACTTGGTTTTAAGCCCTTAAAGAATAGATCGATTTTACTCTCAGGTTGGATAATAATTCTGGAAGTGTACCTTGAAAGTGTTGTAAAATTTTCTTTATAGGTACCAACCGATTCATCATCCTTTTTCTTTAGTTCAAGAAACTCCTTCTCCATCTTTGTTCGAATAATACGAGGGAATTACTTATTGAAAAATAAGTTCTTTAACTTGACCCATTCCATGGACTCAATTTCATCTCTTTGCCTTGTATTCTTGATAAGATCCCACCATTGATCAGCATCACCTTCCAAACGATACATTGCTTAGATGAATTTTTCATGTTCAGAACATTGTAGAACAGAAAATATCATTTCAGTGGTACTGATCCATTGTTCAGCCACTAATAGATCAGAAGACCCGCTGAATGAAGGTGGACACTACCTCATGAAGGATTCAACAGAATGTTGCTCCTTCCATTGCTCGTTTGGAAGTCCTGCATGATTCATATCTTCAGAAAGTTGTGTGAGCATAGCTACAAGATTTTTCATCCCATCTCCCATAACATTTGGTTACTCAGGGGGACAATCATTGAATTGCCCGTCGCATTCAAAATTAACACGGTTCCTTCGGGTTCCAGCCATTGAAAAAAACCAAGAAGAATAGTGTGAGAAACACTAATCATAATAGGAAAACCACATAATCAAGAATAAAATTTCACACTTTAGGTCTTATCATAAGTCATTCATGGCCATTTCTAAAATACTATGATTATGTTCTATTCTTAGACATATCCTTAGGGTTCTAACTAAGGCTTTCACATCCTAGTTTCCAAAGGTTGACTATACCTTTCCCCTGATATCAACTTTAATGACCCATACTTTATATACATGGTTATTTCTTTATAATTGAAGCATACTTATTACAACATATAACACAACCATGGTAGGAACGCATAGGTATAGTTTCTTTGGAAACTTGGAAACATAAACAACTAGTTTATAAATCATCTACATTGTCTCCCACTTATTTCATCATATTTAGAGTCCCTTTTTGGCATATCCTATTTAATGCCCGTCTTCCTGACCTGAGGAAAAGATAACATACAAAAGGGTAAGATAAAATGCTCAGTAAGGGTTAACAAAAGAAATTTCAATCATATCATATTCATAAGAACATAACATTTTGAATATCTTAATCTGGAAAAGAGATCATAATATCATAACATGGGATAAATCATAGTAATTAAATGTAATCCCAAAAACCATAACATAAAACATGAAACTTTGTGGCATACACACATAATCATAGAAAATCACTACATATTAGTCAAGACTCATTTCCAAAACTATCATAGCGGACAAAGTCCCTTACTGAACCTAGTTCACTCCTCGTTCTGGTCATGTGTCCCTGAACCGGATTAACTTTCCATTCCATCCATGTCTATCTCATGAGATATAAATCTTTACCCAATTCATTGGAGGGAGATATAGGTTCCACTCATCTCATAATGAAACCATTCTTATGTGTGCCACTAAATCTTAAATCATACAACATAGCATAACCCATGTAATAAAAATTTGATTCTTAAACTTCGTGACATCATAAAACAATTCATACAATCTAAAGGACTTCATAAAAATAATTCCATCAGAACCTAATCATATCAATGTAATAATAGGTATAGAAACAGAACTCTATATTATCTTATATGTAAAATAATTTTGATAAAACTCTTGAACTCCATTCTTGAGGATAATATCCTTTCTACTTCAAAAACATTTTACCTTTATTAACATGTCATACAATTTTTAAATAAAATAAGTTGATTAAAAATAAAAATGAAAATATGTAAATTAAGCTTCATGGAAATAATATCATATGAAATCATAAAAATCCATTCATGCCGTATAAGTAAAAAATCATTCTTCTCGTACATTGTCCGGAAAAGTCAAAAAGTACCTTGACAAAAGATTCCTTTCATATCTTTTAGTAAAAACACAACAATGGGTAAAATTAGATTTAAAAAATTGTAGGAGGATAGAAATAATAATAAATATTGAGAAAACATGGATGTGGATGGTAAATATGCCCCAGTAAATATCGAAGTATAAGCAATCTCAGATAAAAATTGAGATTGCGAGATTTTCCCTTACCTTAAGTCTGATTCGCTTCGTACATAACTGAACCACCTGTATAATTATTTAAATAATGTCATTGACTTATTATAGAATTTTATTCATTTTTATGATATCATATATGGTCATATTTGTATCTTCTTATTAGTAATATTTCATTGGTACTTGTTATTCGTGTGTTCATTGCCTTATGTTCTTATGCATGTTTTGTTTAATAAATTTCTATTATCCTTTTTGGGTTATAGATACCTCATTTACAGAATTGTCTTACTATAATATATATCATATTAATTCATTCAATTCATTTATATAATCATTATCAAATGAATATCATGTAGATCGAGTCGCATCGCATCATGGAGACAATATACCGTACGTACGCACGAGCGATGATATCGTTCCCATGATCATGGAATTGTATTTAAGTATATGTATATTATTTCAGAATCAATATCACTTTACAATAATCATAAATATTAATTCTTTACACAATTATACCCATCCAAGAAAGGTGGTGGTGGAAAATATATTACACCACGGTGTGGAGACGGTATTCCGTATGTACGCATGTGCGCTGATTTTGTTTTTCGTAGGATGGATAGAAGGTGAAATAGGGTTGTTTCATATTTATAATAACATATCAGTATGTTATTGATACTGATGATATTACTTCATAATGAAACAACTAAATAAGAGGATGTAGAAGAAGAAATACATTTGAAAGAATCGGTAACAGATATTACCTCTTCTACGACACGCCTCTTTGAAACCTCCTCTTAGGGCACAAAAAGTGGACTTTGAAGAAGACCAGGACCTCTAGTATGTTTCTAGTGAAGTTGATAAGGGAAATTTGCATGGTTTTTCTGAGCTTTAAGGCTCAAAACTCTGTAAGGAGGAGAGGGAGGAGGTGCCCTTTTATAAGGGAGGAGAGGGGCACCTTTGGAAAAACATAAAATATTATTTTATAATAAAGTCATATTCAATTTTTAATAGATCCAATTTGATTTATTTATAATCTAATGTAGGGATGGGTCTAAATCCTCTCAACTAATAGGTTTTAGACATGTTTAGGTTACTATTTTAACCTTATTATTTAGATTTAACTCTAGGTTAAATATTTTCACTTTTACCGTGTCTTCTTGTTTTCTTACACTATATGGTTAATAAACTTACTATAACAAGACAAACTAACCCCAAGTGGTTCATTATTAATATATATAACCTTATATAAGTCATTTGTACTATCCTTAAATTTTTTAAAATAAAATAATAATTAATAATATTATATTTTTTTTAAAAACTATTTTATGTCAATTATGACACTATTTGGTAATTGATTTTTGTGAAAATTATAACAACATGACTAGTTCGAAAAAAGTTAATTAAATAAATAATTACATGTCATATTAAGCTAGTAAATTAGTGGAATTTATAAAAAGTCTAAAATGACATTTATTTGGGAATTTATGACATCAATTATGTTAATATTTCATTAATAAGGTAATTACTGCATTATCATTGTGTCATAAATAAATTAAATTATTCAATGTCTAAAAATTATAAATAAAATACCATTATGTAGGAAATATTTTTACATTTATAATGAATATTTATAGTTGAATTTATCTAATTTATAACCCTATATTAAAAAAAATTAGCTATTAAACATTGATTTTAACTCTTTTAATTCTTCTTTAAATAAAATAATAATAAGTGTCCTAATCTAATCTAAGTGGACCCAAATTGTCATATTTTATTCCTAAGGTTGTTTTTGGTCTAATTACACATATCCAATAGAATTTGGGCATGTGTTAGGGTAATAATAATATCATTTTTACCCTTAATTACCTTATTTACTTTTAACCGTGGTCAAAAAAAGTAAAAAGTTACTATTCACAAAAAAAATTATCTTATTGAACCACATTTTACTTCTTGAAATTAACCGTGTATCTCAGATTTTTGGAATTCCACTCACAGAAGCTGTAAAATTATGTTTTATGTAAATTTTCAAATTTTCCTAGGAGGTGGGTAAAAGACGGTGAAAAGTTCAATAAAATGTTTATATATCTAAAATTATTATTAAATGACTCCAATGAATTACATTGAACTCATATAGGTATTATGTATCATTTTTGACATAAAAAAATTTAAATAAAATAAATAATTATTTAAATAAAAAGTTGGTTTTTAAATAGTAACCCAGTGTGTAACACCCCAAGATTTCATAGTGTGTTATTTCTTCAAAATAATTCAATAACTTGCACTACACACAACACCGAGTTCAATTGCACCATGACTTACCAAAAAAAACGCCATTAAAAGAGGTCATGAATAGTATTAACTAAATTTTAAACTTTATATAATCCTTATAATTTTAGAATCCATATTATGAGTTTCTTAGTCATAATGCAAGAACAGATTCATTTTCAGTATTGCACTTTTATCAACTTTTGATAGTGAAACCTTTTTAAATACAATATTTTAAACTTTTTGACTAAATGGAGACATCAAAAAAATTTAAAATGAAACATCCCAAGCTTCCACGGTATGCTTTCCTTTGAATAAAACAGTAGCGTGTGTTGTACGCAACTTCGAGTTTTAACACACACCACAACCGATCAAACTAGCCGTTATGAATAGTAATACGTAAATATTGAAATTATATATATATTATATTTTAAAATGGACTTCATTTTTGTATTCGGAATATCAAAATTAGCCTAGGGTGAAATTTTGGTACATTTCGGATAACTTTCATATTTTGATGAATAGTGAAAATTACTAAATTTTAATTAAAAACAACTTTTTTAATCAAAATAATTAATAGTGATAAATTATGAATTTTAGTAGTTTTAAAGTATATTTAGAATATATTTTTACCATTTAATAAAATGTTGGTCATTGGACATAATTATACAATTAAACCAAACATAAACAAGTGTCAATCTTTTGATAGTTATTATCTTTTAAAAACACGCTTTTTGTTTTGACAGCGGGAATTAATTTTAAATTAATTTCTGCAACTTCTGTGTTTTGAATTTAGGAAAATGGATTCCATATTTGGAATCAGGATGTTAAAATTGTGTAAATAGGTAACTTTTATTTTTAGACATTTTTGAATAATTACTGCGGTAAATATTTTATTTACCATGGTTAAGGGTAAATTCGGTAAATAAGGGTTAAAAAATAATATTATAATAATACTAAATTACCCTAAAACGTGTCTTAACCCTATTGGTTGATACATGGTCGACCATGGGCATCTTTGTGTCAATTTTGGGACCCCATGGATCCACTTGTAAGTGATAATGACACTTTATTTTAAATAAGTTAAAATGAATACAAAAATGGCATAAGCTTACATCGTTTAGAAGAACAATTTTTACATAGGGTTATACATGTTGGATTTTCGATTATAAATATCCATTAGAAAGATAAAAAGATTTCCTACATAATGATATTTTATTTATAATTTTTAAACATCAAATAATTTAAATTATTAATGACACAATAATGATGCAGCGATTACCTCATTAATAAATCATTTAAATAAATAAGATTATAATGATTAAAATAATATCTAAAACCTGTCCAATTCTTATTGGTTGATGTTATTTAGAATATGAGTAATCTTATCTTCGACCTCAATGATTTTTGGACCATTATAAACCCAACATAATTATATTATAAAGTAATACTTTCACTCTTTCCTAAAGAGCCCCTCCTCTCCCTTATAAAAGGAGACCACTTCTACTCATTCCTCACACCTCTCAAGCCACTTGGCTCGTCCAAACCCTGCCCAAATAAGCTCCTCACATCCCTCTCCTCCTCCTTGAAGCTTCCCCTTAGGTATAAATCATTTCAAGATGTCCTTTGGTTCCAACCAAAGTGAGTTACCTGAATTAAAGGAGGTTAACCTACCCCAACAAAGGAAAAGTACAAGGTAAGGGTTATTTCACAATCTATTCATTATCCGAGGTTGTTTATACGTAATAATCTACTGGGATCTCGTTACCATCGACATCCATGTTTCTTCAAAATGTATTTCAAAACATTTTTAATATTTAAAAGAATATGGGTTAAAGTCATTTATACCCTTGTTTGACTTTTTATAAGAGGTTTATAAGGGAATCATTCCGTCGTTTTCTGAACAAGGTGCTTTTTAACCTTTTCGACAGAATTAAGATAAGAATGTTTTTTTAACTTATACGGCGGGTGCGGTTATTCTCTGCCGTTATAAAATCGTCAAAGCTTCCCTTACAAGCTTAAAAGAATATTTTCAAAGAAAATGTTTCATTTTATATGGAGCTTAAATGATTTCAAATTAAAAGGAGATATTTCTTTAAAAAGAATATTGATTTCATCTATGTCAACATCCTTTGATGGATTTTAAGATTATTTGAAGTTGATTTATTATGATACAAAACTCCTATATTTTATTGAAGGTTTTGTGATATGTTTGACTGTGGATGTGCTATTTTTATACCATTCATAGTTTATGGTGAAATTATTTACATTTCGTATGCTAGTTCCAATAAGAATGTTTATGTTATATTTCATCCTTTACTTCATATGAATGTGTTGGACAAGTATGTTCCAGGTTGGGGACTGGTAAAAGTAAGCCCTCCAGGTTGGGGACTGGTAAAAGTAATCCCTCCAGGTTAGGGACTAGTAAAAGTAAGCCCTCCGGGTTGGTGTCCGGTTATTAGAGGCACTCCGGGTTGGTGTCCGGTTATTAGGGGCACTCCGGGTTGGTGTCCGGTTATTAGAGGCACTCCGGGTTGGGTTCCGGTTACAGTTAGCCCCAAGGTCTTGGGACGAGGCCTTGAAAAGAAATTAAAGTTTAGCATTATGCATTCCAACATTAGGAAAGTGGTTATTGATTTTTGCATGTGATTATTCGATTAGTAGAATATCCATGTGAATAAGTAAATGGCATTATTTCATTTTACATTTGCCATACTATGTTTAATTTCATGTTTAAAAGGCTTTTGTTTTAGTAATTCATTGCCTTAAATGTTTATGCTTATTTTTGAATGTTCCGCTATATTGTTATCCTTACTGGGCATTTGAGCTGACCCCTTTTCTATGTTTTATTTTTCCCAGGATGTGAAGAAGTAAGTTATGAATGACCTGCAGGGATATTATGAGGGGATAATAGTGTGGATTGTGGAAACATTATGTTGTTGTATTAGTTTTTCATTTTATGATGTAATGTAAAACTTATGAATATATCTAGTGTTTCCAAGGATACTAAACCAATCGGTCTTTCGAGATTTGATCTTTCTTGTGATCATGCCAATGTTATGTAATTAATGCACCGACTCTGGGTAACTGGGGTCGGGGCGTTACAGTTGGTATCAGAGGAAGTTTAGTACAATCCTTGGAAGCTAGATTTAGATAAACTCTGATTAGAGCACATAGATTTAAGATAGACCTTGAGGATTATTATAGAAGAACTTCCTAGAATTTTGGTATTGTATAGATTTTGTGAGTTTTCCGAGCAATACATCCCTGTCTGGATACGAGCAGGTAGAGGTGGCTCTGGAATAGATGTACCTAGGGGTAAAACCCGAAAACACCGCTTTGAGCTAGACTCGAACGGGAACTGGTGCACGACAACGGGCCTTGCTGCACTCTTGGTTACGACACTCCCGGGGGATATGCTTAGGATAACTCTCATTTTATTTACAAATCATTATGAAGGGTTTATGAGTATATACTTTTTCAAAGAAAACATTTTTATGATTATGGATTATATCCATAAATAGTTCAATTTATGTTAAGTGTTTTATAAGTATGGGATTATGTATTTTGATTCATAAACTGATCTAGTTTATGCCATTGTTTAGAAATGGCGCCCAGTAGAAGGAATGAGAACTCCAGAAATACACACGATTCAAAGAGAAGGAAGGATCATATTTTTCATGGTCTTAAGCTATAATTTATAAGAGAAATAATCTCCCATGTATTATCATCATATGAAGAAATAATATCATGTGTTGATAAGATAAGTAAAGAGTTTACTGAGTCCTATGGCTTTGAAGGGAAGCAAGAGAAGAAAAGGATGGAAGAGAGAAAGATGAATAAAGGGAAGAGGGAAAAGAAGAATTTTCCCATATGTGATAACTGTGGAAAGAAACACCCTGGAACTTGCCTGAAACTAATGGGAGTTTGTTATAAGTGTGGAGGAAAAGGGCACAAAGTACGTGACTGCAAGGGTAAGGAAATGGTTTCAAATGTACAATGCTTCATTTGCAAGGAGTTTGGACACAATGCGAACCTATGTCCCAGTCATTAGACTATGCCGCAAATGATGTTATTGGATAATAATCAAGTTATGATACTACCACAAATGAAGAGGAATGATTAGAGTTCTTATGTTGATTATTTCAATTGAGTGTTGTATCAACAATGTACTTGTTATAATAATTATGGAGTATATAAGGATTGTACTGCAGTACTATTTCATTAAGGACTTGAGATTGTGTGGAACAAAGAAAAGTGACTCAATAGAAGGTTAAATTTTTGGGAAATATATGTTTGAGAGAAAGATAAACCATAATATGGTTCTGATACCGAGTTATTGATTTTAGAATAATACATGATTGTTTTGGATAAATTATATTGGATATTCTTGACTACCTTGGAACTGATTAATGATTGGTATATTCCATCATTGTTGGGGTTTAAAACATTTTTGGATTAATGAAGTATATCCAGCATTCTATATGGAATAAGGGAGCATGAATGTAATCAATAAAGAATATGGTAATTCAGGATGTTTCAGTGTATTAAAAGAATACATGATGAAGGTATTCATATGATATTACGGAGTAAAAAGGATCTACATTATGCTCACCTTCCTTATAAATGTTGGACTGTGAGTTTGGACAGAAGTATTTTGGATAGTCCTAGTTTGGATTATTTTGGATTTCCATAAAAGGACAACCCGGAGGTCGGGCGGCAACCCGTCGCGTCCGGCAAGGCTGCGAGACTTGAACCCGCAACCGAAGGGCGACAAGGGTATATCACCTACCACTGGCCCATGAGATGTCCTGGATTAAATAATGTAGTTTTTATTAAAAGATCTTGTAGATGAATTATAAATTCGTTTATTTTGGAACCCTATACGAATAGTGTAAATAGAATTTTTTTTACATTCTATTATCTTTTAGAGTGAAAGATGAGTTTGTGGTTTAAATTTATTAATGGATAAAACTCTAATTATAAAGTAAGTATATCTCCTTATGATCTTAGCCAATCTCATAAATAAATTCCTCAACATTAAGAAAAAAAACTTAGAACAAAAATGTTTTCCTAGATGGTACCTTAAATCATCACTAATTCATGGCTTTGGGATTGTTGGCCTTTTCATAGCCATGTTCTCTACCACTCTCCATCAGATAATTGATGGTTAGATTTCTCTTCCATATCCATATTTTCCTACATGGAACCCTAGTATGTGTTATTTTCGGTAATCTTCATACTTTCCACCCTTTATTTTAAATAGAGGCCTCGTTAATTCATTTTTCGATGTGGGATTTCAACTAAGATATTTTGAAACGTCAAAAATGTGTTATCCCAATACCCTATATTTTGTTGAACCGATGGTACTTCAAATCATCATAGATTGATGAGTTTAAGGACCTCAATTTTATACTTGTTTGTGATTGATGACCTCAATCACTACCTATAAATATTTACGTTTTTCCTCCAATTTAATGTCTCTAATTGCCACCAATGTTATCCTAATCAAGATCATAATTTGGTGGTGACCCTTTCATTTCTCTTTTCCACATATTAAGACTAAATTTTAGTAACCCAATTTCCGATGTGGGTTTTCCCACAAATATATTTTCTATTTTCAACCTTTTATTTTCGAAGAACAATTTCAAATTGTGAGGCCGCAATTTATTGAAGGAGGGGAGAATGTAACACCCCAATATTTCATAGTGTGTTATTTCTTCAAAATAATTCAATAACTTGCACTACACACAACACCGAGTTCAATTGCACCATGACTTACCAAAAAAAACGCCATTAAAAGAGGTCATGAATAGTATTAACTAAATTTTAAACTTTATATAATCCTTATAATTTTAGAATCCATATTATGAGTTTCTTAGTCATAATGCAAGAACAGATTCATTTTCAGTATTGCACTTTTATCAACTTTTGATAGTGAAACATTTTTAAATACAATATTTTAAACTTTTTGACTAAATGGAGACATCAAAAAAATTTAAAATGAAACATCCCAAGCTTCCACGGTACGCTTTCCTTTGAATAAAACAGTAGCGTGTGTTGTACGCAACTTCGAGTTTTAACACACACCACAACCGATCAAACTAGCCGTTATGAATAGTAATACGTAAATTTTGAAATTATATATATTTTATATTTTAAAATGGACTTCATTTTTGTATTCGGAATATCAAAATTAGCCTAGGGTGAAATTTTGGTACATTTCGGATAACTTTCATATTTTGATGAATAGTGAAAATTACTAAATTTTAATTAAAAACAACTTTTTTAATCAAAATAATTAATAGTGATAAATTATGAATTTTAGTAGTTTTAAATTATATTTAGAATATATTTTTACCATTTAATAAAATGTTGGTCATTGGACATAATTATACAATTAAACCAAACATAAACAAGTGTCAATCTTTTGATAGTTATTATCTCTTAAAAACACGCTTTTTGTTTTGACAGCGGGAATTAATTTTAAATTAATTTCTGCCACTTCGGTGTTTTGAATTTAGGAAAATGGATTCCATATTTGGAATCAGGATGTTCAAATTGTGTAAATAGGTAACTTTTATTTTTATACATTTTTGAATAATTACTGCGGTAACTATTTTATTTACCATGGTTAAGGGTAAATCCGGTAAATAAGGGTTAAAAATAATATTATAATAATACTAAATTACCCTAAAACGTGTCTTAACTCTATTGGTTGATACATGGTCGACCATGGGCATCTTTGTGTCAATTTTGGGACCCCATGGATCCACTTGTAAGTGATAATGACACTTTATTTTAAATAAGTTAAAATTAATACAAAAATGGCATAAGCTTACATCTTTCAGAAGAACAATTTTTACATAGGGTTATACATGTTGGATATTCGATTATAAATATCCATTAGAAAGCTAAAAAGATTTCCTACATAATGATATTTTATTTATAATTTTTAAACATCAAATAATTTAAATTATTAATGACACAATAATGATGCAGTGATTACCTCATTAATAAATCATTTAAATAAATAAGATTATAATGATTAAAATATTATCTAAAACCTGTCCAATTCTTATTGGTTGATGTTATTTAGAATATGAGTAATCTTATCTTCGAACTCAATGATTTTTGGACCATTATAAACCGAACATAATTATATTATAAAGTAATACTTTCACTCTTTCCTAAAGAGCCCCTCCTCTCCCTTATAAAAGGAGACCACTTCTACTCATTCCTCACACCTCTCAAGCCACTTGGCTCATCCAAACCCTGCCCAAATAAGCTCCCCACATCCCTGTCCTCCTCCTTGAAGCTTCCCCTTAGGCAGAAATCATTTCAAGAAGTCCTTTGGTTCCAACCAAAGTGAGTTACCTAAATTAAAGGAGGTTAACCTACCCCAACAAAGGAAAAGTACAAGGTAAGGGTTATTTCACAATCTATTCATTATCCGAGGTTGTTTATACGTAATAATCTACTGGGATCTCATTACCATCCACATCCATGTTTCTTAAAAATGTATTTCAAAACATTTTTAATATTTAAAAGAATATGGGTTAAAGTCATTTATACCCTTGTTTGACTTTTTATAAGAGGTTTATAAGGGAATCTTTCCGTCGTTTTCCGAACAAGGTGCTTTTTAACCTTTTTGACAGAATTAAGATAAGAATGTTTTTTTTAACTTATACGGTGGGTGCGGTTATTTTCCGCCGTTATAAAATCGTCAAAGCTTCCCTTACAAGCTTAAAAGAATATTTTCAAAGAAAATGTTTTATTTTATATGGAGCTTAAATGATTTCAAATTAAAAAGAGATATTTCTTTAAAAAGAATATTGATTTCATCTATGTCAACATCCTTTGATGGATTTTAAGATTATTTGAAGTTGATTTATTATGATACAAAACTCCTATATTGTATTGAAGGTTTTGTGATATGTTTGACTGTGGATGTGCTATTTTTATACCATTCATAGTTTATGGTGAAATTTTTTACATTTCGTATGCTAGTTCCAATAAGAATGTTTATGTTATATTTCATCCTTAACTTCATTCGAATGTGTTGGACAAGTATGTTCCAGGTTGGGGACTGGTAAAAGTAAGCCCTCCAGGTTGGGGACTGGTAAAAGTAAGCCCTCCAGGTTAGGGACTGGTAAAAGTAAGCCCTCCGGGTTGGTGTCCGGTTATTAGAGGCACTCCGGGTTGGTGTCAGGTTATTAGAGGAACTCCAGGTTGGTGTCCGGTTATTAGAGGCACTCCGGGTTGGGTTCCGGTTACAGTTAGCCCCAAGGTCTTGGGACGAGGCCTTGAAAAGAAATTAATGTTTAGCATTATGCATTCCAACATTATGAAAGTGGTTATTGATTTTTGCATGTGATTATTCGATTAGTATAATAACCATGTGAATAAGTAAATGGCATTATTTCATTTTACATTTGCCATACTATGTTGAAGTTCAAGTTTAAAAGGCTTTTGTTTTAGTAATTCATTGCCTTAAATGTTTATGCTTATTTTTGAATGTTCCTCTATATTGTTATCTTTACTGGGCATTTGAGCTCACCCCTTTTCTATGTTTTATTTTTCCCAGGATGTGAAGAAGTAAGTTATGAATGACCTGCAGGGATATTATGAGGGGATAATAGTGTGGATTGTGGAAACATTATGTTGTTGTATTAGTTTTTCATTTTATGATGTAATGTAAAACTTATGAATATATCTAGTGTTTCCAAGGCTACTAAACCAATCGGTCTTTCGAGATTTGATCTTTCTTGTGATCATTCCAATGTTATGTAATTAATGCACCGACTCTGGGTAACTGGGGTCGGGGCGTTACACAGTGTTTTCACTATTCATAAATAATTAAAAGTTTTTAGAAAAATACCAAAAATTTACCCTAGTATAATTTTGATATTCCAAATCCAAAAATGAAATCCACTTTGAAAGAAAAAATTTCAACAAGTGGGTATTACTATTCATAAGGCTAGTTTATATAATATTTTAATAACATATCATTGTTTAGCGAAAGTCGGTATTTCGTACAACACAAGCTATCAAGGAAGGATGATCTTTCATGTAACACAAGCCAAGACAGTGTTGTGTGTTGTGAAAGATTCCTTTGGTGATGTATATAACATAGAACCAAAATATTTCTCATAAAATCTCTGGTGTTACAAATTATCTATTAAACCAAATAAGTAATACCTAATTAATATTGGAATTTATCAATGAATCAGAAAAGTTATTCAAAACCTCCAATTAAAACCATTAACCAAAAAATATTTAATAATATAGAACAACCCAATTTTAAAGAATGAAAAGGTTCAAAAAATAGTCACAAAATCAAGCCTAAATCATGATGAAAAATCTCTAACTAACCATGGTTACTCGTCGTCAGATACAAAAGTAAACTATCTAGGAACCCTTATATACATACTATCAGAGTTCCAAAGGACATAACTCTTGTCGACCAACCAAAATAATGCAATTGTTTCCTATGATACCATTTTGTAAGGGACCAAACTCGGTGAACCTGACATGTCACCCCGATATGGCCCTCCACAAAGAGTAAAGAAGGCTCATGGTCTCCACGGGCTGGCGACAGGAACCTAGGTATCGACATAAAATACCCTGAGAATAATACCACCCTAAAAAAGTAAAATATAATGTGTCTCATGTATAACTAAATAAAAATGAAAAAATCAGGAAATAATGAAAAATAAAAGGACATTGAATAATGAAACATAAAAAACAAGACAAAAGGATAATCCTAGAAAAAACATACAAGGCCAAAACTAAGTCTACTTGTACCCATCAGTCGCCACCATTAAACCCACCATGAAGAAACATCAACCAAGACAATTCATCAATATACATTACACCATTCCATTTACATTTATGTTTCAAAAAAATGTCTACAAGCACCCAACAGAATATGATGGGTGAGAGGAAAACACAAAGGAGGATATCGCCATGAATTTATACAATGTTTGTCCTCATGAAATTGTTTATTCTAGCTTTAAAACCAAAAAATATATTTTTAAAAAATACAATGGAAATCATTTATCATAAAAATATTTTGGATTTCATTTAACGTAATATATAATCAATACCACAAGAATATGGAAATAAACCTGAATGATAACATATGGGGTCATAGAGGGTGGTAATTGAAAGCATAAATATCTCAAAAGATAATTATTTGATCATTATATCATGAAAAGTTATCATCTTGAATAAATCCATGTACAAATGAAAAAGAAAAAAATGGGATTTAGACTATGGGAATACATAAGTAAGACACACAAGGAACACTAAGTTGTCATAATAGAAATCGTATGATGTCGATTCCTGACACAATATATCAGTATCACAATCACAACCCCTAGTTATGTCACTCTCACTATGGTTTTTATATGTCCATAACCCTATGATCCCAAGTTTCCCAATGAGATATGTTTTATCGAAACATACAAGAAAATATTTTTGACTATTATTTAAAAAAAATTTACACGAAAATCATTTCCATTCTCATTCCCGAAAACCCATTTTTGATTTAAAAATCATCTTTATGGAATTTCTTCCAACACAAGATGTGCATAAAACTATTTTTGATGATAAACCTCTTTAAAAACCAATTTATATTCCACCAAAAATGAATTTCCCCAAAATAGTCTACATAAATATAAAATCAATCATTTTAACAATCCAAAACAAATGAAAACAAATAACAACAATGAATTACATTAGAAATAACCATTGATGTCAATTCCACTATATCATAATGTTATTAGATGACGGCGATAGAAATTTTTTTATTCTTTGGAAATGGAGTCCCAATATTCCATCCACATATTTCCGCTTTCCATTTTAGTAAGGTATGTCACCATGGTAAATTTATTATGGTTTTTGACTTAAATTAAAGTAACTTTTTAAATTTCTTGCAGCATAGTTTGGGTATTTGGATTTGTTTGGGTTTGTGGTTGTGCTAGGTGTGGCCAACACCCCATTTCTCATAGATTTGGTGATCATTGGAGGTCAATGAGGTTTTTAGTCTTTATTCCCATTTTAAATTAAATTTTATAAATATTAATAAGTGTTATAAATGATTTTATTTAGTTGTTTGGTTTTATTTAGGGGCTCAGGTCATTGAGATGAGCATGTTCATGCATTTAAGAGGTTTTATGGGATTTTGAAGTAGTTCCCAACCTCTAGAAAATAAATCTAAATATTTTAATTGAGGTAGTATTTCTTGTATACTTACCCTTATGTTTTATTCATGTTTTATCTGCATGTGCGATGTGGTATCGCCATCGATGGTGATGACCATGTTTTAATAAAAAAAATTATTTTAAAAAAAAATATTCCTGGTTAAACTGCAAAAAAAGTGCCAAGGAAATGAGGGTCCTTGGCACGGTTTTGATTGTATCAGTGATTAATGGTTGAGGACTTGTGTCTAACCTTGTCCCTTGGACACCTCTAATAGTGAGTTTTATGTGAATTTATATGGATGGTCATATTCAGTTAGTTGGAGGACCTTGAAATGTGTTATTCTTAGGTGGATAGAACATAGGTAGATTATAGATTGGTTGGGTAAGTTGACTAGCTTGAATTGACCCTAGACATATAGATGGGTCTTCAACCATATCTCAAGACTATCACTGTTAAGGTATACCCCTGGTTCTTATGAGGTCATATGATGACTTTGGTTACATTGAGGGATAAGATGCCCTTCGAGCATCTGATGTTGATATGAAACACAATTTTTGACCAATGATCCTAAGTGGGATTACTCTTCTCGAGAAATGTTTTTAGGGAACCTCGTGGGTGCCCCTTCAGGATTTTACCTGATCAGGTGTATGGGGATATGGGAAGAGAATACTACAGGTGTCACCTAGAACCCGAACCAATTGGGAAGCCCAATGGGGCTATGATGTGAAATTTAGGTATGGGTACTCGACCATCCCTTGTTATGTTATATTTAATTTATTTTTGGATAATATCTGTAATTTACTTGGAAAATTGGGAATTGTTATATAGTCTTGACACTACTGTGAATCCCCGGGATGCACAAGAATCCCCTATAGAGATGGATGAGCCCCTTGGATGCATAGAATATTTGGGATCCAATGTCACAGTAATTTTGTGGTGGATTCCTAGTTTAGATAGCACATGAAATCGGTGATGCAGAGATGGAAGCCTAGTAGGTGTTCATAGGATATGACATTAGATCATATAATAGTGTGCATACATGAATTCTTTAATTTTCCAAGGATTCCATTATTTTAGTGTGACCGTTGTTGATTGTTGGGAAACCTGGGATTCCAATAGAGATACCATAAGTCTATTGAAAATTCCTATAACCTCCATGATATGAATGGAGGTATCATATTACAGTTGGGATTATATCCCTGAGCATAGATATTGGATATCGTTAGGGAGGCTGCTGGATCGCCTTTATCAATGACTAGGATACCCCCATAGGATATTGTGGATATATCAGTGATATTTGGATGCTCATGTGAGTTATCATGGGATCCTAGAGGGTATTCAATTTGATTTCCTAGATTAATAAGGAATTATTCACTCATAGATGTATAATATCACATAGTGCATCCCCCTATTAGAAATTAGATAATATCCTGACACTGAGAATGAATAGGTACTATGTGAGAGGACTAGTTTGGGATATACCTAACACTAATAGTGGGTGAATCCGTGTTGGGGACTTTTTAAACTAATTCCATCTTTTTATCCCTACACCTCCTGACCTATTAGGATCATGATTCTATTATTCTCTTTTCCCTATCACATGAAATAATAGAATGAACTAAAAATTTACACATGATATTTTTACAAGGTTCTCTACTCAATAAGAGCAGCTACATCATTTCCATTCATGGGAATGACTAGTGCATTGATTCTCCACTATAATGTAGTAACTATTACAATGGGTTAAATTGGAAAAAAATATTCTAGTAAATGTGGCTCCATACACATGGAGGAGGGAAATAGATAATATCTTCCCTGTGTGAGTCCCTACACTCGGAGGGGGAAGGGAAATAATCCTCTTCCAACTTGAAACAAGTAGGATATTCCCTTACACTTTTGGGTTCATTATAAGGCCATCAAGGTTATTATTATTCCTTCATAAAAAGGTAGGTTCTTCACTTGATCTTTTTTTAATTCTCTTTTCTTGATTACTTACAAAGTTGTAAGCAAGCAATTTCTTATTTTTTCTTTCTCTTCTTTTCTAGTGCAACACCAACTGCACAATATTTATTCTACTTCAGTGAAATAACCAAATGAATTATTCTTCTTATTTATTGTCTAGAATCACATACACAAATGTGACTATTTATGAATTGAGTATCGACGCACTTGGAATAATCTAAATTTGCCTTTTCTCCCTTGTTCATGAATTCATGTGATACTGCAAATTGCATCTAGGTTGAACTCTTCTCTTCCACTTTTTATTATTCTTTACACACATGTACATACTTTACCGATTATTTATTCAAGATCCATCAAATTTTATTTTCCATGCATGAATGCATACATTTACCGCTTCTACGCTCTCTTTCAATCTCCCTCTTCTTCAAAAAATAAACCCTACAACATAGAATAAATGTATTGTTCAAATAATAGGTTGTTCACATTTTCATTGTAAAACTTAGGATCTCATAGGTATCTTCATTTTGTAAGGGATTCATGGATCTTCCTTTCATAATTTATGTGTGGTTCCTCTTTATAGAACCTTTTGGTTCATGGAATAGTGTATGCAAATAAAATCAAGGGTGATATGCACTGATTGCTTATTTGCGGGATTAACTCCAAGAGACCTAGTGAGGGTTTTGATAAAACCTATCACATGATCATGGTTCTTCTTAACATAAAATGTGTGGCTCTCCTTCTTCATAATACCCTTCAATAGTGTGTATCACATGTTTATGGGTTGTGGGGAATAGCTCATCCTTTATGAAATAGAAACGAAGATACTTTGTTTTTGTGAAACACGAGCTATCGTGATCGGGGATGGCAGCGACTCTATTGGGCTCAGTGTGGCTCCTTTTATAGCAAAGGGTGGATCTTTATCCCATTATAAATAAATCCTTTGAATAGACTGATATCTTACCTTTGAATAACCAAGATCTCTGATTCTTTAAATCTTTCAAACCTGTGTTAAGATATGCCGCATATATTGGGTGTTTCATTTTCAAATGAGCTTCTTATTTCTAGGGAGGAAATCTTGTGTGTACGGTATTCTCCCTAGACATATTCATGCATTATATATTTTCATGATTTTTTAATATCTATGCTTGAATCCATGTGGCCTCAGCAGCTCTATTGCCCTCATCTTTACCTTATTCATGGAGATGTCACATGCATGCAAGATAAATATTTCATACATGGTATCCGTACGATATACTATCCTACATGATTCCAAAATGATAAGACATGGTTGTGCAGGATGTGGTTCTTCATCAACATCATTTGATATAGTAGTGGCATTGAGAACTAGAGGTCATAGACAACGCAACTACAGGAGCATCGTATGACTTGGATTCAAACATGTGTGGCGTAGGATGATCGACTACCACGATTAAATCCATTTATTAGGGATTGATTGAATGATCATGTAAGTCTCAGGATGAGATGAGCGGATGGTATTAAATCTTCATGTTTAAAATAATGTCCCACGTCGAATTGGAGAAATGGGTGAGGCATGGTTTATCAATAAAGTAGTCTCAGCATCAGTTCTGAATTATCCTCCCCTATCCACGATATCACCTCATACCGTGTTCACTGTGGGCGTGCTTTGCGCCCACCCTTTTCTCCATGTGGGCACGTTCTTCACCAATACTATTATCTAATGCCTCTATGTTTCCCCACATGATGGGGCACATTTTGTGATGCAATATGTTTCCTCTACTGCCCTCGGACCTAGGCTAGGCCTAGCTTCCCCAGGGGCGCAATTAACCCCAGTGGTCCCGTGCATACCTTGGGTTGAATGTTAGATTTCTAGATTAAGGGTTAGACATTTTTTAAGTAAGAAAAAACATATTTATATATTATTAAGTTTAAATTCATGCCCACCATGAAACATATGCATGGCCACCTAAAATTCCAACCCCTTCTTTAAATTCCAATTCTATGCATTCCCTTCTTTTCTTCTTATTTTAATATCATGATCTAATCTTTTTCACTTCAGGAAAATTATATGAATCTTTATTTTAGCATTTTCTATATTAAAATATTCAATCCTCCTCTGCCATTACTTTTTTGGAACATTTATTCCAAAGAACACTTTGATCATCCTTAAAAGGGATTCAACCAAGATTTTGTAAAAAAATGTATCACACATGATACAAGTTCTTTGAACATAGGAACATTCCATCAATCGTCTAAATTAAACAACACTGAGAATTTCTCAAGCATGTCATCCAATGATATGAATCCATATCAATTCTCCCGGTATCTTATGTTCATCCAATATCCAATCACTTTGGAGTTCCTTCTTCATTTTGACCATTATTGAGAAATATTGACAACAAATACAACTTATACACAAAGTGGTACAAACAATCTTCCCCTTTGTATTTATTTTTCAATACCTAAAAATTATCCTAAAATGAATGTGCCAAAGTAAAAATGAGAATCTTCTCTCTACCCTTACATCTTTCTCTCCCCTAGACATTAATTTCACTTCACTCCCCCTTATTGACAAGAAATACAAAGTTCATGGTAGAGAGGGAATAATTACATTCTTAATCAATGTGCCATAAATCATTTCACTCTATGTCTACTTGAGAAATTATAAGTGTATAAAATAATAAGATATGATTTAGTCAAAAATTTAGTCCATTACCCACTGAACATGATACCTCATGAGATGATAACTCAAGTACTTCTCTTTAGGGGATTTCCACTTTTATTCTATGGTTAGGAAAATAAATGTGATGTTAAATTATCAACCCAAAACTCATGCACTCACTTCAAAAAAGGATAAAAAACAATCAAGTTCAATTGGAAACATATGTGGCCTTGGTGAACTTTCACTCTTCTTATGTCACTAATTAACTTTGTTACTCCCCCTTTGTAAAATAATTTTTATTTTGACTAACCAAAGAAGATAGATTGAGATATGAAATATTAATTCCAATGAAATTATCCTCAGATAATCTTTAGAGTAATTAAATGTAATAACAAAAAAAGTTGATACTCATTGGGATAATGAATCTGGTAGCTTCATCATGTGTCTCCCCTTCGGGGGAAAACTTATCAATAATGAATCTCAGGTTCTGTGTCTGAGAGATTGTTTCACCTTCAATTCCTTGTATTATAAGAACAAATATAATACATAAAGATTATAGTGAATAAGATGTATCCTCCTTGCTTCATAATTGTGAATAACAAGTTTGAGATGATATTCTCAACCCAGATTCTCTATTATTCACACTTTCACAACTGATCTTCAATGCTGATTTTGATTGTGCATATCTTAATATTTCTCCCAAATCTTTTTGTGTGAATATTCTTTCTTCAATGGATTTCAAATCAATATAATCTCATGGTGAAACATTCATCTTCTTGATGAATTTTTATTAGGATGTAGTAAATTGAAATCATCTTCTAATAGTGTGACAAGCCTTATTTTACCTCACACACAGAACTTCTTTGTCTTCATGTTGAATCTTCTTTTTGATTTTAGCAATAGCCTTAGTCTGTGCATCATTCATTTTCTTCTTTCTTTCCAAATATTTTGGCCAAACCACTAATCTATCATTATGGACTGAGGCATAAATATTAGATCTTTTACATGGATAATTATGAGTGGAATCCTTCTTAGTAGTTTTTTTATTCACCACCATTCACCTTCTCTGATTTTTAATTCAAGGACTTCTCAGCTTTGGGTACTTGTTGAAGTGAACATGCACCATTCATGTGACCACTACTATTTCATGCATCAGAGATGTTATCTAAAATTCCAAATATGTTTACAGTATACAAATTATAATGGATATGTGGATGTTGCTTCTTCTTTTGTAGATTTCTAACCCCTTGAGATGGGATTTCTCCATGCTTTTACATGTAAGGTATTGTACCAACCATCTAGTGCACAATGGCCAAATCTATTACAGCACCATAATTGACCAAAAACATTACTTCTTGACATCTTATTTATAAGGTTGCTGAATCATCTTATTGATATGTTTTTCATTCTTTTGGTAGCTATCTTCCATAATCTTTCACCTGTACAATCTATCCATGATGGTAGGCTTCTTATCACTTTTCATCATACATTCTTGTTTATAATATTTCTTCCAACCTACACTTTTGGATGAAGCATTTTTTAAAAAATTATTAAAAGTTAGTAAGGATGGTACCTTTACTTTCTCAGCTACATGTGATTGATCAATGATTGAATACATGATATTTTTATTACATGTTTGGTGTATTTTGATAGTAGAATCCTCATGTGATCATTGAGTGAAAAAAACTACTATTTAATTCTTTTGTGGAGACTCAATATGTGTCTTATCAAAAAATTTCAATAGAGTTTCCAATTCTAGACATCTCATATTGGGGATGACTTTCTAGTCTCCAATCATAGTCATCATATCTTCCATAGCTTTTTTTAATCTTTCAACATCATCTTCAAGAAAATTCACTTTGTTTTTGTAACAAAGAGTCAGGTTATTTGATCTTCTTAGAGTTTTATCCAAATTTAAACCCTTGAATTTAATTCTCTTCTACAACTCATCATTTATTGTATGGATCTTCTCTTCCAAATTATTGTTGACTCCATCCTTTTCTTCAACTTCTTTCATCCATTTTGAGGAACACATTTCAAATTCCCTCTTTGTTGCTTCAAAGGATCCAACTTGTCTAAAGAGAATTAAACATTAACAAATCTTTTTATTGTAATACCTTATCCAAAAAATCATTTTCTCCTTCCAGTTGGATAATATCTTCTTGAATGAATTTAAATACATCACAAATAAGTGAGAGACTTTCTTCAGGGATGCTATGAAGAATCATTCTTAATCTATCAACTGAAAACTCTTGAGAGTTTGTAGATTTATCATCACCACGTGTGCCAGAATTTTCATCATGAAAATTATTTTTAAATGTACTAACACATACCTCTTGATCACTTGACGTAGCATGGTTATCCATCTTCTTGGTGGAAACATGAGCCACCTTCTCATTAAATTCCAAGTATGATATATCTTTATTGTCAACAATGTATAGAGATCCAGATGCTTCTTCTTCTTTAGATAACATAGAAGTCTTCTACACAATTATCTTCTCTTTATTTTTCATGTTCATCATAGTCTTGGTAGATATATCCTTTTTCTTTGAGATAACCTAATCTTTACTGATAGTTCCCTTCATTTAAAATTTAGGAAGGAAACTCAAGTATTCAAAATAGAATAACTTCTTTGTATAGAATTCAATAGAGGTTAACCTATCCCTCTAATACGAATTGAGATGACCAATTTGATATATACCGAGCACTGAGAGAGGCGGTGCATTAGTTTTGGAGACATTTTAAACCAATTCAAACCTTTTATCCCTATACATATGAACATGTTATGATCTTTCTCCTCTTATCCCCTTTTCCTTATCGTATGCAATAATAGAAAGTAGTAAAAATATGCATAAAATATTTTTACAGGGTTCACTACTAAATAAGAGAAGATACATCCTTTACATGCATGGGAATGTCTAGTGCATGGATTATCCACTATAATGTAGTAAATGCTACAATGTGTTGACTGGGAAAAATCCTCTGGTCAGTGTGTATCCCTACACTTGGAGGAGGGAGCGAGATAGTCTATTCTCAGTGTGTGTCCCTACACTCAGAGGGGGGAATGGAAATAATCCTTTTTTAACATGAAAATAGTAGGATATTCCCTTACACGTTCTTGTTCTATATACTTCCATATAGAAAAGTCTTATAACTTCTTCAAAAGGTAGGTCATTCTCTTGACCGCTTTTAGTGCTCTTCACTTAATTACTTGAAAAGAAGTAGGCAAGCAATTCTCCCTTATTTCTTTCTCTTCTTCTCTAGTGCAACACCAACAACACTAGATTTATTCTTCTTCTTATTCAGTGCAATTACCAAATGAATTATTGTTATTATTTATTTTCTATAATCACAAACACCAATTTGAATATTCAAGCATTGAGGATCGGCTCACATGGAATCATCTGAATTAGCATTTCCACTATTCATGAAAGTATGTGATCAGGCATATTGAATTTTGGTTAAAATATTCTCTTCCACTTCTTATTCTTCTTTACACACATTCACATAAATTGTTGTTTCATTATTCAAGAACCTTAATGTTTTAATTTCCATGAAAAAATGAATACATTTACCTCTTATTCTCTCTATTTCAATCTATTTCTTCTTCAAAAACAAACCCATGAAATATAGAAAAGATGTGTTGTGAAAATAGTAGTTCATTCACCTTTTTTCGGTAAAAATGAGGATCTCATAGGTATCTTTCTCATTCAAGGGATTCATGACTCTTACTCTCCCAAAAGATGTGCAGTTATTCTTCATAGAACTGGGGGGTTTGTGGTTCAGTCTATGCAAAGCATAATAACGGTGACATGCACAGACTGCATGCCTTTGGGATTAGCTCCACGAGACACATTGGGGGTTTTGAGAAATCCTATCGCGTTATCGTGGTTCTTATATGAAAAAACCATGTGGTTCTATTTATTCGTGAAACCCTTCAAGAGTGAATAGAACATTTTGAAGGACTGCGGGCACAAATTTTCCTTTGAAAAATAGAAATGGTGACACTCTGTTTTTGTTAAAGATGAGTTATTAGGATCAGGGATGGCAGCAACCCTATTTGGCTAAGTGTGTCTCCTTTTATAGGCAAGGGATGAATATTTATAATTTTCTAAATATTTCCTTTAACTAGGATAAGATCTTCCCTTTGAATAACTAAGATCTTCATTTCTTTAAAACTTTCAATCCTCTATTGAGATATTCTGCATATCTCAGGTGTTTCCTTTCCCAACAAGCTCCTAATTTCCATAGAAGAAATATGGTGTGTGAGGTCTTCTCCATGATCATATTCATTCATTTTATATTTTCATTTATCTCATTTTAATATCCTAGAATGAATCCACATGGCCTTGGAATATCTGTTTGCATCGACCATACTTCATCATCGAGATGTCTCATGCATGAACGAAGACGATTGCAAGCATGGTTTCAGTATGATCTAGTATCCTTCACAATTCCAAAATGATAACAAATGGTTGTTTGGGATATAGTTATTCATCAACATCAGTGGATACAGTAGTGACTTCGGGCTCTAGAGGATGAAGATGACGCAACTACGGGAGCATCATACGACTTGGGTTCAAATGTGTGTGGTGCAGAATGATGGATGACCATGATTACATCCATATGTCTCGGATTGATCGGATGATCAAGCGAGACTCTGGATGAGTTGAGCGGCAGAGATTATATACTAATTTTTAAAATTTTGTCCCACATTGAATTAAAGTCTTAGGTGAGGCATGATTTATCAATCAAGTCATCTCAGCATCAGTTTAGAATTATCCTCCCCCCTCCATGGTACCGCCCCGTACCCTGTTCACCGTGGGCACGCTTTGCACCAACCCTTTTGTCCTTGCAGGTGCATTCTACGCTCATGTTATGCCTTAATTCCTCCATTCAACCCTGCATGGTGGTGCGTATTTTGAGGGGACAGTATGCGTCCTCTGTTGCTCTCAGTACTATCCTTGGCATGGTTTTCCCATGGGCGCGGTTGACCACAGTGGTCCCACACATACCTTGGGTTGAATGCTGGCTGACTGGCTTAAGGGTTGGCCATTTTTTATTTAGGACAAAAAATATTCTTATATTCTTAATTTTAAATTCATGGCGACCATGAACAAAATTCATGGTCACCCAAATTCCAATCCCCTTCTTTAAATGTAAATATCATGCATTCCCTTATTTTCTTCTTCTTCAAACATCATCCTCTAATCTTTTCCACTTCATGCAAATTTACTGAATATTTTTTTTGCATGACCACTCTTATAATATTCAAGCCTCCTCCACCATATATTTTTGGAACTTGGATTCCAAATAATAATTCAATCATCTTTAAAAGTATGCATTCTCAATGTTGTAAACAATGTGTCACACATGATACAAGTTCTTTGAGCTTCGGAATAGTGTGTCAATAGGCTGAATTGATCAACATAAAGAATTTTCGAAGTAGGGAATCCAATGCTATGAATCCATAACAATTCTCTAGGAATATGCACATCAAATAGTCTCCAATTGCTTTAAAGTTTCATCTTTATTTTTACCATTATTGACAATTGTTGACAACAAATCAAACTTATACACAAAGTGGTCCCAACTCTACTATGGTGTTAATGCTAAGGGATATAGTGAGGGATTCCAAATGATTCTTTAGGGTCTTCTAATAATGACGAGGGAGGTGTGATAATTGGATCCCCATGGTGTGAATAGAGGTTCCCCTAAGGTGATTCTCATGCTCAGAGACACCCCTATAGGTTATGTGTGCTGTGGAAGCGCATGGATGGGTGGACCCAATATTAATTTTTTTCATTGACAACGATCAATATGATATCCTTAATGATGATAAAAAGCCATATATTTGGAATAGAATGAAAGAAAATTGGGTGTCCCAGAACCATAGAGAGGATAATCATATGTTCGTCATAATTAATTTAATTAAAAGACAATATTACCTTGATGGAATTCTCTCTCCGTTGATGTTTTTGGTCATGGTCTAATGTGATATTTCTTTGCATCACAGAACCCAAGTGTAGTATTCTTCTTGAGGTGCTCCACATGTGCTCCATGTATATCTAGACGACACTAAAGGGATCTCTAGGTGCTACCACATAGGTTCCTGCACTTGTGATGTCCACATTCGATCACCTTGAGAGCTACTTCCAAAGCGCTCTCCTTGATCAGGTGGAGGAGGATATCTCTCGTAACTTGAGATCATTCTTGGAGGAAAATAATTCTATCTTATCTTGATAGATTTATCCAAATATTTTCTTCACAACCACAAAAAAATTGCTAGGCTAATCAGAATAATGTAATTTGGATTTTATTACTTAAAATAATAAAATAAATTAATTACCTGAAAGAATTTATTCATTTCATTTAATTCTTAGTAAGATCCCATATACAATAATATCAGTTTACTATTATTATCACTTGACAAGTGCCCATTGAATTACACCTTATATTATTTAGTTAAATAAATATTATTATTTATCACAAATTCCTAGAAAAAAATACACGACATGTGTATTAATATACATAGTGTGTAATTTTGTTTTTCCACTTTTTATATTTCCTCCACCACATTTATTAGACATTGAATAATGACTATCTATTTCTTAAAGAAATATCACTGAATTAATCGCTAATAAAAATATTATTTCGCCCAAAATATAATCTATTTATGTCAAAATAAATGCAACCAAGAATCTTTGAATAATTATTAAAACACAATCAAGAATAATATTTATTCAAATTGTTAAATGAATATTTAATAGAGATACTTGGACAGACATAGTGTGTGACCCTCTAGGCCTCTTTCTCAGTGGCATTAGGAAGAGCCTGCCTAAAGTCCAAGGTCAGAGTCTAGATATACACCAAGGCATCTATATAAGAATAAGATAATGCCACAATGATGTTTCACCTCCTATGAATGCTTACCTTGTAATGAAATCCATTTTTCAAGATACCTCCAATCATGCAGGTTTCATGAGAGTGCCATCAACCCATGTGTTCAATTATTATTTCATTGACTTCTTGAAATTGAACTTTCCCATTCCTTACCATGGACATGGAATTATTTAGGCTATATCAATTCCATCAAAGGTAATGATATATCAACTTCGATTATAGAACAGAAGGGACAAATACTTTCTTTCATTATCTATTAATGCCATATTACTCGCGGCACACCCAACATATCCTACCTCGCTGCGAACAATGTGTCGTCATAGTTTTCATCAATACATCTATGTGCGTGAGTTGTAATACCCATTAATAATAATCTTAATGTCTAAGGACCAATACACATGTCCACAGATTTGAATATCCAATGAAACTATGAAATGTGGATTTCTTACTTATAGGTCTCATTCTAATAATATCCTCCTGGATATTACCAAGGGTGCACACCATTAGAAGGTGCCTCAATGTTTTATGAGTCATCACCCATAATGGAATGTATTATTCGTTCCCCTAAAATAACTTCATCCGACTATAGAACATATATTTATGAATAGTATTATTGGACTTTTAGGTTATCATCATAGAAGGGATCTGTTATGACCCTTTAGTGCAACATCTATCTTTAGGAAATTATCACATGTGTTGTCATGAAGAAGAACAATCAAGATGTGATAAGGTATTTATTAATACATATTTATCATAAAGTACAAAGTAGTTGGTTCTAGGCCACCAACTCTAACAGACTCCCATTTGGACTAGAGCCAACTGCTAACACGCTTTAACCCGATATCTCTCACATGATATTTATGCTTCTGCTGAGATAGGAATTTAGTCATGTGGTATACCACATTCTATTCTGTGGTCACTCTTATCACTAAAACTTCACCCCTTGGATAAAAATACCTCAACATGAGATACATTTGGAGAATTTTATTTGTCTGTTGATGTGACCTTGGATCTTTTTCAAGATCCACCACTACATTATTATCACAATACAATGTGATATGATCTCTACTTCTATGAACCATATCAATATCCTAGAAAAATCATTGAATCTATACGGCTTTCTTGGTTACATGAGAGGACTCTATATATTCGGAATCTACTATAGAATTGGAGAAAACTAGTTGTATTAAACTCTTGCAACCCAAAACTCCTCTGTTGAGACAGAAAACATAACCTGATTATGACTTGTGATCGTTCTGATATGTCTAGAAACCAGCATCAGCATACACTCTAATGGAAAGCTCCACATCTCATTATACACTAAGAACATATCCTTAGTTCTTCTCAGATTTTTATGGATAGTCTTAAAAGTATTCTATTGTTGTTCTTCTGGATCTTCTTATTATCTGCCTATCATGCTTAGTTCATAGGAAACATTAGTACAGGTACATAACATGGAATACATGATGGATCCTATAGCTAAAGCGTATGGGATCTTACTCAACCTATCTTTTTTCTGTTGTGTTTGAGGTCACATTTTCATAGAAAGATGTAGGCCATGTGACCCTGGAAACAATCCCCTTTTGGATTGTTCCATACTAAATATCTTTAGTATCTGGTCAATGTGTATACCCTAACATAGTCTAAGACACCTCTTGAATCTATCACGAATGATCTTGATCCTTATAATGTATGCTGGTTTACCTATGTCTTTCATGGAGAAACACTTTTTCCACTAGTCCTTGACTGACTATAAGACTAATACATCATTTACAATAACTAATATGTCTTCAACATATAATACTAGGATAACGACTTTATTTCCATTAAACCATTTATAAACACATAGATGAAAATTTTATCTAATGAAACTATATTCCTTTATGGCCTCATAAAATCAAATGTTCTATGGCCTATATTTTTTCTTTAATCAATAAATGGATTAGTGCAACTTTCCAAGTCATTGAGCTTCACCTTTTTTCAAAAACCCTTCAAGTTGTGTCATATAGAAATCATTCTAAAGGTTCCTGTTAAGGAATATTTTTTTGACATCCATTTTCAAAATCATTTAGTCATGGTAAGATGTTTTTGAAAGTATGATTCTTATGGATTTAAACATGGAAACTAGAGATAAGGTATCATCACCGTCAATTTCATGGCATTGTCTGAATCCTTTAGCCACTAGCCTTGCATTATAGGTGCTAACTTGACCTTCCACGTCCAACATTATCTTGAATAGCCATTTGCATCCAACAGGATTTACATCAACTGGATCATTGACCAGAACCCTGACTTGATTCTGATACATGGAATCCATATCAGAATTAATAGCTTTTAGCTATAATTCCGCTTCATATCTCTTTACTTCTTCCATATAGGATAATGGTTTATCATTTCCTAACCATAATGATTCACCATCTTTGATGACTATGAAACCAAATTTCTATGGTTCCCTTACCTCTATTGATCTCCTACGCAGTACTTGTGTATATGTAAACTCTTCAACGGGGACCTGTGGAACTTGTTCATGTACAAACTATTGTGTATCTTGAGCATAAATTTCATCAAATTCAATCTTTCTCCCACTATCCATTTTGAGTTTCATCTCCCTCTTAATAAATACAGCTTGTCTATTGACAATTACCTTCTTGTCTGAAGGGTTATATCGGTAATATCCTTTCACTTACTTAGGATATCCTATAAAGATACACCTCATTCCACAGGGTGCTATTTTCATTCCATGGAAGGCATTAACAAACTCACCGCTTCCCCATATAGGTGTTTGTGAAAAAATGGGTTTCATTCCATTCCCTAACTCACAGGGAAATCCTTTTGGCTCCTTAGTTGGTACTCGGTTTAATGTGTATGCTTCAGTTTGTAATACATATCCCCAAAAGGATAATGGAAGATCTACATGACTCATCATAGACCTCACCATGTACAACAAGGTTTGGTTCCTTCTTTCACTAACACCATTCCCTTATGTTGAATAAGGAGGAGTGAGTTGAGAAAGAATCCTAGAATCCAGCAAAAGCTCAATGAACTATTGGTTCAGATATTCTCCACCTTGATCCGATCAAATATTCTTTATCTTCTTACAAAGATGGTTCTATAATTCATTATTTTATTCTTTAAATTTCTTAAAGGAATCCAACTTATACCTCATTAGGTAGATATAACCATAGCTACTCAAATCATCATTATAAGTAATGAAGATAGAATAACCACCTCTAGCTTCTACTGGAAATGGTCCACACACATTTGTGTGCACCAATCTTAGAAGCTATTGTACCTTTCACCCTATCCACTGAAAGGAAGCTTGGTTATTTTACCTTGTAAACAAGCGTGGAATATATCAAGTGGTTTTATCTCAATGGAGTCTAAATAACCATCTTGGTAGAGATTTTTCAAGCACTTCTCGTTTAAATAACCAAGACGATGATGCCACAACTGGGTGTTGTATGAGTCTTGTGAGATTATTTCATTATCGATTGAAAATACTTTGTTTTTGTAATTTAATACATACAAACCATTATTTAAATTCACCATACCATAACATACATTGTTCTTATAAATGAAAAAACCCTTATTTCCAAAATTAAAAATAAATCCATCCATATCCTAACATGATAAATAAATTATGTTCTTGGTAACACAAGGAACATAATAATAGTTATGTAAAACCAAATGAATCACAGTTTATAATGAGATATGGTAATCTCCAATTGCCAATGTAGCCAACCTCACATCATTAGTAGCTCAAAGATCCACCTCTCCTTTGGAAATCATTCTAAATCTAATTGGTTCCTATATTCGAATACAGATGTGATCCCCCCATGAAATATCTAATACCCAATGTCTATAAATGGAAGGATTTTACTCGATAAAAACCACCATTAGAATATCTATGCTTTTGGGTGAAGTTCCTCTTCAAGTGTCCTAGCTTCCACATGCAAAACAAACCACCTCGGTTCCTTTCCATTCCTCTAGATCTTCCACTTCTTGGAGGAATGGTGCTCAGGGGATTTAAAAGGTTTATAAGCCTTTGGACCATTTTCCTTGTCCTTCCTTTTCTTCTTCACCATAAAGACCGTGGGTTTCCCACACCATATATCCTTAACTACCTGGAAAATTATGGTTTTATGTTCTGATATACACTTCTCATTGTTACTCATGTTTTAGATGACAATAAAGCAAGACGAGGTCATGGGCAGTGATGATAGGATGATATCTGAATGCAACTCATCTGGGAACTTAATCCCTAAGATGTCCAGGAGTTCAATGTAGCGAGTAAGCTTGACTACATTAGGCCCAACTAGTGTATAATCTCCAATCTTAGTCATGAAAAAATCATTGGAGATCTCATATATCTCATGTATCACCTTCTATTGATAGAGACCCATAAGAAGAGACATTATGCTATATGCATCCATGTTTTCATGTTACTTTAAGAGATCATTCGACATGGCCAATAGAATGAAACATTGGACATATATGGCATCATCCAATTGTTTCATATAGAGATATATTTCCTCATCACTGGCATATTTTCCATTTTCAACTGAAACATGATCCACCAGCACATACACTTTCTTCTCTTGGCGATGGATGACGCATAAACACCTCTGCGATTCTTGGAAATTTGTGCCTATGAGATGGGGTTCCTTCTCAAGTATGGTTCACAATGATATGATTGAATTCATTTTTTTATGTTTCTACACAATAAGTTGAGAGAATATTTATTACATTATCATGATAAAAAGTGAGACAAAAACATATTACTTATTAGTCTCCCACTATTTTATCAAAATCCAATAGCCCTCACAATTGACATCAGAATTTTCGGTTTCCTGAATATTATATTGGAAAGGATCAATATTTCCGTTTCTATTACCCCAACTTGGGTTGGTCAAGGAACATGGATGTTTTTAGGTAGGCATTCCAAATGCCAACTACATTAACTAGCATCTCCTTGATCTGTTGAGTGGACTCCCCCATCCTGAAATCCTTTTATTTTGTATTTCCTCAACCTCTTCCTATTGGTCACACCTAGTTCTAGTATGTCAACAAACCATTGATGTGAACCAATTCAAGTCAACCAAAAATCTTGAATTTTAATTCCTCGATAATTTAAAGCACCCAAACTAGGGTTAGTCATGCATTTTGAACTAATGTTCGATTCTATCCATGATTATGAAAAGCTACAACAACTTAATATTTTTTTGAGTGATTTTATCCTTATACCAAAATTGAAATTTTATCATCTTTCTTATATGCTTATTAATATTAAGTTGGATATACTTAAGTGATTAACAATGTCTAAGATAATATTTTTTCCTAATACAGTCTTTTTATAGTTTTATCATGTATTCTTGATTAATTCATTAATTCTGTGATTGCAACAACACACCCACAATAAATAAACCATGAAAATGAAGGGAATAAAATAAATTGTGTAACCATGATCTTATTCTATTGTTTAATTTATCTAGTAGTGGATAAACTAACCCAAGACCTAGGGGAAAAACCCCTTGATCCTTTTGGGTTCTTGATTACTGATTTCCACCTATCTACCTTTGTATATCCTTGGGTTTGGTTTCACCTTGTCTCCTAACAAGAGCCACCTCTAACATTTTGGGAGCTCCATCCGTTACATATGCTTTTATCTCACTCATAGCTGAGGGGTAAATGGGGTTTTATAAAAAATAATCCTTGGGAATACATGCCCAGTATATTAATGAGGAGAAGGCTCACAGGCCATCAAAATTAATTTAAATAAATAAAATAAAATAAACCATCCACATACAAGAGGTCTTGGTCTAGCTCATCATCATCCCTACGTGCAATGATATTTATGCATAAATAAAACTGGAATTCAATTCATTAATAATTATTGTTTCAGATTAATCATGCCCAAATCAATTAATCATATTTAATTAATCAAACATTTTATCTTAAACCCTTTTATGAATTTCCTTTAGATTCTCATCCATCATAATTTTAGACATATAACTTTAATTAAAATAAACTTTTTATTTCACTTGTACCTTAGAGAAAACTCGGTGAATTCCATTTCATAACTACCCAGTGAGTAGAAATGAATATTACACAGATGTTAAATTAAACACCCAAATATTTAACACATATCACTTGTTGTGCCTCATCATTATGCCCACACCATGGTACATGTCTCAAGGGATTGTATAATATAATAATAAATTTTAATAAATCTGTGTAATTTGGATGAGTACGTGGTGTGTATTTCCAACTACACAATATGTACTATTTTTCACCTTCCATATGAAGTACAAGCCCGAGGATATGGCATGTGAGTGTACTTCCGAAATCTTCAAAGTAAATGGAGTATCTAGTGGGCCACATGCTATTTAGTGTCTGTGTTACATGGTCTCTAGTCGGGAAATCCATGTATGGATACACGATCCAACCCTAACCCAATGGGACTACACGCTTTGTCCAGTGGGCCAAATGATGTGTAATCCAGAAACCTTATGCCACATGTTCCGGATCAACACACAGAGTCTTGAAGACTTATATTAACTCTAATGACACAGCTTGGTTTGGCAGACCAGTCTCGTGCATTGAAACTTGACTACACAGTGTGTACTATCGAATAGAAGTTGTGTATTCTGGTGTTTTATGACTAGGAACATTTGGCACCTATGGATGAGATCCTATGTATTATTTTAATCAAAATTATAAGAAATGATCAATTCTGTAAGGTAAAAAATAAATGAAATAGGAGGAGCGGATCTCAAGATTCATATTTATAAAGTGATTAACTTTAATTGAAACAACTAAATTATTAAGAATGTAAATCATCAACAAAAAACTAAATAATTATAATCAATGATATTACCCCTATGATACCACTCATAGGTTCTGGGAACAACATAAATGTGTGGATGGGTGTTCCGAACATTAATGTTTCTGTTAACAATGATCAAGCTGAGAACCTTCACAATGATAAAACACCAGGTATTTGGAATAGAATGTAGAATTAAAGAAAATAACAGAGTCCTAGAACCATAGAAAGGATCATCATATGTTGCTTATAATCAATTAAATTAAAACACAAGAATTTCATTGATGTAATTCTCTATCCGTTGATCTTTCGAATCACGATCTGATGTGATACATCGTTGTATCACAGAAGCAACATGTAGGATTCCTCTAGAAGTGTTCCACATGTGCTCCATGTATCTCTGGACATCACCCATTGCATCTTTGTGTGCTAGTGTTGAGGAACCTTCTCTTGTAATGTCCTACTTTGATCACCTTGAGAGCCGCTTCCAAATCACTCTCATTGATTTGGTGGAGGAGGATCTCTCACGTAATTTGAGACCATTCTTGGAGGAAAATAATTATCTTTTATCATGAAAATTTTCTCAAAATATATTGTGAACAACCCAAAAGAATGGATCAGATAATCAGAATAATGTAATTGGTATTTATTACATTGAATTATAAAATTAATTAATTACTCAAAAGTATTTATTCATTTTATTTAATTCTTTGTAAGTCCCCACGTCTAATAATAAAATTTGACTATTATTATCACTTGAAATGCACCCAACGAATGACACCTAGTATTATTTAATTAAATAAATAAAATTATTTCTCAAAAATTCCCAGAAAAATACATGGTGTGTATATTAATATACACAATGTGTATTTTTGTTTTTCCATTTTCTTTATTTCTTCCACCAGATTTATTAGACCATGAATAATGACTATTTATTTCATAAATAAATATCGCTGCATTACTCACTAATAAGCATATTATTTATCCCACAATATATTCTCTTGAAAAAATAGTGTTGATATAAATGTGATTAGAAATACTTGAATAATTATTAAACCGTAATTAAGAATAATATTTATTAGGCTTGTAAAATTAATATTTATCTGAGATACTTGGACACCCTTAGTGTGTGACCCTCTAGGCCTCGTTCATAGTGGAATTAGGTGGATCCCGCAAAAAGTCCATGGTTATCTTCTAGAAACATGCCAAAGAATCCATAGAGGAATAAGTTAACACCGCAATGATGTGTCACCTCCTACGAACACTTACCATGTAATGTTATACCTTTTTCAGGATATCTCAAATCAAGAGGGTTCCATGATAGTTCCACAAACCCATGTGTTCAATTATATTTTCTTTGACTTCCCAGAATTGAACCTGACCATTCCTTACCATGGACATGGAATTATTTAGGCTATATCAATACCATCAAAGGTCTTGAGATGTCAACTACCGTTATATAACATAAGGTAAAAATCCTTTCTCACAATAACTATTAATGTAGTGTTACTCATAACGCACCCGACACATCCTGCCTCGCTAGGAACAATGTTCCCTCATAGTTTTCATCAATACATCTAAGTTCGAGAGTTGTAATACCTCTTAATAATAATCATAATGTCTAAGGACCAGTACACACGTCTGTGGATAGGAACATCCGATAACACTATGTAATGTGGATTTCTTAATGGATGGTCTCGTTCCAATAATATCCTCCTGGATATTACCAAGGGAGCACACCATTAGAAAGAGTCTCAATGTTTTATGAGTCCTCACCCATAATGTTTTGTATTATTTGTTCCCCTCAAATAACATCATCTGACCATAGAACATATATCCAAGAATAGTGTTATGTAACTTCTAGGTTCTCATCAAAGCACGGATCCATTATGACCCTTTAGTGTAAAAACTATCCTTATGTCATTATCACATAAATTATCACACAAGAAATTATTCAAGACGTGATAAGGTATTTTTTAATAAAATTTTATCATAATGTTCGATGTATTTAGTTCTAGTCCACCACCTCCAATAACCCCATCACTAGTTGAAGCAGGTATGGTTCATCTAGGTTTTAGACCCAAGGATCGATGATGGTTACCGAGAAGGTCTCTATCTTCTTGTATATTAACTTTGTAAAGTTGTTACACAAGGTTGGAGTGGTCCCCTTGACGTGCTCATCAATTTTTTGGAATCGATCTGAAGTAGGTATTTTGGATGGTTTTATTATTTTATGTGGTTATTTAATTATTTCAAGCATTTCATATGCATATATCAATTCATTTAATAGTATATTACAAGACCTATCTTAGTGGTTCCCTACCGATTTATATATTCATACCATGTTCCAGTGTTCGTGAAACTTAGGTACCAAGGTACACTTGTTTGTAGGTACAGGTTGGGAAGAGTCATAGGATTACATGATTGAGTGAGATAGATTAATTGTATTGGATATTGGAGTGTATAAAATCTCTATGATGTAGTAGGTCTGAGTTTGTATTTATTTTCTTTGTATATTTATATTTTATCATCCTAGTGGGTGATCGGCCTTGTATACCCTTATGTTACAATTTTACTTATAATACCATGATCAATTAATTTATTATTTCTGTATACTCTGTTGTGATGGATGTATATTATGATTGGTTATTTTATTGTTATTTTTCTCTTTGAAATATAGGTATAATCTCCCCATGGTAAATTCTTAGACCCCCATAGTTAAAATCCTTTGATATAAAAAGGCATGACTAAGGTTCCATGGAAGTTTGGCCCGACTATTGTTTGGAGTGAGCCAGATAAGGACATTACAATCATCGATTTTCCAAGTTCATTCTCCATTAAAAATGCTTACACCAATTCTCCTTTCATTTCTATCCCATGAAAACTCATATATAGTCCCCCGATTTATTACCACGGATGAATCCTCTCTAATAGAAATTCTCACCAATACAATTTGTTGGAATTTATTTTAAAAAATTTAAGCTATAAACATAATCCCCTCTTAATTATTGGTTAATGCATAACAGTCAATTAATTTATTAATGTTATGGATGAGTAATTGGAGATTTAGTTTTTTTAATTTATTGGTATTATTTTTTGGGACCCATATTTGGTTTTGAAAGTAAATATAGGAGTTGTTTGAAATTTAACTTTATATGCTAGAATTGGTATATGTGTTGGTAAATAGTTTTCAATTTTATTTGTTTTATGGGTTAAAATGCGTGATTTGTTATTTTATTCGCAACTAATGAATGATTTTGATTTTTTTAACTTTGGATATTTTATTATTATTATAATTTAATACTATATTTATTCTTTTTCAAATTATTTTTATTGTAAATATTATAAAATCATTTATATAAAAAAATAATTTTGTACTGTAGAATTATAGATGCATTATATTTACTACCTGAATATATATTTTAAAAATGTATATATTTTAAAAATATTAGTGTATAACAATTAAATATATATAAATTTTTTATAGTTTTTTACAAAATTTAAAATGTTTTCTTAATTATTCTATTTGTGATTTCTAGACTCTTTTTTTGATAAATTGTTTTGTTATATATATATATATATATATTCAAATGTAAACATATTTTTATATATGACATAATTTAAATATATATTATTAAAATATCATTTAGCTAATAATATATATATATATATATTAATAATCTATATGTATTCAAAACTATATTTACTAGGAATGTTTATGTATCGAGCGCACTCGACCATAAATATTTATTAATGAAAATAAAAGTACAATAATGAAACATTATGTGGAACATCAAACACCACCAAGACATGAGAGTGGAAGAACCAAAACTAGAAAAAAACAATGGGAATATCTCATCCATAATTACCCATGGTTCGTAACCATCTTATTTGGAGAATCGTAACTCCCTTAGAATGAAATTCAACAATAAAGACCAAATTTTTTCATCCCATGTAGACAATTTATCATTGAAGCCTACATGATTCTAAAACACAAATCTAATCCTTGTAGGCCTATATAAAGTCCAAGTGCTCCGGCCGCTAAATTCCATGAATCAACCCCAGCCGATAGCTACCCCAACACAAACTAAGACCCTCGGGGTATCCAGTTTTTCGATCATCCACCAATGAAATAACCTAATACAACACAAAAAGTCATCCTACAATCCAATCTTTGTTAACACCTCTTTTATCAAGGTCACCGCATTCCTTCTCCTCTGGTCTCCCATGACTCACTTCCTACAACATCGTTAGCAGCCATACTCCCCATCATCGAGAAGAGTCTGACTCTAATGAAAAATATATCTATAAGGACATCAAACCATTTAGCATCTGGGTACCATAACTATCATGACACACCAATGATCCACTATCATCGATTTGACTAGCATGCATCGATCCACATCAATACTGACACTGGCCAAATACCACAAACTTCGGGGTCTCGAACACACTATCCTGGATTTGTTCTCCATCCTCACTAATGGATGGGTCCCTATCCCCCTCCAAATGAATCATATGAAAAGATCCCTCCCACCCACCACCCATTACCAGGATCCCACACCAACACCAAAATTTCTAGATATGAAACAAATATCAACCCCACCGTCAACATGGGTTGTCTACCACATTGTACCATCATCATCATTACTTGGTCTCCATATTCATAGATCTCTAGTGATATTCCCATATCTCAATTATACTTACATTTTGTACACTATCATTTCCAGAATAAACCAGAGTCCCCTCCCAACACCCCACTATCTTCTCGAGCACTCATCTTCATCTCCTGATAAGACTAGAGTCCTCTAATAATTAAATTTTTATATAGATTGTTTTATTTTTATTTGATTAGAATGTATGTTTATTAATTATTATTTATATTTTTTATTTTTTTATTTTCTATAGAATATATATATGTATAAGAGATGTATTGATCTACTAGATAGGTTTTTTAATGAATGTTATGATGGGATTAATGAATTAATTGATTTCACCAGTGTATTTTAGTGAGATTTGATTAGCTTTACCTGTTTAAAATATGAAAATATATATCTTATCAATAGATATAATCTTATGGAAAATATCATTCTAAACATGTTTTTGAAAAATATATGATATGGAAATATCATGGATAATAATTTGTTCTATATCACCAATTAGAAAGTATTCATATAAATATTGATCTGAGAGCAGTTAATCTGATGAACATAATGCTCAATGATATGATGTTCTAGTTTCAACCTTGAGAGAGTATTGTCCTAAATTATGTCATTAGAGGGAGTAATCCTTATTATTTTATAGATGAACATGTATTAGAATTGTTAAAAATTCTTCGTGATGCATATACTAAATTATATTTAAGATCCACTAAAAGTAGAAAATATTGATTCATCATTGTGTTGTTACAGTTACAAACCCTAAATAAATAGATAGATATTGCCTTTGACATGTTATAGGTACTATTTAAGAAGTTAGTCCCTATTGAAGTGAAGACTCAGGGTTTATACAATCAAGATATCAAATAAATTGATGACCTTGGTTTTATATATTAACCTATTAATCCACTCTGTGAAAACTACATGTTTTTTAGAAATGAGAATACAGAATTCAGTCCTTATACTTTTTCTATACATCTAGGTGGAAGGACTATGAGGTTAATCTAGGTAGTGAAATTATTTATAATAAGGTCTTAAATTGAGGGACATGGATTATGGCTAAGAAAATGTGTTACTTTTCATTAAAACTAAGGTTGAATCGATTATTTTTGTAATCTAAAATTTCTAAATTGGTGACACCGAATTTAGAGAGAAACAAATAGGTTGAAAAGTTAACTAACTTGACAGATTCTTTGGGATTAAATGTGTTTGATAAAATACACTTAGATATTTCTTATGCTAGTCATAATGTTCGACTGGGTATGGAAGTATATAGTTTTAACCCATTCATGTAAATGTTTGGTGTGTGAAATAGAATGTGGCCAGTGTTTTTGGTTCCATAAAATCTTCCCCCATGGTTATTTATAAATAAACAATTTTTATTACTTTCAAATCATATCAAATTTTCAATAGGACAAGGTGATAAAATCAGTGTTTATATGAATTCACTGATTGATAAGCTATAATAATTTTTGCAAAAATTTGTAATGAATTGTTATCAGGTAGATAATACAATTTTTAGACTTTACGCTACCTTTTTATAGATAATTAATGACTTCCCAGATTATGTTAACTTATCAAGTAGGAGCATAAAAGGATAATTCAACTCCCCTTGTTGTAATAAAATTAAGAAATAAATATGTATTGATCACTATAGGATGTGGGAATACCTTGGTCCCAAATTATTTTTTCATCCACTGCATAAGTTCATAAAATACAATGTGTCATTTTCTACGAATAGAGAGAATTTCGCAAAACTATAAATAATGTTCTGGGATCAAATTAAATCATAACTTGACCAAGTAAAATTTCAAACATAATATGTTTTTTATGATTTATTAGATCCTACATTGTAATTCATTCCTACTGAAAATAGACAATATATTCATAATTAGAAGAAGTTTGGTATTTTATTTGATTAGACTTATTGGAAAGATAATATTTAAAGGTATCAATTAGACACAATGAAAATTAAAAAAAATTGTGATAATATACTATGCACCATTTTGGTCTTCAAGGGGAAATCAAAAGGTAGTTCCAATGATCAAAATGATTTTAATGAAATGGGATTGAGAAAACATTTACATTTATATTTCGGTGAGGGTAATAGGGTGTACATGTCGGATACATAGTACACGATGAGTATAAAAGAGAAATAAAAATTTCTATCATTTTTGAAGGTCTTCAAGGTTCATGATGGTTGTTGGTATAATATTTTGAAGCGTATGAATGTGAAAAATATGACATTATAGGGGTTGAAAAGCCATGATTATCCTATTTTTATTCAATAGTTAATCACAATTGAAATTCATGACTATTTTCCAACCTTTTTTGATTTTTTGATTGATATTTCTAATTTTTTTAGAGAATTTGTTTTCAAGGTATCATCACATGCGTGATTTGAAAAATCTACATGACAAGATTGTTCTTACACTGTCTCACATGGAGAGACAATTTTTTCATTTTTTGATGATATAGTCCACATGATCATACATTTAACATGTGAAGTCTTTTTTGGTCATCCCATGTAATTTATATGGATATATATATTAGATTGATACTTAGTACACTGAAATGAAATCTGAGTAGTATAGCTCATTTGAAAAATTCATTGAAAAGGGATATTTGATGTATGAGTAAACCAATTTTTTTGTTTCATAAATTGATAATGTTGAAAAAATTTCAGATAAAACGTCTTGAATTATTTAAAGTATAATTGGATAAGGGACTATGTTTGATATGGAAAATAATTAGTGGGTTCAAGCTTATTGATGCATTTTGTTTATAACCCCATTTATTTTGACATTAATTTAGTAAGTTTCATAGTTTATCTAATTTTCCTTGAATTTATATATTTAATTTATTAATTATCTTTTATTCTATTGTAATTTATGATTCATATCACTGATTTGAAATGGGAATGGGCCTGTAATACTGACCATCATATCCAAAAACATCACTTCAACACATTTCATGGGGGGTTCAAGACACACATATGTATATATATTTTCTTTTTATTATTATAATGTAACTAATGTTCATTTTCATAAACATATTTTTATTGAATTTTGTGAAATTTATAGATTAAACAAATGAATTAATCACATGATTATATAGTTACTGAAGTACTCAACCAACTAGTTGATGGTCAATTTTTTACAGCTCAATACTATATGTTTTTTTGGATGCAAATGGATTTCGATTCTATATTAGTGATGTTGACATGAGATGAGAAATATAGAATAGTGGTATTGGTAAGCAATCTTTAAAGGTATGTTATTACTATAGATTTTTTGGGCGATATTATTATGTTTATTTATGGTCGTGGATTAAGGAATATATTGATGTGGTGTGATTGGGTCAATCCATTTCAAGGAATGGATTTTGACCATTTCTAATTTACATTGGAAAACTTTAATAATATGATATATAAATATGACTAAGTAAAAAATGAGAACATCATACTAGAAGTAAAGTTATAGTGGTTTTAATTTGTTAGAACTAATTCAAACTATAATGTTTTCTTGAAAATTTCCAGACGGGTTTTATTTATTAGACAAGAGGAATAAGATATTACTATATTTAATGATCAAAAATATGACCAATCTATTGTTAATATAAAATAAGATTATATAAAATGGTATAGGGATACAATTTAAAGAGATATGATTTATTTTAATGATCAATTAAATAATTATTTTATTATTAAAATATCATAAAATTTATAAAAAAAAATGATGAATTTATGTATAAAAATTTCTTGATTTTATGATTTTTTATGAATATAGTTTTTTCACATGAAGATCATAGTGGTTCAACAGGAACTACTATTATGTATTTTTTTAATATTTATTTATTTTTCTTTTCTATAAGTATATTCCATTATATTTTCTATATTTTAATTTAAAAATTAGTTATTGTTTATTTCATTATAAATTTATTTTTAGTAGGATCTAATGTCTCTTCTAACAGACACATGGATCCTAGTAGAGGGGTTTGATCCTTGGACTATGAAGCTTGGTTGGAAGTGTTATTTGATCAAACCATTCATTTAGTTAGAGAGGGTGTCAGTGTGTTGATTCATTGGTTGGGGCATAGGCTATACGGCCCACACAAATTCAATCTTATGAATCGTGATTGTAATTTATACCCCAATGATATAATTGATAGATTATAGAGGGAGGTTCAAGTAATTTTTTGTTTAAAATTTCATGGAATTATTATTTTTATTATCATAACCACTGATAATATTTTTTCAATAGGATAATTTAACATCTTGTCCAAATTATTTTTATTTTTAATATGAATCACCAAATTCTGAAATTTATTGATGGATTACAAGGGAAATGTGAAGTGAGATCACTAGAAAGCATTTACAATTGTTCTAAACATTGTACAATGAGACCCTCTAGACATTATTCCCACAAAATGGAAGGATTTGTTTATATTTTTGTTGAATCATGTGATGATGATAAAATTTATTATTTTTAATATATAATTGATTCAATTTTTTCATATGTCTTTCTATAGAATATAATGAATGAAGAAAGGTTGCACTCATTATTCTCTTAATCAGCTAATGCAGGACAGTTCATCAAAACTCGACACTCAACAAAAGTCTCAACTTAGACATTATGTAAGATTATAATTCACTTTTCATTCATATATTAAATTTTATGTAATATATCATATATATGAATATATATTTGGTGGTAACCTTTAATATAGTTACACGAGTGAGGGGAACCAACCAATAAAATGTATATATGGATGACGATTCATCATCTGGGTGATCCCAATGTTTCCAACATTATAGTAATAAAACTATTTTGTAAACAATGTATTTTTATTTCATATAAATTATTTACATTTATTAATTAATTCATTATGTAAGTTTATAAGTCATAGTTTGATGATAAGTTATCATATCTTACAAAGGAGCATCATCGTAATAATATGTATAGAGATGATATATTTCAAAATATTACGGGTTCTAATGGTCATGGTTACTCTTTAACCTATTCTATTTTTATGCCATGAAATATAGTCGTCATAGTGGAGGAAATGATTCCATGCATAGATGTAGGGACACAAACACTAGTTGAGGTATATCCTTCCATGAAGACAATGAAACATATTGTCGATTATCAATTTTAGTAGCTATTAGCAGATTATGAGATGATGTTAGCATAAATGTTGGAACATATAGATGAAGTGGTGAAGCAACACCCTATTGATAGAATACAAATGGTTCCACAGGTAAACAAAATAAAATATTTTATACTCATATCGAATTTCTAATATTCATATAATATGTATCATATTTATAGATTTTGTAGGCTCTCGATAAAACTAGATGAAGTCATCATGACTTATTGTATTTTTAAATTAGGATGGACCAGACACATGAGGTATTTTATATTTCTATTTTAATATTTAACAGTTCAGTTTAGATGAATAATTTAAATATGTTTTAAATATTTAATTGTGATAATGATGAAAAAAATATTAATTACACTATATTTCCACATTAAAAACTTAATATGACATCCCAAATTTCTATGAAATTATATGATAATAACCATAGTGTAATTTTTGAAATTATAGAGTAGATGACATATCAATCATACATGTCGTTTTCTTTGGATGACTAGAAACACACTTTTACTATTTTAAAAGAACTAAAATGTTTGTGTAGCAGTAAAACCCATATCATACCAACTTTGAATTATGTGAAATAATAATACAATTAAATTTTTATTATTTTTGAATTTAATGGAAGACAACCCGTCAACCTGACAATGCTCAGACGGACCAAATAAGTTGTTTTTAAAGATTTTGAAACCTTTAAAAACATTATCATGTGGTGAAAACTAATCAAATGACCTCATATTTCTATGAAATAATAATAAAAGAACCATATAGTGATTTTTAAAATATTGGAGTAAATCATATATCAATTAGATGTTTCGTTTTATTTGGGTGATCAGAAATGAACTTTTAGTGTTTAAAAAGCAATAAAATGTGCATGGAATGATCAAAACCATAAAAATGGTATCCAAATGTTTTGAAATTATAGTAAAAATATATTTATATTTTTTATGATGTGTATGAGTACAATCCACATCAATCAGGCATGTTGTGTAGTCAAACAAATCGAATATGATGTTTTAATAGTTCTGAGGCCTTTAAAAACATGCATCATAGGGTCAAGACCAATAAAATGACCATCGGTTTTTTTGAAATAAAAAAAACTATAGATATATTTTTGAAATTTTGAGTCATATGACACATAAATTGTACATGTAAGTTTCTCTAGGTTACTAGAAACAAACTTTTAGTGTTTAAAACCACAGAAATTTGTGTGTAATGATAAAAAATGGAGAAAGTGGTCCTCTAATTATATGAAATAATAGAAAAAACATCACGGTATTATATATAAAATTTATGAGTATATGACACATCAATCAGAAATTTGGTGTTCTTGGATGGGCCAAATAAATAATTTTTAATGGTTTAAAAACATTTAAAAACATGAAACTGGTGGAAAAAACCAATATAAAAACCTTTGATAACCCTCAAATCAAACTATAATATCCTTAGAGTGATTTTTGAAATTTGGAAGTATAAAAAATGTCACTCATATGTGTCCTTTGATTGGGATGATTGGAAACACACTTTTAGTTTTTTAAAAACACTATAACTGGAACGCAGATGTTAAAACAATAGAAAAGGTCCTTTTAATGATTTTAAATAACATAGAAATCATCATTTTATTATTTATTATTAATATGTGTATAAAAATATCAATAAGACATGTGGTGTGATTAGATAGACCAAATAATTAGTTTTTAATTGTTGGAAGCCTATAAAAACATAAGTTAGGGGTTAAAACCAAAATAATATACTATTATTTTCATTAAATCATAAAAAAATACTCATGTTATTTTTAAATAAATTAATAAATGGTTCATCAATCAGATGTGTTGTTTTTTTAGGGTGATAGGAAACACACTTTTAGTGTTTTAAAAATACTAAAATGTGTGTGTAACAGTCAAAATCATAAAAAACGACTAGGAATGAAATTAAATCATACTATTACAATACATTATTATTGGTGGCATATATGAGTATAAAACATGTCAATATGATGTGTGGTGTTGTCTAAAAGATATAATAATTAGTTTTTAACAGTCTGACGACTTTTAAAAATATGCATCTGAGGGTAAAAACCAAGAAAATGACCACTAATTGATGATAAATAATACAATAATAATAATAATGTGATTTATAAAATATTTTTTTAGATAAAACATCAATCAGATGTTTTTTTCTTATGATTAACATAATCACGCTTTAAGTGGTTTAAAAACACTAGAACATATATATAATTCAAAACATGAGAAAATGACCTTAGATTGAAGTGAAAAAAAGAAAAACTATCTATATATTATTTATGATGCGTGTGAGTATAAAAAATTGAAATCATATGTGTGGTGTACTTGGATGTGCTGAATAAGTATATTTAATGGTTTGATGGCCTTTAAAAGCCTGTTTTAGGGGTTCAAAACCAAAAAATGACCTTTAATTTCCATGAAATCCTACAAAAAGCAACTACAGGGTTATTTTTCAAATGATGGAGAATATAAAACATCAACTATATGTTACTTTTACTCAGGATGACAATAAATGAACTTTTAGTTTTTTAAACACCCTAAAACGTGTGTGTGAGGGTAAAAGCCACAACAAACAGCCTCTATATGATGTGAAATTATTTTAAAACCATTTTTTAATATTTTTAATGTGTATAAGTAGACATGACGTCAATTGGATGTGTGTCTTTCCTGGAAGAACTGAATAAGCAGTTTTTAATGGGTTGAGGGCCTCTAAAAACATTGTTTAGTGGATAAAAACACATCAAACGAGCTCTAATTGATGTGAAATCGTATGAAAATAACTATAGAGTGATTTTTGAAATGTTATAGGTGATGACAAATCAATTAGAAGTGTCCATTTCTTAGGATGACCTGAAACACACTTTTAGTTCTTAGAAACACTAAAAACAGCATCTAATAGTAAAAAACATAGCACATGAACTCTGAATGGCATGAAGTCATTAGATAATGGTATTTGTAATTTTTATGACATGTATGAGAAGGTGAAATTGTCAATCCAACATGTGGTGTGCTCTAACGGTGTGACGAACTTTAAAAACATTCATTGGGGGGGGGGGTCAAAACCAATAAAAACATTTGAATTTCATAAATTAACTGAAAAACCATATAGATATTTTTGAAATATTGTAGTAGAAATCATGTCAATTATATGTTTCATTCTCCCAAGATTATGGAAAATGCACTTTTTGTGTTTGAAAAAAAAATAAAACATGTGTGTAATGATAAAAATGGCAAAAAAATTAATCTTGTAATAATTTTAAATCATAGGAAAATTTTAATTTTATTATTTTTGACATGTTTAAGTAGGAGATATACCAATTAGATTTGTGGTGTGCTCGTATGAACCAAATAACCTATGTTTAATGGTTTAAAGACCATTAAAAACAAGTGTTGAAGGGTACTAGTAATCCTACCTCTAATAATCATGAAATAATATGATAACAATTTTAGATTGGTTTTTAAAACGTTTTATTAAATTAAATTTCAATTAGACTTTTTTTCTTTTGGTGATCAGAAATTCAATTTTTCTATTTTAAAAACACTAAAATTCAAGTGTAATGGTCAGAACTAGATAAAATAACCTATTAATGATGTGAAATCATAGTAAATAATTATTTTTATTATTTGTGACATGTACAAGTATAAGAGACATCAATTAGATGTGAAGTGTATTTAGATAGATTGGAAAAATTGTTTTTAATTGTCTAGTGGCCTTTAAAAAATATGTGAGGGGGTCAATGAAATTTCTGAGTGTATGGATAGGTTCAGAACCTCAATGAACAAATTTGGATTCTCAATTTAGTGTAGGGTTTAAATTTTTCATAAACACTCAGACCAAACTTTTTTGGGCTACAATATTTCAATATTGTCTTTTTTGATGTGAAATTGGGTTTAGGGTTGTCACGGAGGCATTTAAAGGGCTCTATAGGGAGGTTGGGGCTAGCTGGGCTGTTGTAATAACACCAGCTGGCCGGTGGCCTTTTGAAAATCCCTATAGCCCTACAACGCATATCAGCTATCTAGTGGGATATGAGGTGTTTTTTTAATTAGGTGGAAAATGATTATTTCACCCCTTTTCTCTTAAACCCCCCACTCATGATTTTGGCTTCCTCCATGGCTAGTGGTCACTCTCCCATTCCCATTCCTCCCTCTCATCCTCCATGAGATATATCCTTCATCTGATGTCCATTTTTCTTCTGTTAGGTGCAATAAAGACCTCCTGGTTATTTTATGTGTTCTCTTATCATCTTTCCTTATTTATTTTTGTTCATAGTTTTCTCTCATAAGTTTTGTCTAATATGCTCTATTTTCTTGGTGTTTGTCTAATATTATGATTTTCCTCAATTCAATATGAAATGGAAAATGATACATGAGGAGTAAACTTATTTGATAATTTTGTAGGTGGTCCCTAGTATTTATCCCATGGTTTTATCTTATTTATGAGTGTATACTTAGTGCATTCAAGCTGAATATGTCATAATTTGACCTTGGCTAAATAATTATTCAAATCTTTGGGGTTACCTTTAGTAGAATGCCAATTAAAGTATTTGACCTCATCTTGACTAGTTTTAATAATGTATTATACCTTGTTTCAATTGTTCTAATCTAGTGAATTATAGTCTTGAGACCAATAATTGTGAAATGTAATTTCATAACCATCAGTTAGATATGAAAAGGAGTTGATTATGGCTTGGTCCTTTGGTAATGGAAAATTAGTTTCTATAGTGGTGAATTTTGGGTTGTGTTAATTAAATAATGAATGAGTTTTTTGATTGATGTTGTAAATTGGACATGGTTTTGAAATAAAAATGTCAGAATGATATTTGGTGGCTCTTGATGGTTCTTTAAAATGTTATTTTGAACTGGTTTACATGGGAAATGAAAAATTAAAATGTTGTTTTGAAATGTATTTGTGTAATGGTGGTTGAAATTATTTTTATCTTTTTAAATGTGAAAAGGGACCCTTATTCCTTGATTTCGATTATCATTTTTATGTGAATGTTTTGGTAGAAATGTTTGGATGATGATGGTTAACATGGGGTGAACTCTACCCTTGGGATATATGCTTAGGGTTAACTTGTGTTGAATTCTTCCCCAAAGGGATACTTCTGTTTTTTAATAACCTAGGGTGAATGATTACCCTAGGGAATGAGAGTATTTTATGTTTATCCCATGATGAATACTTCCCCTAAGGATGAGGGACTCTGAGGATAGGTATGCATTCCCTTGATTTCAGTTCAGACTAAGGATGACTATATTTTAAATGGTTGGGAGTGATATGGTAGGTATGGTCACCATGATGTTCATAGATACACCTCAACACTAGATTTTTTTATAGAATTATCAGGGTGAAACATGACATCTGGTTCAAAATTTATTTTAATGTATTAGTGTTAAATATTTATATGGTTGTGTTTATAATTTTTTTGTTATGAACTTCTGCATGTACTGTTTATAGATGTTTTATTTTCGGGGCAGCATTGGTGGTGGACTAATTAGTTGTACTCACACTCTTATAGATCTATCATGACATTTATGTTCCTGATTAGAACTCAATTTGGTTGTATTTTATAAGATTAGGAAATTGATTTTTCACGTTGGTTTCATGGAATGCTTGATTATATTGTTGGTGATGATACCAGGTAGGACTTGATACTAGTTTGGGGGTGTTTTTTACTTCAATATTCTTTTAAACATTATCATATATATATATCATCCATCCACTAGGGATTCCTATAACATGTATATAATTCCATCTTCCAAAGCATCTTGAAACATTATTTATTTTTGTATCTTTCCAACTTACCTACTATGGTTACCTAGTATTGATTATGAGTTTTTTTATCATTTCTAATGTTTTTAATACTCTATACAAAGGTTATAATCTCCGTAGAGATCATTTATAACCATTCCATTAGTCAAAAACCTCTGGCATATGGGGAGGCTCACCTGAGTTCATGAAGCATTCCATCATCCCAACATCTGTTTATGGCCTAGGGTGGTGGGATATAACAAAGTGGTATCAAATCCTATTTTATTTTATCTTAATATTAGGGTAAGGTTTATCAAAGGATAAGAACATATTAGGTTTTGGTAATGTTTTCATTATTTGGATTGATCCATCCATGCATGGGAAAAACCCATGTTTCAAGGGATGGTACTTTTTGTTCTAAGGATTTCACATGTTATATTTGTACTTGATTTTTAAATCGAGTGATGTACTTGATGTGTGATGTTATGATTTTTGGGATTTATACTCATGGATAGGTATAAAAAAATGGGTTTTATGCGTTCATGCTTCATTTCATGCATATATGGATTCACATGACATGGATCATAATAAGGACATGGGTGTAGACATTGATCGCATGCTTCATATGGGTTATTTTGGATTGGTTTTATTTTTATGGCTATAACAATATGATTTATATCTTCCTTTGTTTTTTATTTTTCTTGGTACTAATGGGGTGTGGTATTTAAAATTTTTGTAGTGTTGTATATGGTGTATTGCATAAACGAATATGGTGGAATCTTACTTGAACATTTCTCGAGATGATTTCTTGATGCATAATTAGATATATAGAGATTGATGGGGGATCCAGTAAAAATAAGTACCAGTAATAAATGTTTAATTCATTTTACCTTATTTATTGTGATGATATTATACTTTTCCATACCTTAGATAATCTCAAAAACTAGTAACTCTTGAAAAGGATTTTGTTATGTGAATCATATGAGAGTGGTGATTAAAATAAAATTTGGGTTTTAGGAAATTTTAATATTTGAAATTTTATTTTTAAAGTGGTGGTTTTGAAACACTTTTGAAATTGGAAAGTTTGGACATATGGGTTTTAGAAAAGAAATAAATGTGATTTTGGTTTAAAGGTGGGTTTTCCTGGTTTTCTTGTAATAGGAAACCCCTTGGAAAGGATTTTTGAGATGGATGATTATAATGTTGGATCCTTTTTAAACATGAATTATCATCATGAGGTTGTCATGTTATAAACCAAGATAGACCAAATAAGGGTGGTGGGCCTTTGGGTGCATGTTGTGGACCTAGGTAAAAGTGTTATGGCAAGATTTAGAGCCCAACTTGTGAAACCCATCTTGATGAGTGGTGTAATGCATAGTAGATGCTACACCTATTGTGGCCTCAATTGAGTTTCATCCCTTATGGTTTATGTTCGACCCAAGATTGGGTATGATCTTTAAGAATTATGCTTTTGTGGGTGACCCAATAGTTGTATCTTGAAATTAGATTCCTTATGAAATTGATATTTGATTAATTTTCAACACTTGAGCTATGGTATTAGTGAGGATCTAGTTTAAAGGCTATGTGGATGATCTTGGTGACCACTTGGTTATAAATCAAGTTAGTGAGTTAGTGACTCATGAACTTTGAGGGTAACCCATAAACAGGTTTGACCCGATCTTGTGACATGCCTCAATGGTGAGAGGCAAGGGAAAATATAGTGGTTTATATGATTGACACATGTTTAGTGTTATTGAGTTTTTATGTAATTTTAGTTGATCCTCCATCATTATAGTGCATTGAGTCTAGGATGATCTGATGGGTATGATCATTTTTATTTATGACTCTATCATATGGTTTCACCTTTGGTATGTGGTGGTGGCATGTGTAAATGCCTTATATTTTTAGAAATGATACCTAGGTTAACAAGTGTTCATATGCTTGGTGTTGATGCATTAAGGCTATCAAGCCTATTGTAAGAGAGTGTACAAGAAGCCGCTAGTGAGTGGAAAGTGAAATTCTGATGGAATGGTCTTTTACCTTGTTAGGTGTGTGAGATTATATGTGGTAGTGTTGGATTCATTGGGTGAATGTGTCAAGTGTGGGAGAGCATGTGACTATAGGGATCCGATGAGATTGAGTGGTGAGAGATATTAACCATTGTCTAGATGAAATAAAAGTGGTTATTAGGATTATATATATGTACATGAGGTGTGACTGGGTGTATTCCATAAGTTAATTTATGTCTATGTGGTTAAATATTAAAGAACATAGGGCACCAGTGATCAGTATCTAGATTTTTGGTTTATGGTAGGTTTATTTTAATTCTTAGACCTATAAATTTTGAGGTTCACTTACAATGTATTAGTGTGATTAGGGGTCGAATATTTGTGTTATGGAATGAAATCCTTGAATAGAGATCATGTGTTGGACCTTAGAAAAAATAGAGTTCCAATTTAGAATATGACTATCGTGAATACTCAAATTTATGAAAGAATGATCTATATGTGGGAATTGTCAATGGTGGAGGTGTGTGGGCCCAATTGAGATATACTAAGCCTGACTATGTGAATAGGGGGTGTAGGAGTGTGTACAATACTATTAATTCATGGGATCAAGCTAGTACACACTATTCAATGTGGTTCATATAATGTTTTGGGTTGGTGAGTGGTCCTGTGTAGGATAAGGGATGATTACCTTGGGGGTCCGTGCAAGTAGAGATTCCTAAGGATTTATTGGGAAATAAAAATACCCTCAGTTGAGGAGGTTGGTGTTTATTTTGATCAAGGTGTGGTGACTTGGTCAATCTAAAAGGTCAGCTATAGTTTGGGTTGACATGGCAATGAGCATTGTTTGGGAGGAGCGTCACATGTATGATAAAGGTGTGGTCAGTTGGGTTTAGTGCTATTGGAGTAGTTTAAGCAAGTAAATTGGGCTGATATCCACCATTTTTTTATAAGGTATAACCCTCAACTTGAATGAGTCTCAATAAGAATTGATAATAGTATTATGTTCCCTGGAAGCAGCTAATGTGCAGTAGTTAATGTAGCACTTATAAGTGAGAGAGTTAGGTCATTTATGACTATTGTGTTCGGTAATGGATGAGTTTTGGGATATGAGATCAAGGTTTTACCTAATGAAATTAATAAATGGACACTCTTATGGTGGAGAGAGTTGTGGCAATTATGGGAATGTGACCCATATGCTATAAAGGATGTTTTTTATGGTACTGATCATTGGATTATCATGATGGAACTGAATGCCAGTGTGTACATGCTTTCAATTTGGTATGGGTTCATTGAGAAATTCTAGAGGGTAAACACTAGGTAGATATGGATGAGTCCATATAGTTGGTTCAAATTTGGAATGGAGTGACTTGATATAATCTTGGTTCCGAGTGGTGGAACATTATTTCTTGGGTGAGATTATAATGAATAGTGAGGGTGATGTGTGTTTTTTCTATTGAAATAAAATATGAGGTCAGGTTAGACCTCGATGTGTTGGAATGAGAATTGGATGCATCAAGAGAGTAAGGAATTGTGTTATGGTAACATAATGAAACTTTAACAGTGGAAGATGAGCATTCTTGAGTTATAGTGAGCTATGGTTTTAACCATGAAATGAAATCATGAGTCTGTTTTATATTATGATGTGAATACTGGGGTAGATTCATGGATCCTTCAAAATTAGGAATTGGGAATAGAAAGTGAGGTAGTACAATAGTGTAAATAATAACATTTTAGATAGGCAGGCTAGAGGATAATTTACCTATGTTATTTCATGGATATGGATCTGGTGAGTCAATAACGACATTGTGTGAGACAGTTTTCATTTTATGGTGATGTCTTAGGGTGTTGGATAAGTCATTTTGAGAAAAATATTTCCTGTTAGGGTTGTTCTTAGATGGGTGGAGGCACATCCGTTATAGCTTCAAAAGTGAAAATTAGAGTCAGTAACAATATTAACTGGAACTCTCTGACATGTTGAGTTATGGTACATTAGAGACCATACCGAGTTGGTCAAAGAACCACTAAGAACATGATTTACAAAGATAATTATAATGGTAGGTGACACTAAGGATCAAAATCATCCTCATGAGCTAATTCATATGTCCGAGAGGACCACATGCCATGGATAGAAACCAAACAATGACACATGGGTGTCTTAGAATAGATGGTAACTAGTCTGCATAATCTCATTACTCAGTAATAACAAGAGTTTTAGATCATGATTTAGTGACCTCATGACTTTTGTTTGGAGGAGTGTCTTGAAAATGCGTTGGCCCAATGAGAATAGAATGCATTTGCTGAAAAATAAGTGATGACTGAAGGTAGGTTAGTATATATTAGAACTATCATAGGTCTTCTCAAGAATGAGAAGTTTTATAGAGGGGAATTTTTAATTCTCATGTGTATGGACGGTCTCAAACCCTCAAGGTAAAAATTTAGTTTCTCTATTTAGTGGGGGATCATATTTTAGATCAGTTCTCAAAACCAAATTCTGATGGATATAATCCCTTAAGAGAGTCATTTTGGATGCTGAACATCACTTGGGGTGGTCACAGAGGTGATTGAAGGTATTTGAAGGGAGTTTGGGGTTTTTCTAGCTACTTTAATAGCCACCGGCTAGCTGGTGTCCTTACCATAGATTAGTATCTAACTAGGTGCCCTGGCTGGGTAGTGGCTCAGTACTAGAGAGTCATTGGGTGTTTTTTTAATCAAGTTCAAAATGGTCTTCTCCCCATTGTTATATTTTAACCACCACTAGGTATGTTGGCCTCCACCAAGTCCATTAACCCATATCCCACACCTATTCTTCCCTCTTATCCTCAATGTGAAATATCCCCCATTAGGACTCTATTTCATCTTCCATCAAGTAAAATCAGGAGATCCTACATAGTCTACATGTACTCTTGTCATCATTCCTCATTTATTTCTGCACCAACTTTTTTATTATCATTTTTTCTAATAAGCCCTATATTTACGGTGTTTTCATCCAATGGCCTAAAGGCCTTAATTTTTATTGATTTTTGATAATCCATCTTTCACGGGGTGAGGTGGAACCCTTACAAGGCCCATATGCATAATTATTACATGTCCCATAGGCCTTAGAGGAATTCATTTCCCATAGGCTTCAAATTTCACATACAACCCAGACTAACTACTTGGAATTGCTCCTCCCCATCATCTTCATCATGAAATAACCTCTCCACCTTCACATGGTTGTTCGACTTGAATATCCCATGCATGAAGTATGTGGTCCCTTACATTTATCCCATAGCTGTACTCTATTTTTGAGTGCATTCTTGGTGTTTTTAGGATGGCTATGTATTACCTTGATCAGGGTTAATTAATTATTCAAAAATTTGGTTTTACCATTAGTAGAATGACAATTTAAGTAGTTTACATCATCATGATTAGTTTTAATAATGTGGTAAGACATATTATAATTATTACAAATTGGGGAGTTATGATTTTGTGACTTATGATTATGAAATGGAATTTCACAACCATCAGTTAAATGTAAAATGTAATCGAACTTAATTTAGACCTTTTGAAATGGTAAATTGTATTATAAATTTATGACTTTTTGGTTGTGTTAATTAAATAATGAATAGTATTTTTAATCAATGTGGTAGATTGAACTTGGTTTTGAAATGGAAATGTGTAATGGATTTTTGGTGTCTTGTGATGGTCCTTTGAAATGTTACATGGAAATTGTTTACATGGGAAACATTAATTGAAAATGGTTTTTTTAAATTGATTTGGGTAATGGAGGATGAACTTTTTTTTAGTTTTGGAAATGTGAATATAGGACATTATGGATTGATTTTTGTTATAATTGTTGTTTTTATGTTTCTTAAAAATGTGTGGATGTTTTATAATTAACCTGGGGGGAAAGATACCCCCATGGGACACTTAATGTTTATGGTTAACCTGGGGTGAATAGTTCCCCTAGTGGGCATTGGTATTTTATAGTTAACATGGGGTGAATGATTCCCCTATGGGTGACTTTATTTTATGGTTTACCCATGTTTAACGCTACCCTTAGGGAATTTAGAGCTTTATGGATGAGTATATTTCCCCCAAATATTGATTTGGAACAATGAATAGAATATTATCCCTAGTTAAGAGTGATATAGTTGACATGATCATCACAATGTGATCAGAGACACCATGATAATGGATAAATAAGGTTAAGAACCTTCTTGTGGTGAAACTACCCTAAAAAATAAATGTTTATTTTATTTTTTTAGTTTTAAATGTTTAAATTGTTGTGTTTATAATTTTTTTTGTGTACTAATATATACACTACTTATAGACTCATTATTTTAGGGACACTATTGGTGGTGGCCTACTAATTTATACTCACACCCTTCTCAAACCACCATGGAACATGGTTACCCATGATAAATAATAATTGTTTGCAAGTTATATGTTTAATAAAAGGTCTTTTCATATTGGTTTCATGGTATTATTGAGTGAATTATGGGGGATTAGACCGGTTATTACTTAAGACCAGTTTGGGGGGAGATTTTTCCTTGAGTTTTATTTTAATCCTTATCATGATTATGATCTACCCATATGGGATCATTCTGACATGTAGATAATTACATATATTATTTCCTTTTGATATTGTATTTATTTTCATCTCTTACCTATTTATCTATAACGATAATATGGTATGGTTTATGTGTTGTTTTAATATTTCCATTATTAATTCTACATTGACTAAAGGGTGTAGTCTCGCCATATATACTTTATAACCTCGCCACTAGTCTCTACCATATAGAATATGGGGAGGATCCCCTGAGGATATGTAGAATTCAGTTGGTCTGGTGTCGATATACAAAGTGGTGCGATGGCACCATATAGTCAATTCTAAGAATAAAACCTCTCATTGATGTTAAATCATACGACAATAACCACATATATTTTATAAAATTATAGAGTAGATGACACATCAATCAGATGTGTCATTTTCTCAAGATGACCAGAAACACACTTTTTTGTTTTAGAACCACTAAAACACGTATTTAATAGTTAATAATACATTAAACAAACTCTAAATGTTGTAAAATCAATGTAAAATTGACTTTGTATTATTTTTTATGTGTAATAGATGATGGAATGTTAATCTGGCATGTGGTGTGCTTTAAAGAACAAATAAATAGTTTTTAACATTTTAACAGCCTTTAAAAATGCGTGTTAGGGCGAAAAAAATAATAAAAATTTCTTTTATATCCAAAAAATCCAAAAAAATCATATATTGATTTTTTAAATGTTTGAGCAGGTGGAATGTCTATCAAACATCTTCTTTTCTCAAGATGATCAAAAATGAACTTTTAGTGTTTTAAAAACACTAAAACATACATGTAGCAATCAAAACCATAGAAAATTATCTCAAAATGATGTGAAACTAATGAAAAAATATATTTGAATTATTGTTGACATGCACAACTAGAAGTCACATCCATAGTGTGTGTAGTGTATTCAGACAGATCAAATAAGCAGTTTTTAATAGTATTAAGGAATTTAAAAACATGCATCAAGGAATCAACACTGGGAAAATGAACTCTAATTGATGAGAAATCATATGATTAAAACCACATAGTGATTTTTAAAATATTAGAGTAGACTACATTTTAATCGGATATTTCATATTCTTGGGATGACTGAAAACACACTTTTAGTGTTTTAAAAACAATAAAATGTGTGTCTAATAGTAAAAATCATAAAAAAACCTTTGAATAACATAAATTAATAAAACATGATTTTTTATTATTTTTATGTGTATGAGTCAATTAAATATCAATTAAACATGCGGTGTGCTCAGACGAACTGAATAATTAGTTTTTAATAGTTTGACGCCCTTTAAAAATATTTATCATGGGTAAAAACCAAGATAACTACATTTGATTGTTTAGAAAATATTCAAAAAAACAACCATAGAGTGAATTTTCAAGTGTTGGAGTTGATGAATCATCAATAATATGTTCTATTTTATCAGGGTGAATGGAAACAGACTTTTAGTGTTTTAAAAACACTAAAACATGCATGTAATAGTCAAAACCGTATAAAAACCTTTTAATGATGTAAAATCATTGGGTAATAATACTTATAATATTTTTTGTATTTAAATGTAGATGAATTGTCGATCATACATATGGTGTAATCAGATGAACTGAATAAGAAAATTATAATGATTTAGCAGACTTTGAAAACATGCACTAGGTGGTTAAAACCATGAAATTGACCTTATATTGAAGTTAAATCATATAAAAATATCCATAGAGTTATTTTTGAAATATTAGAGTAGAATAAATCTTAGTCAGATGTGTCATTTTCTTGAGATGACCTGAAATTCACATCTAGTGTTTTAAAAACACTAAAATTTTCATTTAATAATGAAAATCATAGAAAAAGGCCACCAAATGAAATTAAATCACTATAAAATCACCTTTTTATTATTTATTTTCTGTTAAAATTGATGTGACATAAATCAAACATGTGGTGTTCCCAAACAGACTGAATAATCAGTTTTTAATGGTTCTAGGACATTTAAAAATGCCCATCAGTCGGTCAAAACCATGAAAAAAATCTATGAACACACTAATATCAAATGGAAACAATTATAGAGTGTTTTTTTTTGCAATGTTAGGGTACATAGGACATCAATCAGACATGCCATTTTCATGGGATTAATGGAAACCCACTTTTAGTTTTTTTTTAAACATGAAAATGTGTGTCTAATGGTCAAACCCCAAAGAAAATGACCTTAAAACGACATGAAATCAATGGAAACATTATTTTTGTTATTTTTGATTTGTTTGAGTAAAATTAACATCAATCATATATTTGTTTTTTTATCTAACCAACATAATAAAAAGTATTACTTTAAAAAATTATTTGAAACTAGTACAAATTTACAATCAAATGACTTTGGATAGTTTATTATTTTGATTTTTAATTAAAATATTACATTAGATTTCAATAATTATATTTTTTTGAGTTTTTTTACTATATTAACTTTTATTTTTAATTTATCTGATTTTTAGTTATATGAGATGATGGGTGGAGAGTTTTGAAAATTATTGGATGATTTTATCATTGAGTCTATGATATTTTATATTATGTAGATATTTATTTAAGGTTTGAATCATGTTTTTTTGCCTTTTTATAATTATTCGCTAATTTATTTTTTTAAAAAATACACATATTGGCCACCATTTAGTGGACACTTTAGGCCATCATCGAACACCCTATAATTATCACCAAATTGCAGTTTTTATAGGCCATCATCACAAATCCTATAGTGACCAATGAATGATAGTTTTTATAGGTCCCTTTGGGATAACCTATAACAGTGGTTAAATATAAGTTTATATAGGTAACAGTGATGGCTCAAAAGTGGCCACCATTTGATGGTTGCTGAGCAACCAATATAGGCCTTTAATGGCTGCTTTTGGCAGTCTCTAAAGTAAGGTTTTTCTCATAATTATATATTTGAAAAGACAGAGATACTGTTATAGAATCTGATAACACTACATCATATATGGGTTTTAATAGGGATAGAAATAGCCGTCACCGGTTCTTAAAAAGAACTGATGTTCCAGGTTCCATTAAATGCTAACGAATTTTATTAGTTCAAAAAAGAGAGCTACTAAAAGGTCCCTTCATCACTTCTAAAAAAAGCATTTATAAAGGGGGTCCTTTATTGGCGCTAGTTTAGCAATCTTTAAGGGGTCCCTTTACCAGTGATTTTTTTATATAATAGCTAACATGGAATCGTTTTTAGTTATTTATTATTACTAATAAAGTAAAATTTTATCATCTATATTATGAGAACTGATAAAATACATGTTTTAGCAATGTGCTTCTGAAATTAAAACAAACTACAACAACAATACAAAAATTTAATGATAACGATAATTCATTCAAACTGTATTTAGTTAACATCACAGTGGAATGGTTAGTATAGGTTATAAAATATGCATAAATCCTCATATAGTGAGATAATACATTAATATCAGGAACCTCATTTGAATTTTAATATAAACAATTCCATAAATGGTTAACCTTGTAACTCTTTCTAAAGATGAAAATCCAAAACATTATAAAGGAGGAAAATTTCTCATAATCAGATTAACATTTATTCCTTGTATATTAAAAAGTATCTTTTTTTGTCACATTCAAAACTTGTGAATACCTTCATCTTGTACTCTCTTGAAACAAGGTAATAACCTGAACTCCAATAAATCCTTATTTTAAATATGAATAATATCTTATTATAAATATTATTGGATATATTCCTTCAATTAAAAAATGTTGTAAAATTAACCAATGATATAATAAATCTTTTTTTCAACAAAGAATTTATCATATTTGAGATCTTAAATATTATCCAATTTACTTTATCCATATCATCATACCTTTATCCCAACTAAATACCATTTTCTCATCCTCAGAAACATGTTAAGGGTTACCATACCTTAATGTATCCTTGAAATTAAATAACTCTTTTAGGTCATCAGTATCATTTAACATATTATGGAAAATCCAAAAATAAAAAATTCTATAATAAATCCTTATATACTTCATAACTCATACAACATAAACCTTGAATTCCAATACATATACACTTCAATAATATAACTTTATTCTTAAACCATTACTTAAGATTCATCATCTTATTCCTTAATTCCCTTTACCAAGAATATGAAATAGGAACCATGTCAGAAGATTCATCAAACTCAATTTAATCATGCTTCTTACATTTAACGTAAACAATACTATTAGAACATTCCATACCTTTCACATGTCATTTTCAGTTTCTTTATCTTCAGTAGTATAACTAATAGTCATACCATCTTCCTGATTGTATTTATGACATTTCCACATAGAAAATCAACTTCCATAATGCCTATACTTTCCACATTTGAAACATTCAATGTTAAAAATGTTCCTTATAGTTCCCACCATTAACTAAAACCAAAAACCATAGTGTAAGAAACACTTATCATGATTAAAAACCACATAATCATGAAAAATTACTTATAATATTTTGTACTCATGAAACTTAATTTTCAATATATGAAACCCTTGTATTATCCTAGGTTATTCGTAGTCATATTCTATTTGAATCCTTTATGATGGTTCATAAAGTGTTTGTAAATTTCTAAAGCATATCCTTCATGTGTGTTAAACTAGGTGGGTCGAAAGTCCCATTGTAATGCACCAGTTCCCGATCAAGTCTATCTCAATACAATGTTTTCAATGTTGTTACCCCTATGTACATCTGATCTAGATCCACATCGACATATAATATCTAGACATGGATTTAATTTCTTAAAAACCACTCTCACAATCCTTTACTAAAATTCCAGGACACTTTCTCATACTTTAACTCATCCTTATTTTTATCATTAGAGACATCCCAAGATATATCCATTTAAATATCCCAAGGGATATCACCAATATTTTCTCATCCTAGTTTCCAAATGTCAACTAAGCATTTACTTTGATACCAATTATAGAGAGTAAGGCTTAACATACATGGATATTACATCATTTTATATGAATGTTCATAAAATTATAAAAATACATGCCTATTGACTATAATAGTTTAGTGTCTTTGGAAACATGGAAAAAAAATATTCTATCTTGCTGAAAGATCTCCAATGTATCCCATAAATATATTCCCAATCATTACTCTTAAATGAAATATTTATTTTAATTGCGGTTAGGAAAGATAAAAAAGGGTGAGCTCAAATGTTCAGTAAGGTTAAACAAGTATGATACACCAGAATAAGATGAACATAAGGGTATGAGAACAGGAGAATGACAATTGAAGATCATACCCTACACAGAAAATATCATATACATGAGTCATAACCTAAATATTGGCACTTCACAAGACATGAATAATAATGAAATCAACAGTATAAGGCATCAAAGAAAAACATAGGAATAATACATGGAATTTTAGAAGACACATAAATATATATAATTATATACATAGTAGTCATGGATTATTTCCAAGGCCATCTTAGTGGAATGTGTTCACTCCTGAAACTATCTTAGTAGTCAAGGTTTAATCTCAGGAACATATTACTTCACATACTCTTTTATTGAACTAGGTTAACTCCTCATTCCATCCCTATATTATTGAACTGGGTTCACATCTAATTCCATCCCCATACAAATGAACTCGGTCCACTTCCCATTCTATCCCTTTTTTAATGAACTGAATTCACTTCCCATTCCATCCATTTATTACTAAACTGAGTTCACTATTCTTTTCGGGCTTGTATTATTGAACAAATCTCACTAATTGACCCTTATTTTGATTATTCATTAGTTGGGTATTGTTTAGGGGTGCTTCGGGTGGAATTGTGAACATTTTTTAAGGATCTTAAGATATGCACGATCGGTGCATTATTTTCAAATACTGTGTTCCATGCTAGTGCTAACTGTGAAAACCCAGATACTGCGGTCTTTCATGATTGACAAATATTTTGGAAAACTATTCACCTACCTAGTTGAAACCATGATCCCCTTTATAGGGGTTCAAGTTAAAGGTCCATGGTTTGAAAAATTATGTGTCCACCTTCTAAAAACCATGCGCACATATTTCTTTTATTCAAAAAAATAAATTCAAAACTCTTGAACCTATATTTCTTACCCTAGTTGACACTGTCTTGGGATTGGATGTCCTAATAGGTCATTGATGCTCTTAGGGACCCATTATGACTCCTTCAAACCTTATCTAAGGAGGACTGATGCATGTAGAACGTCATTTGATCTCTTTCTAGAAAGAGTTCTCTTTTTGTTGTCTATCTCCCGCTCTCTTCTTCTCTCCTGCTTAGGGTTCGATAGATCTCCTTATTGTAGGAGGATAAAAACTCCATTGTTTTAAATATTGATCTTATTTTCTATTCTCATAGGCTCATTTCTGACATTTGTCATTAAAATGTACCACTGCAGGTGTTGTAATTCGTGATCCCATGATCGCAAGGTGGGTGTTTCATCTATGTTTGGAAAATTAATTTACCCTAGAATTTTATTATTTCAATTAAATTTATTTCAGTTAGATTATAAAAAACACAATTAAATTCAAATTCAGATTTAAATTAATTTACAATGAAATTTTTGGAAAACCCCCAATTCCTTTTAATTGGGTGTTATTTGAAATTAAAGGAATTTTAAAATAGAATTGTCTTATTGTTTTGTGAAATTGATTTCAGAAAATGGGTTAATTTTTTTATAATAACTATTTTTGTTTTATTCTAAAAAAGGAGTAAATTTATTAAAACCCCATTATTGTTTTTAAAGATAATTTGGCATATTAAAATTTAAAATGGAGAAATTGTACATTAATCAGTTTGGAAATAAATTTTACATTCTTGATTATTTTTTGATCACATGAAAGCCTAGTTAGTTAGTGAGTTATTAGGGACAAACAAGATAGGTTTTAAGTTTTCTAGTAATGGATTGATTCTTTATAACTCTAACATAAACTTATTGGAAGATCATACCCTCAATATATGTTTGTTAGTCCTCTTTAACCTGTGTCAAAAGGTCATGTGTTCACATTTCCATTATCACTATATGAGAGTGTGAGGATCCAATAACCTTAAACTATATTACCTATTGTAAGATGACCATTCTCTACCTTGTCATTATTTTGATCTATATGCCATTATTTTTAAAACTGATTTACACATTCCTTGTGAATTTATATAAATTTTTTAATATTAAATGTTTGTTAAGACATTGTTTTAAATTCCCCATCAATTGAAATTAATAACTTTTTTTGTGTTAAATATGAAATTTTATTGCCATGATAGTTTATTTTGAATTGAAAGAATCATTTGGATAATTATTATTGGAATCTTATTTTAAAACTCTTGGTGAGGCCCTACTATTATTTTAGCTCACACCCTATCCTTACCTTCATGAATTTTGTGATTTTCTTTTTCCATGTTTGAGAAAGGGGAAATGACCACATGAAGGTGGTGGTTGTTAATATTGTTTCTAGTAGTGTTATGTCTATTGGTAAATGGGTATTTTTATACTATTTATTTAGTTTCATGGTTATACATTGGATTTATACACATGTTTGACTTCTAGTACTATTCTCCCAATAGAGTTTTCTTTTGATCATACTAACATGTAGATATTTATTTTTCTGTTTATATGGAAAATCATTTCCCTGTTTTATCTTGTATGATATCAGATGATACTCACCAACCTATGGGGATTGGTAACTCCCTTTGTGCTATTTCATTGCAGGATCAGGTGTCAGGGTACCAGGGTGTCTAGGCCAGTTTGATACAAAGTGGTATCAACGGTGGAGGTTGTGCATCTTTACATGATGTTAGCATTCATTTGTAAAATATAATCAAGACTTAAGAGGTAGTTATAAGTGATCTTCTAGACCTCTCTCACATTAATGATCCTTAATTCATTGGGGGTGGTTTGGGAATGATGTTCTAAAGATCAGTTCTATTCTTTTCCTAGATTTTTATTTGGATAGGTTGAAATCCAAATATTGTTTATCTATTTGATGGGATTAATTTACATTGCTTCTTTATTTGACTATTAATATGATGTCTTTAATGTTTTCTACTTATTTTTTGCATCATGACTCTAAGAAGACATGTGAAAAGAATCCATAATTAACCTTCTAATGATCCATTGTAATTGGATCTTTTTGTGTAAAGGAATCTGGTTGTTGTTATTGTTTGTGTTGTCCATACTCTAGAATAGGCACATGAACCCATTCTCATATTGGATCTAGACATGGAACCTCAGAATGATGACTTCAAGATCATGATTAGGAGTTCCTTCACCAAAATCCACCAGTGTTACAAGAATCTAATCCTCAATTGTATGATTATTGGTTGAGAAATATTGATATTTTATTCTAGTTCATAGAAACGTATGATAAAATGATGGTGAAATGTGACGCCTTCATGATTGAGGGAAGTAGTAGGAGATAGTGGGAAACAATGTTGATGATAAATAATCATGAGGGATTATAGTGGAAATACTTTAAATTTCATTTCAATGACCAGTTCTATCTATAGTCGTTGGTGTTGGCCAAGGTTATAGAGTTTTTCAAACATGAGCAGGATAACAGGACTGTAACTAAATATGAAAATCTATTTACTAATATTGTGTAGTTTAAATTTGAGATTGTATCAAATAAGAAGATAAAGGCTCAATGGTTTGAGATCATACTTAAATATAATATTCATTATCATGTTTTCTTTATGAAGATCCCCTCTTATACTGATGTGATGGATAGAGTGTTGATGGTCAATCATGAGATGGCTAGAAAGTCTGGGTTGACAGGAGTTACATTTGCTGATAGTTGAAGTTTTGTGGGATTCCATAGGGGGATGAGGAATCTTGATGAGTATCATGGTATTTCTCAATAGTAGGGTTTTCCTATACTTCCTACAGTGTCAAGAATTGGACCTTTTATTTTCTACCAGTGCGGCAAGCTTGGGCACTTGAAATGAGTTTTCACTGAGGCACCCAAGATATGTGGTTCTTGAGGATTCTAGGTTCACTTGAAGAAGTTGTATCATTTTAATTATACTCTAAATAATTTAACAATATCCTTAGTGCCTAATAAAACTATAGTGTAATGATATACTTTCCGAACAAACGGTTTCCATCCAAAGGAATATGGAACAAAGCTTCTTTACACTTTTGAAGAACCTCTAGAGGAAGAATATATGAGTCATGAAACAATGATAGGTATCATTTTGTATTGATTCATATTTAGTGGATTCATTATTTTATACTAGTGAATATCATTCTTTCATTTCAACTTGTATTTTAAATCTTCTAAATCATTTTACGGAGATTTTATCTTTTGATATAAAATTACTAAACCCCTCAAAATGAATAAATTATAGGGTCTCTATTTTCCTACATGTGTTTTCTCATTATTAGATATCAATATTTTTTTGGATTTTCTAGATTATTACATGAATCTTTATAACATCTTATTTAGTATGGATAGGCTCATCACTAATAAATCTTGAATTGATTTTTATCTTCGATGGGTCTCCATTACTAAACCAGATGGGGTGTGGTGTATCTTTCAGGGAGAGTGGGACCTAAGTTCGAGTATAGCTGGAACTTCTTATCTAGATATAGGGAAATTAATATCAGTGGTCCCATTTGATCTAGAGAAGAAATCTTTGGGAAATGTTCTCCTTCTCGTATTCATTGAGTTTCCTGACATTTTTCCTTTGGAATTTTATAGTTCTCTACTAGTAACGGAGGTAGAGTTATCTATTTACTTATTCACTGGTACTCATATGGTATCTATTACTTCTAACTACATGGAACTAGAAAAAATTAATGAGTTGAAGAGTCAACTAGATGATATTTTAGAGAAAGTCTTTATATTCCCAAGTGTGTCACATTGTGCGGTGCTCATTCTATTTGATAAGAAGTATGATGGGTTACTTCAATTTCTTGTTGTATATTGGAAACTAAATCAAGCTAGAGTAGTGAACAAGTATCCATTTCCACATAATGATGATATTTTTGACCATTTGAAATGGGAAAAGTGGTTCTGAAATATTTATCTTCAATCTAGTTACCATCAGTTGAGAATAGAATAATTAGACATTCAAAAAACCACCTTTTGGACCATGTATTTCCATTAGGAGTACCCTATAATCCTATTAGGTATAAAAAAATCTTTTTTCATTATTTATATATTTAATTAAGAAGAACTTACTTGAGTATCTTGATACATTTTTGGTGGTATTTTTAGATGAAATCCATATTTACTCTATCTCTGGGGAGGATCTTGTACATTATCTGAGATTAGATCTAGAATTATTAAGAAAATACCAAAATTCTACCAAGCTATCAAAATGTGATTTATGGATATGGGAACTAAATTTTATGGGACTTGTGGTGTCAGAACATTGTATATTAGTGGATCCTAAGAAGGTGAAAGCTTTTATGACATGGGAGTAGCCACGAAATGTTTTTGAGATTTAGAGAATATTGGGTTTAGTGAGGTATTTTATCTAGTATGTAATGGATTTATCGATGATGGATTCTCTTATGAAGGATGTAACTTTGAAGGGAGTTATTTTTTCTTAGGATGAGAAATTCCAGAATTATTTTGTTGAGTTGAAACTTATTTTGACTACAATGTTGGCATTCACTCTTCTAGAGGTCGGTCAGGGTTAGGTGGTCTTCTTGGATGCATCAAGTTTGCTTTTGGGATATGTTCTTATTCAAGGTGATTATGAAATTTCTTATGTCTCTTGGATTCTTTGGACACATGAGAATAATTATCTAATCCATGACCTTGTACTCACTGTCGAGATGTATGCACTAAAGAGATGATGACATTAACTTTTTAGAGAATGATTTTCCATATTTTTTGAATATAAGATCTTGATTACTATCTTCTCTAAAAAATATTTGAATCCCCACCAAAGGTGTTCTGGGAGTACCTTCAATATTTTGACTTTGACATCACCTATACCTCAAGGAAAGGGAATGTCATTGTAGATGCTATAAGCAGAAAACATCTGACCCAATCCATGAATGAATCATTGAAAGAGTAGAATTTTATGGAAAATTTTGCATAGTATTATTTTAGAATCTAGGAATCAGGGGAGTATGATATTTTTTATAGGGTTCATTTGACATTATTTCTTTCTGATATGATTCTTCAGGAATAATAACTTGATGATGAGTTTCATAGAATTAGAGACTCTCTTTATGGTTGGGGGCCTTTAACGAGTGGCCATTCCCCAAAGAGGGATTTAAATTTCAACAAAATCATTTTTTACTATTATTGATTAGGAAAACTATGATGGGGTATTTTCATAATTCCTATTGGGTAATGCACCTAGGAACCATGAAGAAGTTCAATTAAATGCAGTAAAAATTATGGTGCCCAGTAATGAGATGAGGAATTATTGATTTTGTCTCTCACGATTATACATACCAATAAGTCAATGCTGAGAACCAGATACCTTCAGGGTTGCTTCATCCATAGTCAATGTTGACTTTGATGTTGGATAATATCTCTATGGACATTTTGGTCTTATTTCCTTATACCCAAAGAAAAAAGAAAGCAATATGGTTTATGGTCGATATGCTGACTTAATCGGATCACTTTATACCCATTTGTGATACATCCAAAGTTGAGGAGTTTGGAAATATCTATTTGAAATAGGCTTTTCATTTTACTGTATTTAAATAAGTTATTGTCTCTAGAAGGGATCCCTAGTTTACTTCACAGTTTTGAAGAGGCCGTCAGGGGGCATTAGGATCTCAGGTCTGTTTGAGTATGACATACCATCTACAGTCACATGGATAGACTAATATGGATATAACTATTCTTGAGGATATTATTTGTTCTTATGTTCTTGAATTTGGTTGATCTTAGGATGAACATTTGATGATTGTTGTGTTTTATTAATATAATAGTTACAAATTCATGATCTGGATGGATCCTTTGAGGACTTATATGGTAAACCTTGTATATATTTATTGTGTTGTTTAGAGATCAGTGAATGTTTATTTTGTTAAACAAACTTTGGTTCAAATTGGTGAAAAAAATATTCATTTGGTTTATCAAAGAATGGTGATGACATAGTTCATGTATAAATCATAGGCTGATTGTCGACGTAGACTTCAAGAATTATCAGTTGGTGATAAGGTGTTCTTGAAAGGTTCAGCTTGTTTGGGTAATCAATGTATTACGTGGAAATGGAATAATACTCCTCAATTTGTGGGACCTATGGAGGTAGTTTCACAAGTAGATAAAGTGTGTTACTATTTATCACTTTTTTCACAACTAACATTTATAAAAAACATGTTTCATGTATCACATATATGAAAGTATAGTTTTTTATCCATCTCATGCCCTGAGATAGAGTGATCTTGATATTGAGCCTGATTTATATGTGACTTAGATTCCATTCATGATAGTAGATTATGAAACCAAATTACATCATGGTTGGATGATACCTTTGTTTTGAGTGTTATAGAAGCACGATTTTGATAGACATGAAACTTTGGAGAGAGAGGAACTAATGAGAGAGTAGTGGGCTCATCTTGTGGACATAGAGACTTCATAGCAGGATTTCTATGAATAGAAAATTTTTATGGTGGGGAGGTTGTAATATCCTATTACCATTTTTCATGTACTCCTAGACCCCTATTTTTATCATGAATTGGTTGAGTCTAATTTAGGGGTGATTCGGGCGAAATTTTGAATAGTTTGGATGGATCTTGTGTTGTTCCTGGTTGGTACACAGTTTTCCCAAAACCACGCAATATGCAAGTGAAAGCTATGAATACCCAAATAGTGAGGGTTTTCATGGTTGGAACATGTTTTAAAAAACTATTTTCCCACATAGAAGAAACTGTCCACCCCTTTAGAGGGGTGCACAGTTTGGGTGCATGGTTTGACAAACTGTGTGGCCCCCTCCAGATAATCATGCGTGCAGATTTCTTTTATTCCAGAAATTCATTTTAATTTTCCAAAATATTATTTCTTCCCCAAATCGACGCTTACTCGACATTGACCATCCTCATAGGTTATTGGAGCTCTAAAAGACCAATTTTGGATCCTCCAAACCCTTTCCAAGGCAGATCGAAGGATAGAAAACGTTGTTCAATCTCTTCCTAGTAATAGTTATCCTCCCATTATCTATCTCAAACTCTCTTCTTCTCTCCTCCTTAGGGTTTTTAGATCTCTGTGTTATTGTAGGATCTAAACTCTACTATTTTAGATCTTGAATATATTTTTTTGATTCTTGGATCATCATTATTGATGTTCTTCATTGGAGTTTCCCATTACTGGTGTTGTGATTTGTGATCTCGTGATCCCAAGGTAGCTGGGTCCATCTAAGCTTGGTCAGTTTATTTATCCTATCATTACATGATTTAAATTCAATTTATTTAAATTGGATTATGAAAAACCCTATTCAATGAAAATTCTTATTCGAATTTATTTGGCATGAAATTTGGGGAAAATCTCTAATTCTTGTGAATTGGAGTGTGATTTGAAATTGATGGAATTGTGAAATTGATTTGTGAATTAAATTTGGGATTTTTTTTGTAAAATTGGATTGATAAAATGGAATAATTTTTTCTTTAAGAATATGATTGGTTTTATCCTAAAAAGGCATAAATTGATTAAAAACCCATCTTTAGGTTTTCAAGAGAATTTGTAATATTGAAATAGGGAATGGGATAACTGTATTTTAATAGTTTTGAAATAAACATGTTATGATTGATTGTTTTTGAGAAAATTTAATCCTTGGTAGTTTTTGAGTTATTAGGAAAAAATGCACTGTGTTGGAATTTCCCTAGTAATGGATTGACACTTTACAACACTGAAATAAACTTAGTGTAAGATATTATCCTTTTTTGGATGATGGTTAGTCCTCTTTTACTAGTAATCAAGGGACATGTATTCACATTTCCATTATCACAATATGATAGTGTGAAGATCTCATAACCTATATCTATGGTACCTCTTGGTATATGAAAATTTTTCTCCATTGTGATTATTTTTTATATATATTTCATTTTTCGTAAAACTTCCTCACACGTGCCCTATTAATTTGTATATATTATTTTTTTATAAAATGAATATTAATAAATTGTTCTAAATGAAAAATTCAATTAAAATGAATAAATTACTATATTTTAAATATGAAATTGTACTTCCATGCCAGTATTATTGAAATTGAAATCATGATATGGTTTATTATTGTTGGACTTTTATTTTAGAACTTATGGTGAGACTCTCTTGGGATTTTATATCACACCCTACAATTATCTTCATAGATTTGTATATTTCTTTCATCTAATTTTATGAAAGGGGAAAGAACCACTTGGAGGTGGTGGTTTCTAGTATTTGAGATTAGAGTGTTGTTTCTATTGGTACATGGGGATTTTTTTATCATTTTTATCTTGTTTTGTGGTTTTACATTGGGTTTATACACCTGTTTGACTTGTGGTATTATCCTCCATGTGGGTATTTGTTTTGAGAATAGTGATTTATAGCTATATCATTTATTATTTATATGGAAAATCCATTCCCAGTTTGGTCTTATTTGATGTTAGGCGCGATTCACCAACCTGTAGGGATTGATAATGCCCTTCGGGCTATGTTATTTTCATCTCAAGTATTAGGGTATCTGGGTGTCCAACACAGTTCATAGATTAATTTTCTCATATTTTGAAATTTAATTACATTAAATGGAGTAATGATTCAAATTCATGATTTTAAAATTTGGTAAGAAGGGACATCTTATAAATATTTTATTATTAAACATTAACCACGATTAATATTTAATCAAGATTAATAAGTTTTAAAATGGTTAATCTAATACGGATCAAATTTTAATATATCAATTTGACACTTATACCTTCCCAAATAAATTTGGTCATTTCTAAAGTCAAATATACAGGTCTCAACAATATTTCCTCACCCAACTCACCTAATGATCATGAAATCCCATTCCTACCCCTTACTTAACTTTAATTTACAAATATTTGTCCATTTTTTACCTATAAAAGGATATCACATCCACACTTTTCAAGACACAAATATTGTTCTATGTTACCATGAACCTCTTCCCAATTTACTTTTTCTATCAACCATGTACAAATTTTTTAGCCTCTATCCTCAAAAAAGTGCCTCAATCCCTTCATTTCTACAGGATTATTAAAGAGGATATCCAAATTATCAATGTAAGTACTACTTACCCTTTAAACTCGTTTTTTAGCCTTCTCATCACCCTCCGACAAAAAAATTCTAACGACATATATACGTATATAATGATATAATTATAAATAATATACAAAAAATTTATTATATTTATGTTATAATACTTTTTTATTCCTCTCCCATTCAATCACAAAATTAAAAAACATTTCACTTGCATATGTGTGGACTACTCTCTCTTTGAACAACATGTTTCATTTTTCATCACCACCTTTAAAGGATTGTTCTAAAAATGGGTTTGGTGGAGTGATATTTTATTTATGTAATTATTTTTATTCTATAAATATAAATTATGTTTTCTAAAAGAAATATTTATAGTATGTGATAATTTTAAAAATAATCTTCTAAACCCAACATACCAAGAGTAAAAACAAATTATATGTGAAAACCTCTTTTTTCATTTTACATATTCTTATAACTATTTAAAATTATGATTAACTACCTAAAACTACATAAAAATATCATTATTATTTTTTAATAATTATATAATTCTAAAATAAACCACTTTCATAATCATAATCATCCATTAATTATGTTATGTTATTTTTTGGGTCGGTCTAACCACCTATTTTAACTATGCTATAAAATAATATCACGGATGATAATGATAACATAATTAAAAATTATATATTTTATGAATAATAAAATAATTATTTTATATTTTATATTTAATGGAAAAACTAATAACTAACTCATTAATTAAGATACTAACATCCATTCTTGAAAATCAAAGAAACAAACAATACATAGATTTCATCTTTAAGGATCATAACAATAACACCCATATAATGATATAATAACATATTAAATAATTTTAAATTATAATTTATAGTTCCTTCTATGAGATTTTAATGATTTAATTTTTTTGGACATTGGAAAACAAATCCAACATAATTAAACTAGTTCAAAACGATCAAGATTACTAACATTTGATATTAGAAAAGAGACAAAAATAACTAATATAAATATAGAGAATAATTGAAAATGAAGTTTATTAAATGTCATATAATTGAATAATGTTTAAAAATAGTAGATTAATACGGTTATTATTTTTATACATGAGGTTATAGTATGATCAACCAATCGGGAATTCAAGGTAAGGGTTTCTTGTCTCACATTCTCACCCCTTGAGATATATTAATTATTATACACCATGTTTTCTTTATAATGTTCTATATACATCCCATTTAATATATTTTGTACTGATCCAATCAGTATTCTTGATATTGAATGTTTTATTTGGAATCCTATACATTAAAGGGTTTTTTTAAATGTTTCTATGGTTATTAGGGATTCTTTGCCGAAAATTTATTATCTTGAGACATATTTCTTATTATAATCCATGATATCTTTAATATAGTATGGTTACTTTCTAATTAATTTATTTTTAAACATTCATTTTATTTATTTGGTTTGAAGAGAAAAATCATGTTGTATCATTAAAGTTTCTTCAATTCAAAAGATACCAATGTTCTAAGGGTTTTTGTTAACTGAAATCCCTTCACAATGTTATAATTCGTCTTCTTGAACATTTTCTTCTAGGATTATTTTCTGCCACAATAAGATTTTACATCATGATTATTTCTCTTTATATCTGTATAAATTAAACTTTGGATTAAAATATTCATTCTAAATTAATTTATTCTTCCTAAAAGTCATATAATTATTGTGAATAATCCCCATCCTCTTAAATGATGGCATCCCCTCCATGCCTATATTTGTCTTTCCCCCAAATGTTCTAATTTATATTAATAAACCTAGTTATCTATTTTGTCATGTGTCATTCATATTTTCATTCTAATCATTTAAAAATGAAGTTTGGTTACTATTTGTATGATTATTTTTTTCAATAAATATATTTCAAAATACTAAAAAGGTTCCTATCCTTCCCAAATAAAATATTTTATCTTCTCCTCCACATTTCTCTAAATGAAATTTATGTCCCTTTAAAGGATCCAATATTGAAGATTATTTTTAAAAGTAATTTTTTTCAAAGCTTTTACATCACAATTTTGAAAACATTATTTATTTTACAAGGCTTCATTACAAAATATTTTTTAAAAATTTAAGTATTTTCCAATGTACTAAATTCACCTTTTTTAATAATTTATGTTTTTTCAAGTATTTATTATTGAATATTCATTTGAAAAGTAAAATTTTTCATAATGTTTTTACTCCTCAATTTTAAACCATTATATCACATTCAAGTATTTATTATTGATATTACATTCCAAATAATTATTTTAAAAATTAATCATTTTAAATTTCTCAAAAGAAAATTTTCCAAAAATGACTTTTCAAAAGGGATAATAACATATCCTTTTATAAAAATGTTAGAAATATTCTAAAAACCCGTATATTGGTTTGCTTCTATTTTATTATTTATCTATAAATTCATTATTTTGATAGAAGTTATTTAATATGAACCATGCACTAAATGTTCTTATGAAATACTATTTTTGGGAGAATGAGTGTTTGGGTGCAAACTATTAATATTATAAATGTAAATTTTCATGATACCATCTGAAAATGTTGTGAAATACATTTTTCATTCCCTGGGTTATTTATAATATAATGAATGAATGATTTTAAGCATCACACATATATATGGATGATGGATGGGTAGGGTCCTATATCACCCTCTAATGAATTGGATATGATTTTATATCTCTTGAGATAATGATTTTGTGTGTGGATATAATTTTCATTTAGCTATGCTCAAAAGAATATAGAGTATAATTACAGTTAACTTATTCTCACAAGGTTTTGTGTAGGTATAATTTCATTTTATCTATGTTAACAATGTTTTTAATGAGTATAATTATTTTTTAGCTATGATCATATGGTTGTGTGTGGGTAAAATAGTGGTTTTTCTATGCTCTTCCAGTTTTTCATTTGTATAATTGTATTTTCGTTACGCTCACAATTTTGTGCATGAGTATAATTATAGTTTATCTATGATCACAATGTGGTTTATGCTTTTAATTTTAGTTAATCTATACTCACATGGTTGTGTATGAGTATAACTTTTATTAAGTTATGATCATAAGAGTTTGTGAAGATATAATTGTAGTAATGACATGTATACAAAGATATATTTTCTTACACCTATGTTTATTCCACACACTTATTCGTATTCATATTCATATGTTATAGTCTCAAGGATCATGTTTATTGAATAATTTTTATAAAATATTTATATTCATGACCTATGTTTTTCTAAGCGTTATTCCATGACTCCTAATTTATGTTTTATTCTTTGTTGGGTTTTAATTTATTATGTATCTTGATTATACTCACATGATCATCTAATTTTCACATATTATCATTGATTTTTAACTCTTATGTTTGCCTTACTGAGAATTTGATCCCACCAATTTCTTATGTTTTTATTCCCTATGTTTTGAATATGATTTTAGCTTATGATATGTCAATATGGGAGCCTAGTGTGGTCAGCTAATGGAGAAATTTTCACAATATATGTAAAATAAGTTTCCAATGTAACTGGTCCTCAAAGGCACGTAACCATCCATTCTTAGAATTGTGTGACTACTTTGATATGTAATGTTTATCTTATAGAAATGATTTAAAATAACTATATATTTTTCTTAGCTCACTTCAGGATTGATACTTTAGTGTAAAACTAAAAATTGATCAAACAAAATCTTTAGAGTGATTCATGTGGATAGGGAATTATATAAAATATGGGGGTTCATTTAACTAGATAGGAGTTAGTTTGTTTTTACTTTTCCCATGTGAGATGTACTATATAAAAAGTAGTTATATTATCTTTATATCTCATCTATCATATAGTATCATGATAGAGATTTGAATTAATATTCACAGATCCATGATTTTTTACATGTAAATTTATTATTAAAGATTTTAAAATGTGTTTTAATTTAGATAATTGATAATTTTTTTACTGATATATATTTCGGTAGTGGCACATGGCAATAGAAATGTGTTTCGTGTTCTTAGAATTAGGGATAAATGTAGTATTATTATTCTATTTATTCACTTTAACAAGAGTACATATTTTCTTTCAAATTCTCATCAACTCTATTAATTATTTTGAGAAATTAATTTTATGATTTCGTAAAGTTTAATGGGAATATAACATGTTAAAAGTCGCTAAATAATTCTATAGTCAGGAAGAAATAATATTTTTAATAGTGATATAATTAATTTAATGGTTATAGTACACTTTATGGGATTGTTGTGCTTGTTTTAGTAGATGATTTATGGAAAATTAATTATGTTTCCTCCTTATATATAAAATGAATCATTTTGTTTTAAGAATGTTTAAAATAACTCAAAATAAAATGTTTTTTTGAGATGATGTTTTTTTATGTTGAGTAATGGACTTTTGGAACACAGGGCTCCAATGATTAATGGTGGATTTTTATCCAAGGAGAAAGTAAAAAAGAGTTTTCCAAGGTTGTTTGGGATATTATCATTCATGAAAATGTGGAATATACTTTTTTTAATCATTTTCTAGTTTAAAATTGTTCACTTAAATTAATGGATTATTTTTATAATAATTTATTATTTCAATGTCATTTTTACAATAATATTCATATTTCTATTGTATTTTGGGAATGAGAAATTATTTTAAATGTTTTGGATAATTTTATAGTAGTCAAGAGGAAGGGGTAACTTTTCTTTTGTAAATTTTTTGGTTTAGTTTTCTAAAATTATTATTAAAATGTATTTTGTTTTGAAAATAGGGATCTATCATGGAAAAAATTAGAAATTTAGACAAAAAATTTGGGATTTAAAAAGTTGTAACAAGGACACTGTGAGTGTGTGTGGGGGTCTAAATTTTTTAAATTTAGAATATATGTTGAATAAGATGTAATAAAAACTTTGAAATAATTTGGTTTTATTTTTTAGTATTTTTCCGTACGAACTATTTTTTCCACTGTGTCTATACATGTTGAATGTGTCTATTGGTTTTCTTTAGGTAAGTCAAGTTTTTTTTGTACCATATAATAATTTGGTTAAAAATAATGATGTCTTTATAAATAAAATTCATTAAAATTATGGATTAAAAATAAATTCAAATTTATCTGAAAATTTTTCCCACAGTTATATTAAAAAATTGAATACACATAGATAATAAGGTATAAAACGATTGGAAAAATAATTTTTTTGGTAAGATGTTGTTTTCTGTAATGGTTGTTATTATAATTGGTTTTTAATGGGGTGTGAATGGTACAAGTTTGGATTTGGAAAAAATTATTTACCGAGAATGGTAATTTTCCTTGGTCATGGGTGGTTAGACCAATTTTGGGAAGAGTTTATCCATGAATTTCATATTGATTTTTTTATTTCCTTATAGGTATAATGGGAGGATAAGTGTAAAACAATACACATGAACCTTATAACTTTATCTATTTATTGATGTAGAAATTTGGATAGATTTAGGATCTATGAATCTATATTTAACCTTTAGAAAATAAAACCTCATAGATTGATGAGGGTGCTAGGCCACTGAATTTATCCTTATGAATATATAACTTTATGGGTACATGGCAAGGTATTTAGGTGAGATGTGTATTATATGATAACTTAATAGGAAAAGGTTATAAATCAAGTATAATGGCCTATAAAAATACTTTCATTTAGGTTCATTATATAAGATTAATTTCTAGTACTATGATTAATTATTAAATTGAAAAGATAATATCATTCCACTGTAATAATGTAGTGAATCAATTATAATTTTATAGGGTAAGGATATGACTAAAGAATAGTTTTGAATACTCCCCAGAAGATAGAGGGTATATTGGAAATGTGATAAAGGGTGATAAACTTGGATTCGTTTTTTGATAGTTTAGTAAAATTTTATCACCATTTAGTAGAAATATTCTATTGTTTTTATGGGTCCCTTAGTGGATTGTTTTGTGGAATTAATGTTGTGATGTAATAACTATTTCTTGAATGATTTAAATAAATTACCTTATTTATAGTATCAACATTCTATCCATTTGACTTATTATAAGGTTTTGTTTAATTATTTTTCACATTGGATTTCATGGTGTAGTTTCTATATAGGTTAAGTTATTATATTATTGTTTTTTATAGGTTATTATGATGATAAAGTAATTGATTAGGTGGGAATCTAAAAATTGGTGGTCTCTGCTGAGGAATTTGGTTTTAGATACAGAGTTTAGTGATTTAGTTCATCATATATGGGTATATACTTGGAATATGTTAGTTTATATTAGACCTAAAAATATGTGATTTATTATGTGTACGGTTGAATAAAAATAGGATTGGGGGTTGAGTTTGTTTGGGTTTAAATAATAATGGGTATTAAACTAGGTTATAGGAAGTGATTTTGAATATCTAGTCATATAGTGAGGTATAAATCTTTTGATGGTTTTTGATACAAACCCTCCTGAGTAAAAATGTCTTGTAATTATGGTATAATATCGAGTAAATAATAAATTCTAGCTAATGAATCAAGATGTAATGAAACTTATGTAATGCCCCGACCCCAGCTACCTAGAGTCGGTGCATTACTTCGTAACATTGGCATGATCACAAAAGATCAAGTCTCGAAAGACCGATTAGTTTAGTAGCCTTGGAAACACTAGATACATTCGTAAACGTTACATTACATCATAAAGTGAAAAACTACAATAACAAAGTCTACATAGTCCACACTTCTATCCTCTTCGGACTATCCCTGCAGGTCATTCATAAAATACTTCTTCACATCCTGGAAAATATTAAAACATTGAAAGGGGTGAGCTCGGATGCTCAGTAAGGTTAACAATATAGCGGAAGCTTTCATAAATAAACATTACAAATTAAGGCAATGTATAACTAAAACAAAAGCCTTTTAAACTTGAACATCAACATAATATGGCAAAAGTAAAATGAGATAATGTCATTCACTTCTTCACATGGACATTCTACTAGTCGAATAATCACATGCAATATCAATAACCACTTTCATAATGATGGAATGCATAATGCCAGACTATCATAACCACGTAGTCAAGGCCTCGTGCCAAGACCACAAATAAGATTTTGTCAAGGCCTCGTGCCAAGACACTAGTTTGTCTCATGAGACCTGCCGATGCATCGAGGAGCTATAGCGGGCTCCACCCGTCACTTATTAAGTCCAATGCATTCCTCATATGAATAGGTTTAAACATATCATAAACCGTAACATAATCGTATCACATAAAACATGCGTAAAGGAAACATAAAATTTCCACATTTCAATCACAAGATTGTCAATACAACACATTGATATAATAAAAATGCTTTCAAAACCATTTTCAATACCAAAATAAAAGCAAGTTAAAACTTTGTATTTATTTTTCAAAAAAAAGTGATGGCTTATAGAGGAAGCCGAAACTCAAATAATGGTCACGGCGGCGGAGAAGTCGTTGTCGCCACATAAGTACGGAAAGGAAAACATTCCCTTTTTGTCGTTTAGTAAAAATGCTTCGTTTAAAAAAGATTCCTTTTGAATAAACGTAAAAGTCAAAGGGGTTTATACACCGTATAAAAGAAAGTTGTGTATAAAATAAAATATGCCTCAATGAAAGGATATTGAGACGAAGTCCCATACAAAGATCATTTTTAAAATAAAATAGATATACTATGTGTATTAGCTATAAGTACAAATAAATAAAGTACAAATACAAGATATGACATAATAATATAATGACATAATTTGAAAGTAGGAGATTAACCCAAAGAATGGAAATTGGGTTATGAAATTCCCTTACAAAGATCATTTTTTTAAATAAAATAGATCTATTATGTGTATTTACTATAAGTATACATAAATAAAGTACAATTAAAAGATAGTACATAATAATATCATGACATAATTTGAAAATAGGAGATTAACCCAAAGAATGGAAATTGGGTTAAGAAATTCTCTTACCTCGTGTCTGACTTGACTCAACCGTTCTTTAACCTCCTCAAAATCGGGTAACTCTTTTTGATTTGAGCCAAAGGCTTCCTTGAGAAGAGTTTTGCCCAAAGTGAGGCTTATAGGAGTAATAGGGGGAAGTTGGGAGAGTATTTGGGCAGAGGTTGGCCGAGCCAAATGGCTTGAAGGTGTGAATAAGGTGGGAGAGGTGGGGGCCTTTTATAAGTGGAGAGGAGAGGCTCTTTTGGAAAGATTGAAATGTTACATTATTACACAATGCTTTTCAGATTCTAAAGGTCCCACACTTATATAATTCGTGGCTAAGGTGAGAAGGGTTCGAAATCTACCCATCCAATAGTCTTTGGACAAGTGTAAGCCTTGTATTTTACATTATCTTTTAATTTTATTAAAATCATTAAATAATGAGGTCATCGCTGCATCATAATGATGACATAAATAATTTGATTTATTTAATATCTAAAAATTATAAAAAAAATACTATGATGTATGAAATCTTTTTATCTTTCTAATTAATATTTATAATTAAAATTTGGACTTGTGTAACCCCACTTAAAAACTTTTTTAGTAAAACAACTCATGTTTGTGTCAATTTAATTTTAACATTAAATAAATATATATTAATGTCATTTTCCAACCAAAGTGGCTCCATGGGGTCCCCAAGTTGATCCATGGGTTTTCTTGGTCGTCCATGACTCATCAAATATGAGTAGGACAAGTGTCAAGCTCAAATCATATTATTAAAACATTGTTTTTACCTTAAACTACACTAATTACCTCTAATCGCGATTAAGAACTTAAAAGTTACTATTCACCAAAAAATTATTTTAATCTCATTTAACCACATTTTACTTCATAATGACAACCATGTATGTCGGATTTTTGAAAATCAAATCACAGAAGTGGTAATATTTCATTTAAACGAAAAATCATTTATTTAACTACCACTTAGTGGTTTCACTATTCATCAAAAATTGATGTTTTTCAGAACAATGTCAAAATTTCACCCTAAGATATAATTGATATTCCGAGTTCAAAAATGATGTCTATTTTACAAAATTCCAAACATATAAGTTGCATTAATTAATTTTATAATTAATTCCCGCTGTCACAACAAATAGCGTGTTTTTAAGAAACAATTTATATTAAAAGATTGGCAATTGTTTATGTCCAATTTCAATGTTAAATTAATTCTAATGACCACCATTGGAAAAAATGGTAAAAATATATTCTAATTATACTTTAAAACGACTAAATTTTATAATTTATCACTATAAATTATTTTGATTAAAAAATTTGTTTTTAAGTAATTTTCACTATTCATAAAAAATTGGAAGTTCTCAAAAAATTACAAAAAATTCAACTTTGGATTATTTCGATATTACGAATACATAAATGGATTCCATTTTAAAATATAAAATTTCTATAATTTTAAAAAGTGGTTATTACTATTCATAACGGCTACTTTGATTAGTCACAGTGTTTTAGAACTCGAAGTTGCGTACAATGCAAGCTATTGCATTATTGAATGAGAAGCGTATCTTGGAAGCTCGGGGTGTTACATTCTCCCCTCCTTCAATAAATTGCGTCCTCGCAATTTGAAATTTTTCTTTGAAAACAAAAGGTTGAAAAGATAAAATACCTTTGTGGAAAACCCACATCGGAAATGAGGTTAATAAATATATAACATTAAAAGAAAGCAAGACAAGTACAAAGGTCACCCGAGATAGCCCATTCTAGGATTCTATGAAAATATGGATATGGAGGAGAAACAAACCATCAAGGTCTGATGGAGAGTTATAGAAAACAGGATTAGGAGAAAGTTTAACTACAAGAAAACCGCAAACTTGTGATTGGTTAAACGATCATTGATTCCCTAGTAGGAAAAGTTAACCGACAACATTTTTGTTTTGAGTTAACTTTTATAATGTTGAGGAATTTATTTAGGAGATTTACTAAGAACGTATGGGAATATACATACTTGTTATGTATACTTTCATTCGTTAATAAATTTTTACCACAAACCCAACTTTTACTCCAAATGGTAACAGAACTCAAAAATATTCTATTTATCCTAATTGTATAAGGTTCCAAATGTTAACACATACCATTTAGATTAGTAAAATTATTTTGTAATAACCAGGGACTTCCTGTAGGCTAGTGGTAGGAAATAAAGGCCTGTCGCACTATGATTGTGGGTTCGATTCCGGCAGCTTTGTCCGACGCGACGAGTTATGCCCCACCCTGCAGGTTGTCCTTTTCCTAAAACTATAGTATCATAATATTCCAAAAATAATCTTCATAATTTTTTTAACCTTAAACAATACTATCCAAAGATCAACTTAATCCACTCCAACATTTATAGTTATCCAAAATACCTCTGTCCAGACTTTCTCTAAAAGGTCTCTTAATTCCAAAATCAATTGTAACATCAGATTACCCAAAAAAAGAAAAGATTCTCTTATTGGCACATACTAAAAAGATGATTACCTTAATCATATTAGAACCCTACTGAAATCAAAAAGTACTGCAGTACAATCCATATATATATATCACATTATTCTTATAACCAGAATATAATCCTTGAGTCCAAAAGCACCAATACATTAATTATTTTGCTTCAACTGTAGTAATAGCATAAGATTGTCCTTGATCCCTTGGCCTTTTCTAGGGTTTGTTTCCCTGACGCTTAGGACATTCATTTGCATAATGACCCATTTATCTACAATTATAGCATTCAACTTTGATAGCCTCTTTCTTTCCCTTGCAATCACGAGCCTGGTGACCCTTTTCTCCACATTTATAACAAACTCCAATTCCTTTTAGGTACGTACCAGGGTGATTCTTCCCACAATTATCACATAATAGAAAATCCTTCTTTCCCTTTTTCCTTTTATCTGTCTCTTGTTCCACCGTTCTCTTCTTCTCTTGCTTTACTTTTTTGTCATAATACTTAGAGAATTCCTTTTCTTTCTTGATAGCACACGAGACAATATCTTTGTATGTTGAGAAAGATTGTGATACTAAAGCTCGACGGAGAAATGGTTTTAACCCATAAAAGAAACGATCAATCTTACCTCTTGGGTTACGTATATAATCTGTAGCATACCTTGCTAACCTTGTAATGTTGGCCTCATACTTTGCGACATTCTCATCCTCCTTTTGTCTCAGACTCAGAAATTGCCTTTCCATATCATCCCTATGGTCACGAGGAAAGTATTTTTCTATGAAAATCTCTTTGAACTCCCTCCATTCCATATTTGATACATCATCATCTTCCTTTGTGTTTTGAATCAATGACCACCATTGATCGGCATCTCCAGTGAGGTGGTAATTTTCCATGATAACCTTCTCCCTTTCGCTACTCCCCAAGGTGTGGAATATTTTCACTAAGGAGTTTATCCATTGCTCAGCTACTAATGGATTTGTACCCCAATTAAATGTTGGTGTTTTTTGCCTCATGAAGCGGTCTAACATTGATCCTCCATGTTGTGGATCAGGGTGATCCATACGAGTAAGGTTATTATTCATAACTTGAGTGAGTTGTCCCAGTATGGTAATAAGTTGATCAGCACCAGTTGTATCTCCAGATCCACAATAATTATCTTGAGCAGGAGGGAAATCCCTACACGGAGTGCGTTCATTGATACGGTTTCCATTCCTTCCACTAGGCGCCATTTCTAAACAATGGCATAAACTAGATTAGTTTATGAAATAAAATACATAATTCCATATTTGTAAAACACTTTACATAAATTGAATTATTTATGGATATAATCCATAATCATAAAAATAAATGTTTCCTTTGAGGAAGTATATACTCATAACCCTTCATAGTGGTTTGTAAAGAAAATGAGAATTATCCTAAGCATATCCCCCGGGAGTGTCGTAACCAAGAGTGCAACAAGGCCCGTTTTCATGCACCAGTTCCCATTCGAGTCTAGCTCAAAGCGGTGTTTTCGGGTTTTACCCCTAGGTACATCTGTGCCAGAGCCGCCTCTACTTTCTCGTATCCAGACAGGGACGTATTGCTCGGAAAACTCACAAAATCTATATAATACCAAAATTATAGGAAGTTCTTCTATACTAATCCTTAATGTCTATCTTCGGGCTATGTGCTCTAATCAGAGTTTATCTAAATCTAGCTTCCAAGGTTAGTATTAAACTGCCTCTGATACCAACTGTAACGCCCCGACCCCAGCTACCTAGAGTCGGTGCATTACTTCGTAACATTGGCATGATCACAAAAGATCAAGTCTCGAAAGACCGATTAGTTTAGTAGCCTTGGAAACACTAGATACATTCGTAAACGTTACATTACATCATAAAGTGAAAAACTACAATAACAAAGTCTCCATAGTCCACACTTCTATCCTCTTCGGACTATACCTGCAGTTCATTCATAAAATACTTCTTCACATCCTGGAAAATATTAAAACATTGAAATGGGTAAGCTCGGATGCTCAGTAAGGTTAACAATATAGCGTAAGCTTTCATAAATAAACATTAACAATTAAGGCAATGTATAACAAAAACAAAAGCCTTTTAAACTTGAACTTCAACATAATATGGCAAAAGTAAAATGAGATAATGTCATTCACTTCTTCACATGGATATTCTACTAGTCGAATAATCACATGCAATATCAATAACCACTTTCATAATTATGGAATGCATAATGCCAGACTATCATAACCACGTAGTCAAGGCCTCGTGCCAAGACCACAAATAAGATTTTGTCAAGGTCTCGTACAAAGACACTAGTTTGTCTCATGAGACCTGCCGATGCATCGAGGAGCTATAGCGGGATCCACCCGTCACTTATTAAGTCCAATTCATTCCTCTTATGAATAGGTTTAAAAATATCATAAACCGTAACATAATCGTATCACATAAAACATGCGTAAAGGAAACATAAAATTTCCACATTTCAATCACAAGATTGTCAATACAACACATTGATATAATAAAAACGCTTTCAAAACCATTTTCAATGCCAAAATAAAAGCAAGTTAAAACTTTGTATTTATTTTTCAAAAAAAGTGATGGCTTGTAGAGGAAGCCGAAACTCAAATAATGGTCACGGCGGCGGAGAGGTCGTTGTCGCCGCATAAGTACGGAAAGGAAAACATTCCCTTTTTGTCGTTTAGTAAAAATGCTTCGTTTAAAAAAGATTCCTTTTGAATAAACGTAAAATTCAAAGGGGTTTATACACCGTATAAAAGAAAGTTGTGTATAAAATAAAATATGCCTCAATGAAAGGAGATTGAGACGAAGTCCCATACAAAGATCATTTTTAAAATAAAATAGATATACTATGTGTATTCTCAATAAGTACACATAAATAAAGTACAAATACAAGATATTACATAATAATATAATGACATAATTTGAAAGTAGGAGATTAACCCAAAGAATGGAAATTGGGTTATGAAATTCCCTTACAAAGATCATTTTTTTAAATAAAATAGATCTATTATGTGTATTTACTATAAGTATACATAAATAAAGTACAATTAAAAGATAGTACATAATAATATCATGACATAATTTGAAAATAGGAGATTAACCCAAAGAATGGAAATTGGGTTAAGAAATTCTCTTACCTCGTGTCTGACTTGACTCAACCGTTCTTTAACCTCCTCAAAATCGGGTAACTCTTTTTGATTTGAGCCAAAGGCTTCCTTGAAGAAGAGTTCTTCCCAAAGTGAGGCTTCTAGGAGTAATAGGGGGAAGTTGGGAGAGTATTTGGGAAGTGGTTGGCCGAGCCAAATGGCTTGAAGGTGTGAATAAGGTGGGAGAGGTGGGGGCCTTTTATAAGTGGAGAGGAGGGGCTCTTTTGGAAAGATTGAAATGTTACATTATTACACAATTATTTTCGGATTATAAAGGTCCCACACTTATATAATTCGTGGCTAAGGTGATAAGGGTTCGAAATCTACCCATCCAATAGTCTTTGGACAAGTGTAAGCCTTGGATTTTACATTATCTTTTCATTTTATTAAAATCGTTAAATAATGAGGTCATCGCTGGATCATAATGATGACATAAATAATTTGATTTATTTAAAGTCTAAAAATTATAAAAAAAATACTATGATGTAGGAAATATTTTTATCTTTCTAATTAATATTTATAATCAAAATTTGGACTTGTATAACCCCACTTAAAAACTTTTTTAGTAAAACAACTCATGTTTGTGTCAATTTAATTTTAACATTAAATAAATATATATTAATGTCATTTTCAAACCAAAGTGGCTCCATGGGGTCCCCAAGTTGACCCATGGGTTGTCTTGGTCGGCCATGACTCGTCCAATATGAGTAGGACAAGTGTCAAGCTAATATCATATTATTAAAACATTGTTTTTACCTTAAACTACACTAATTACCTCTAATCGCAATTAAGAACTTAAAAGTTACTATTCACCAAAAAATTATTTTAATCTCATTTAACCACATTTTACTTCATAATTTCAACCATGTATGTCGGATTTTTGAAAATCAAATCACAGAAGTGGTAATATTTCATTTAAACGAAAAATCAGTTATTTAACTACCACTTAGTGGTTTCACTATTCATCAAAAATTGAAGTTTTTCATAACAATGCGAAAATTTCACCCTAAGCTATAATTGATATTCCGAGTTCAAAAATGATGTCTGTTTTAAAAAATTCTAAACATATATTTTTAATTAATTAATTTTATAACTAATTCCCGCTGTCACAACAAATAGCGTGTTTTTAAGAAACAATTTATATCAAAAGATTGGCAATTGTTTATGTCCAATTTCAATGTTAAATTAATTCTAATGACCACCATTGGATAAAATGGTAAAAATATATTCTAATTATACTTTAAAACCACTATGTTGTATTATTTATCACTATAAATTATTTTGATTAAAAAATTTGTTTTTAAGTAATTTTCACTATTCATAAAAAATTGGAAGTTCTCAGAAAATTACAAAAAATTCAACTTTGGATAATTTCGATATTACGAATACGAAAATGAAGTCCATTTTAAAATGTAAAATTTCTATAATTTTAAAAAGTGGTTATTACTATTCATAACGGCGACTTTGATTAGTCACGGTGTTTTAGAACTCGAAGTTGCATACAATGGAAGCTATTGAATTATTGAATGAGAAGCGTATCATGGAAGCTCGGGGTGTTACAACTTAGATCAGTTTCAAGTGTGGATTTTGTTATGTTAACTACTAAGTGTTGACTTAATTATTTTTGGGTATCCCAAGAGATATTTGTGGATAAATAAATTCTATGATAACCTCTCTAGAATGATGGGATAGTTATTTGGTTACATAAATATCTTGGTTGTCATTTTTTTTAAATCCCATAGTGACCACTGATAGGTTTCCAACTTATAAGGTAACGGTCTATGTTAATGTTTTATCCAATGTAATTTGAAGATAATAATAACCTAAAATGATGGGATTTTTTTTCATGATCAAATTTCCATGAAAATATTTGAAGTGACATATAGAAATTGGTTATCGATTAGAGTTATTGAGATCAGATATGAGACTTAACACTCTGGGTATTAAAGGATAAATGTTGTAAAACATTTTTGAGTGTGGATATGTGGTGAGAATACTTTTTTGCTTTTTTATAATTGGAATCAGATATCCTAAAAATAGATACATTAGTTGTTTCCCTTAATATTTTTCTAGAGAATATTTTTTACATTGGATAACACTGGTTTTAGTATTGACACATATTTTATGTCTATGTGACCAACACATCAGCAAGATTTAGTTTTCAAAACCTCTTGGGTTAACTTGAGGTTATTTGTATGAAGATTTCGTGAAGGGACAAACATAATGGGTTTGGAATTTTCTTGGATTTTATACCTCATGATCATGTGATGGATATTTCATTTGTGGATGTTAACATTTATGTCATATACCCCATTTAGGGTGAATCTAACAAGGTTCTGTTGTTGGTTAATATAGTGGCCTAATATTCTCAACATTTTTGTTGATATTAAAAGGGTTACATAGCACTGAGGTGGGACATGAATTATCTAACATTTCTATATAATTATAAGGATGCAAGGAACCACTTATAACTGATTTAATAATTTAGTAATTAAGGGGAACTGTATATGGTGGGGATCACAATGAAGTAAATTCAATCATATATATTATAATGAAAGCTTTATAGATTCCTTATATTATGACCTAGAAATTTCAAAAGTGAAAAATCACCCTCACTAAATGTATGTGCGGTACAATGTATAGAATAAATTATATACACCATATAATAAAAACATAAACCATTTTATTCCATCAGTATAAAACATTACATTAGAAGTATATGTAAACTCAATAAAATAAAAAAAAAGGTAAAAAACACATACAAAAAACATAATTAATACACGAAATTTTAGTGAAACATGATATCCAAGAATTATCATAGATTAAAATGAAACTATAAAAATAAATCAAAATATTAGAAACAATATATAAATTTTATAAATGAAATGAAAATAGGTATGATAAAAATTGAGCATATGATAATAATGTAAATAAGTGATATTGTTATATTTTATAGTAATTACTTTATAGTTAAAACATAAGCTAAACATTAAGAACAATAACTGGCCATTGAAATGTTAATCAAGCATAAGAGAATAGTAAAATGCATAAAAATTAATTTTTCGAATTTTAAAAATAATTAAATATAAATATTATAATTATATAAATAAATTTATCAAATCATTTAAACTATAAGAAAAATAAATAAAAATTTAAATTATGTATGTTATATCTCATTTAGTAAAATATTAATATTTATGTTAAAAATTAATTATCTAATTTTGAATAATATTTTCATTATAAGATATAATTTTTTGGTAGGGGGAAATGCCCCTTTTTATTAATGAAATGAATCACTTTTTTTATAGGTTTCACAGGTAACTTATAACTTCCCACCACTCCTCATTGGCATGAGTTGAGGAGGAATTTCAACTTTGCCTTAGATGATATCCCCAAGATTCCAAAGGCTGGAAATAAATACCCGGGGATTCAATAAAATTGGGGGATGATTTTTTTTTTGAAAATAAAAAAACCACAACCAAAAATACCATAACCAAAACCACTATATGATGTGTGATAAAAATGTTTTAAAACTCAACGTTTAAAAAATCATATCACCTATGTTAGAGTACAAATCAAAAACAAAGATCTATATCAACTTCGAAGCGGAAGACAACACCAACAATGATCCAAGAATCGAGGGACATGAATACACATATCAGAAAATTCTCACTACTCTAACTCCATAATAAATCCCATGTATCATTAATCACTACTAAATAAATGTGATAAATTCCCTTTACATGTGTCTTCATAAACAATATCTGCAACAGCACCAAAGTGCCAAAGTAGGGGTGAGAAATGAAACTCAAAATGTTTCCCCCATGTGAATTCCCTACTCACGCAACCAAGATAGATCATTTTAGCACATTTATAAAAAATAATTTATTTAAAATGATTTAATATAGTTTATATCAAAATATAAAACTATTTTCATAACACATAGTTTCCCCATACCAAAGTTATTTCCAAGAAAAGAATCTAGAAATTCTTTTAAACCATTCCATAATTTCATTTTTTTTTCACAACCCATTTCACTCTGCATGTCCTCATCCCCACACATGCATTCCCAGTTGATATTTCGATACACATGAGTGGTATCTAATTGATCTACAAATTCACCACAATATATCCATATACCAGTGCCCTAATGGCACATGCCCCTTCCCGGGGGTTACGTCAATGATTTGAACAGATGCCAACCAATTATGACAAAACAATGGAAAAAATTATTCAAAACCAATTAAAATAAATATACTTTTATTAAAAACACTTTTCCATGCATTAAAACCTGAAAAACATTTTCAAAACATAATTTTAATATTATTCAAAAAAATCACTTTGCACAGTAATTCAAAAATTTTAAAAATCCACAAACCATCACTAAATAAGGTTTCTATTATGATTTTCACATAAATTTCACAATAAATTTCATTAAATTTGAAACTAATCCATCAAGTTATAATAATATGATTTGATAATGAATCCACCTATCTTGGATGTTTTGGATAAAATGGATAATGACACTAATTCTTCCACAAAACAAGTTTGAATCTCCAAAAACCCACATCAGTTATAATTATATAACATCAAATAATGAATATCTCATTATGATTGGAATTAAATATAAAATATTTATCCCCAATAAACTAGATCTATTCATCAAAGTTAAGGAAGAGAATTAGATATGCAGAAAAACACCAAGAACAGAGACTTACCATGAAATCTGACCTTCAACACAGTATGATTTTCCAATGGATAACTTTTAATTCAAATGGGATAATTTATAAAGACTTTGGGAGAAGGAAAAAACAATTCAGGGTCATAATTGAAGAAAATAAGTGGTTTAAAGTCAAATACAAGTGAGATACACTTTTTTAGTTTCTAAGATATAATAGTGCATGGTTGGCACACACTGTTTGGAAAACCATGCTCCAACTGTGTGAAGAGAACCGAAGATTAACGTACATGGACATTACATTACTTTTGTGGAATACTTATTACATAACAAAAACACACACACAAGTATCATAATAGTTTAGTGTCTTTGGAAACTCATAATATAATCTTCTAATCGTGGTGAAAGATCTTCAACATCTCCCATAAAGATCTTACTGATTTTTACCTAAAACCTTTATTTATATCCTAGGGAAAAGAAAACATAAAAGGGTGAGCTCAAATGCTCAGTAAGGGTAAAAAAAAAATCAATCACATCATTTTCATAAGAACATAACATTTTGGAAATCTTAACCTGCAAAAGAGAGCATAATTTCATAACATGGGATAAATCATAGTAGTGAAATGAAATCCCAATAATCATAACTTAAAACATGAAACTTTGTGGCATACACACATAATCATAAAGAATCATATCTTATTAGTCAAGACTCATTGCAAAGACTATCTTAGTGGACAAAGTCCATTTCTGAACCGAGTCACCCTCGTTTCAGTCCTGTTTCACTGAACTGGTATAACCTACCGTTCCAGCCATGTCTATCTCATGAGATATAAAATCTTTACCCAATGCATTGGAGGGAGATATAGGTCCCACCCATCTCATAATTAAACCATTCTTATGTGTGCCACAAAAATCATAAATCATACATCATTGCATAACCCATGTAATAAAAATGGAATTCTTAAACATCGTGACATCATAAAACAATTCATATAAGATAAATGAATTCACAAAAATAATTCCATCACAACATAATCAAATCCATCTAATAATAGGGATAAAAACAGAACCCTTTATTATCTTATATGGAAAATAATTTTGATAAAACACTTGAACTCCATTCTTGAGGAAAATATCCTTTCTGCTTCAAAAACACTTTTCCTTTCTTAACATGTCGTACAATTCTAAACTAAAAGAATTTGATTAAAAATAAATGTGAAAACTTGTAAAGGAAGCTTCTTGGAAATAATGTTTTAAAAATCCATTCATGCTGTATAAGTTAAAAAAACATTCTTCGTACTTTTGTCGGAAAAGTCAAAAAGTACCTCGTACGAAAAACGACAAAAGATTCCTTTCATATCTTTTACTAAAAACTCACCATAAGGTAAAATTGGATATAAACTATTTTATAAGGATATAAATATTACATATTTTGGAAACATGGATGTGGATGATAAATTACACCCCAGTAAATTTCAAAGTATAAACAATCTCGGATAAAAATGAGATTGGGATATTTTCCCTTACTTTAGGTCCGATATGCTTTGTACGTGTCTGAACCTCCTGTATAATTATTTAAATAATGTTCTTGACTTATTCCAAAATCATACTTATTTTTATGATATCATATATGGTCATATTATTAGCTTCTTAGTAGTAATATTTCATTGCTACTTGTTATTCGGGTGTTTCTAACTTTTTGTTCTTATGCGTGTTTTGTCGAATAAATTCTTATTCTTCTCTTTAGGTTATAGATAAATCATTTAAAAAATGGTATTATTGTAATATATATATCATATTCATTCATTAAATTCATTTATATAATCATTATGAAATGAAGATCATGTAGAACGAGTCGCATCACATCGTGGAGACGGTATTCCGTACGTACGCACGAGTGATGATATCGTTCCTATGATCATGAAATTGTATTGGAGTGTATGTATACTATTTCAGAATCATTATCACTTTATAATAGTCATATATAGTCATTATTTACACCATTATACCCATCCAAGTAAGGTGGTGGTGGAAAATAGATTACACCACGGCGTGGAGACGGTATTCTGTACGTACGCACGCGTGGTGATTTCTTTTTCCGTAGGATGGATAGATGGTGAAATAGGTTTGTTTAATACTTATAATAACATATCTGTATATGAGTGATACTGATGTTATTACTTCATAATGAAACAACTAAATAATAATAAGTGGAAGAAGAAATAATGATGAAAGAATCGGTAACGAACATTACCTCTTCTTTGAAGTGCTTCTTTGAGACCTTCTTTTAGGGCACTAAAATTGGTCTTTGAAGAATACCAGGACCTCTAGTATGTCTCTAGGGAAGTTTAGAGGAGAAAATTTCAGAGTTTGTCCGAGCTTGAACGCTCAAAGTGTTGTGAGGAAGAGGGGGAGGAGGTGCCCTTTTATAAGGGAGGAGAGGGGCACCTTTGGAATAACTAAAAATATTATTTTATTATAAAGTCAAGTTCGGTTTTAAATAGCTCAAAATTGAGTTATTTCTAAGATAAGGTGGGGATGGGTCGAAATCTTCTCATCAAATAGAATTTAGACAAGTTTAGGTCACTATATTAACCTTATCTTTTAGGTTTAACTCTTAGTTAATTAGATTGACTTTTACCATGTCACTTTGTATTCTTATATTATATAGTTAATAAACATACCATATACATCCAAGCGACCCCCAAGTTGTGTTCTATTAATATATATAACCTTATCTAATTCATTTGGCCGAACCTTAGATTTTTACGAATAAAATAACAATTAATAATATAATATTTGTTTTAAAAACTATTTTATGTCAATTTTGACACTATTCAATAGTTGATTTTTTTGAAACTCATAACAGAATGATTACTTTGACAAAAGTTAATTAAATTAATCCTAACATGTCATATTAACCTAGAAAATTAGTTTAATTCATAAAAGGCTCAAATTATACTTATTTAAGTGTTTATAATATCAATTATGTCAGTATTTCATTAATAAGATAATTACTGCATCATCTTTGTGTTATACTTAAATTAAATTATTTAATGTCTAAAAATTACCAATAAATTACTATTATGTATTAAATATTTTTAGATTTCTAATTAATATTTATAGTCGAATTTATCTTACGTATTACCCCATATTAAAAATGATTTATTTATTAAACTTTGATTTTAACTATTTTAACCCTTCTTTAAATAAATTAATAATAAATGTTCTAATCTAATCCAAGTGGGCCAAAATGGTCATATTTTATTCATAAGGTTGTTTTTGGTCGAATTACAGTTGTCCAATAGAATTAGGACATGTGTTAGGGTAATAATAATATCATTTTTACCCTTAATTACCCTATTTACTTTTAACCATGGTAAAAAAAGTAAAAAGTTACTATTCACCAAAAATTATTTTCATCTTATTTAACCACATTTTTGTCCTTGATATTAACCTTGTCTCTTGGATTTTCGAAATTCCACTCACAGAAGCGGTAAAATTAAGTTTTATGAAAAATTCAGTTTTTTAACTACCACTTAGTGGTTTCACTATTCATCAAAAAATGAATGTTTCCAGAAAAATACCAAAAATTATGCCTAAGCTATATTTGATATTAAGAATTCAAAAATTATGTCTATTTTACAAAATTAAGAACATATCAGTTGCATTAATTAATTTAAAAATTAGTTCCCGTCGTAAAACAAATAGCATGTTTTAAGAGATAATAACTATCAAAAGATTGACACTTGTTTATAACTAGTTTAAATGTGAAATTACATCCAATGACCAACATTGTATTAAATTGTAAAAATATATTCTAAATATACTTTAAAACCAATCAATTAATAATTTATCACTATCAATTATTTCGATTAAAAAAGTTGTTTTTAATTATAATTTAGTAATTTTTACTATTCATCAGAATATGAAAGTTATCCAAAAAGTACCAAAATTTCACCCTAAACTAATTTTGATATTCTGAATCCAAAAATGAAGACCATTTTGAAAAATAAAATATAAAAAATTTCAAAAAGTGGTTATTACTATTCATATTGGCTATTTTTAATAATATTTTAAAAGCATATTGTTGTTTTGTAAAACTTGTTACTGCGTACTACACACGCTATCGAGGAAGGTCGTGATTGAGTGTAATGCAAGGAAAGTCAAGGATGCATGTTGTGAAAGATCCTTTTGGTGTGGCGTACAACACAAGACATTAATGAAATTAAAAAGAATATTTTTCATAAAATCTCGGGCTATTACATTCTACCCCCCTTAAAATGAATTTCGCCCTCGAAATTCGTTGCGGTTATAAATGGTTTACTACTCGAAATTTTCTTTAATAGAAACCCACATCGTAAAAAGGAATACCAAAACTTGGCTTTAAAAACTAAAGTATGAAATGTAACGATTACCCAAATAAACTAATCATTGGGTTTCCACATAGGTGAAAATATGGATATGGAAGAGAAATCTAACCATCATGTTCTGATGGAGAGTGGTAGACAACATGGATATGGAAAACCCAGCAATCACAAAGACGTAAATTTGTGACGATCTAAGGTACCATCTAATTCATCAGATATAAGAGAACTAGGAAAACATTTTTGGTTTTCAAGATCATTTTCCTAAAGTTGATGAAATTGGAATTAGAAGAAATACTTTTGTGATTTTGGAATAGTCTCACCATTTGTTGTTCATTGGACAATTTACACTTCATATCTTAACGAAATGAAGTTGAATTTGTCATTCGTGACGTGTTAGCAGATCATGTGATAGAATGATGGGTCATTCCATCTGTCTCAAACAAAAGGTTAGAAAAGTTATCAAAAAATACATAAGTCCGTCAATAGTGAGATTAATCATATATAGTTCCTAAAATGGACTTATACTTCATATATCAAACTGAGTAATATAATAAAACTAGTTTCTAATAAACAGGGACTTCCTTTAGGCCAGTGGTAGGCGATAAAGGCCAGTCACACTTCGGTTGTGGGTTCGATTCCCACATCCTTGTCCGACGCGATGGGTTGTCGCCCGTCCTGCAGGTTGTCCTTTTTCTAAAACTACATTACTATAACATCACATAAATAATATCAAAAAAAAGTTCTATCCTTAAACAATACTAACTTATGGTTAACATAATCCATTCCAATATTTAGGCTTATCTAAAATACTTCGGTCCAAGCTCATAGTATAAAGAAAACGATTACTTCAAATGTCGTCAACCATGCATGTGAATACCATCATTTATCCCCCACATATCTTTTTGGTCACATTCCAATCATGTGAATACCTTAATGATGTATTCTCTTAAAAAATTAATACCCATTAAACCTTAGGGAAAACATGAATGTTGTCAAAAGTTAACTCTTTCCACATACCAAAATCCAAAAATTCTATATACTCAAACCATGATATAACCTTATCCATATATCAGTCATGAGCTCATGAATACTAACGAACATTTAATTTTCTCATTATCCCTTCATTATGCGCACATCATAAACATTCCAAAAATATCTGAATAACCTTTCATGGATACTGGTAACATTAATCATACACTTTCAAAACTCAAGGAAAGACAACAGTGTAACAATCCTTAGATGTCTCTTTATTCCATAGTACCATGAGATTACTTATACAACATTACACATGATAAACATGTAATCATTCCACTACATTCTTAAACCATTGACCGAGCTTCAACAATTCTTTCATCTCACATATCATTTGTAGTCTCTCCATCATCATCCATATAAATACTACCCATACGACCATACTGATTCTATTCATGAGACTTTCCCTTAGGGCATTGGTTTTCATAATGCCCGTACATTCCACATTTAAAACATTTAACCATTGTTGATGTCATAGCAATACCATTATCCTCATCCCTGGTGTTAACTGAACCTTTTCCTTTCCACTTACTGGCTTTGTGACTTTCTTTTCCACACCCAAAGCATATTCTAGTTCCTTTGAAACATTCTCCTTGATACCTCTTCCCAGATGATTTACACAGGGGAAATTGAACTTTCTTTCCTCTATGATCATCATGAAACTCCATTTTCTCTTATTAGCCGAGTCAGGAAATTGACCAAATTTTACTTTATTGATCATATTATGAGATTTCTGATTCGGTATAATAATGATGTTTGGACTTCCAAATCCCATTTCATTTGGTTTCTCATGAATAATATCATTCCATTGTCCATCATATCCTCCATTATCGTGAATCATCTTGTTTCCAGCCATTTTCTAAAACCCAAAAAGAATAGTGTGAGAGGAAAAAATCATAATAAAGGGTGAGTAACTTCAATATCTAACATCTTTGGTTTAATATAATACCATTACCATAGTTCTAGGACTATATCCTATACGTATACTTATCCTTAGGGACATCCCTAGACATACCTTAGAAATATATCTAGGGATCTCACTAACGTTTTCGCATCCTAGTTTCCAAAGTTTAAATAAATTTTTCCTCTGATACCAACTGAAGAGACCCGAAGCTTGACGTACATGGACATTACATTACTTTGGCGGAATACTTAGTACATAACAAAAAGACACACACAAGGATCGTAATAGTTTAGTGTCTTTGGAAACTCGAAATATAATCTTCTAATCGTGGTGAAAGATCTTCAACATCTCCCATAAAGATCTTCCTTTTTTTACCTAAAACCTTTCATTATATCCTGGGAAAAAGAAAACATAAAATGGTGAGCTCAAATGATCCGTAAGGGTAAACAAAAGAAATATCAATCACATCATTTTCATAAGAACATAACATTTTGGAAATCTTAACCTGCAAAAGAGAGCATAATTTCATAACATGGGATAAATCATAGTAGTGAAATGAAATCCAAATAATCATAACATAAAACATGAAACTTTTTGTCATACACACATAATCATAAAGAATCATATCTTATTAGTCAAGACTCATTCCCAAGACTATCTTAGTGGACAAAGTCCATTTCTGAACCGAGTCAACCTCGTTTCATTCTTGTTTCACTGAACCGGTATAACCTACCATTCCAGCCATGTCTATCTCATGAGATATAAAATCTTTACCCAATGCATTGGAGGGAGATATAGGTCCCACCCATCTCATAATGAAACCATTCTTATGTGTGCCACAAAAATCATAAATCATGCATCATTTCATAACCCATGTAATAAAAATGGAATTCTTAAACACCGTGACATCATAAAACAATTCAGATAAGATAAATGAATTCATAAAAATAATTCCATCACAACATAACAAAATCAATGTAATAATAGGGACAAAAACAGAACCCTTTATTATCTTAGATGGAAAATAATTTTGATAAAACACTTGAACTCCATTCTTGAGGAAAATATCCTTTCTGCTTAAAAAACCCTTTTCCTTTCTTAACATGTCGTACAATTCTAAAGTAAATTTTTTTTATTAAAAATAAACTTGTAAACTTGTAAAGGAATCTTCTTGGTAATAATGTTTTAAAAATACATTCATGCCGTATAAGTTAAAAAAACATTCTTCATACTTTTTTCGGAAAAGTCAAAAAGTACCTCGTACGAAAAACGACAAAAGATTCCTTTCATAACATTTACTAAAAACTAACCGAAGTGTAAAATTGGATATAAACTATTGTATAAGGATATAAATATTACATATTGAGGAAACATGGATGTGGATGATAAAATACACCCCAGTAAATTTCAAAGTATAAACAATCTCAGATAAAAATGAGATTGTGATATTTTCCCTTACCTTAGGTCTGATATGCTTTGTATGTGTCCGAACCTCCTATATAATGATTTAAATAATGTTATTGACTTATTCCAGAATTATACTTATTTTTATGATATCATATATGGTCATATTCTTAGCTTCTTAGTAGTAATATTTCATTGCTACTTGTTATTCGGGTGTTTATAACTGTTTGTTCTTATGCGTGTTTTGTCGAATAAATTCTTATTCTTCTCTTTAGGGTATAGATACCTCATTTCCATAATGGTATTAGTGTTTTATATATATCATATTCATTCATTCAATTCATTTATATAATCATTATGAAATGAAGATCATGTAGAACGAGTCGCATCACATCGTGGAGACGGTATTCCGTACGTACGCACGAGTGATGATATCGTTCCTATGATCGTGGAATTGTATTGGAGTGTATGTATACTATTTCAGAATCAGTATCACTTTATAATAGTCATATATAGTCATTATTTACACCATTATACCCATCCAAGTAAGGTGGTGGTGGAAAATAGATTACACCATGGCGTGGAGACGGTATTCCGTACGTACGCACGCGCGGTGATTTTTTTTTCCGTAGGATGGATAGTTGGTGAAATAGGGTTGTTTCATACTTATAATAACGTATAAGTATATTAGTGATACTGATTTTATTACTTCATAATGAAAAAACTAATGAAGAAGAAGTAGAAGAAGAAATAAAGATGAAAGAATCGGTAACGGACATTACCTTTTCTTTGAAGTGCTTCTTTGAGACCTTCTTTTAGGGCACTAAAATTGGTCTTTGAAGAAGACCAGGACCTCTAGGATGTCTCTAGTGAAGTGGAGAGGAGAAAATGGCAGAGGTTGGCCGAGCTTGAAGGCTCAAAGTGTTGTGAGGATGAGGGGGACGTGGTGCCCTTTTATAAGGGAGAAGAGGGGCACCTTTGGAATAACTAAAAATATTATTTTATTATAAAGTCATGTTCGGTTTTAAATAGCTCCAAATTGAGTTATTTCGAAGATAAGGTGGTTATGGGTCGAAATACTCTCATACAATAGAATTTAGACATGTTTAGGTCATTATATTAACCTTATCTTTTATTTTTAACTCTTAGTTAATTAGATTGACATTTACCATGTCACTTTGTATTTTTATATTATATAGTTAATAAACATACCATATACATCCCAGAGACCCCCCAAGTTGTGTTTTATTAATTTATATAACCTTATATAAGTCATTTGGTCGAACCTTATATTTTTAGGAATAAAATAACAATTAATAATATAATAGTAGTTTTAAAAACTATTTTATGTCAATTTTGACACTATTCAATAGTTTATTTTTTTGAAACTCATAACAGAATGATTACTTCAACCAAAGTTAATTAAATTAATTATAACATGTCATAGTAACCTAAAAAATTAGTTTAATTCATAAAAAGTCTCAAATTATACTTATTTAAGTATTTATATTATCAATTATGTCAGTATTTCATTAATAAGATAATTACTGCATCATCATTGTGTTATAAATAAATTAAATTATTTAATGTCTAAAAATTACAAATAAAATACCATTATGTAGGAAATATTTTTATCTTTCTAATGATTATTTATAGTCGAATTTATATTATTTATATCCCCATATTAAAAATTATTTACTTATTAAAATTTGATTTTAACTATTTTAACCCTTATTTAAATAAATTAATAATAAATGTCCTAATCTAATCCAAGTGGGCCTAAATGGTCATATTTTATTCCTAAGGTTGTTTTTGGTCGAATTAAACATGTCCAATAGAATTAGTACATGTGTTAGAGTAATAATAATATCATTTTTACCCTTAATTACCCTATTTACTTTTAACCATGGTAAAAAAAGTAAAAAGATACTATTCACCGAAAATTATTTTCTTCTTATCGAACAACATTTTAGTCATTGATATTAACCGTGTCTCTCGGATTTTCGAAATTCCACTCACAAAAGCGGTAAAATTAAGTTTTATGAAAAATTCAGTTTTTTAACTACCACTTAGTGGTATCACTATTCATCAAAAAATGAAAGTTTCCAGAAAAATACCAAAAATTAGGCCTAAGCTATATTTGATATTAAGAATTCAAAAATGATGTATATTTTACCAAATTCAGAACATATCAGTTGCATTAATTAATTTAAAAATTAGTTCCCGTCGTCAAAACAAATAGTGTGTTTTTAAGAGATAATAACTATCAAAAGATTGACACTTGTTTATAGATGGTTTAAATGTGAAATTTCATCCAATGACCCACATTGTATTAAATTGTAAAAATATATTCTAAATATACTTTAAAACCACTCAAATTAATAATTTATCACTATTAATTATTTCAATTAAAAAAGTTTTTTCTAATTATAATTTAGTAATTTTCACTATTCATCAGAATATGAAAGTTATCCGAAAAGTACCAAAATTTCACCCTAAGATAATTTCGATATTCCGAATCCAAAAATGAAGACCATTTTGAAAAATAAAATTTACAAAATTTCAAAAAGTGGTTATTACTATTCATAATGGCAAGTTTTAATAATATTTTAATAGCATATTGTTATTTAGTAAAACTCGTTACTGCGTACTACACACGCTATCGAGGAAGGTCGTGATTGCGTGTAATGCAAGGCAAGTCAAGGATGCGTGTTGTACAAGCTTTTTTTGGTGGAGTGTACATCACAAGACATTAATGATATTAAAAAGAATATTTTTCATAAAATCTCGGGCTGTTACACTGTGCACCCGACACTACCTCCAAACACAATTCTCATGGTTAGTCCACATGGATAGAAATAATGTTCACCAACCATATTTTTTTCTCTATTACACTATGTATAGTTACTCCTAGGATGTTGCACTATTTAGAAAAACTGTGTGCCTAATCATGCGCCTAGCCAGAGCCCACTGTCTACCTTTGAACATTTTCCTGTAGGTATTTCATTGTTTTTATTAACCGAGATCAAACCATAATCATCTATAAAATCCCTAAAAACATTCAAATTTTTTTCCAAACCCTCACAAACATGAACCAATCACATTACACACTTACAAAAATAAATGTAGTCTTACTTTACTTGAAATTGGGCATGCAACATTCTCCCCACCATTTGACTTTCCTTCCCTGGAAAGTAGAAAACCATCATTTCCCTAAAAGAGCTCAAGCTATTTCATGATAAATTATTTCTCCCATTACTATGTTTCCTCCTAAATATGACCATGTGGCCACAAAACTAGCACTAGACCGATGATTTTCAGGAAATAAATTCTCTTACCTAGTCACAATCCATACTGGGATATGAACCAATAAGGAATCCGACTCTAGGTAAATTTGACCCCATCAAATCTCATATTCTGGATTAGTCTAATTCTTTTTCAATTGAGATACACGAAGTATATTTTGTATAGAACTGAACCATCGTGAAAAATATAACCTATATAACACCTCAATAACCAGTTCTAGTGTCTCAAAAGTGCTTATGTATCATGAATATAACATTACCTTATTCTCAAAATGATGATGTTCATTCCTTGGATATATTCTCAAGAACTCATGATCACTCACCTCAAATGACAATGGACTTCGATGATGATTCACATATGATTTACGAAGACTCTGATCCATCACCATTATCTTCATGATCAACTAAATTTTCTCTGCTATTTCTTGGAAAATGCTTAGTCCTACTAGTTATGTCTCACATGTTTCCACCCAAAAAAGTGGTGAATGAAAAGGATGCACATAAATTTATTCAAACATATCCATATATATCAAGCCCTGATAAATTTTGTTATATGAGAACTCTAATAATGGTATATTATCCACCCATGATCCACCAAAATCAATTAGACAAGCCCATAACAAGTCTTCCAATATTTGTATCATCCTTTCATAATTTCCATTCATATAAGGATGATATTCTGTACTCATAGTCAACTGAATCCCAAGGGATTTCTATAAGTATTTCCAAAAACGAGGCTTAAGCCTCAGATCTCACTTCAATACTATCTAAACTAGTAATCCTTCCCTCTTTACCACTTATCGAATAAAAATTTTAGACAAGACCTCCACCGTATAAGATTCATGAACTGAAATGAAATAAACCTACTTTGTGAGTCGTTACATTATCACCCATATAGCATCATGTTTTTGAATCATTCTTAGGATACATGACCAAAAATCACAGGCTATTTATTCCCATTTCCAAATAGGAATAGTTAAATACTACAATATACTCCTTGGTTGTTCATGCTATGCTTCAACCTTATTATAAGTTAATCATTTCGAAACAAACTCAGTAACGTCTCATTTCATACCAACCCACCAAAATTGTGCATTCAATGATTTATAAATCTTCGGTATTCTAGGATGAACATCCCATCTAGAATAGTGTTTTTCATGAATAATTTATTCCGAAAAAACAATAGGTATGATCATATGATGTTGAAACAATAAAACTGAACTATCATTCAGCTTCTATCCTTTAATGGTCTCCCCACCATTGAGTTTTTACGTCATTTTAACACATTATGAATCCAATGTTTCCGACTCTTTAACTATATTTACAAAATTCACAAAAAAATAAATTGGAAAGAAACAATTTTCACTACCTCAGTCTTCATAGTCTATGTGCATGTCAACTATCACTCATATAAACTAAAACTAGTCCGATGCCTCTTTTTACAACTGAGCAAATGAATTTCTTCTTAATTCATCTTCCATCGAATTTCCTTTACCCAGTGTATATATCTAGTCAAAGTTTAATATTTAGAGATATTCCATCCATATTCTATGTCTCATGTTCAAATCCCTTTGGAGAAAATATGTTTCAAGATCATATGACCTGTAAACATAATAGATTTATGACCTAAGAGGTAATGATGAAAATATTTCAAAGCATGGACTATAATACCTTACTCCAAATAATATGTTTTTTAGTTCTTCAAATGCAACTATGACTACCATGATTTATAAGAAACAATGTGATATCCTGTAAAAAGAACATATATCAGCCCAGATCTTGATGCATCACAATACAACATTTACCTTTATCCTGATTCAGAAAATATCAATATCAGTGCTTAAATAAGTCAAACATTATGATCATTCAAAGACATTATAAATTCATAATTCCATTGGAATGAAACATTTTTCCTTGTCAAATATATCATTGCTGAACCTATCCCTTAAAAATAAGGAATAAAGTGTCGATAGTAACCTACTAATCCAAATAAACTATATATATTGAAGACATTTTTGGAAACATCCAAGAGATAATAACCTATGTATTTTCTTGATCCATATAAACACATATTTCAGTGATTACATGGCCATGTAAATGCACCTATTTTATAAAAAAATCTCACTTTGATCATTTGGAATACAAATTATGATCTCTTAAGTTTCCAACACTATCACTAATTGTTGCTCTTGTTTATCCCTTTTCCATGAATACACTAATATTTCATCCAAAAAACCACCAAAAAAGAATCCAGATATCTCTAAAATATCAAATTCATCAATTTGATAAAGACCTATTGTCAATTTACAATACCAAAAGGCATAAACACATACTCATACTAGACATATCTACTCTTGAAGGCTACCTTTGGAATATCGTCCTTCTGAACTCGTAATTGGTGATATCCTGAGTGCAAGTCAATCTTATAGAACCACTAATCTCTCCTAAATTGATCTAATAGATCATAAATAATTGTAAGTGGATAATTATTATTTATTGTTACTTGGTTATTCTTGTATTAATTTATAAACTAATGAAGAGTTACTTCCTCCTTTTTAACAAACAAGACCGGTGTAGCCCACAAAGACATGCGAGGCTGAATGAACCCTTTTCTTTCAAGATCTTCCAACTAGACATTAAATTAAAATTACTCTATTGGTTCCATATGATAAGATTTAAGGGAAATAGGACTAGTCCATTGAAGGAGATCAATCATAAAATCCACATATCCTATGTGTGGAAACCCTAATAAATTTTTGGGATTAACATCCAGGAAGTGATCATCCACTGCTAGAAAACCGATATTCTCAATCTCTTCCATTAATGCCAAAGACAAATCTACCAACTGATATGATATCATTCAACTATTGCTACTAACAGTCATGTTTCACCTTTCTTTACATTCCTGTATCATTGAAAGAGATACTCGATCCCATCCTTAGTTGTGAAACTAAATGTTCTGGCATAATAGTTGATGTGATACTTGAACATATTCAATCAATCCATACCTAGGATTATTTCTTAGACATCCATCTCAAGTATAGATACATCCTCTATCATATCGTCTCTATCAATAGTTATATAATATGATTTACACACAAAGGATTGACATTATTTTTGACCAATATGATCTTGACGTTTGAAAAAGAAGGAATCATCTCGACCTTTAAACCCATAAAATCAATAGTACGAGAATAAATAATCTAATTGGATGATCCCATGCCAAAAAAAGATTTCATAAAATATATATTGAAAGTAAACTAATATCTCAACATTCATGGTCCATATTTATCATCCAAAATTACCTTATCAGCTTCATATAACTGCTTTCTTGCAACACTTAAATCGTTATTTACCTGTGGAGATTCCACTTATTGAGGATTCATGGTATTCCTAGATTTCCATGGCTAGCTCAGTTATATTGATGAGAGGTATTTTTCTTCCCTCGTTATATCGAAGCATACTACATCTATGACACATAAGAATTTTCCAGAACACCCAACCTTGGAGCATTGTGGTACTGATCTGAAGAGTCCTTGTCTGATTGCAATTATTTCATGCTCTAGGTGGTTCCATAAAATATCTCTTTATGTGATTCAAATATCCAAATTGGTAATATATTAACTTAATATTATGTATTGGAGAGATATTTTCTAATCCATCCATCTAATTTTGAGTTATTCCACTACCTTGGAAATAGGTGTCCCTCTTCTTCTTATTCCCAGCATTAGAGTTCCCACTATTTCTAGTAGGTATTGACATGATCTCTCCAACTCTTACTCTTGAGATGCCCGTTTCTACCATATTAACTCTATTATCCATCTCCATATAATCCATTACCCAAAGAATGAAAATATTTGAGTGAATCTAATATCTCAACCCCAATTAAGAAATGCAGGCATTCGAGGATGCAACCACATAAATTTCAGATAAAAATTGGACTAAATTCCTAAATTTATTATTGTACCTTTCATTTTAAGGTTCTCCGAGTTTAATATGAAAAAGTCTTTCATTCTTGAAAACCTGAATGTATTAGGGTGGTATTATTTGTTGAACAATTATTCAAAATCCTCCCATAAATGCATACGTCTAATTTAGCCTAAAATTATAAATCCCACCATTGGCGTTCAAGATCATCCAATATAAATGTTTCCAAATTAACATTTATCATTGTTGGTGTGAAAAGTAAATTGAATATTCGATTCATCCAGTTCAACCACACCTTTTCTTTATTTGGCTTTGAGTCACCCCAAAAGATTGGTGGATTATGCTTCTAAAACTGGATAGAATGATCAACTTTCCTTGGTTCATCCCTTTGGTTCCCTCCATAAATAGCCTGAAAGTCTTGGAATATACTTTGAATGAGCTATTGTTCACATGTGGCTTAGGTGTAACCACATTATCAGTATCCTCTTTAGGTTGGTTTTTACAACTTCAACTAGGTTCCATTTTCAATAACAAAAACAAAACGACATAAGTATCACTCTCTAGAAACTCAAGTCATACCAATTTAAAATTTACCAATTCACAACTATGACAATATTTGATTCCAAAATTAAACATTTTATATATTAAACCATTTTTTAAAATTCCATGACGATTTTGAAATCAAACCATTTTTATAATACCAAAACCATTCCCTTGTATAAATCTCACATTTGGAAATAATTTCAAAAATGTTCAAAATTTAACACATTTACACCAAAACATAAATCATTACTCAAAATTAGATATTCACTCCTAGTGGTAATTAATTTCTATAATGCATGCCATGCGTTTATTATTCGCTAACCCATGACAACGAGATTAAAACTCATATAAGTGTATCTAAAAAACTTATGTACCCATATCTATGGTAACTTTATGATCAAAAAAAATGTTATATTTTTATATTTTAGGATCTACTTTCAAGTCTCGACAATCCTTATTATTTATACCTTCCCATCTAGTGAACTAAACCAGAATTAATTTCAACTCCAAGACTAACAACCAATACCATTTGTCTAAAATTAAAGACAGAATAACCAAAAAGTATACCATTTTTAATTCAAGGACTATACAAGATGATACCAATCATAACAATCAACCCATCCTCATTGGCTTGATTCAAGGTGGAATTTATACTTGGCCTTATGCGATATCCCCATGATTCCAAAGGCTAGCAATAAATACTAAGGGATTCAATGAAATTGGGGAATATTTAAATTTGAAAATAAAATATCCATAACCAAACATACCATAACCAAAACTACTATATGATGCACAATAAAAATGTAATACAAATCAATGTACAAAAAATCATACAGACTATATCAGAGTACCAAGACGAAAATAAGATTAACATTAACTACGAAGCATAACACAAAACCAACAAAGCGAAAAGACTCCAACGACATCACTCTATAACTCTAAACATGCTCCATGATACAAATACACAATATATATCTTGTATCATGAATAACTAGAAATGAAAGTTGTTACCGTCCCTATACATTTGTCTCAATAAACGATATCTTCAAAAGCACCAAAGCACCAAATCAATGGTGATTAATGTATAACAACCTGTCTCTTTATTACACATTAATTCACGATTTATCATATAAATGTATACATAATACAACCCATAAGTTCAATAAGTATAGTTTATTTAATAATTAGGTAAATATAATAACATCTTGAACATGGGATACAACAACATTATTGAAAACATCCTTAACATGCTTCAAAAATTCTGTGTCTTTTAAAACAGCATGGGATAACCTGGAGACATACATAAGAAAGGGGTGAGATATAAATCCTTATAAGGGAATAATGATGGAATAAGTTTATACATGGTAGACAATGGTAATATAAATGGTCCATAAAAATAGTTGGAATCATAAACATGTGTGATGAGACATGTTATATCATGATAATCATAACATGGGAAATTTGGAAAAAACATAAAAAAAATCATCATAAACATAGAAAAAGGATAAACTGCCAACATTTCATGGTGTATAATGTCCCATAAAGTAATTAAGTTCACTCTCTAACTTGGAATGATGTCTCCTAATACTAAACATTACCCAATGAATTGATGTGCTATATAATTATGGTTTTACCTATCACTTTCATTTCATTATTATGATTAATTGTGTCACATAGATCATACAACATGGATTCATTCATCATCATAATTTACACCATATTCCATTGGAGTAGAATACATAAATTTAAGTCCCAATTCAAAAAATAATATGTGTATAAAGGTGAATACCATTGATATGGTATTACATTCACTACAAAACTATTTTGGAATCAAAAATTGTGGTAACATTTCGGCTGCATAATGACGTCACTTAAAAAAATAAAATGGGTTAATGAGAAATAAATGGGTAACTAATAATTTACACATCAAATGGTAGGTTATAGGAAATTTTAAATACATGTCCCAATATTATGAATTGAAAATAGAAGGCATAAGATAATAAAGAAACTTGAATAAAGAAGTGAAGGTGAGGATCCCTTACATGAGTGTGTCACTCCCAATGCTTGGGAGGGGCTTCTTGAGAGCATGTGGGTACCTTTTTGGGACACTATAGATTTTAGGAATGAGAATGGACTTGCTACAAAGTGTTTGAGTGAAGAGAAATGGGGGATTGGGTGGGTTTATATAGGGAAAGACGAGATTTATTTATTATTTTGGTTTAGGACTCTACATAATAATATAACCAAAACCACAAACTATACCATAGTTTTTCCCATGTTGTCATCCAAATGAGAGTGGGTATAATTATTTTATAATTCCAAGGGATTAAATTAATAAAATAATTCCCAGATATGGATGTGATTCAAACCCATAAAGAAATTATTTTAAAAACATAAAATATATTAATGGTTTTGGAGGATTCATAAGGTTTTACTAAAATTAATAAAATAAACATAAAATAACATTATTTTAAATTAAGAACATATATTTGGTCTTGGATACCCTTTTTAGTATTTATTACAACACTTTTGGGTCATTATTATTTTGTAATTCACAAAAGTATGTTTATATGGTATTTAACTTTTACCCAAAAATTCAATTGTCTGAGAAAATTATAAAGAGTTTACCAATGGATAATTTTGATGTTATGATTCCAAAAATTTATTCATTTTATATAAATAATTTTCAAATAAAAATTAATTTTCAATTTTATAATAGTAATCAACATTTATTGAAAAAGTTTGAGTTTTTTTAGAATAACAGTTTTTTAAGCCTTTTAAAAATTACATTTGACTTCATAAAAATTATCTGATCATTTATATTTAATATAAATTATTTAATAATAATATTTTATTAAAATACTATTTATTTCAAAAACTCTATTAATTCATCAAAATAAATTCCCTAATTGAATTTGAATATTACCCAAAATTCTATTTGAGTTTTATTGTATAAAAAATAAATAATTATAAAAAAGTAACAATAATTTGATAAAAATATATTCACTATTCTATAAAAAACAATGTACATGCTCATAATTCTAGGTTATTGAAACATATCCCTTTATTACACCAGAAAACGCCCTACAAGAATGTTTATCGATGGTGATACATTCATGGGGGGTTCGATATACATGGTTTGGGACATGATCATGATGAGCTTGAACTTCTCCCATAAATGGTTTCACTCATGGTTAATTTATTAGATCTCATATTGGGATTGGTCAAGTGAAAATTACATTGAGTCTATCTCTCTTAGAAACTCCAATAAATGGGCTTTATAAGGTATGATCCTTCTAGTTGTAGCCATCACTTCCTTTGTTTGTTTCAGTTGGATTTTTTAAAACCATATTTTTATACTAATCATGTGATTACTGTTAAATGGATATATTTTCAATGGTAATAATACTTAACAGTATTTTAAATCAAAGAGTATATAATAAAAAAGTAATTTCATGTTTCTTCTAAAACAATATTACATAATAAGGCATTTAATCAAAATAGGGGTTTTATTTATAATAGTTCAGGTCATTAAATTCAACCCCTTTAAGAAAAATTTCCCTCAAATTTGTCATTTCCCGCACTAAAACATGTGTGGGTAATTTGTATTCATCACTTCCTCTAGTTCCCACATTCATTTCTCAAACATGTGTTTTCTCCACAACACTTTGACCATGTGCATTGTCTAATTTTGTTGAACTTTGTCTCTACGACAAAGTATCTTCACCAGATTCTCCTCATATAATAGATCATTCTCAAATGGTAATACTTCTAGATTGAGTTCATGTGAGGGGTCTGATATATACATTCTCAAGAGGGATACATGGAATACATCATGTAATTGAGATAGGTTAGGTGAGAGTTAAATTTGTTGTTCACTACTCCAATGTGATTAAGGATACCAAAGAGAATTTTGTATCTTGGACTAAGATTTACTTTCATCCCAAAGAATCAATTTCTTCCATGGTGATATTTAGAGAAATACCATGTCTTCAACATCAAACTCTAGGTCTCATCAATGATTGTCATCATAGCTCTTCTTTCAGCTATGAGCAGCCTTGATGTGATATTAAATTGTCTTAATCTTTTCAACCATTTCCTAGACCATTTCCGGACCTAGTAGTTTTTATTCCCCTACTTCATCCCAGCATAGAGGTCTTATTCATCTCTTCCCATAAAGGAATTCATATAGATCTATTTTGATGCACGAGTGGAAACTATTATTGTAATATAAATTGACCAAAAGAAGATTTTGGTCCCATCCACCTTCATAGTCAATTGAGCATTCTCTCAACATGCCCTTAAGTGTATGGATAGTCTTCTTAGATTAGACATCAATTTTAGGATGATACCTTTTTTATGTTCAGCATAGTTTTTAGAGAATGTTAAAGACTTTTCCAGAAGATGGAGGTGAATATTGGAACTCAATAAGATACAATCAAAAGTTATACTCCATGTTTCATTACCACTTATCTGATGTACATCTATACATGTTGATCCTATGAGAAATCCTCTTGAATTAAAATTAAGTGTGAAATCTTTTTAATATGATCCACCACAATCGATATACCGTTATTCCCTCTGGATGAATTCAGAATACCAGTTCAAAGTCAATGATGATGTTTTCCCATTTCAATGTAGGTATAGGTAATGGTTTCATTATCCCCTTGGATTCTTGTCTTTCCTCTTTTACTTGTTGACATACAATACATATTGATGTATAATCTATGATATTATTCTCTATATTTTCCCATCAATAATGTTCTTAGATATCTTGATACATATTTGTGATTCCTAGTTGGATGAAGAAGGTTGAGCTATGTGAATCATCTAACAACTACTTCTTTGACACAGGATTTGATGGTACACAAAGTCTTGACCCAAATATCACAACTCATTAATCATTAACATTGAACCCTAATGATTTCCCTTTTCTTATAGTTTCTGTTATCTTTTTAATTCCCATATCATCCCTTTGAACATCCTTTAATCTATTTAGAATAGACGTTTGAGAAATCATTCTTGAAAGGATTAATGATGTTCCTTCCTTTATGATTCCCATGTCCATCCTTTCTAAATCTAACAAGATCATATCCAAATAAATTCTCATAAATGATAGAATTTTTGGGTCCTTTATACAATATAATTTTTTATTTATTAGCTTTACCAGGATGGTATTGAATTGATCATTTATAGTCATTGATTAGCTCTAACCATATTTTTCTGTGTATATTAAACTCTTTTCATGGGAATTTAAATTTTAGACTTTTTTTATCCATATATATTTCAAAATTATCCCCAAAGAGATAATTTCTCCATATTTTCAAAAAAATATCCCTAAAATCAACTCCATATCGTTAATTGGGTAGTTCTATTCATGAAGATTCAAATACCATGATGCATAGGCTATGACTTTGTCATTTTACATTAACACACCTCTCAATACCTTTTTCAAAGAATTACTGAATACTTTGAAAAGCTCTCCACATGTGGGAAGTGTGAGTATAGGTACAATGATGATCCTCCTATTTAACTCCTTGAATCTCTTATAACATTCATAATTCCAAGAAAACATGACTCCATTCTGAGTTAGATTTTCTATAGGGTTTGATAATCATGAAAAATTTCTCACAAATCAGTGATAGTACCCAACCAATGCTAGGAAACTATGGATATCTATCATAGATGTTGGCCTCTTCCACCCTTAAATTTCTTCTATCATTTAATGGTCCATATACATCCCATTTATTATGATGATATTACCCAATGATGATACTTCCTTTAACCAGAGCTCAAATTTGTTCTACTTTTCATAAATATTCTCTTTTCTCAAGGTCTTTAGAACAATACTTAGATTATCCTCATGGTCTCCCTTCGTATTAGAAAATATTATAATATAATCTATAAATAGTACCAAAAAAATTCAAGGTAATATCTAAAGACACTATTTATAAATTCCATGAAGATTTCTAGAGCATTAGGGAGCCTAAAAGACATCACTATGAATTCTTAGTGCCTGTACCTTGTATAGAAAGTGGTTTTAGGGATATCCTACTCATCCTAATGTAGTGATATCCAAAACCTAGATATAGGTTGGATAATTATTGTGCACCATATATCTGATCTAATAATTCATTAATCCATTGAAGTGGCTACTTGTTCTTTATCGTAATCTTTTTTATCTTATGGAAGCCAATGAAAAGGTTCATTGACTCATCCTTCTTCTTGTTAAAGAGGACTGGTGCACCCCATGGTGACTCAATTGAGAATATGAACCCTTTATCTAGATTCTCATGTAGTTGTTACTTTTGTTCCTCAAGTACCATAATATCCATTATATATGGATACAAGGACAATGGTAGTGCCCCAAGAATAAGATTGATTGAAAATTAAACCCCTTATCTTAGTGAAAGACTAGACAATTCCTCAAGAAAAACATCAGCATATTCTCTCACAATAGGAATTTATTCATGGATATTTATTTTTATAAACTAAATAATTTTATCTAGATATTATGTATCATAGGTAAATAATATCCATGATTATCATGTTGGTTATAAATAAGATTCATGCCCTTCCTTGCACTTGTATAGAATCTGGGGGTCGATTCTCAAAACAGAGTGTGGTTTCCTTATCACAGAATTTTATGTAGGATCAGTATTGAGAAAGTCAATCCATGCCTATAATTCCATCTAATTCCATAAAAGGGGGTAAGAAAAGGTTCACTTGGATGTTCAGCCCATAAATTGTGACAGGGGAGGAATTATATACTTCGGATGGAATAATTTTTCCATTTTTCCTTTTCACCGATAGCACAACCTTAAGGCTTTCGGGTGGGGTTTGAGTAGTTTTACTAAACATTTATGATATGAAGCAATGCATAGAACCAGAATCAAAAATTATTTTTTCTATTATTGAAGGAATAACTATTGTACCAATCACTAATTCGTTTTCAGGATCCACCTTGACAGTTGTGATGGAAAAATCACCCCCTTACTACCTTGGAGGTTGTTGGATGTCTCAAAAAACCCTTATATTAGTGTAATGGTTTACAAAGTGACCTAGTTACTTGAATTTGAATAAATGGAAAATGCACAAACGGTTGAGTGGATAATTCCTTTCATCGTTTTCATTAGTGGGTTTCTATTGTCAGTAATCTCAAGTTAGGTTCTCTTCTTTCTCACACCTAAATCATTTCCTCATCCCCCTTAGGTAATTTTTGGAGTTCTTCTTTCCACACCATTAACAAGTGGGATGTTGAAATTTATTCAAATCATTATATTTCTCCATCATACCACCAGAATTAAACTCCACCTCTCTATTCTTATCTTCATGAAACCCTTGATATTCACCAATCTATATTTATACTTTGATGGCACATCAGACAATTTCCTCATAGCTATCAAAGTCTCGGATAGCCATGTATTTTCTTAGACTAGGTTTTAGCCAACAAAAATAATTGGTCAACCTTGAATTGGAGGGTAATGACAAGGACAAAGGTGTATCATCCAAGTCTTGCGATGTTTTCCCTATACACCTCAATAGATTTTTCATCTTTTTTCTTGAGGGTAAGAAAGTATCTTTCCATTTTATGTCATAAATTATTTATCAAAAAACATTTTCCAGAAATCATTCCACTTCATCACTTCGATCACTTCCTCAGGCTTTGTATTATTGATCAATGTAAACAACTTATCAGCTTCAACCTCCATATGATAAACATATAATAGAACCTTCCCTTTTTCATAACATTGAAAGGTGAATAATATCTTCTCAATGGAGTTGATCAATAGTTCCAAAATTAAGGTAACATATCATCCATTAAAAGTCAGAGGCCTTTGTTGCATAAAGCTCTCAATTTTAGATTGTAATTTCTTAAGGGGATTCGGGAGGTCCTCCTGATCTAGGTTTATATCCAAAACATTTGTCGACTAAGAGAGTATCCTCACTATCTCTTATTGGGTTGGAAATCTCATTGTGGAAGTCATCACATTTCATGTCGCATTGATTATTTACCTGATTCCTCTTATTTTTGTTTATTTTCTAGAATAATTGGAAAATTAGGGATGAATATTTATAAAATTGTGAACACATTAAAGGGATAACTTATATCTTACATTTATATCCATAACTTCTGAATTTCTAGGATTTAATATATGTTATCCATGATCTATTTATTCAGAAAGGCCCAGATCAGTCAAAAGTCTTATCTCCAAAATTATTATTATAAAAAAGTAAAGTGAAAATAAAATACAAGGCAAAGTCACTACAGCACATCAAATCCATCCCCATCCCCATATCCATATGCAGTTACCTCATCATCTTCTTGTGTGGCTGATTCCCATTCAGAGGACTCATATCTCTTGAAAAGTTCAAGGTATTGATTCCTCTTGACGAGTTGTTCTTTGATTAAAAGATCATTAAAAGTACGTTTCCCTCCAATATATTTTGTCACATCATATTTCTTCCCACCACTTTTCGTGTATGATGCCCTATTCGCCATTGGTTTGGGAAGATCCGTGTAATCTCTTCGTGGCTTCCTTCTTCCATGATCTTTCCCATTCAAATATTTATCCACCATCTTTGTGCCCCCATTTTTGACAACATCAGTGTAAGAGGACTTTTTCCATACATCTTACTTCTCGGAATCAAGTTCAACTGCCCATCGCTTCCGATGAGCCATTGGAGGAGAGGCAGATGTGCCTTTTCCCAGGGTATTACCCATTGGCACCGCAGCCTGCTGACCAGCAACTAATTCCCCTATCACACAGACAGTGTTGGCATCTTCAGGAGAAGGGGGACATCCAATTTCCTCCTCTCTCATTGGTTCAACCTTTTTCGGGTCAATATCCACTAAAATAACAAAATGGTTTGGCGATCAGTTCATCATTCCATCAGCACTAACCTGTATCATGACAGGAGAACTCTGCTCTGGAAATTTTCCCTCACTAGATGTCCGAATTTTCTCTACTCCCCTGCCCATATACTGTGAGTCAGAATCACCAGCCTTCATCTCCCCATTATCAGACTGCTCCATTAATTCTTTCTCCTTTATGCTATACAAATTCATGGAGTTCTCATTTTCCTGCATTGCATCCTCCACAACCATATTACTCCCATTCGACAGGACTCCTGATTGGACCTCCTTCCCGACACATATTTATGAAGAAACACCAACTTGAGCCTGATTATATTCCAATTAATCTTCCGCTGGGGATACTCTATTCTCATATGCCCCTTGATTTAGACATGTTTGAGTCTGAGCTAGGTCATCATTCCCATTAGCATTAGGCACACCCGGATGGACATCTGGGGTCTTCCTTCATCATTTAGCAGTTTCATGACCCTGCTTGTAGCAATTGGAGAAAAACGACATCCATGATTTATACATAAGTTTTTGATTGTACCTGTATTCTCCTTCCACGATGATCCATACAACCTCTGGTGGGACTCTTGAGAGGTCCATTTCAACACATAATCTCTCCATGGCTGGATTTGACAAAGAGGCAGTTCTTTGATCATAGCAAATAAATCGTCCAATGGAATTACCTATAGATCGTAGAAGTCCTGGATTTTGGAAAGGAATGGGAAGACCCGACATTTGCAACCACATTGTAGAGTTCCGAGAATCATGATTCATATGACTTTCAAAGGTCCAGAAAATAAGATTAAAACCAGAATCCATCTTGCTTCGGGACCAAACCTTTACCAATCCTCATCATCCACAAACAGAATGAGGATTTGTCGCAGTCCAAGAATCCCAACACGCGCAAAATTCTTGATCCCCCATTTTTCTTTGAAAAACTTACCGAAATCCTCTACAAGCGGACGCCTTCTCACGCACCTTGAAATTAGGGCATTAGAAAGCATCAAAGAAGCCTCGGAGAAGTCTTGGATTGTAACCGGAACAACGGGTTGACCAAAAATGCATCCGGGGACCTCGGGGCAACATTGATAGCCAGAAAGAAAAATCCTATATCCGACGGGGGTTGGAAAGCACCATCACCGCTCTTATCAGGCTCAAGCGCAAGAGAAGAAGATCCCCCTCCCCCCGTTGTTGGAGGAGGGATTGCGACGGCAGCCATCAGCGAACCCTAGGTCGGCGATCGCCATCGGGGGCATTCGAGAGCAAGCGCCATCATACATTGAGACCTCCATGATCTATTTCCTAACATATATTATTATGATCAATTTTTTGTTCCCTTAATAATGTTTTGTAATGATATTATAAATTTACCAAAGAATATCACTTAGGAGTGTAAGATCAGGTGCAAAGTAAGGACCATTTTCATGTATTAGGTTAAACTGAGTAAGGACCCACAAACCTTATCGATGTTGTTACCCCTAGGTATATTTGTGGTAGAAACCCTTCCACTTGTAGTGTTCAGATAGGGATTTATTTTTTGGATAATACACTTACTCTATAAGTACCAAAATTTTGGGATGTTTTCTTATACTTAGTCTTATCCATAAAGATATCTCTACATTAAACTAATCATAATCCAAAAAATGACTAAAAATTTTCAATGATACCAACTATAACAACCCTACTCTTTATTTCACATTAATTCTTGATTAATTACAAAAAAAATACAAACAATATAACATGTAATGTCTAAAAGAATAATGTATTTGGGAATTAGGTTAATAGAATAAAATCTTGAACATGGTATACATCTATATTATTTAAAATGGGAAAAAAATGATGCCAAAAAAACAAATTCGTATCATTTTTGGTGTTTGTTTTCATAAAAACCGATGCCAAAAATTTAAAAAAAAATCATTTTGGCATCGGTTATTTAAAAAAATAGACACCATAAATGAAAAAATATATTCTTGGCATCGGTTTTTATAAAACCTACGCCATAAATAAATTTTTTTTTCTTTGTTTTAGATCATTTACTAAGCTTTTATTTGACTAGTTATGGACCTAAAACAAAGTTACGGATCAAAATTTATCACCGTCATAAGTTGAACCTATCAATATTTCGAAAGATACCACTCGTTTCAAGGAAAACATGGTAAACATAAATTAAAATCATATACACCGAATTAAATAAAACAATCATAATAATTCAAAAATATTTCAATGGTTTTAGGGGCTTCCATAGAAAAGATATGTTGTTCATCATTATATAACATATATTTAAAAATGTGAATTAATCATCATCATATGAAAGCTAATCGAATTGTTTAGAAATGAAGGATTATAATAATAAAGAAAACTAATGAATAGAATATGTACCGTGTTCAAATTAATGATTTAAGTTTCATTGAAAACTTGGTTGAATCGAAGATGTTTAAAATGATGAACTAAAGAGAAACTGAATATATATATAATATATGAAAATATTTTCAATTGCATTGTATGAAAATGTAGGCAGGATTTTAAAAATATAAACATGCGTAGTGAAAATAATTGAAATTCTGATCCTGTATTACTATTTGGCATTAGTTTTGTTCGATACTGAAGAAAAAAAGGATTTTCATTGGTCATTTGGGGTAGGTTTTGAGCGAAACCGACGCCAAAAACATAAAATAATTTTTTTGGCGTCCGTTTTTAAAAAACCGACGTGAAAAACTAAATAAATATTTTTGGCCTCAATTTTTATGAAAACTGCCACCAAAAAATTTAAATTTTTTTTTTCAATGTTTTAGATAATTCCTTAATTATTGATTTGACTAGTCATGGAGCTAAAATGGAGTTACGGATTAAATGCTATGACCATTGAAAGTTGAACTTCTTTAAGACTTCTCTTAGATAATATCAACTTCCAACATCCATAACTTTTAATCTATAACTCTATTTATTCTCTACAACCACTCAAATCGATGCTTAGTGAATTATCTAAAACATTGTAATTTTTTAAAATTTTATGTTGTTAGTTATCATAAAAACCAATGCCAAGATATTTTTTTTTAGTTTTTTGCATCGCTTTTTTTAAGAATCGATGCTAAAACAATTGTTTTTCTTTTTGGCATCGGTTTTTAAAAAAAACCGACGACAAAAAATAGCCGAAAAAATTATTTACGTCAGTTTATAATAAACCAATGTCAAACAGGCGACGTTAAAAAACATTTTTCTACTAGTGAATGTGGCATGATATTGCATGATAATTATAACACAAGAAATATAGAAATTACAAAAAAAATTCATCATAAACATAGTTCAACGATACAATGATAAGACATAATAGTGTAAAAAGTCCAATAATGGAATCACGATCACTCTCTATCCCAACATGACATCTCATGAGACTAAAAATTACATGATTCATTGGAGCTCTATATAATTCAGGGTGCGCCTTTAACTTTCATTTCAATCTCATGCATAAATGTTCCACAAAGATCATATAACATTTATTCATTCATCATCATAATTTATTCCATGATCATGGGGTGTGGAATAAATAAATTTTTTCCCAATTCAAATAATTATATGTGTATAAAGGTGAATACGATTGATAGTAAATGAATATGGTATTAACTACACAACTCTTTTGGCATGGAAAATCACAGTGAAATTTCGACAGCATAGTGGCTTCACATAAAAATTCATTAAAGGATTTGATGAGAGTGAAAGGGGAATATAATAAATTATACATAATATGGGTAGTAATAATGATATGAAAAAACATATTCCAACATTATTAATTAGAAATTAAATGCATAAGATAATAAGGAAACATGAATAAGGAAGAGAAGGCGAGGATCCCTTACTTGAGTGTGTGACTACATATTCTTTGGAGGGGATTCTTGAGTGCTTGGGGGAGTATTGGGTGGACTCTATAGATTCTAGGATAGAGTATGGATGTTCTCTATGGTGTTTTAGTGAAGATAAAAGGGGTATTTGGTTGGTTTATATTATAAGAGAGGTGTATTTCATAATTATTTTGGTTTTGGACTCTACATAATAAAATAACCAAAACCAATAACCATCCCATGGTTTTTCACCATGATTTACGAAAAATGGGAGTGGATCTCCTTATTTTATAAGTACAAGGTCTTGATTTAATAAAAAAAATCCGTTCCTTATGTGGAGGTGAGTCACACTCTTAATGAAATATTTTTAAAACCTTAAAATATATTAATAGTTTTGGGGGATTCATGAGGTCCTTATGAAATTAATCAAATAAATATAAAATGATATTATTTTAAATTTAAAACAAATATTTGGTCTCCTTTATACTATTTATTACATCACTTTTTGGTCATTATGATGTCATAATACACAAAGTATATTTATACAGTTTTAATTTTTATCTAAGAATTTGACTGTCTCGAAAAAATATGAAAAAATAACCATTTGATAATATCAATGTTTTGATTCCAAAAATAATTTTAACATTATCTAAATAATTTTCAAAATATGTTCATTTTCACTTTTAAAATAGTAATCGACATTTATTAAAAAATGATGGGTTTTTTGACAATAATAGTTTTTGAACCCTTAAAAATTACATTTGACTTCATAAAAATAATGTGATCATTTTTATTTAAAAAAATATTTAATGATAAAATTTTATTAAAATAATATTTATTTCAAAAATCCATTATTTTATAAAAATAAATTCCTTAATTGAATTTTGATATTACCCAAAAACACTATTTCTGTTATATTGTACCAAAAGTAAAAAACATATATAAAGTAACAATAATATGATGAAAATAGATTCATTATTATATAAAAAATAATGTATATACTATTAATGATAGTTTAAAGATACATATCATTATAATATAACTGCAAACACCCTAATAGTAAAGTGTGTGATGGTGAGAATTTTATGGTGTGGTTTGGCATACATTGTTTGGGTCATGATCTTGATGAGTTTAAACTTCTCTCGTATATAGTTTTGTTCATACATGAGTTATTAGATCTCACCTTGGGATTTTTCAATGGAAAATACAAGTTATTATGTCTCCCTTGGAAGCTCGGATAAATAGGATTCTTAGGCTATGATCCTATTGGTTGAGGCCATCACTTCCTTTTTCTATTTCAATTAGATTTGTTAAAACCCTATATTTATACTAATAATGTTATCACTGTTCAAAGGCTATATAATCAATGTTAATGATACTTAACATCATTTTAAATATAATTTAATATAATAAAACTAAATAATATAATGATATTTCTACAACTATATTACATAATAAGACATTTAATCAAAAGGTGAGTTTTATTTATAACAGTTCTGGTTGTTACATAATGAAACCCAGTAGGTTTTCCACAAATAAATTCCCAACTCATGACGCTAAGATAGAACATGTTAGAAAATTTATATAAAACAATTTATATAAAATAATTTAAAATATTTTACATTCTAATGTAAAAAAATTTCCATAACAAAAGTTCTTCCCAAACCAAATACATTTCCAATTAAAGTAAAGAACAATTCATTCATACCATTCCACAATTTTATTTGTGGCATAACCAATTTAATTCCACAATTCCTCATATCCATACATGGAGTCCTAGCTGATTATTAAAAACTAATGAGTGGTCTCTTATTGATCTACCAAGTCATCCCAAGGTTACCATATACCAGTTCCACCATGGTACACACCCCTTCCACAGGGTCACATCAATGAAAATGAACGAATTCCAACAAATTATTCAAAAAAATGACAAGAAAATTATTCCAAAACATTCTAATAGAAATATCCTTTTATTAAAATAACTTTTATATGCATCAAAACCAAACAAACATTTTAAAATCATTATTTTAAAATCATTCAATAAAGCACTTTGCAGCAAAATTCCAAAATTTTACAAATCCAAAAACCATCACTAAATATGGTTTCTAGCATGATTCACAAATATGTTTGACAATAAATTTGAAGAAATTCAATAAATTTTAAACTAATAATTAGAGTACTAAAAACAAGATTCTATAGTGAAGCCACATACCTAAGATGTTATGGTTAAAAGGAAGAACAACACTAATTTGGCAACAAAACTGGTTTTAATATCCATAACCCACATTGTATCTCATTCCCTAACATCAATAAAATCATATCTCATCATGATTAGAATTAACTATCATAGGTATATCCTCAATGAGCTTGACCTATGAATCCAAAATTTGTAAGAGATGTAGATATAAGGAAACCCACCATGAATGGAGACATACTATGAAATTCAGCTTTCAACGCACCAGGATTTTCCAATAGACCACTTCATGATAAAAGGAAAGAGTATCCATAGCCTTCAGGAGGAATAAAAAATGAGTTAGGGTGAAGATGGTGGAAAAAGTGGCTTAGAGTCAAATAGGAGTAATAAATACTTTTTTAGGAACTCAGATCTAATCATACGTGGTTAGATCACATGGTTAGGAAAAGCATGAAGCACATGGGCAC